>CM062820.1:986422422-987029902 GCA_031772625.1 Pinus tabuliformis | reverse complement strand
ATTTTTTTTTAGGAAAAATATTCCCACCCATATTTTCATGTCTTTTACCCAGCGACAGTTTCTAGTCACACTTGATTAGACTCGCACATCACCCACAATCATTTACCGTTTCCAAACTAGTCAAAGCATACTTACACCAACCCTCAAATCCTACTGATGCCAGGGCCATCCCTATCAACATTTTTTTTTATACTACTATTTACATAATAGTTATGACCTTGGGCCAGTTGTCCATATCCACTCATATCGACAGCTCTCGTTATCATGCCTTATTTGACCCACACTATTACGATTGATTTACACCTTATATTGATTCTCGTCCCAACATGTCAGGTGGTTGACATTTATTTCCTGTCGACTTTAACACTCATATTCCAACATTGAGGCAGTACCTTGGATACTCCCCCCTTGAAGGGATATCCTTGGGTGGCACAATGAGAATCACTATTTCCCACTAGTGTCATTGGTCCCCTTGACATTCGACACAAACAAAAGTTTTCATGTCAAGGTGATACCATACTTAATGGTTGTTATAACTCTTTCATTTAGTCGAAGACTTTGAAATCACAAAACACCTCATTTAACAATGTTTACCTCATGATACGGGGTAGGTACCCAAAATCGAAGACCCATGCATACCTCAACACCTCATACAGGAGTTCTTCACCTATATTATGCATGGGGGAACCAAATTCAATCTATTTGTCAAATAAAAATGCTTGAGGGTGTCATCAATTATCATGATCAACCATCAACACGTCAACCACCATAATGTTGACTCGACATAACCATTTCCTCTCTAATTGTAATAATTCATCACTAGTCATCATAACGAGCATGGGACATGCCCTCCTCGTATAGAAATTTTTTTACTCTTTACATTTTTGTCAAAGAATGGTTATCCTTTATACTAAATCAAGGGGCTTCCCTATTCATATCCATAACAAGTTATCCTCTCTCTAAAATTTGATCAGATTCTTCATCAGAATAGAAAACATGATGTATTCCAGCTATATGTTTGCTCCTAACCTCATACATCATGGGGAAAATTTAACACTAGAAAATCGTACACATGTTTGCACAATCCAAAATATGCTAAAACACGTCCAACAAAATTCACAAGTGGAGATTTTCCAAGGGCAGACATCATGAACTTTAAAAAATTTAATTAAGGTCCAAAGTTTATAGAGTTAAAAATTTGAGGACTCCGTGGTTGTTTCTTCAATAGCCGCGCCATCGAGAAAATGGATGACTAAGCGAATTCATGACCACTTCACACACTTGGAGGTGATTCCCTTACAGGATGTCAGACTAGGACAACCGAATTCAAGTCTCCTTGAAGATATGCAACCCTCAATGGAATCATCTAGTCCTACTCATGAGTCATTTTCATGCATGAACTAAGAGAGGCAAGATGGATTTAAAAATTCTATATAAATAGGCCACAAGAGAACCAAAATATGAGACAATGTTATGCTTTCCAAATTACTTTCAGATAAAACCAACATTCCATTGTTGAAGCCAAAGAATGTAAGAGCACTATCATGTTGGCCATATTGCTTATAAGTAATCCATCATCTTAGTGAGAGGATAAGATTCCACCTTTGGAGAGTCGTCATACTTCTTTGAGAGAGGAGAATCTTGCAAAGAGATTGAGGAAAATAACCTCCTTAGTGAGGATTTTTTAGCTCCATATCTCAAAGAATCCTCTTCAAGTGTTTAATATTCATCTAATGTATTCAACTTCTACTATCAACAATCAATAAAGGGAGCTTTTTCCATTATTTTGTTGACTTGTTTGCTCCATTGAGCATTGTTTGTGTATTTATTTCTTTGTTTTAGTTCATGTTTGTATATGAATTTTTATCACTATACGAAATGCTTCGTTTATCTAAGTCTATTAACTAACAACACCAACTATGTTTGTGGTCCTTTGCAGGGAAAAACCAACTGATAAGGAGGTGTATTTTAGTACACCGTTGCCACAAAAACACTACCACAATGCCCATAGAGGCAAATTTGAATTTGTAGTTAGAAAAATAGATGGGTAAGCATCCTCCTCGAAAGGAGGCAACTTTCCCCTCCAAAATCCCTCAAAAAGTGGAGTTGGTTCCTAACACTAGGAATCTTTATTAAATGGCAAGGAGCATATTCCTAGATTTTCTCAATCACTAGAGCTTCATAATTTGTGCAATAATTTCATAATATATTGTTCATTTATTATCTAATCGTGGTCCATCCCATAGTAGGGAACAATTCCCTATATTATCTCAGCCTCCAAATCTTCATAATCTGCCCAATATTCTTACAATATTCTACAAAAATAAATAATATTAGGCACATAATATGTAAATATCTCTAAAAATTCTTAATGAACATATTAAAGCTAAAAATATGTCATTCAATGTAAAAAGAGAGGTTTAATGTGTCGAAGGATGGTTAGATGGACCTTAATTTGTGTCTAATTTGGAGGCCCGTCACATCAGATCTGGACAAAAGTCATGAAAGCTCAAAGGAATTCATGTTCATAGCAATAAACAATCGATAAAAAGAATTTGTTGACTTTGACAGAGAAGAGGCTGAAGTCAACTTAGAAGGATATTTAATTAGTTCTCTTGAGGAAATTCAAAGGCTAAGAAAGAAAAGCAAAGAACAAAACGAATTGTTGGTAAAAGATAAATTTGAAGCAATGGAACCCATGCCCCTGCAAATTGAAGAAGGTAAGAAGATCCAAGAAACAATGAACTAGTAGCTCAATGAGAAAAATAAATCATGTGAAAGGCTTGAAGGAGAAATTGTTTCTCTGAGGAAAGAAATTGAAAAGGAAAAACTCAACTGAGCTTTAATGAAAAATTTGGAAAAGGGATTGAAAGTTTAAATGAACTTCTTGAAGCACAGAGAGTCTCTAATGATATAAAAGGTCTTGTATTTGAGGTCGAGTCAAGATCAATCACTGATATGAAAGATAAGAGGGTTATTACCTTTGTTCAATCTATGAACATAGAAAACAACACAAAAAACTCTCAGGAAAATCAACCATTCCAAGATAAAAGGATGAAATTAAATTCAACTCAACAAGCAACTAACAGCACAAACAAGACAAATAAAAAAAAAAATTAAACCCTTAGACAAGCTCGATCATCTTAAGAAGCAGCATATACAAGCTTCATAAATAATCCTTTAAAAAAAAAGTCTCCTAGGTATGAGGATGTATTTCCAAGATATTTTTTTACTTGAACTAATTATGGGCATAAGATTGTGTATTGTAGGGTTAACATAATGTTCAGGAAAATTGTTCCACAAAGAAGAAATTATCAGTCCAATAACTAGTTTGTCAGATACAAGAGAAGAAAAACTACTCTCAGCAATTCATTCTCTCCTTTGAACAATTTGATTCAATGTTATATATGTTAGAATTTTGGCTACAGAGTAGTTGTTTGCAGACTCAAAAAAAAATAAAAAATAAAAAATAAATAAAAATAAATATATTTATATTATATATTATATATATATATATATATATATATATATATATATATATATCTATATTTATATATAATTTTAAAATTAAAAATAAAAAATTAATCAATCATATCAACAACCCAAATTATGGAAGAAAAAGAAAAATGAAGAGAATTGTGGTTTGGTGCTATACCCTCAGAATGAAGGGAGCCAATGATATGTTGGAAGTGGTTGTTCTAGACATATTTCAGGAGATCAAATCAAGTTTTTTTCATGGAAATCTATCAACAAAGGTAATTTAACCTTTGGAAATAATTCACCTAGTAAGATTGCGGGTAAAGGAATTATTAGTCTAGCTAATGGTAGAGGTAAGGTCAAGGATGTGTTGTTTGTCGATGCCCTAAAGAAAAATTTACTCATTGTGTCTCAGAAGTGTGACCAAGGCTATGATGTGTTGCTCAAATCTAAAAATTATCAAATCAAGTCTGCGAGCATAGGAGAGATTGTAGTTGAAGCTATTAGAACATATAGTAATGTATATGTACCAAAAGAAAAGACTAAAAAGTGTTTCCTGTTGAGATTTGAAACAAGAAATGCTAAAAATAGCACTGTTATAAATAGCAGTTTAGCCATTGGAGATCTTAGTAACAATGGGTAAAAAGTGAAAGTGCTAAAAATAGCTTTTCTAAAAATAGCATTTCGGGATCCCTTCTTATTTTAGTCAGTCCCTGGACTAAACATAGGAAGTAAAATTGAATTTGATATCAACAGCAATTTGGAAATTAATTAATTAATTCATCTTGAGTTAATTATTTAAGGAAAGTTAAACTTGAAGTCTATGTGAGGACATGCAATAGTTTCTCCTTTGATTGAGGAATTTAACCTTCAGTTAAAGAGATAAGGTTGAGTTGTAATATTGAGTTGTAATTAGTTGACTTAGTTTAACTTAGTCAAGTCTAGTTAGATTAATTTAACAGTTTGTTAAAGTAATGAGAGTTCAGTTAGTTAATTCTTGCATGCATGTAACTACTATAATTCAGATAATTGAAGATTCACTCATGGATAACTCATGCATGTCAGTTCAGTTAGAGACCCAGTTGAGATCATATGGAAGGACAGTGTACTATCAGTGGCTAGGATATTCCTCGGTGAATATTCCTTGCATGCAGAAGGAATATTATTCCTTGTGGATTGCGCAGTTGGACCTGAGGTTATAGTGAGTGTGATGACGCCAATTCACACATGTGATATCATTAGACTCCAACCAAATCTGTGCAAGGAAATAGGAGGCTTGGAGGGCTTGAGGAAGATATATTCTATGTCTATTGATTCTGTGAGCTATATTGTTTGAGTGCAGAGAGATCAGGATAGCTTGAGAGCTAATTCTTTTTGTTACTTGAGCAAGATTTCCACTTGTATGATAATACTGAGTTGGGGTTTTAGGCTGGTGCTTTCCCCAGTGATATATCTTCTATGTTATGGTTGATTACTTCTCATTCTCAGTTATATCTGTTCATGCTTGATTATGCTAATATCTGTTTAAGTTTCCACAAAGTTTATGGTAGAAGTAGATCAAGTATTATGCTTTAGGACATTGCATATATGAGGTTGATCTACAGGTGAAAATTCTACATGGTATCAGAGTAAAGGTGATCAAGTCAGAACATTATACAAGCAGGAGAAGTATGAATTTTGGTTTCTGAATATTGAATTGAGTTCTTATCACATCTATGTCATTGATGGCGTTCAATGGCTTAAGACTCAAATATGTCCTTGATGGTAGTTCAAACTATATAGCCTAGAAGGATCGCATGGAGGTAGTATTGGAAGGTAATGGTCTCAAGGACTTCATTGATGAAGAAGTCCAAAAGTCGACCGATGCTACTCAAATGGCGGAATGGAAAAAGTGTGTGGCTAGAGCAATGATAATCCTCTTGGAGGGAGTTAGAGATCACATTGTCTCGAGCCTCCATGGGAAGGAGACTCTGTTTTCGATGTGGAAAACATTGAAAGACCTTTATCAGAATAGCAACGATCAAAGGGAGTTGGTGCTAAAGGAAAAACTTCGCAAGATCAAGTGTGAAAAGGCTGACAAAATCTCTATGTTCCTAAAAAATCTCACCACCTGCAGGGATGAGCTTGCAAGTGTAGGGGTCATGACTGCTGATGATGACATGGTGAGTCTAGCACTCCTTGGTCTTCCTAAGAGCTAGCATAGCTACCAGGAATCGGTTAATGGAAGAGAGAAATTTCCAGATTGGGAATGACTTTTCTCAAACCTAATGTAGGAGGAGATAAGGTGGAGCACCAGGGATGGATCTTCATCAAAACAATATGATGAAGAAAATCTAGCTTTAGTGAGTAAAGCTAAGAAAGGGAAAGGGATGGCATCCCAATCTAAATCTTCTCATGGTGGGAAGAAGGTTGACACGTTGAAGGTGCGATGCTTTCACTGTCATGAAGTGGGCCATTATTCTATGCATTGTCCACAGAAGAAATCCAAGAAGGGTTCCTCAAAGGGATCGGATGGTGATGCACTAGCTTCACAATTTGAGTTGGATTTCTCACTTGTCGCATGCATGGTTTCATCTATGGTGGGATGTGTTTGGTACCTAGACAGTGGAGCTTCTTTCCACATGTCTAGTGACAAGAATATTTTTAGTACATTGGAGGAGAAGGATCTCCGGATGTGGATCGAGATGGGTGATGATGGAAAATACTGTGTCTTCGGTGAAGTTACAATTTTGTTTCAGAGGGAGCATGGTGCTCCTCTCACCCTATCTGCTGTTAAATATGTACCAGGTTTGAAAAAAAATCTTGTCTTTGTTGCTATGCTAGAAGATAAAGGCTATGATGTAGTCTTTAGTAAAGGAAAAGTGTTCCTGAGGCATATCAGCACCAGAAAAACCAAGCGAATAGGGATTCGAGTGAAGAATCTCTACAAGCTGGAGGTAGATGATTGTGCTGCACTAAGTTCCAAAGTAGAGTTTTATAGAAATTCTTGGGCACTGCAACCCCAATCAAAAATGTCCATAAACCAAGGACTCCTAAGTCCTTAAAAGTGTTGTTCCATCCCCTAAAAGAACAAGGTCAGCTGATTACATCATCTCCCAGAAGTTCTCCATGAAAAACTACTCAGAACTGGTCAAAGCTGGACCATATCACCTGCTCCATGGTCAAAGTGCCCTGCATCCCACCTAAATGCACATGGAAGGTGTGATGCATACTGAAAAGCCCTTCTATGGGGTGCGATGGGTGAGAGTGGACAAATGGCAGAGTCAATTTGTGAGGTGGAGGATCATGGAATCTTCCAGAAACTTCTCCTATGACACTTGCCTCTCTGCATTCACCCAAGGATGAGTAAGATATCATCAATCTCCAAGTGGAATCAAGAACTATCAGAGAGAGGACACTAATCAAATCTCAAAAGCTAACTCACCTCCCTGCAATCATCTATATATGGATCCCTCATCTCAGAGATCCAGAGGCTGGAATTTTGTATCTTGTAAGGAAGTGCTGTTGGTTTCTTGGTGTAACATCATAGTGTTGGGTGATCCAAGCTTTTCATGAGGGGAAGAAGGGCATTCTTGTTGAGAGAATGACGCTGGGTCAGAAAAATTGGTTGTAATCCTCTTTGCTATTCTTGATATTAATAAAGCTATTGAAGTTTTCCTCCAAATTCTTGTATGATTGATGATATATGCATTTGTGTGGTCAATATATATCTGGTCCTATATTGTTTATGATAGTAGATCTCTGTTCTTGGATAGTGTTATGCTGCTTTGATTCCATGGGTACTCTTTGAAGCTGGGTAGATGAGGAAGCGAGTGGCAGAGATCTATCAAAAGGGAGAGGAATCAAGCAAGGAACCAAGTGCAAGACAGAGGTTGGTCTCCTTTGTTTCCCTCTTATCTACTTCTCATAAAGCAAAACAGAAGTAGTTTTAGTTTGTTTGTTTCTAAGATAGCTACCAGTCTTAGTGGGACTAGCAGCTCTGCATAGACACTAGATTTCCTGATAACAAAATGGCGACTCCACTGGGAAACGAATAGATTGTTTTTTTTTCTATATTTGTTTGCTTTATAAACTTACAGATGGAGCTTGAAGTCAAGCCAACTAGCCTTCGAATTGCATTTGCTATGCAAGTGCAAAGTAGATCAATGTTGCTTCAGTCTATCTCCGGGTTTTGTTTATGAACTGAATAATCAATTTACAAGCTCTCTAATTGCCCTTGTGGTGGCTCTAGTAACCTCCTTAGATCTACGCCTGTGATTTATTCACTGATTATCACTTGCTCGGCCTAAATCCCTGAACTGTACTGCAAACTGTGATCAAGAACTGGATCAAAAGTCTTGCACGGTACCATCGCACCCTCTCTTCAAGGATATTAGTATGCATCACACTTCCCATGTGCTATAGGTGGGATGCATACTGAGATCCCTGTGTAACAGGTGCGCTGGTCAAAGAAGGCTAATTTTGCCTCCAGACTTTGGTTTTTCTTCACTCTTTTCAACTCTAATCAGGAGTTTTTCTGTCTATAGTCAGTATACCTTTGTGGAAACCCCCTTCCTTGCCATTATTCTGCCTCTATTGTGCAAAGAACTGTAAATGTTTTTATGTATTTTGAGCCATTTTTAGTTGTCTTTTACAAAGAAGTAGCATAATTGAACTATCGTTTCTTGATTTGGAAGTGTCGCAAGTGTCATTTTCAGTCATAGAAGAGAATCTGATTATTCTTGATAGTTGATTACACTGTTACTCTTGTATTTCATTTGAATTAGTAGTTTTTCAAGTGTCAAAAGCAAGTTTTCAATTCCAAATCACAAAGTGTCGTCATTGTCTTCATTTGTCTTGAAAAAAAAGCTTGTTAGTAATGTCACTTTGAAAAATAATTCAGATTTGCACTTAGCTTTATTTTTATCATTCACACATTAAGAAGGTTGAAAATAAATACATGCATGTGCATTTGCATTTAGACTGTTTGTCGGTTAGATTTAGGACAGTGCATATAGTGTGTGCTCTCTGCTCTATTTTGAAAGAATATCATCTCTCTTTCATTAGTAGCTAGGATTTTCATTGCAAAAAGAAGATTAAATGATTTTTTATCATCTTAGATTGCATTTTAGGAATTGTATATCTAAATCACGCGGTGAACCTGAAAAGAAATTTTCTTAAACAAGATCAACTGTAAAATAAATTTAATGAATCTAAAAATGTTTTGGAACCTAACACACAACATTTAGAAGTCTAGGCTAGAGACGTATTCTGGCGTCGTAAAGCCTAGTAACTATTGTTTTCATTGTTGGTTGGGTGATTCCTCCACTTTGAGACGACAAGTGCCAGTACGGACTTGTGCTCCCACGTATCATCGATTATATATTGGGAGACCACAATAGGCTATATCCTTTATCCATAGGAAGCTGTGTTTGTCGCCCTATCGATCGCAATGCACTGAACACAGCATTCAAGAAGATTGATTGTCGTACCGTAAAAAGTATTATGCAGTTTTGCGATGGTTTGGTAATCCCTCTGTCTAGATTTCTAGAGTAGTCTCTTTCGTTCCTTTTCAGACTCCTTAAAGGAAAAGTTCCATCTGAGCACTTGTCACTTCAAGCTCATTAAAAATCGAAGGTGACTAGAGTCATATTTTGTTTTTTTCTCGACTCTTGAAAATTGAAAAAACAAGTTGTGTCAAAGCGTCTAAAATTCATTTAATTCGGAATCATTTTCCCCTTTATTTTGAGTTGATCAAGTAATCCACAATCGTGGAAGAAATTCAATCGAAATCACTAGAAAATATTTTGGATAGACTAGATATGTCTGAACAACCGTCGGCATATAGGATTGTGTCATCTGACGTAGCAGCGACAGAGCCTCCTGCTACTACTCCAACAATGTTCACCGATATACCATCTATCCCTGCAAGTTATCAACAACAAGCCGGAGTCCAATCAGGGATTGTTTCGACGACATGGTCAGATCCTTTTTCTTCATCCGGATTATCATGTGGTATTTCTTATGTTGAAACTCAAAAAATTGATCCAATGTGTCTTCAAAGGCCAATCTACCCTTTAAGTACTTGATTCCCACCATATGGAGGGAAGTATGCCTTTTCATTGTTCCCTCCCGGAGAACAACCATATGGGAGTTTACGACAAAGTTCAGGTAAAACTGGAATTACATCCAGCGGTTGGGTACCAATACTGCCTCACCAACCAAGGGTTGTATATTCAATGCAACCAGTCCACCTTGTGTCGAATATTCCCACTATACCTGCTATGGTGACTGCATCGCAAGTACAAGCGCTACCTGTTGTATGTGAACCCCAAGTTTCTCAGGTTGCAATACAACAACCTCTTGTTTCAACTACTCAATCACAACCTTAGGTTAGTGCCTCCTTATCTGGAGCGACTCAAGCTCAAACAAGTACTATGACTCCTCATCTTGGTCAATCATCCAGTATTGGAAAACAGCAAATGGTCCAACAACCATGGCTGGTTCAATCTCAACAACCGCAATTCCAGCAATCATATCAAGGACCTGAGCAACAAGTCTTTGTATGTAATGGGAAACCTCATTTCCAAAGCAATTATCAACAACCATACTATAATGGTTATGCCCACCAACCTTACCAAAGTTACCAAAATCAAATGCATTATGCTGGTATGCAAAGACCAACTGCTCAAATAATTCCATCTTATCCTGGGTATGCTTCACCTAACCTAAATCAACAGTTTCCCTTTGTAGCAACTCTAGAATTACCAGATCTAAACCGGCTGACGAATGATCCAATTGCTTATGCCCCTTGGTGGCGACGATTTCGCATAAACTTCCATCAAATATTCCTAAATTTAATGGAAATCCGAGTGAAGACCCTCGAATCATGTGATGACCTTTCATCTGTTGTGTTCATCTAACACTCTAAATGATGATTCGATTAGGCTTTTCCTTTTTCAGCAAACGTTAACTGGTTCGGCAGCAAAATGGTATATCGAATTTCCTAGAGCTTCATTCGATAACTTCAGCACCCTAGCCACAACCTTTTTAACCCATTTTCAGTTACCAATAAGGGACAAAACAGGAACAGAGCTTCTTACCAATTTCAAATAGACAACGGCCACTCACATATCTGATCATATTCATGAGTGGCGACGTCGTCACAGAATGGTAAGAACATATGTTCCTGATCAGCTGCTAGCTGAATAGTTTATTAAGTCATTATTACCTTCTATCACAGAAGATGTGGCAAAGGGAGGAGTCGTCACTGAAGAGCAAGTTGTTGTTCGTGTAAAATATCTAGACTTGATCTATACTCAGTCTGGCACACTCTACGATAAAATACCTAATGCTCCTAAACTAGAATTTTTCATTCCTCCGCCTCCTAAATCAAACAAAGACTCTCATGTCAGTGATGGCGTGATAGGTACAACAAGCACGAAATCGAAAAATGCTACATCTAAGAAATCCCATAAGGTTTCTGATCAAAATGCAAATGAATAACTTCTCGCCTCAGAGGTAAATGCCGTGTCGACTGACAAGGGAAAACAACTGAAGAAACCAGGGGGAAAGAAGAAAAAGAAAGGGAAAAAAAAGAAGCAGGATGAGTCATCTCCTGAAAAACCTTCTGCAAACCCTTCTGGGCAAAGGAAACCCCCTGTGGGGTGTCGGATATGTGATGAGGACCATCAGATGAGAGATTTTCCACATAAAGCTGAAGTTAAGAAACTCTTTAAGAGTTCAAAAACCTCAGCGGTATTGACTGATCTGTTTCCAAACCCAGGAAACAAACTAGTTTCTAATCAAAGTGATTCCCGATCCCAAGTGCTTATGTTTTCCATTTGAAAATAGCAAAATGATGCTTTGATATCGACAAGGAATAAAGATTATGGGAATCCACAGCTATCGAACAACAAGGCTACTGATCAACTGAGTAATTTGACAACAACTTCAACCGAAGTTGTGCCACCCATCATTCCTGAGATAACGATAAAGCCGCCAAAGGGAGTAGTACACAAATCGACATTTAATCCTCATGCTAAAGTAGCACAGAATTATAATATAGTAGAGGACCTAGCCCAATCGTCGTCCGCTATGTCGACACTTGAGGTATCGCAAAATTGCCCCTCCCAAAAGCAGGCTCTATTATCAGTAATAGGTGGGATTGAGCCAATGGATTCCAATCTTGTATCCTTTAATCACAAAGGATATGACCCTCAGTTACCAGCTCAACTAGCTTTCCTTATTCAAGTGAAAGCCCTCAACAAAACTGTTCATTGAACAATTATTGATGAGGGGGCATCTACATGTATTATGTCGATGAGTTGCTGGAAAAAATTAGGCTCACCACCCTTGTCGCGATCATCAACGATGTTAAAAGAATTTGATGGATGATAATACACTCCATACAGGATTTAAGTAACTTTCAAGTTGAAATGGGGGGCAAAACAATAGAAATTGATGTTGAAGTAATTGACAGAAACCTCGATTACAACATCCTACTGGGAAGGCGCTGGATATATGCCATGGCCGCAGTTGTGTCGACCTACTTTAGGAATATTGTATTTCCATTCCAAGGAGGAATTACAATCATCGACCAACAAACATTTCTCCCCAACAGTTCACAAGTTATGGGAAGCATTCCAATGATCCATGGAAGCAATCATTTGCTTCAAAATATCAGAGTAGGCCTACTAAAAGACCCTGCCTTAATGGGTACTTTTGCCCTACCACCTCTGAGTAATCTGGCGGAAGTGGCCACAGTGGAAACCTGCATATGAAATCTTCTATATCTAATGGATTCGGAAGATTCCTAAACATTTTGTTAGCATGGATCATCGCCATTTTAGAAATATTGTAGCAATCAATTTTCTTGGCCTGGGGGGCAAACCCAAAACAATGCTCATCAAGTGTTTGGATAGATAGGTCTAAGGAATATGGTACCTCTTCAGATCCTTGGTTACATGTACATTCTACAGATGAAGGAATCATTCAATCAATAATGATAGGAGAGGCACCATGGGAAGATTACCACCATCACTCCCATCTTCCGGATTAGCACGAAGATTATTCCAGCAACCTTAATCATCCTTCAGTTTTTGATTTTCTATCAAATACTGTAAATACAGTGGATTTCGAGGATGGTTCTTATCTCGTGTCGACCTCGTTAAAAAATGAAACAAGGATTCATGAGGATAGTTCTTTTACTGTGTCAACCTCATTAAAAAATGAAACGACTCCCTTTCCAAATCGAGTCTTTGATTACGATCTCGTAAAATCAAAGTCGAGTCTTTCGAAGATCTCGAAGGTAAACCTTCATTCCAACCACCGAGATGAATGCAATGAAGCTTGTGGGTCCTGCACCTCGATTTGTGTTATTATGCTGGGGGCATGCAAACTTATCATGAGCAGTGTTACCACAGGGTTCAAGCTCATTAAAAAATAAACCTACCACGAGCAGTGTTACCGCAGGGTTAAAGCTCGTTAAAAGATAAACCCGCCTCGAGTAGTTTTAATGTGGAGTTCAAGCTCATTAAAAATTAAACATAAGCAGTGAGCAAATGTTTCCCCAAGAGTTTAAGCTCATTCATTAAAAAATGAACCAATTTCTGGTAAATAACCATTGTGAATGCATTATCATCAGCCTTTGAAGCCTTGGTCGTGTTCTCATCATCACCTCCACTCTGTATTGGCCGATCATTCACCTCCATTTGATTGTTTACCTTTTTTGAGGAACAACAACGAAGAGTGATCCTATTAGCCATCCTTGTGACACTGTCGTGATTGGAAAATTCCAAACCTTACCTGGAATCAGCTGCTACCCAAATCTATCACTTGTTCCTCGAAAAATGAGTCTCCTTTAAGCTCTTTTCATCTGACTTGTAAAATATGAAAAGATTTCCGAGTAATCGGAATCTCAAGCTTGTTAAATTGACAGGAAGTGCTATCCCTCCTTTAGATTTTAATCTTTTTGGACCTGAGGGATTATTACACAAAAAGATCGAGCGCTTGTTTTGTTCAGCTCGTTAAAATTACCGAAAATTCATCCCTTTTGTATTATTTTATACTTTTTCGGACTCAAGGGATTATATGACGAAAAAGGATTGTTGGATTTTTCTTTATGTCCCTTTCAGACTCTCTAAAATTGAAAAGGACCGACTTATCTTTGTCATTAAACTCATTAAAACCGAATAGCGACAAACTTGTCCATACAGACAAGAACGAGTTTCACTATCGCTAGGCTCGTTAAAACATAGCGATGGGTTTGCCCGAAGGGAAAATTATAGAACAAGCATATGTTATCCTCCTCAAGCTTGACAAAAATAAAGAGGTACTGGTCAGCAATGACTGGGGAAAAATTGGGAAGAAAACTTGAAGAAACTTTATTGCTAGCAAGTCGCTCTTGAACATGACACTTTCACTCTGCATCCGAATCAGGTTGGGTTGTTCCGTTAACCGGTCATATCACCATTGGTCCATCACACCATCCATATTTGGGGTTAACACTACCAATCCATCATGTCAGTGTCACCGATATGTTCAAGAGAAGTTACTCAGAGAATTCACCTGTGTCTCATCCACTGCAATACATTTATACTCCATTCTTTCATGACTGCCACCCTGAACCTTATATCATCAGATTGTTTTCACCTCCATTAAAATCATTTACTCCGTTCCATGTCATAGATGTGTGATTCATTAAGGCCCTCCTATGATGGATTGCTTCTTGTCAACATCAGCTCATTATCCAGGAAGTTGATCTAGGAACATCCCTTTCAGTACTTTGAAGCTTGCATGCCTCAATGGCAATTTTCTCACTTCCGGCGACAGGTTTACATCAATGGCCTTCGACCGAAAGATTTTATGTGGTTTTCGACACCAAGTCCCTTTTTCACACCACGTGAATTGTACTGTCGTATCTTGAGGGTCATCATCATTATTGGTGATTCCTCTTGCACCTGTTAACAGCTTACATCATTGGCTGGTAATCAGGCAATGTCTTTCCATGTTCGACTCCAGAACATCTCTCACATGGATCGACTTGTACTTTGAGTGAAGATTGAATGAGATTGAAGACCCCGGATCTAGTTTCATCCATCCGGGCTATGATATATATTCAGGAAAATAAATACATCAAATGTACATCATTGCCGCACAGATAATCATCCAATCTAAGGGATGATGGCTCTACTAGAATCATTAGTCTGCACTCAGACGATTGTCTGTCTTATGTACATGAAAATGAATTTATAAAGCTGAGCATGGGAATGCCCGCCTCAGCTAGATCATGAAAATATTATGAAGATAATGTATTTTATTGTATCTTATTACAGGTCGCCTTCCAGCTCGAAAAAAACTTCGGATCCTCATGATAAAGCATTTCACCTAACATCAAAAGATTAATGAGCTCATGCTTTAGGAGGCAACTATTATAGACATTTTTGGGCACTGCAACCCCAATCAAAAATGTCCATAAACCAAGGACTCCTAAGTCCCGAAAAGTGTTGTTCCATCCCCTAAAAGAACAAGGTCAGCTGATTACATCATCTCCCAGAAGTTCTCCATGAAAAACTACTCAGAACTAGTCAAAGCTAGACCATCTCACCTGCTCCATGGTCAAAGTGCGCTGCATCCCACCTAAATGCACACGGTAGGTGCGGTGCATACTGAAAATCCCTTCTATGGGTTGCGATGGGCGAGAGTGGACAAATGGCAGAGTCAATTTGCGAGGTGGAGTTTCATGGAATCTTCCAGAAACTTCTCATGTGACACTTGCCTCTCTACATGTTGGGTCCCTATAATACTAGTGATTACCCCATTACTATTATATTTATACCCCTTATTTATATTTTTGTGCCCCTATTACCCCCATATTGTTATTTATGTGCCCCATAGAATCCCTCTATTGTTATTTTTGTGGCTTTATATTATTATTGTTAGGTCGGCTGGATTATATTGTGACTCCTTAGACTCCTATATATAGAAAGGAGGTTTTGTCATTTGAATCATCAAAGAATTGTTCATTTATGTAATGTAAAGGAGGTTTCCCCCTCGAAGAGGCTGAATTCTAAGGCGTTGATCTATCTTTTCTATCTTTTCTTGAGCTGGTTTCATAACATTTGGTATCAGAGCTTTGGATTCTAGGGTTTCGCTGCTCCAAACAGGTCATCGTGGAATTTTCGCTATAAATTTTTTTCTGTGACGTTTCAGAAGTCGCAAAACAAAACCATTTGAGAAGAAATCGCGTTGAACCTTGGGTCCGAATTTCAGAGCTTTTTGCGTGATATTTTCGGAGATATGATCTGAGGAAGTTGGTCTTTTTGCAGACTCCTGAATTACATTCAAAACAGGTGACCTAGGGAAAATCGTCATAACTTTCTCTCTGGAAATCATATTGAAATTTCGTAAGAAGGTACAGAAAGAGGACGGACTTTAGTTTCTTTTATATCTTTTTCAGAACCAAATATCGAAAATTGTACACGTGGCACTTCATACAACTTCGCTCTTCTGGAAATGTCTATAATCAAGTCATCTTGGGAGATTGTGCATAACTCTTTCTTGGAGAATCCAATTTGGATCAGACTGGTGGCATTGGAAAGAGGACACAGAGAGCTACTACAGGTCACAAATTCAAAACTAGATGATTGGAAAGTACAGAGATACATCAGAGGCAATATCGAGCTCCTACAAAGTGAAAAAAGGTGTGTAGATTTTTTTAAATTTTTGTTTAAGCTTGGTTTGAAAATTTATTTTGAAGGAATTCAAAGGGCATAGTAGAGCATTATTATCGGTAACTGATGCCCCGAGGAAAGAAAATGCAAACACCTAGTAAGGAACCTGAAAGCTCTAGCATGACTCATGAAGAAGAGGAAGAAATGCTACATGATATATCAAAATTACAAGAACAAGTGCAACAAATGTCACGCTCACAAAAGTTAACAGATGCTAAGATAAATGGCGTGGAAGCTAAGATAAATGGCGTGGAAGCTAAGATGGACAATTTGAAGATGGATTTGAAAACAAATTTGAAGACAGGCATGGCAGATTTGAAGACAGATTTGAGAAATTTTCTACAAGAAATACTTACTAATGGTGAAAAGGTAGTAAAAGAAACTCATGATGAGAACAAAAGAAATGTTAATCATGATTCCATAGACACTAATGTTGGATCGAAGAATCACCATATTCCAAAAATCGATATGAGGAAGTTTGATGGCAAGGATCCCGCCACATGGATATTACAGATGGAGCAATTCTTCGATCTCAATAATGTGCAAAACACACAAAAGGTACGTATGGCAACTGTATATTTGGAACCAAATCAGTTTGTATGGTATCAATGGCTTTGTTCTCGTAAAAAATTTATCACTTGGGCAATTTTTACGGAAGAATTGATAGCACATTATGAGGATACAAAAAGCAACACTTTTTTTAGCCAATTGATAAGTCTCAAACAAAAGGGTTCAATAATGGAGCACATTGAGGAGTTCCAAAAATTGAACATAAGGGTAAAAGATATTCCAGAGGAGCATAGGATTGATGTGTTCATAGGGTCTTTAAAGGATAATATCCAACATGATGTTCGCCTTTGGGAACCTGATTCATTAGAGAAGGCATTCAGGTTAGCAAGAAAAATGGAAAGCAAAATTATGGCAACTAGGAAGCATACCACTCACAACTATAAAGACGGAAGTGTTGTTGCCCCTAGTCTTCCACAACCTACAAGGTTGACACCACAACAATTGGAAGAAAAAAGAGCAAAAGGGCTTTGTTACAATTGTGATAGCAAATACACAAAAGGTCATAAGTGTGCTGAGAAGAAATTATTCTACATAGATTGTGAAGAGGAAGAAGAAAAGGAGCAAGAAAGGTCAAAAGAAGAGGATATATTCCAGGAACAAAGCCTAGATGAAGAAAAATAAATCCGACCATATCTTGTAATGCATTGGCGGGAATTACCACTCCTCAAACCATCAAGATAGAAGGACAAATCAAGAAGAAAAAGGTAATAGTGTTGATTGATTCAGGAAGCACCCACAATTTTATTCATTGTAGGGTAGCAAAAGAATTGAATTGCTTCCTATATCCAGCACCAGAGTGTCAAGTGATGATTGCAAATGGAGGAACAATAAATTGCTCTGGAAAGTGCCATAATATCAAGCTATCCATGGGAGAATATGTATTGACTAGCCCAATGCTTTCCATTCCAATGGGAGGTGCTGATGTTGTACTAGGAGTCCAATGGCTACAATCCTTGGGTACAATAGCTTTTAATTTTCAAGAACTTTTCATCAAATTTTCTATGGAAGGAAAGGAAGTTGAATTAAGGGGTATTGCAGGGAAACCAGGAAAGATAATCAGCTCTAATGGCATGACAAAGCTTCTAAAAAAGGAGCAAAGAGGTGTAATTGCACAATTATGTTCGCTAGATGTTTCCACATTGGAATCATCTATTTCTCCAGATCTCCAAAAAGTCCTGGACAATCATTCCAAGGTATTTGAGACTCCCAAAGGTCTCCCACCTATGCGTGATCATGATCATGCTATTCATCTGATTCCAGGAAGTGTTCCTCCAAACATCAGGCCGTACAGATATCCCTATGTCCAAAAAAGTGAAATTGAACGTATGGTTGCAGAAATGCTAGAGGCTGGTATAATTCAACCAAGTCAAAGTTCTTTCTCAGCTCCAGTAGTATTGGTGCACAAGAAGGATGGATCATGGCGCATGTGTCCGGATTATAGGGAGCTCAACAAGCTCACTATTAAAGATAAGTTCCCCATTCCTGTCATTGATGAATTACTGGATGAATTGCATGGATCAATTTACTTCACCAAGTTGGATCTTCGTTCGGGATATCATCAAATCAGAATGAAGATTGAAGACATTCCAAAAACGGCATTTAGAACTCATGAGGGTCATTATGAATTTTTGGTCATGCCTTTTGGCCTTACCAATGCACCTTCAACATTTCAAGGTTTGATGAATTCAATTTTCAAACCATTCCTTAGAAAATTTGTGTTAGTATTTTTTGATGATATACTAATCTACAGCAAGTCTTGGAAGGATCATGTTGAACATGTTGACAGGGTGCTACAACTATTGGAGGAGAAACAATTATATGCAAAAAGATCCAAATGTTTCTTTGGAGTCCAGGAGGTGGAATATTTGGGTCATATTGTATCTCATGAAGGAGTTAAGGTAGACCCTAGCAAAATTAAAGCCATTAAGGAATGGAAAATCCCCACATCCATAAAGCATCTGCGAGGATTTCTTGGGTTGACAGGGTATTATCGCAAGTTTGTTAAGAATTATGGGAGAATAGCAGCACCTCTAACAACATTATTGAAGAAAGATTCATTTTCATGGACTCCGGAAGCAACAAAGGCCTTTGAACATCTTAAAGAGGCAATGTGCCAAGCACCGGTCTTAGCTACACCGGACTTCACAAAAACCTTTATTGTGGAATGTGATGCTTCAGGAAATGGAATTGGTGTTGTTCTAATGCAAGATGAAAGACCCATTGCTTTTGAAAGTCGTCCAATCAAGGGAAAGTTTTTAAGCAAAGCTATTTATGAGAAGGAAATGTTGGCAATACTCCATGCACTTAAGAAATGGCGACCCTACCTAATGGGAAGACACTTCAAGGTAAAAACGATCATGATAGCCTTAAATACTTTTTAGAACAAAGATTATCCTCTGAAGAGCAACAAAAGTGGGTCACAAAGATGTTGGGTTATGACTTTGAAATCATCTACAAAAAAGGGAAGCAAAATGTGGTGGCAGATGCACTCTCAAGAAAGGATGAGGATGTGGAAGCATTGTTGTGTGCCATTTCTATTATCCAACCAGATTGGATAAACGAAGCAAGGGAGGAATGGAAGAATGACGAAGAAGTGTGGGCACTTATTCGAAAGCTACAACAAGATTCCAGTACTTCTGATACATTTAGCTGGCAAAATGATTCGTTATGGTACAAAGATCGCTTATACCTCTGTAAGAATTCCCAGCTAAAACAAAAGATTCTTATGGAATTGCACACTTCTCCCTTAGGAGGGCACTCAGGATTTTTAAAAACTTACCACAGGGTTAAGAAGGAATTTTTTTGGGATGGCCTTAAATCAGATATTCAAAATTTTGTGGCGGAATATTTGGTTTTTATCCATTCCAAGCCAATGTTGGGAGGAGGTTTCAATGGATTTTATCATAGGTTTACCCAAGTCTGAGGGAAAGAGTGTCATCATGGTGGTAGTTGACAGACTTACCAAGTATGCACACTTTTGTGCATTATCACATCCATTTAAAGCCAGTACAGTTTCTACTGCATTTATGGAAACAATTCAAAAGCTACATGGAAACCCAAAGATTATTGTAAGTGACAGAGATCCCATTTTCACTGGAAATTTTTGGACAGAATTATTTTTTTGTCTTGGTACTCAGTTAGCTCATAGCTCATCTTATCATCCTCAATCTGATGGGCAAACTGAGATAGTAAACAAATGTTTGGAAGGATATCTTCGTTGCTTTGTATCTGATAAACAGACACAATGGGTCAAATGGTTGCCTCTGGCTGAATGGTGGTATAACACTTCCTTCCATACAACAACAAAAATGACCCCATTTATGGCACTTTATGGGTATCAACCACCATCCATCACATCATATTTAAGAGAAAATTCTAAGGTTCAGGCAGTGGAACATCACATCGAACATCAACAACAAGTCCTCCAACTCTTAAAGGATAACCTCGTGTTGGCACAAAATAGAATGAAACAACAGGCAGATCAACATCGCAGTGAAAGAAGTTTTGATGTAGGTGATTGGGTATTCCTACGGCTACAACCATATAAGCAAATGTCCCTAAAGCAAGCTAAGAAGGATAATAAATTATCACCAAAGTATTATGGTCCGTACAAGGTGTTGCAAAAGATTGGTACTATGGCATACAAATTGGAGCTTCCTGCAGCTTCTCGATTGCACCCAGTTTTCCATGTTTCATGTTTAAAGAAGGTTATAGGTGACAAGCTCCCAATTCAAACAATATTGCCAGAACTTGACGAGGAAGGAAAAATTATATTGGAACCGGAAGCAGTCACAGAAACAAGAACTCGACAGCTACGAAATCGATCAATTTCAGAGTATCTTATCAAGTGGAAGAACTTATCCATTGAAGATTCCACATGGGAGAATGAGAATTTTATGCAGAAGTATCCAGAATTACTCAAGCGTTGAGGACAACACTTTTTTGAAGGAGAGGGCATGTTGGGTCCCTATAATACTAGTGATTACCCCATTACTATTATAGTTATACCCCTTATTTATATTGTTGTGCCCCTATTACCCCCATATTGTTATTTCTGTGCCCCATAGAATCCCTCTATTGTTATTTTTGTGGCTTTATATTATTATTGTTAGGTCGGCTAGATTATATTGTGACTCCTTAAACTCCTATATATAGAAAGGAGGTTTTGTCATTTGAATCATCAAAGAATTGTTCATTTATGTAATGTAAAGGAGGTTTCCCCCTCGAAGAGGCTGAATTCTAAGGCGTTGATCTATCTTTTCTATCCTTTCTTGAGTTGGTTTCATAACACTACATTTGCCCAAGGATGAGTAAGAGATCATCAATCTCCAAGCGGAATCAAGAAATATCAGAGAGAGGACACTAATCAAATCTCAGAAGCTGACTCACCTCCCTACAATCATCTATATATGGATCCCTCATCCCAGAGATCTAGAGGCTGGAATTTTTTATCTTGTAAGGAAGTGTTGCTGGTTTCTTGGTGTAACATCCTAGTGTTGGGTGATCCAAGCTTTTAATGAGGTGAAGAAGGGATTTCTTCCTGAGAGGATGACGTTGGATCAGAACAATTGGTTGTAATCCTCTTTACTATTCTTGATATTAATAAAGCTATTGAATTCTTCCTCCACATTCTTGTATGACTGATGATATATGCATTTGTGTGGTCAATATATATTTGGTCCTATATTGTTTATGATATTAGATCTCTGTTCTTGGATAGTGTTATGCTTCTTTGATTCCACAGGTACTCTTTACAGCTGGGTAGACGAGGAAGCGAGTGGCAGAGATCTATCAGAAGGGATAGGAATCAAGCAAGGAACCAAGCGCAAGATTGAGGTTGGTCTCCTTTGCTCCCCTCTTATCTACTTCTCATAAAGGAAAATGAAAGTAGTTTTAGTTTGTTTGTTTCTAAGATAGCTACCAGTCTTAATGGGACTAGCAGCTCTACATAGACACTAGATTTCCTGATAACACAGAGGTGGTACAAAGCCAAGATGTTGGCGAGCTATGGCATAGGAGACTGGGCCACTTGCATCATGAGACCTTGAAGATCATGCAGCAAATTTCTACCAGCTTACCCAAGGGAAAATTAGAGCAAACAAGCACATGCAAAGGATGCACCCTGGGTAAGTATGCGAAAGCTTCCTTTCAAGATCAGGATAGTAGAGCTGGAGCAATCCTAGAGCAAGTTCACTCAGATGTATGTGGACCATTCCCTACAGCCTCCACTACTAAACAAAGGTACTATGTCATTTTCATTGATGATTTTTCTCATAGATGTTGGATCTACTTTATGCAGAAGAAGGATCAGACCTTATTGAGGTTTTGTGAGTTTAAAGCCTTGGAAAAGAAAGAATCTGGGAAGAAAGTAAAATCCTTGCGTAGCAACAATGGTGGAGAGTATATCTCCCAGCAATTTAAAGACTTCTGTGCAGCAGAAGGAATTAAAAGGGAACTGAAGGCACCCCATAACCCACAACATAATGGGGTGGTTGAAAGGAAGAACAGATCTATTGTGGGAGAAGCTTGAGCAATTTTGCATGACCAAGGCCTACCACTTCATCTACGGGTAGAGGCATGCAATACAGTAGTGTACCTTCAAAACATAATTCCTCATCATGTTTTGGGTATGAAGACACCTATGGAGGATTTTTCGGGGAAGTGACCAAATGTGAGTCACTTCCGCATCTTTGGATCACCAGTTTTTGTCATGTGATCAAAGATGCTCGAAAGAAGCTAGACTCAACAGTTGAGTTGGGGATACTTCTGGGGTACACAGATACACCCCACAACTATCGTGTGTTTCTGCCTACCAATCAAAGGACCATAGTGCACATGGATCTAAAGTTTGACTAGTAGAGAGCCATGCGAGTGTCACTTAAGAGGGAGCTCAAGTTGCATGGAGATGAGGAAATTTTAGTTCCAAAGGAGGAGGAGCCTCCTGATGATGTGGATCAGCCACATGCAGAGGATCCAGTAGTGGAGACCACCACTCCTAGAGAGTCTTCCAGAGACTGGTGGAAACGCGCACGAGAAGCTAACAGATTGATGCAAGATGCGAGAGAGAATGTGGGGCATGCATCCTCTCAGTGCAGATAGAGGAGATCTCCCGAGAGATACACTAGCTACATGGCCCTCATTGGGGAGTGTGTAGCGACCGAACTTTCTTCTTTTCAGGAGGTAGTGCAACAACCAATCTGGGTTGATGCATGGTAGAAGAGTATGATTCTATCATGTAGAATAGTGTGTGGGATGTTGTCCCTAGACCTACGAACAAGTTAGTGGTTAGTTCCTGATGGCTTTACAAGGTAAAGCAGGTAGTTGATGGCAGTGTTGAGAAACACAAGGCAAGGTTTGTTGGCCGAGGTTTCTCACAGGTTGAGGCGATCAACTACGATGAGACCTTTGCTCCTGTAGCAAGGTACTCATCTATCAAATCGATGCTAGCTCTATCAGCTCAGATAGGTTGGAAGATCCATCAGATGGATGCGAAGATGACATTCCTCAATGGGAAGATTGAGGAAGAGGTATACATTGAGTAGCCCGAAGGATTTGAGACCTTCGATTGTGAGTCGCATGTCTGCCGACTCAAGCGGGCACTGTATGGGCCAAAGCAAGCACCCTGTTCTTGGTATACCAGGATCGTCATCTATCTCACCGGGTTGGGCTTCACCAAGACTGAAGTAGATGTGAACCTTTACCACATCATGGTAGAAGGTAAGCCATTGATTATTGTACTGTATGTTGATGATCTGATTTTGACAGGTGATGATCAGCTGATCAAATCTTGTAAGGAGGACCTCGTAAGAGAGTTCGAGATGAAGGACTTAGGCCTAATGCACTACTTTCTAAGCATGGAAGTGTGGCAGAAAGATGTGGAAGTGTTTGTGTCTCAAGGCAAGTATGTCAATGAGATACTTAGGCGCTTTCACATGGAAAGGTGCAGGCCCATGCAGACTCATCTAGTTAGGAACTGGAGGAAGGAGGATGCTACTTTAGGTGAGGTAGTAGCTGCTACTGTTTATTGGCAGCTGGTGGGTTCACTTATATGTCTGGTGAACACACGACCCGACTTATGCTTTGCAGTGAACCAGCTGAGTCAAGCTATGGTTTAGCCTACCAAGCTATTTTGGAAGGTAGTGAAGCATGTGATGAGATATCTCAGAGGTACTACACAGTACGGATTATGGTATAGATGGACAAAGGGAGTGAAGCTGCAAGGCTTCACAGATGCAGATTGGGCAGGAAGTCCATCAGAATGAAAGAGCACTTCTAGAGGAATCTTCAACCTTGGTTCAGCTGTAGTTTCTTGGTATAGCAAGAAATAGAGATCAGTTGCACTTAGCTCAGCAGAGGCTGAATACATGGCTTCCAATTAGGCAGCATGCGAGGCCATTTGGATGTGGAAGATTCTAGTGGGATATTTTGGTTAGATGATGGAACCTACGGTGATATACTATGATAATCAGAGTTTCATAAAACTCTCTGAGAATCCAGTGTTTCATGACAGGTCCAAGCATATAGATATCCGTTACCATCATCTACGGGACTATGTGGTCAAGAGGATCATGATGTTGCAGTATGTTTTGACCGAGGAGCAAGATGCAGATATTTTGACTAAGGCATTGTCAAAATGCAAGTTCGAGTTCCACAGATACAAGATCGAGGTTACTGATAATCCCTTTCTTTTTGAGAGGGAGTATTGAGATTTGCAACAAGAAATGCTAAAAATAGCACTACGATAAATAGCAGTTTATCCATTGGAGATCTTAGCGACAATGGGTGAAAAGTGAAAGTGCTAAAAATATCTTTTCTAAAAATAGCATTTCAGGATCCCTTCTTATTTTAGTCAGTCCCTGGACTAAACATAGGAAGTAAAATCGAATTTGATATCAACAGCAGTTTTGAAATTAATTAATTAATTCATCTTGAGTTAATTAGTTAAGGAAAATAAAACTTGAAGTCTATGTGAGGACATGCAACAGTTTCTCCTTTGATTGAGGAATTTAACCTTCAGTTAAAGAGATAAGGTTGAGTTGTAACTAGTTGACTTAGTTTAACTTAGTCAAGTCTGGTTAGATTAATTTAACAGATTGTTAAATTAATGAGACTTCAGTTAGTTAATGCTTGCATGCTTGTAAGTACTGTAATTCAGATAACTGATGATTCACTCATGGATAACTCATGCATGTCGGTTCAGTCAGAGACCCAGTTGAGATCAGATGGAGGAACAATGTACTATCAGTTGCTAGGATACTCCTTGGTGAATATTCCTTGCATGCAGAAGGAATATTATTCCTTATGGATTACGCAATTGGACCTGAGGTTACAGTGAGTGTGATGAGGCCAATTCACACATGTGATATCATTGGACCCCAATCAAAACTGCGCAAGGAAATAGGATGCTTGGAGGGCTTGAGGAAGATATATTCTATGTCTATTGAGTCTATGAGTTGTATTGTTTGAGTGCAGAGAGATCAGGATAGCTTGAGAGCTAATTTTTTCTGTAACTTGAACAAGATTTCCACTTGTATGGTAATATAGAGTTGGGGTTTTAGGCTGGTTCTTTCCCCAATGATATATCTTTTGTGTTATGGTTTATTACTTCTCATTCTCAGTTATATCTATTCATGCTTGATGATGCTCATATCTGTTTAAGCTTCCACTATGTTTATGGTAGAAGTAGATCAAGTATTATTCTTTAGGACATTGCATATATCAGGTTGATCTACAGGTGAAAATTCTACATTTCCTAAGCAAGTTTGATTAAATTTAACTATGACATCAAAGGTTAGGACATTTAAAATTTGATTAGATTGTCAAATTGGGCAAGAAAAATACTATCATAGATTTACAAAACTTGTTTAAGATAGGGAATAATATTGAAAATCTTGTTAGATTGGAAAACAAGTACAAGTTCCATTCAATTCCAAGGAGAACTCAATGACTAAGACACTACAATTGGTACATATGGACTTGTATGGTCCTTCAAGAACTCAATCACCCTCAGGTAAATTATATTTCATGCTTATCATTGATGATTTTAGCAGAATGATGTGGGTAGCATTTTTAAGAGAAAAATTAGAGGCATTTGAAAAGTTCAAGAACTTTAAATCCATGGATGAGAATGAGACTTATTGTAAAATAAAGTGAATAATGTATGATAATGGTGGTGAGTTTAACAACAAAGGGTTGAATTATTTTTGCAAAGAACGGGGAATCAAAAGACAAATGACCATAGCATAAACATTACAATAGAATGGAGTAGCAGAGGGAGCCAACAAATATGTCTAGTAGTTGGCTAGAGCAATGATGGGAGAAATAAGTATACCACAAATATTTTGGGCTGAAGCAATTCACATAGTAGTTGTAATCTTAAAAAAAACACACTTAATCCCAAACAATGAGAAAAATCCCTATGAACTCTAGTTTGGAAAACATTCTACAGTCAATAATTTCTGAGTATTTGGAAGCAAGTGTTATATAAAGATGAACAATGAAAAGCCTGGTAAGTTCGATTGAAGGGATGATGAAGGTAATTTTCTTGGGTACTCTAAAAACAACAAGGGTTATAGATGCTACCATAAGAATACAAGAAAAATAATCAATCGAATTGGTGTTAAACTTAATGAGCACATTAATTTTGAAGACAATCAACCAATGAATATAAACTCCAATGATCTAGTCAATAACGATGAGAAGGTTTATGATTCATTTACAAATGAATACATTTAATAACCCATAATTTCAATATCTAACATCCTTGGAAGGTATGTGCAAAAACACCAACCAAAGGACCAAATTGTTGGTGACTTAAATACAAGTGTTCAGACAAGAAGAAGGCTGATAAATCCCCCTACTCAAGTGCATGTAGATTTGTTATCTATGATCGAACCAAAGGATTTTTATCAGGCCAACCAAGATGACAATAGGTTAAAGGCCATAAATGAAGAGCTTGATTGATCCGGATTTAAACAGGAACGCAACAAATTACAGAGATAACCATATACACAAAGATGCAGCAGAAATAATACTTCATTTCATTAATGGAAAATACTGAAATATGCTTACAGACAGAAATGGAAATAAACTAGCTAGGGGGATGGTAGCTTATCTCTGAGAAGAGATGTGATGGCTACATGTCTCTGAACTGTGTTACAATGAGGCTCGAAGGCCTATTTATTGTTGAGAAACAATGGAAAAACCCTTAACATTCCAAAACCTAACCCTAGGAGATGAAACGCCAAACTGTGGGCCCCGTTTGGGGGTAAGTTGGTACATCAACTTCCCGGGGTCGTAACTTTGGCATATGATCTTCATTTGACGCGTACAATAGCTCATTAGAAAGATCTATCCGAGCACTATCATTGTTGGAACGGGCAACACACCAGTCCACTCCATGGACTCGTGTTGCCCCCAGATTCCCCAAAAAACGTCGTTTAGGGCCTCAAAACGGCTCCGGAAGTTCAGGACCCGAAAAACTGCTAAAAATAGTAAGTTGTGCTACAATTAAGGAAACTGAAAATGCTGAGAAAGACAATGGTGGGGGTCTAGGTGGACTTGGCAAGTGGCCACCAATATCCACCTGGATCATTCCTCCCCCCTTAGGAAGCAATGGTCCCCATTGCGTTGAGCTCCTCCATGAGATGAGGAAACTTCTGCTGAACTTGTTCCCTGGTGAGCCACTTGCCCTGCTGAAGGAGTTGGCCCGCTTTGACAACTCGCTACAGTTGGATATTCTGTTGGCGAGTGTTCTTGATCTGTGTGTCCATGATCCGATCAGTTGCAGCTTGTTCCATGCAATCTGGATTTAATTCTGTGGGTTTGAGCTGTTCTGCAATGTCGGATGTGTCTAGCAATGGTGGAAAGTATGGCCGAAGGCGGTCCACATTGAATACTGGGTGCAGGCCAAGGAATGGGGGAATGCTGAGCTCAAATGCATTGTCTCCCATAGCCTTAGTAATGGTGTAAGGACCATATCGGAGTGGTCTCAATTTCCGATAGGCTCCAGTAAGGTGTTCCTTTTGCAAATGCAACCAGACTTTGTCGCCCACCTGAAACTTGTGTGGCACCCGATGTTGATCATGTCGCTGCTTGTACTTGGCATTTGATTTCTCAAGAATGTCATGGACCTGCTGGCGAATATGTTGGATGCGCTCAATGAAGCTGGTGGCCTTATCTGTTTCGGACTGGACATGAGCTGAATTCATGTGAGTAGCTGCAAGTGGCATGGCCACATCAATGGGGCATAGTGGCTGGAATCACAAACCCACCTGAAAAGGGCTATGGCCAGTGGAGTTGTGACGAGCTCGGTTGTAGCTGTGCTCAACGTAGGGGAGGCTCTCGTCCCATGTGCGTGGATGTTTTGAGTTATACATGCGCAGAATGTGCACAATCATCCTATTGACAACCTCTGTCTGGCCATCAGTTTGAGGATGGAAGGCTGTGGACTTCGTGAGTTTGGTGTCCAGCATTGACCAGAGACTGGACCAAAAGGTGCTGAGAAACCGACTGTCCCAATCTGAGATGATAGACTGTGGGATCCCAAAGTGCACCCACACTCGTTCAAAGAAGAGTTTAGCAGTGGCTTCTGCTGTGATATTCTTCTTGCAGGCCATCATAATGGCCATCTTTGAGAACCTGTCGACGACCACAAAAACACAGTCATTTCCATGCTTAGTGGAAGGAAGGCCTGACATGTAATCCATGGAGATGGATTCCCAAGGTCGACTAGGGGTAGGCAACGGGGTATAGAGGCCTTGCTTCTTAATAGTCGGTTTGGCAATGGCACAGGCAGTACATGATCGGATGTACTTCCCAACATCATGTCGAAGATTCGGCCAATAGAAATAGTTTTGCAGTACTGCCACTGTTTTCTTGACCCCGAAATGCCCAGCAGCCCGACTGTAGTGTGCTTCCCAAATCATCTTGGCACGCTCGCTTGAAGGAACACAAAGGTGACCGAGGTGGCATAATAGGGCATCTTGGAGGTGAAAATCTGCAACCTGCCGACCCTCCAAGAGTGTCTGGTATGTGTGGCCGAATTCTGGGTCGCTTTTGTAGAGAAGTGGCCAATCAGAAGTCTCGTGCCCGCAAGAGTTGAGCACGGTGGTTAGCGCCATGATCGGTGGTCGACTGAGGCAATCTACAACATTATTGGTGCTGCCCTTTTTATACTTGATATTCAAGTGAAACTGTTGCAGGTATGTAGACCACTTCTGATGGCGATCATTCTGCAATTTCCCTTGGGTCTGTATGAACTGCAGAGGTCGGTGGTCTGTGTGGATGACCGTTTCCTTCCCCAAAATGTAATGCTTCCATTGTCGGCAGGCCTGTACAATGGAATACATCTCTTTATCATAAGTGGGGTACTTCAGGACTGTGTCTGAAAGTGTTTCACTGTGATATGCCACTGGATGTCCATGTTGAGTAAGGATTGCCCCAATAGCATAGTCAGAGGCATCTGTCTCGACCTCAAATGGTTGTTGTAAATCTGGTAACGCGAGCACTGGTGTCGTGCAGAGGCGATCCTTCAACTCCCTGAATGCCTTTTGTTGAGATTCAGACCAAAAGAATTTTGCTTTCGCCCCGCCCTTGGTGACTTGACTCAAGGGCCAAGAAATATGAGAAAATCCCAACACAAACCTGCGGTAGAAGTTGGCAAGACCTAGAAAGCTGCGGAGCTCTGTTAGAGTGGTTGGAGAGGGCCAATCCCGAATGACTTGGACCTTGGCTGGATCGACATGCACCCCCTGTTCATCAATGATGTATCCCAGATACTGAACCTTGGTCATGCCAAAAGTGCATTTCTCCAAATTGGCACATAGCTTGTGTTGCCGCAGTGTTTGGAGAACCTGTCGGATGTGTTGGAGGTGCTCTTCCCAACTCTGGCTGAAGATCAGAATGTCATCCAAGTATACTACTACAAAGGAGTTGGTGAATGGCCGCAAGATGTCATCCATTAGCCTCATAAAGGTTGCAGGAGCATTCGTCAATCCGAAAGGCATGACCAACCATTCGAAGAGGCCCTCCTTGGATTTGAAGGCAGTCTTCCACACATCTGAGGGTTCAATTGGTACCTGGTGATATCCTGACTTCAGATCGATCTTGCTGAAATATTTCGCCCCCTTTAGTTGGTCTAGGAGGTCATCAATCCGCGGGATCGGGTACCTATTACGGACAGTGATCTTGTTCAGCGCCCGATAGTCAATACAGAGTCTCCACGTCCCATCCTTCTTCTGTACCAACACTATCGGGCTCCCACAGGGCGAAGAACTCGGACGGATGTGACCTTTCTGCAGGAGCTCCTGAATCTGCCTCTTGATTTCATTGTTCTCCAGAACGGAGCGCCAATAAATTGGTCCATTGGGTAGCGGCGCACCTGGGGTCAGATCGATGGAGTGCTTGACTTGACAGTGCAGAGGAACCCCTGCCGGGGAGGTGAAGATGTCTTCATACTCCTCCACAATCTTGTCCATCTGTAGCTGCCGTGCAGAGGGACCCCGTTTGGAGGTCGCGACCACTGTCTTCTTCTTCCCTTGAGGGCGTATCATTAGGAAAACAAATTTCCTGGTTTTGGAAATGATCTTACTGCATTGTTTTGCAGTAATCAAAGAGATGGCGGCAGGTGGTGCTACCTCTGGTATCCTGAACAACTTATTTCCCAATGTAATAATAACAGAACGGGGCCTTGATTCATACACAGCATGTTGCTTCCACAAGTATGGTTGTCCTAGTAATACGTCACAAACTTCAAGGGGAGCAATGTCACACAATACCTCATCCGTGAAGGGCTTGATGTTGTATGGAAGGCAACACTGCTGGCTCACGCGAAGATCTCGTCCTTGGTGAAGCCACCCAATGGTGTATGGTTGTGGATGTGCTGTGGTCGGTAAGCCCAACCGCTTCACGACCTCTGCCGAAATGAGGTTCTTTTGACTCCCACTATCAACAATGAACTGTATCGGGGAGCCCTTTACCCAAATCTGGGAGTGGAAGAGACGCTCCTCCTCCTCTGGATCTTCGGGTTCATTTTTCTGGATCTTTGCGGTAGCAACAGTGGCGCTGGGATCCGCATCAATGATCTGCTTCCCTTTTTCATACCCCTTATCGGGTTCTGACTCAGAGTCGGAACATGCATCTGATTCTGAAACCTTTAGCTCAGCCACCAGTGACTGCTTGGCCCGACACTCACTTGTGTTGTGAGTGGAGCTCTTATGGAACTCGCACCATTTTCCAGTGTCCTTTCTCGGCTTCGCGGCGTTGCTCTTTGCTTGCAGCTTCGGCTGGTTGTCTTGGGTTGTCCTGCCTTGGCTTTGTCCTTTGTTCTGTGGTTTAGGGGCACCTTTCCCCTGCTTTGGATTCGCAGATCCAAAGTCTCGCTTCTTTTGTTTAAACTTTTGCTCGACCTTGACGGCATACCGGTATGCTGCGCCGAGCGAGGGGATGTTTAGGAACTGTATTTCTTCCTGGATGTACTTGTGCAGGCAGCCACAGTATTTGAGTATCAAATGTTGCTCCGAATCCTTGATACCCAACTTTGTGCGAAGGGTATGGAAAAGATTGGTGAACTCCGGCACGTCTTGGTCCCTTCCCTGCCGCAGCGTGGTCCACTTTATGTATTCATCCTCATAGCTTCCGACAGGGTAGTACTGCTCCTTGATGGCATCCCGGAACGAATCCCAGGTGGGTGTGGCTGAAAATAGTGAGCCAGTACTTTCATCCTTCTGCTCGCAGTAGGTTTCCCACCAGTCCTTGACGTGGGGGGCTGCTTTGAGAAGAGCAAAAACAATCTTTTCCCGACTCGAAAATTCATGAACAGAAAAATAACCCTCTAGCAGATTTAACCATTTATCTACAGCATCGGCGTCTATCTGACCCTCGAATATGGGGATTTCAAAATTAACTTGTACCTTAAAGGGTGTGGCGTTTCCAGAGGAGCTGCTGGAAGCCGATGCGCCGCTTCTGGGTAGCCGCTGAAGGATCTGCGCAAAGCTGTCCATCATCGTGTTCCGTTGTCGCTCGAGTGCTTCTTCGAGCAAGATTTTGATGGGATCTCCTGCCTCCTCATCTTTCTTCTCGTCCGCCATGGGAGGCCGTCGGGATTTGCGAGGCTGGTCTTGCAAAGGTTCAACCAGTTCAAGCCCTAACTCCTTATATCCCGACCTTGTTGGGGACATGCAAAGAAAAACAGAGAAAAAGCAGACCGCTCTGATACCACTGATCCGGATTTAAACAGGAACGCAACAAATTACAGAGATAACCATATACACAAAGATGCAGCGGAAATAATACTTCATTTCATTAATGGAAAATACTGAAATATGCTTACAGACAGAAATGGAAATAAACTAGCTAGGGGGATGGTAGCTTATCTCTGAGAAGAGATGTGATGGCTACATGCCTCTGAACTGTGTTACAATGAGGCTCGAAGGCCTATTTATTGTTGAGAAATAATGGAAAAACCCTTAACATTCCAAAACCTAACCCTAGGAGATGAAACGCCAAACTGTGGGCCCCGTTTGGGGGTAAGTTGGTACATCAACTTCCCGGGGTCGTAACTTTGGCATATGATCTTCGTTTGACGCGTACAATAGCTCATTAGAAAGATCTATCTGAGCACTATCATTGTTGGAACGGGCAACACCAGTCCATTCCATGGACTCGTGTTGCCCTCGGATTCCCCAAAAAACGTCGTTTAGGGTCTCAAAACGGCTCCGGAAGTTCAGGACCCGAAAAACTACTAAAAATAGTAAGTTGTGCTACAATTAAGGAAACTGAAAATGCTGAGAAAGACAATGGTGGGGGTCTAGGTGGACTTGGCAGGTGGCCACCAATATCCACCTGGATCATTGATCAGATTGAGAAAAATCAAACTTGGTAGCTTGTTCGAAGACCAACAGATAAGAACATTATTGGCACAAAGTGGGACTTCATAAACAAATTGAATGAAAATAGTTAAGTGATTAGAAACAAATAAAATTAGTTTGCAAGAATTATGCACAAATTGAAGATTTGGATTTTGATGATACTTTCTCTCATGCTGCAAAATTAGAAGCAATTCACATGTTCTTGGATTTTTCTAGTTTCAAGAAATTTAAAATATATCAAATGGATGTCAAATCTTCCTTTTTAAATGGATAATTCCAAGAATAATTCTATATTGAGTATCCTAATGGTTTTCAATTGTCATATAAACCTTATTATGTTTGTAGACTAAAAAACAGGCTTGTATGTTCTTAACCAAGCCCTAAGGGCTTCGTACTCCAAGTTGGATAGTTATTTGCTGAAGTGCGGTTTTAAAAGAGGTGCAACTAGCAATAATTTGTATGTGAAATCCAATGATAGAAAACTATTAGTAATGGTTGTTTATGTTGATGATATTATTTTTCCAATTGATTTAGACATCTAAGTTTTCAGTTTTCAGTTGATATGAAGGTTGAATTTAAAATGTCTATGGTTGGAGAACTTTCTTATTTCCTTGATTTGCAGATTACACAATCTTCAAAAGGATTTCTTATCTCACAAAGAAAGTATCTCAAGGAAGTATTGAAGAAATTTTGTATGTAGGATTGTTCTTTAGTAAGCACTCTAATGGTTAAAATTTTGAAAACTCAGCAAGACTGATGAATCGCCAAGAGTGGACTAGAATTTATATAGATCTCTTAGTGGCAACCTCTTATACTTGAAAACCTCTAGACCAAACATTATGCAAGTAGTTGGTATTGTTGGAATATTTCAAGAATCCCCATGACATAGTCATCAACTAGTAGCCAAGAGGATTCTTAGATATCTAAGAACCACAATGGACTTTGGAAATTGTGACCCTAGAGGTAAATATGTTTCACTAATTATTTTTGCTAGTGTTGATTGGGCAGGTGATGCAAATGAGTGAAAAACACTAGCTGTAATGCCCTCCTCCCACATCTACCCAAGTAACCGGCCAACCGAGGTAAACATGTGATGATATGTTACTATGATATGATTCAACTCCCTATGTGTCAATTAAGGAAGTGGAATCTATGGAAACACACAACTTAGACCTTCTACACCTGCTACAATATTCCTAGAATGTATCTTAGTCATTCCCCCTACTAGCCCCTGGGTCCCACTGAGTTTTTATACCACTAAACCCCTCGATGCTCCCTTGATATGGAAAAGGGTAAGTCTAAAAAACATCCAGAAGCACACACAACATGGGTATGCATGCGTCTTGGGACTTTTTTCCTCAGACCTATGCTTGAGACTTCACGATTTGTGCCACTTTTCAAAGCCCATAATCCATGTCACTACCCAGAAACCCCTATAGCCCTTAGAATCCATAATTACATGACCACAAGAATTACAAATCAAAAAACTAAGTCGAGGACTAGGACTGATCATCTCCAATTGGGACTAGCATTGTATCAAACACTTGGTTTCAACGCAATCTATAGGAAATGAGTACAAGATAGAGCATAAGTGCCTAATAACTCATATGAGACTTGATAAGAAGGATCACCACCCTATTCCCTTAACTGTTTTAACATCAATTAGGTCTTGCATCCATTATCTTTTTAGTGATAAGTAAATACATGAAATAACCATGACTATAACCAGTTATAACCAACATTAAACCATGTAAATAACAATTTGATAAAAGCCATTAAGGCCACATAATAACAAGTACAAAAGAAAGAGAACTTAGCTTTTATTAAACATAGGCATGAGCTTACCAGTTTCAGAACTTCCATGTACAACCTGACCATAGACATGGTTGAACCAAATATTTCTTTTAACCAGTCATCCCCATGCCATATTCTAAGAATGAATGTGGAATATCATGGATAAACCAATCCAAAACCAACCAAGGGAATCCAAATGTAAAAGAACCTCCACCCTCACCAAATTTTGATCTCACCAAAACTGATACCGAGATCACCAAACAAAACCAATCTTGGAATACCTCCCGACTCCATCACTATCCTTGAGGAATTTTCCATCTCCTTGTCTCTTTGAATTTACCTCAATCCACACTGGATCACTAGGCCTAAATTGAGACTCCACCCTTAGTCTTTACCATGTATCCCACCAAATCCAATCAAGCAATTCCTAGGCCTTCGGAAATTTTCCTTAGACCACCTTCGTCCTGGATTTTGAAACCATCCAGCAATTCCAAACTGAGAGACCGAGAAAAAAATCCCATCACACCATGGCTATCTAGAAAAAGGCAAGGCAAGCCTAAATGCTGTTGTCATATCCCAACAAAACCATGCCACTAACAGTAAGAGAACTATATACAAACATGCAAAGCCATGCATGTCAAAAGTAGCTACGAAATCATACATGCAATATGTTACATGAAAGTATTCCTACTAAATCTGCTTGATCCTTCTCGTCCTTGCTTGACCTTTGCTTTCCTTCCTTTTCTTGCATTTCCCTTCCTTGCTCAAAATCTTGTCCACTGATCCTTAGAAGCCCTTTTGTTAACGAGGCCTCTATTTTCTTCATTTTATATTGTTTTCATTCAATTTCCCCCTCACATGAAACCTATGACCTTTTACCTTCCTTTTGTCATATTTTCCATTATTTTAATAAATAAATGTGTCAAAAATACACTTTCTCCTTTTTAATACCTTTACCATTTCCTTTGCCAATTTACCTTAGCCATAAACACATCTAGTGATGCCCACTAGGATATATTTGCCCAATATTCAACTTGGAATAAGTGTCCCTTAACCATGGTCTTATTTGGTATTTATTAACTTTTATTAGATGAACTTTTAACGAGGGGCTATTACAGAACCCCCCCCCCCTTGGGGAATAGCATCCTCAGTGTTAAACCACACTAATACCTCAACAAAAATGTTGAAAATCAAACATACTGCCCATGGATCTTTATAACTTAGCTCGTTGCAGTATTTACAATGAATGACCTACTTAAAAGAAAAACATCATGACAACATGACCAGATAACAACCATATCGCTTATCAAAGCTTTATAATGGAGCTCATTAGAGTATTTACAATAACAACATATACACATATGAACACTTTCTAAACTAGAAAATAAAAGGATATGATGTTCATATCAATCAACAAGGGAATCTATATTTGTCTAGATCACACTCCCAATGTGCATTTGATTCTATCTGGTAAATCTATTGACCAAAACAACTCCACCCTAACCTTCCCTTCTCTACTACACAATCCCCCGAGCAATCCGATTACCCCCTACCATGAAATAACTCACCGGGTGATCCATCCCTTGGAAATGCTCCCTCACATCGGAAGTTCAACAACCAAGGCATATACCTACCTCAAAACCATCATACCAGTCATAGCATGCTCATGGAAATCAGTGGACACTATTGTGTACTGGTGTCCCATAATGGCCTTGCTCCTGAAGTGCTTTACTAGCATACTGATGCCTATTTTAATTTCTTTTACTGTTGTTGCTAATAGTTGCCATCAGTTCTGACTACCCAACCAGGCATTTCATGCTTTCCTATACCAAGCACATCATTTCCATTAGATTAAAAATAAATTGAAATAACTTCAAATCATACCTCATTGGTGGCCCACGTGTTATAGACATTTTTGTACCTTACAGCTATAAGCATGAAATGTCCATAAACCAAGGGATCCTAAGTCCCTAAAGATGTTGTTCCAGCTCCTAAAGAAACAAGGTCAACCAATGACAACTTCTACCAGAAGTTCTCCACCAAAAACTACTCAGAACTAGTCAAATCAGGATCAATTCAGATGCTCCACTAGCTGGCTGCGTTGCAAAGCACCCAAATACACTGGCTAGGTGCGTTGCAACGCACTTGAATGCACTACCCAGGTGCGTTGAGCGGGAAATGACAAGTGGCAGAGTCATTCAACGAGGTGGAGAGACAATGGAAGCTTCCAGAATCTTCTCCAATGACACTTGCCTCACTGAGTTCGACCAAGGATGAGTAAGAGGCTCTCAGCCTCCAAGTGGAAGCAAGAACTGACAGAGAGAAGCCACAAGTCAAAACATAAGCTGACTCATCCTCTCTGCTTACATCTATATATGGATTCCTCATCCCAGAGATCCAGAGGCTGGAATTTTGTACTTTGCAGAGAATTGTTGTTGGTTTTGAGATTGAGATTAGTGCATTGGGTGATTTATGCTTTGTTGGAGGTGAGGAAGGGATTCCTTTGCTGGGAGGTAGATGCTGGATCGGGACTCACTTGGTTGTATCTCCTCCTGGATCTTCTTATTATATCAATAAAACTATTTGAGTTTCTCCTACATGCTTGTGTATCAATGATGTTTTGTTATATTTGCATGTTTAGCTTAAATCTGATCCTAAGCTATTTATGAATGTAAATCTATGTCTTTGTGTAGTTTCTCTCTTCTGTGATCTTGCAGGAACTTGGTGAAGCTGGGCCAGTAAGGGAGCAGGTAGCTGGAAGCTGTCGAAGAGGAGAGCGATTGGATCAACAAACTAGCGCAAGACACAGGTTAGTTCATCCTTCCTCTCTGTTTACATTTCATAAAGAAGAATACGAAAGTAGTTTTTCCTTGTTTGTTGCTAAGGCACTGTCACACCTTAGAGTGGGATAGGGGTGTTCTGAGTAGATACTTTTCCCAACAACAAAATGGCGACTCCACTGGGGAGCGTGTCTAGTTAGTTTGTTTGTGTTTCTTTTGTTGTTTGCTTCATAAACACAGAAGTAGCAATCGAACTGCATTTGCCATTATCAAATGCAAAGTAGCTGCTACTTCAATCCACCCACTGGATTTGTTTATGATTTGAATAGCTGATCCACAAATGCTCTAATTACCCTTTGTGATAGCTCTTAGTCCTCCTTTAAATCATCTCTCTAATTGTACCTTACTGATTGCTTTTACTCGGCCAAAATCCATAGATTAAACTGCAAACCGTGACCCAAAACCCGGATAGAAGTCTCGTTTCTGCCCCAGCGCAGGCTCTGTGAAGAGGTTTTGCATTTCAACGCAGGTCCCGATAGGGCTACCTCTGCTGCAATTCAGTTTCTCTGTGCAACAGGTGCGCTGATCAGCCCTTGCCTTGTGCAGCTGAGGTTCTTTGCTTCATTTTGTTCAGTTTTATCTCTGATTTTGCAGCCTGTTATCAGTGTCTGTACCTGTCTGAAAACCCCTTTTCTCTGCCTTAATTCCACCTCCTTTGTACAAAAATACTGTAGATGTTCTTTGTGTGTTTGTTACATCATTTACAGTTTTCCATTGAAAAGTGAAATAGTCATACTGTCGTCCTTAGATTTAGATCTGTCGTGAGTGTTGATTTTGATCTTAGGAGAAAGTTTCTTTGCTGTTGACAGTTGATTATACTTTTTACTTTTGCTTTGGTTTGAATTTGTCTCTTTCTAGTGTCAAAACGAGTGTTTATTTCAAAATCATAAATTGTCGTAATCTTCTCTACTTTTTTGATTTCGAAAAAGAAGCTTGTTTGTGTTTTTCACTTGAAAGCAAATTCAGATTTGTACATCAAATTTCTTTTTAGGCATCAATATTAAGAAAGTGAAAACAAATACATGCATTTGTGCATTTTCATATTGATAGTTTGTATGGTTTGATTTAGGAAAAGTGCATTTGCAGTGTGCTCTTTTCTCTTTGAGAAAAGATTGTGTCTTTCTTTTCCCCTTGTAGCTAGGATTTTCATTGTTGAAAAGAGATAAAAGATTTGCTTATCATCTTTAGATTTCATTTTAGGAATTACATCTACATCTCGTGGTGAACCCAAAAGGAAAACTTCTAAGAAAGATCAACTTAAAATAAATTGAATGAATCTAACAACGCTTCGGAACTTAACACACAACATAGAGGTCTAGGCTAGAGACGTGTTCCGGCGTCGTAAAGCCTGGTAACTGTTGTCCTCGCTGATGGTTGGGTGATTCCTCCACTGTGAGATGATAAGTGCCAGTACGGATTGTGCTCCCACGTACCGTCAAGTATATATTGGGAGACCCCTATAGGCTTAAAACCTTTTATCCATAGGAAGACGTGTCGGCCGCCCTACTGATCGCAATGCACCGAACACAGCATTCGGGAAGATTGACTGCCGTACCATAAAACGTATTCTGCAGTTTTGTGATTGGTTTGGCACACCCTCTACCTAGATCTCCAGAGCAGTCCCTTTCATTCCTTTTCAGACTCCTTAACAGAAAAGGTCCATCTGAGCACTTGTCACTTCAGGCTCATTAAAAATCGAAGGAGACTAGAGTCATCTTTTGTTTTTTCTCGACTCTTTAAAATTGAAAAAACAAGTTGTGTCCAAGCGTCGTAAAATTTATTTTAAACGGAATATTCATACCCTTTTCCTACGTTGATCTTAGGTTGAGAAAATGGAGTCTACCAACCAAGGAATTCCCCTTGGTGGAAATTCTAGTCCCTTCTCCTCTTGGGGAGATGTTGGTGCACCCCATATGGCTGCATTGTCGCTTCCAGGACTGACAATTGGCTTGCCAGTCTGGCTCTTCTTAACCAATGTCGTTCAGAACACCACTATTCCTGAACAATAATCAGCAGTTAGACCAGTCCAGAGTTACCCACCAACCTTCTACTTCCTCTAATTATTCCTCTCCTCCTTCCTCTTCGCTTGATGGGGCTGGCAAAACCAAAAGTCAAGTTCCTAAGGAGAAGAAGGAAAAGAAGAAGAAAGAGAAGAAGAAGAAGGAGCCAAAAGCGAATGGGGGAAAATGATTGTCGTCTAACGAAAATCCACACACTGCACTGACCAGGCCTAAATCGCCATGTGTCATTTGCAAGGGAGACCACTTTCACAGAGATTGTCCCTGCATCCCTCGGATACTAAGGGACTGGTCTCCCCGTTTGCACAATCCGGTGGCGTCAACCTATGATAGCCATGTTGAAAGCACACCGTCAACTAGCGAAAGTGAAGTCCCAGGACAAAAAGGGAGAGCTAGATCTCCCTGTAAACTATGCGAAGGCAATCACGCCGTCCACCATTGTCCCTTCTTAGACGAAGCTAAAAGAGTTTTGGATGATCATCCGGTTTCACCGTTACGACTTCCTCCTGGATATAAAAAACTCTTGCCGAGTCCTTCGTTAGTTCAGAATCCAGCTGGCCCGCTCAAGTGGTTAGTTGAAGCGCCTGTCATTGAAGATGAACCGGCTGAATCCATACCTGACGAAAGTCAAAAGGTCGAGACGGCAGTTGACCCGGTCTTGCCTTCAGAGGTTTTATCTTTGAATGACACAGTCACTGGAGAGAACAAGGATGACACCGTCCAAATTCTCTTCATCAGCACAGACTCCGATGAACACGGGGGCAACCTACCCATTCCTTTATCGCAGGAAGGAAGTTCATCAGAGCCGTACCCGGCCGTCTACTCGGTCCCACCACCAAGCAACCTAGTTGTCTCCTTCGACTGGAATCAACTAGGCAGACCCCGTTTACCAGCAAGCATACCATTCAGAATTATCGTCCAAATATATAGAATGGTCATGGCTGGTACCATCATATATGAGGGGGCTTCTGTGAGTATCCTTTCCTCTACTGCTTGGAAAGCGCTTGGTTCACCATCGCTTTTGCCTGAGATGAGAAATCTGACAGGCTTTGATAAAGGAACCAGTCGACCTTTAGGGATCCTCCCCAATGTGCCCATAACATTGAAAGGGAAGACAGTTCAAATGAACGTAATGGTCATTCAAGGACCCTTGGATTATAACCTACTCCTTGGACGAGATTATATTTATTGCATGGGAGCCATCGTCTCCTCACTCTTTAGAGTAATGTGTTTTCCGCACGAAGGAAGAGTGGTCAAGCTCGTGGACCAGCTTTCATTTCTCGGATCACGCATCGCAAATAGTCATATACCATCCCTAAATGGTCTCTTCACGCAAGAAATGTCTCAACCCATGGTCCGTCCTCCCGATGAGCGCGAGTAATTCGGAGGGATATGACTGGAACCCAGGGGGCATGCGTCCTGGTCTGCTTCGGCAGGAAAACTTCGGGTATAGAGTAGGTTTCCGCGGGAGAATATGACTAGTCTGTACCCCGTCCGTGATTGGAAGAGGGGTTATTCTAGAATAAGATTCTTTTGTCAAAGTTATGTAAGTTGGGTCGGCGCCGCTTACCTTTGTTTATCTCGGTAGACATCGTCGAAGAAGTGTTTTGTTTGCACCGCGAATAAAACAGCCTTTGAATAACCTGAAAGAGGTAGGCCTTTCCTGATAGAACAAATGTTTTGTCTGCAAATTGAGGGGTAACCTTGAAATCATATTTTATACCTGGGGGCATGCAAACCTTTTGGAGTGCAAGCAAGGGGCGGCTATTTATTTTTTTTAATTTTTAGGTCCTCCCTTTAAACCTGTAGGCTAACCCTTTAAACTCGTAGGATTAGTCATCATCTAACTTGCATAAAGAAAGGATGCGGGGCAAAGCTTTGTAAGACGCAAGCTCCATAAAAAATGGCATCTTATATGAGACATTCTTATCATATGACTGGATAATCGAGTAGTTTTAGCGCATAGTTCATGCTCGTTAAAAAATAAACATAAGATCGAGCAAGTGTTTCAATCCGCGTTTAAGCTCGTTAAAAAATGAACTATCCTCCGGTAAATAACCACCGTGAATGTAACATTATCAGCCATTAAAGCCTTGGTCATGTTTGCACCGTCACCTCCACCTTTCCATTGGCCGATCATTCACCTCCATTTGATTTTTTACCCATTTTGAGGAACAGCTACGAAGAGTGATTTCACTAGCCATCCTTGTGACACTGCCGTGCTTGGAAAATTCTAACCCTTACCTGGAATCAGCTGCTACCCATTTTATCACTCGTTCCTCGAAAGACGAGTCATCTTTAAGCTCTTTTCATCTGACTCGTAAAATATGAAAAGATTGCCGAGTTTTTGCCTTCCAGCTCGTTAAAGCGACCGGAAGTGCTATCCCTCCTCTAGATTTTAATCTTTTTGGACCTGAGGGATTATTGCACAAAAAGATCGAGCGCTTGTTTTGTTCGGCTCGTTAAAACTATCGAAAATTCATCCCTTCTATATTGTTTTATACTTTTTCGGACTTAAGGGATTAGATGACGAAAAAGGAATTCCGGAGTTAACTTTACGTACCTTTTCAGACTCTCTAAAAATGAAAAGTACCGAGTTATCTTTGTCGTTAAACTCGTTAAAAACATTAATAGCGACAAACTTGTCTTTAGACAAGAACGAGTTTCACTATCGCTAGGCTCGTTAAAACATAGCGATGGGTTTGCCCGAAGGGAAAATTATAGAACAAGCATATGTTATCCTCCTCAAGCTTGACAAAAATAAAGAGGTATTGGTCAGCAATGACTGGGGAAAAGTTGGGAAGAAACTCAAAGAATCTTTATTGGTAGCAAGTCGCTCTTGAACATGACACTTCCACTCCGTGCCTGAGTCGGGTTGGGTTGTTTCATTCACTGGTCACATCACCATGGTCTCGCCATACCATCCACATTTGGGGTAAATGCTACCGATCCATCACATAAGTGTTGCTGACATGTTCAAGAGAAGTCATCCAGAGAAGTCACCCGTGTCCCATCCACTACCATACATTATACTTCATCCTTCATGACCGCCACCCTGAACCATATATCATCAGATCGTTTTCACCTCCATCAAAATCATTTGCTCCGTTCCGTGTCGCTGATCTGGGATTCATCAAGGCCCTCCTTTGACGGATCGCTTCTTGTCGACATCAGCTCATTATCCAAGAAGTTGATCTAGGAACAGCCCATTCAGTACTTTGAAGCTTGCATGCCTCAATGGCAAGTTTCTCACTTCCAGCGACAGGTATACATCAATGACCTTCGACCGAAAGATTTTGCGTGGTGTTCGACGCCAAGTCCTTTATTCAAACCACGTGAATTGTACTGCAGTACCTTGAGGGTCATAATCCTTATCGGTGATTCCTCTCGCGCTTGTTAACAGTTTACATCATCGACTGGTAATCAAGCGATGTCTTTCCATGTTCGACTTCAAAACATTTCTCACATGGATCGACTTGTACTTCGAGTGAATATCGGAAGAGATTGAAGACCCCGGATCTAGTTTCATCCATCCGGGCTGCGATATATATTTAGGAAAAATAAAGACATTGACATGTACAACATTGCAGCACAGATAATCATCCTACCAAAAGGATGATGACTTCATCAAAATCATCAGTCTACCATCAGACGATTGTCTGTCCTGTGTACATAAAAATGAATTTATAAAGCTGAGCATGGGAATGCCCGCCTTAGCTAGATCATGAAAACAATATGAAAATAATGTATTGTATTGTATCTTATTACAAGTCTCCTCCCAGCATTGAAAGAACTTCGGATCCTCCTAATAAAGCATTTCACCCGATAAACAGCCTCATACTTTAGGGGGCAATTGCTATAGACATTTTTGTGCCTTACAGCTATAAGCATGAAATGTCCATAAACCAAGGGATCCTAAGTCCCTAAATATGTTGTTCCAGCTCCTAAAGAAACAAGGTCAACCAATGACAGCTTCTCCCAGAAGTTCTCCACCAAAAACTACTCAGAACTAGTCAAATCAGGATCAATTTAGATGCTCCACTAGCTGGTTGCGTTGCAAAGCAGCCAAATACACTGGCTAGGTGCATTGCAACGCACTTGAATGCACTACCCAGGTGCGTTGAGCAGGAAATGACAAGTGGCAGAGTCATTCAATGAGGTGGAGAGACAATGGAAGCTTCCAGAATCTTCTCCAATGACACTTGCCTCACTGAGTTCGACCAAGGATGAGTAAGAGGCTCTCAGCCTCCAAGTGGAAGCAAGAACTGACAGAGAGAAGCCACAAGTCAAAACATAAGCTGACTCATCCTCTCTGCTTACATCTATATATGGATCCCTCATCCCAGAGATCCAGAGGTTGGAATTTTGTACTTTGCAGAGAATTGTTGTTGGTTTTGAGATTGAGATTAGTGCATTGGGTGATTTATGCTTTGTTGGAGGTGAGGAAGGGATTCCTTTGCTGGGAGGTAGATGCTGGATCGGGACTCACTTGGTTGTATCTCCTCCTGGATCTTCTTATTATATCAATAAAACTATTTGAGTTTCTCCTACATGCTTGTGTATCAATGATGTTTTGTTATATTTGCATGTTTAGCTTAAATCTGATCCTAAGCTATTTATGAATGTAAATCTATGTCTTTGTGTAGTTTCTCTCTTTTGTGATCTTGTAGGAACTTGGTGAAGCTAGACCAGTAAGGGAGCAGGTAGCTGGAAGCTGTCGAAGAGGAGAACGATTGGATCAACAAACTAGCGCAAGACACAGGTTAGTTCATCCTTCCTCTCTGTTTACATTTCATAAAGAAGAATATGAAAGTAGTTTTTCCTTGTTTGTTGCTAAGGCACTGTCACACCTTAGAGTGGGATAGGGGCGTTCTGAGTAGATACTTTTCCCAACAACACCACGAATAAGGTATGCTTGTAATTATGTTCACTTCCTCTCATAACAAGTCAAACTGGTATCTTCATAACGTATAAACATATCACATTAGGTTAGCTCAAAACACAACCATCATAGATCAAAATCATAAATGATAGGTAACCATCATAAACCAAAATCATAGATCACACGTAATCAACATAGGCCAACATCATAATCGCATGCATAATAAAATTGAAATAAAATATTGATACTTATCCTTTAACCAACCCTTAGCTTCTACCTTTGTCTTTATTATGTGCACACACTAGATTGGTTGCCACACCCAAAAAAGACCCAATTCCTTCTCTTCAACCATGTACAGATACACATAGTGTAAATCACACACATATAACCACAGACGGTATACAATGCCATATAATACATCCACATACACCTGACATACAACACATATACCTACACCTAGTGTACAACACAAAACATACGTACACCTACACATGGTGTACGACACAACATAATACATACATAAACCTACACCCAGTTTACGACACAACACATATACGTACACAAAGTACAACATAATGAATACACATGTCATGATACCATGACTACATAATGAACATACATAATACCGCATGCCCGCAACATAGCATGTATAACATGAACACAATACTACATGTACATCAATACCATATGTACAACGTGTACGCAGTACCACTTGTACACAACACCACCTACACAACGTGTGCACTGCATCACATGTACACGGAACCACCTACACAACGTGTATGATAGCACCACATATACACTGCACCACCTATACAACATGTACACAATACCACATGTACACAACACCACATGCATATAGTACCACATCTACAACATGTACACCAAACCACATGCATACAACACATGTACAATCATGCATACAACACCATATGTACATCATGCACACTACACCATATGTACATAGAACTACATATAAAACATGTACATAATATCATATGTACACAACACCACATATCCAACACACAATACGATATGTACACATCACCACATATCCAACATGTACATAGCACCATCTATACCCAATACTGCATACACCATATATACAAAAGGCATACAACATCATATGTACACAATACTACATATACAACATTACACATAACCATAGGTACAATCATTGAATATACAACATGCACAGCAAATACACAATTATAGAACTACACATCCAAAACCATATTGCCTCTACCAAGAAACCTTGCTTCCAGTGTCTCTCAGCCATCCATGCTTATCCTAGCATGCCGCAAAGCACATTGCTTTCATTCTTCTTATGTATCCCTCAATATAGTCTGTCCATATCATAAGCATAATATAATCACATAATATCAACTCATAACCACATGATACTGACCTCATAGATTTTTCAGGACTACTCTTCCCACTTTATTCCTCATAAACTAGGAACCTCTTCATGTCATTCAGCTACGTAAGCAATAATTCCTCCATAAGAATGATCCCTGGTGACCCTATTAGACAATGGCATACATATATACATGTATACATATAAACATCAACATAAAACAATCATGATCCCTGATGACCCTATCAGATAACAATGTACATACATACATATATGCATATAAACATTTGCATAAAGCAATCATGATCACAACATAATTACTATATATCATAAGGCCAAGGTTAAGAGAACTTCCTTTGTTCATCAAAACATGCACAATATTGAGAAGAACATCTCACAACATAGACAAGGCATCCGAAACCTCAAATCCATTTACTTTAGCCTTTTTGTTACCTTTATCATGATTGTCCTATCACCATCCATTTACCTCAATGGACCCAACCAATCATTAGGGGATTTTTAAGGTCTAAAATGGGCCTCCTAAGAAAAATGTACAACCAAAATGAACTTTATAAGAACCAATAAGATTCAAGATGATGATGTCAACCATGGGGGACGATTCACCATTTTTGGAGTAAAAAAGTACAAAGATTAAAAAATAATAAAATAAGAAAAATACTTTTTCAACTCGTATTTTCAACTTATCTCCCTAAGTTTTTACTCAAATTTCGAGTGAGAGTACTTGTTGGATGAAAAATTTAATTCCTCATCTAAGGAGTACCAATGTTGCATACTTTTGATGGACCCCACTACACGAAAAATGGGAAATACATGAAAAAAAGTGATTGCAATCACATTTTTCATGTATTTCTCATTTTTCTTGTAGCAAGGTCCATCGAAAGTATGCAACATTGGTACTCCTTGGATGAGGAATCAAATTCTTCTTCAAAGAAGTGTTTCCTCTCAAAATTTGAGTAAACCCATATGGAGAGAAGTTGAAAATACGAGTTGAAAAAATAGTTTTGTCTTTTTTCCCTCTAAAATTTGATGATGTAATCTAATCTTATTTTATTATTTCCACTAATATTTTATAATTTCCTTAGGAGGTCCATTTTAGACCTCAAAAATCCCCTAATTCCAACTAGCTTTCGTACACTTGTCTTCAGCTACCCTTATACATGCATTGAGCTTCATCTAGGCCTTACATCACCTATTACGTACCACACAACTCTCCCTAAACTCCATTAACTTTCCCCTTTCCCAAACCAATTCCCAAGACTCAAAACATAAAGGCAAGACAAGGAACAAACAAGAATAAAACTAGGAAAATAAATAACAATATGACACTGCAAACAAAGTGGAAATGCTTTGCACCAAACATAACAAAGATGCAATAAAACGCAACCAAATAAAAAATACCAAAAGCACAAAACTAGCAACACACACCATGAATCCATCCCCATGGTTCTCAATTCCTCCAAGTGAAATTTCAACCAGAGCCATCTTTAAGATTTCATGGAAGTCTCTTTTGACATGCAATCGCCCACATCATATTGCCATAAACACATAACTTTCAGTGCATAAGTAAAAATAACAACATACTAGCTACCTTACCTTGTCATACTAATGCCAAGGATGTTACCTTGGAATTTCTCACACATGTTAACCACATGTTCCAAATATCAAAACAATCATATCTATCAATTTGAAATCGACCTTTACCAAGAATAAAAATCATGTCATAATCCATAGTAAAATCATAGTTATTAGACATAATGCTACAATTGTCACCTATTACATTTAAGTACATGTTAGCTATCTCAACACATATGTGTGAGTAAAACCATCTTAAAACAAAATCATTTTTTGATGCAAGCTTATAGACACATACTCATATCATGTGATTAATCAAACATTAAACAACAAATATATGACATAATAGACATCAACACTCAAACACTAAATAGATGACATAATTAAACATTGAAGCAAAAAGTAGATGACATAACAAAGCTCATACCTTAATGTATCTCACGGGAGGCTAGCTTGTCTGCACAATTAATGCAGATCAACATGATATAACTTCACGACATATCAACTCAAACATAAATAAGGTCATGGTATCCATAATAGTCACTAGCTAACATGTTCACATTATAAACTCATAAATAATTATCATTCATACATAATAATCACATCTGCGCACTCAGTCGAGATTAGTATGACAGAATATCTCAACATATTAACTCATACCTAAATGTCATAACCCTAACCATTTCCATAGAACAATCCAAATTAGCATGATACATATAAAATCAGATCTTAATGATATAACCCTAATCATCAAGTTAACTAACATATAACAACAATAAGTTGACAGATAAGATGCTCATCAACAACATATAACATAATAATCGAGCTAACTACAAGTTAACATATAACATATTCATCAATGACATATAACATAATCATTGAGCTAACTACAAGTTAACATATATCATACTCATCAACGGCCTATAACATAATCATCAAGTAAACTAACATAAAACAAGAACAAAAACTCATATAACAACAAGTTACTATCCTTCATCGTTATCTCACGCTTGCGCATATGTCTACACTAATCAACTAGCATTTGTCATACATGTAACCATGACAACAATAGAATGAAAGGCATACACATAACCATAATGCATATAAAATCCCTTAACCTACATACTTACATATACAACATACAAACCTGTATGACGACATGCTCTTGCCTCGAGGTCCATTGCTATAACTTCACTTTGATGATCTACATCTCCTGCTCTATCTTAGCCAACAAATTAGCATCATAATATACCAATATCATCATGATGACCTAATTGCATACAATGACCTTATGCACAAAAACCTTCACCATGAAAATTCATACATAACAATATATAAACATGGACATGCATAACAGATGCATATACAACCATACACTCATGATGACACATCCCATAGCAACACCATCAACCTTCACATGGTGACATCACTACAAACATGATCAACAACATGAAAATGTAACAAGAACATGGAATACATGCATAAGGAACACAGATACAACCAACACAAATGCATGACCAACACACCACCCATCAAGTCCGAGGGATGAACCATGCTATCATACCACTCTGTAACTCCCTCCTCCCACATCTATCCAAGTAACTAACCAAGTAGGGTAAAAATGTGATGAGAAGTTACTATGATATGATTTGACTCCCTATGTGTGAGTTAAGGAAGTGGAATTGATGGAAACCCACAACACAGACCTTCTACACCTGCTACAGGGCTCCAAAAATGCATCCCAAACATTCCCCTGACTTTCCCCTGGGTTCCAATGAGCTTTTAGACCACTAAACCCCTGTACACTCCATTGATATGGACAAGGGTGCATATGAAAAACTTCCAGATGCACAAACACCATGGGTATGCATGCGTCTAGGGACTTTTCTCCTCAGACCTGTGCCTGTAACTTCCGGATTTGTGCCACTTTTCAAGCTCAAAATACAGGTCACTGCCTAGAAACCTTGTAGCTTTTAGAATCCATAAATTACATGACCACAAGAATTACAAATCAAAAAACTCACTCCAAGACTAGGCCTGAGCATCCCCAATCGGGACTGACACTCTGTCAAACACTTGGAATTAATGTAATCTATAGGAAATGAATACAAGACAAAGCATAAATGATTGATATCTTATATGAGACTTGACAAGAAGGATCATCACCCTCTTCCCTTAACTGTTTTGACATTAATTAGGTCATCATGACTATAAATAGTCACATAATCATGCTTATAACCAACATTAAACCATGTAAATAACATATAACAACCATTAACGCAACATAATAACAAGTAAAAAGATAAGAGAACTTAGCTTTTATTAAACATAAGTAAGAGTCAACCCGGTTCGAGACTTCCATGTACCACCTGACCAAAGGCATAGCTGAACCAAATGTTTCTTTCAGCTAGTCACCCTCGTGCCATATTCCAAGGATGAATGTGGAATGTCATGGATAAACCAATCCAAAACCAAATAAGGGAATCCAGAGTTTAAACCACCTCCACACTTACCAAACTATGATCTCACTAAAATTGGCACCAAGATCACAAAACCAAATTGAGCTTGGAATGCCTTCGGGCTCCATCAGTGTCCTTGAGAAATTTTATATCTCCTTGTTTCTCCGGATTTACCACAATGCGCACCATATTACTACACCCTAAACCGACACTCCACCATCAACTTTTACCGTGTATCCTACCAAAACCAGTCAAGGGATTCCTTGCCCTTTGAGAATTTTCCTGAGACCACCTCTACCCTAGATTCAGAAACCATCTGGTAATTATAAAGCTCAAAACCGAGAAAATAATCCCATCACACCATGGCTATCTGGAAAAAGTCAGGGCAAGGCTAAAAATGACTGTCATATCCTAGCAAAACCACACCACTAACAACAAGAGGACCATATACCAACATGCAAATACATGCATGTCAAAACCAGCTAGAATCAAACATGCAATATGTTAACTACAAGTATTCCTCCTGAAGCTGCTTGATCCTACTCTTCCTTGGTTAATTTTTTCTTTACTTCCTTTCCTTGTCCTTCCTTTTCTTGATTTTCCCTTCCCTGCTCCAAATATGAGCAAAATCTTGAGTAAAATCTTGCGAACTAATCATCAGAAAACGTTTTATTAATGAGGCCTTTATTTTCTTCATTTTCCATTATTTTCCTTCAGTTTCATCTTCATATGCAACTTATGAACTTCCACCTTCCTTTTCTCCTATTTTCCTATTTTCCTTTATTTTTATAAATAAATGTGCCAAAAATATTGTTTTTCCTTTTTAATGCCTTTTCCATTGCCTTTGCCAATTTCTCTTAGCCATAAGCACATCTAGTGATGCCCACTAGGATACCTTTGCCCAACATTCATCTTGGAATATGTGTCCCTTAACTGTGGTCTTATTTTGCCTTTATTAACTTTTATTACATGAAATTCTAACCAAGGGTTGCTTTCTTTCTTGGTGAATGTCTTGTTTCATGGTTAAGCAAGAAGCAATCTTCAATTTTTGTCTCTACTGTTGAGGCATAATATATAGAAACAACTTCTTGTTGCAGCCAATATTATGGATGAAGCAATCTTTACAAGATGTACAAGTACTATATGACCAACCAAGACCAATCATATTTGATGACATAAGTGCAATCAACATGTCCAAGAATCTTCTTTTACACTCCAAGACAGAGCACATTCTAATCAAGTACCAGTTTCTATAAGAGAAAGCTGTAAATCATATTACAAAGTTGGATTATGTACCTCATAAATAGGGGGTAGCTAATATATTCATCAAGCCTCTCCCAAGATATCAATTTGAGTGCTTAAGGAAAATATTTGCAGTAGTAATTCTTACCTCACTCCACTAAATCTTCCCCAAGAGGAAGAAAGTTAGCAAACAAGCACATCATATCAAAAGGAAACTTCTAGGTCCACATGATCACCATGAAAAGAGGAGATTGGTTACAGGGTTTTGATGATGCTAGACCCACCAACATTTAAGGGATCTCCCCAATATGAAGTCCCAACTAGACCTCACACCGTTTGGTGCGGGAGTCCCATCTAGTACAATAGCTCAGTTTCCATTATCTTAAATATATGCCTTAGATATTGTTTTTCATCACATGAGAGTGATATACTTGGTATTCAAAAAGCGAGGTATATGTGCTTGGTGAGTGCTTAGTGTAAATTGTGTCCAATTTCCTTCACTCCAGAGGGGGAGGGTGAAAGTGAGTCTCTAGTCAAGAGGGAGTAGTCCCAAATCCAGTAGAGACACACACAACACAACAAGATTTTCACAGCTTCCGGTGGAGTAGTCCACACAGATGCGACAGTCACAAACATGAAGGTAAATGAATAGCATGTACAACACCCAACGGAGTAGTCCACACGGATGTGACACTCATTATAAGAAATATACAAGAATGAATATGTCCAGTGTCTAATGGAGTAGTCCACATGGATGAGACAACAATAGCAACCATTACAACAAATATTCAACAATATATGCACTAGAATAACCGAAGTAGTTCAACTATCCTAGTACAAGTTAAGCAAACATGCATTACAAGCATTTAAATAATAGTCTTACAAATGAATACAACACATGCATGAAAACATGATGGCCTGTGACATGCTTCTGAATTAAGAAAAAGTTCCAAGACACATTCATACACTATACATTAGTAGCCCTAGTAGTGGAGCGTTGGAGCCATTACTCACTCCTCAAAGAAAAGATTAGAGACTCTCAAGGCTATGTTGAACGAATGAAGATGAAAAGTCCTTTTGCATGTACAATGAGGGGGTATATATAGCCAAGGGTGAAATGGCCCTTATGAATCTTTGACTTCCCTCAGGACTACTCGAGTTACATGACTCTTCGAGTTAAATGACACTTCAACTTCACCTGTGCACCTCTTGGACTTCCATGTTACATTACATTGATAGCAACAACTATGGCCCATAGTAGTGATGTGGCTGAGACGACTCATGACGCAACTCGACATGACACTGCTGACATGAACATGTTGATTGTGGTGTCTGTGTCAAGATGTTATGCTGCTAAGTGATTAGTATGCTCTTGGTGTATCATATATTCACCTCTGCATGATGAAGTGTGTGGGCTATTTGATGTTCTTGGTATTTTCTTGATGTTTCATGCATGTGTATGTATCTCCTTCGCTTGCTACTTGGTATGCCTCGTGTGTTTTTCCAACGACGAGCAAGTCTTCTAGCGATTACTCCTTCTTCATCCCATTCGTCGTTGTGCCATGTTCCATTCATGTACCTTATTCTGCAATAACTCATGATGAGACAACATCAAATCTAGAAATATCCTAATCTATGATGATGCATTGTTTTCCATGATCAGTCTAGGTGAATAGGAGGGAGGACAAGGTACTGAGACTATGCAGAACACAGCTCAGGCTGGGATATGGGACTCGAGGGCGTTGTCGGGAAAACCTACACATAGGTCACTGGGAGACTAGTTTGAGCAGTCTTGGACATCAATGACATCTATGGGAGAGGGCTCAGTTAGGAGGATAAATTGCTCAGTTTTCCTTGGTAGGCAATGTAGGCAGCAGGAAGCACTAGTAGTGAAAACTGCACAATTTTCTAGAGGAGGTTGGGATCACGCTACAGGAGTTGCTAGTCAGAATTGTGCAGTTCTGGGAGATAGTCAAGACAGGACATGACTGCATAGTTTCTGGGCTTAGTGGAGTGTGGGGCAGTAGGAGGGTTTTCAATGAAAACTACATAGTTTTCAGCAGGAGAGCAGAGTAGGGCAGCAGGGGGATTGCATGGAAAAACTAAGCAATTTCCTGGCAGAGTGTAGTGACAGGTAGCAGATGCCTATCCCTCATGTTGACACAATTTCTACATGTAGGTTGGACAACTACTATATAGTTTTGGGGATGAGTGCAGGCCCAGCTCATAGCTCAAGTTATATCTTCTTGTTGATCAAAGGGAGCTTGGTGGTTCTTCTTGCGGGAAACACAGACTGGAATGGCTTCTTGGACAACTTTTGTGTAGTTCTGGTAGACAGTTAGCTAGTTCATTTCCAAAATTGTGCAATGCGGGCTACTTAGGAGGATGATCTCAAGCTCTACCCAGTTATGAGCAACAATGTAGGGTCACTAAGGGCTGAGACTAGGTAGTGAATCTCAGTGGAGGTTCAGTTAATGGAAGGTTGTCTAGTCGAAAGATTTTCGGGAAAAATGGTTAAGTTTGTGAGTGAGAAAAATCATGTATATATGACCTTGTGAACACACACTTAGCATGACTCAACGACAAGACACCTCAAAGCAACAAGACAACATGTGCTAAGTGTGGCCATCTAAAGATGAGAGCGACAAGTGCGACTCTTAAGATGGGTCATTGAACGATTGTGAAGACACTTGTGTGACAGTGTCTACAACTTTGTGTGTGTGTATGATGGGTGTTTACATAGATGGAATAAATCATGCACAGAAATATAAAACTTCGATATCACTAGAGCAAGGTCACAAGAATGACATAGCAATCAGCATGGCAAAGATGACAGTTGGTCAAACAAGCAAAAATGACGCAAGACATGTAGAGAAAACACATGAAATGACTTTTGTGTTTGCACACATGCATGTTACTAAAGACACGATGATATGACAATGACAAGTAGTGCTACAAACTCAACTAAGAGATGTACTTCAAAAGGTGTTCTTTACTTACCATACTCACCCTTAAGATGATTATGCATCCGACATAGTTTTCATGCAGTCTTGATCTTTCACCAACACTTAGTCTCTTGGTACTTCTCCTCAACTCCTTGGGAGTGATATTAGCTTGTCACCTTTTCCTGTAGTCACTGAAAGATAGATCAATGCAGTTTCAATGGGTATTGATTGTTGCTGGAATGTGGCCTTAGAAGGCCCATTTGCACAGTTTCTACATGAAAGACAGAGAGGACAACTTGGACAACACTGTACAGTTTTGAGGCACATGACACTGCTGCAGGTTGGGGTCTTGAGAGGACACCTCTACATAATTTTTGAGTGTAGTGTAGCCTGGGAAGTTGAGAAGAAATACTACACAATTTTTTGATGCAGGGCACTGCTACAAGATAGGTTCCAAGAGGACACATCTACATAGTTTCAGGTTGCAAGGCAGATGGAGCAGCTGAGGGACAATACTACGCAGTTTCTAATTATAGTGGGTTCCGACTGGGGGAAGGACGCTGGAGGAAACCATTGTGAATTTTTGGATGCCAAGGGTGGTTGGGGTCTCTATGCACTATGCAGTTCTAGTAGGCAAGGGAAAAAGCTTGAGGGTTCTAGAAGAAAAGTGCATAGTTCTGAGAAGCTAGATGAGGCTAGGTTTCTCAAGAAATGGGCTAAGTGCGAGAACGGGGAACATATTTAAACAGTGATAGGACTTGACTATGATCGCACATGAACACTTAGTGATACAATGTAGACCATCCAGAATTTATAAAACATACTCTGCTTGATGCAACAACCTTCGCGACGAGAGTGAGTGAGGTGAGTGTGAAACATGTCTATGTAATGAAAACAACTCATACATAAATGATTTCCCTTAAAGCAAAACAAAACTCCCTTTGCATGACAAACAAAAATCCTTATGCCCAAATATGATACATGCTGCATAAATATGAGAACATAAACAAATATTAAGGTCAAGGAGGGGAGATTGAGATCACCAACTTACACAAGTCACCAAGGAATGATCAATTCGAGTATCCAAGGTAGGCTTTGAAATTTTCATGCGAGCCAAAATTTTGGAGGGTGGTTGTAACCGCTACAACATTGGTGACACACTGGTGAAAATCCAGCTCTCTGTATGGACCTTGTTTTATGAAAAGCAAGTCTAACCTCTCTGGAAGTATTGTTTGATTCTTTGATCATGATGGCTTTTGCACTAGCTTGTGTGAAAGATGTAGTCCCTGCCATTATCTTGATCGGTCAACTAAGTTGTTTCGATTTTGGATGAGGAGTATATGGGTGCATAAGTAATATAGCTTTCAGAGTTTAAGTTTCATCTCTGGTGTTTCTCCACTGCCAATAGGCCTTGAAAATGCCCTGACAAAGTCATACAGGAACACAAGCATCACTCCGTTGCTAGTGAGCCTGGTCAGTACCCCGACAGAGTCACTTGTATCACCTCTCTACGTAGGAAGCCTTTCCCTTATTTCGCCTTATTTTATCTTTTCCATTTTTTAATTTTCAAATAATTATGCATAGGTGCTTATTTATTTTAAAGGCAGAAGAGGAATCTCGACTTATTGAGAGTAGAAGAGGTTGTTCCTTAAGAGAAGTATGTTATATATACCTATGACATACTTGTTAATGTTTTCCCCCTCACCTTACTCTACTTGATTGAGTTGATAAGGGTTAACCCAAAGGATCGAATAGAATAGGTGGTACTAATTAATCATGCAAGAATTGTGTTTTCACCAAGACTCACTCTGAATAGAACATATTTTCCATCAGGGTATCATCGACCGAAGACAAGAAGATCTTCACAAAGAGAGAGGACAATAGATACTAAGATGTTGATAGTTGTACAAGTCCTCTTAGATTTTCCCAGCTTGTCTCAAGATCCAAACATGGTTTCATGTGAGGCTAACCTATGGATACAAGAAAGCAAAAAAATAAAAATGCAAAAACCTGAAGTAATGAAAAAGAAAAACAAGTAAGAAAAGCAAGCAAGCAAGCAAACCAAACCAAGTCAGCAAGTAAACAAACATGCAAACCAGAAAGCAAAGCAAAGATAGAAAGTAAAAAGTACTATTCTTACGCTAAATAGTCAGGGTTACGTGAAATTAAAGTTACAGTGAAGCCACCGTAGGTGTACCCGACCTGCAACCGCAAAGATACAAGTGATTAAAACAGATAAAAAATAGTTTGCAACAGAAAATACAAAAACTTGAAAATCTTGCAAACGAGAGAGAAGGTCTTGCATGTGGGCAAAAACATGTCAAAACCACCCAACACATATGCTTACCTATTTGATGACTACCATTTTTCAACAAAACTTAGAAGCCTCTTACGAGTGTGTGGTCATCTGCATCAAGTTTCTTAGCGAGTGTGAGGAAGGGTTGAAGCTTGTTACCTACAACATGACTCGCCAAGTAATATTATTCCAATCATTCAGTGATTGGATCATTAAATTAGTGATGGTTGTTTTGAAAGACTTGTGATCTTTGAAAAGATGGATTTTTGATACGAGAGAGGGAATCACTATGGGAATCTGGTATGGATAGATATATCTGATCATTCTCATCAGTCATGTCAAGATAATGAGGAACTCTCATAGCCATTAGTGCAAGCTGAAGTGCCTCACCTTCTTGAAAAATGTTTGAGGAGAAATATGTTACACATTGGAGATCATAGTGCGTGAAGCGACTTTCATTGGATGTATTTTTGGGAAAATTATAAACTTCATGAGAGTCACCCAAGAGAGAATAAATATCAGATGAGTTATTCAGGATGCCCGATTCCTAGTTTGACATGAACAAATAAATTTTTGAACAATATTGTGAATGCTCTGAATGATGGAACCAAGTTCGTTGTGTGCTAGATATGACAAAACACCCACCTGCAACTAGTGAAAAATTGCATAGGAATCATGATCATCATAGTAATGTAGAAAGTATGTCAGCACTGTGAATGTGTGAAGCTAGTTGGGGTGTAGCGAAATGAGAGGAACTTGATTCACGTAATAGCCTGTGCACTCATCATCACACAGGGAGATTTTTGGTGTGATGAGAGGCCATATTTTGTGCAATATTCACAAAAAGACCAAGGAGTTAATCATGAGAGGTAAAATTTGATAAGTATGATTACGGAAAAAGATAGTCTTTGAGATTATCAGCTTCATAGTTCCATGATTGCATGAGAGATAGACACTACCAATCTGAATTAGAAGTAAGAGAAGCGCAAGAAGATAGACACGTTGTAATAGAATAATGGATTTGTTCATTAGAGAAAATATGAAATTTTGAAATATCATACCCAAAATAGTAAACATATTTTACACGAGGATCCACATCAAGTGAAAACATGCAAATAGATGGATTATGCATGAGAAACCAGATCTGATTCGGTTCAAGGGGCTTACCAGAGTCACAAGGTCTTGACATAAACATCAATAGACATTGAAGTGCCTCGACTCCCTGACACGTCCTGAAACTTTTCAGAAGTGAAAAATGGAATTTTGAGATGTGAACTAGATCGTGCATGGCTTGAGGATGTCTGTTTTTGTTGATTTCAAAACTTCTCTTAGGATGGAAGCCATCTCTGTCACAGGCTTCATCAAAATTTTCATCTTTAGCAAGCTGACTCAACAAGTTGTCTTCATGCAACATACAATATGATGATGAGTGGGAAGAGCCTTGTGTGTTGAGACTATTTTCATCATGGACAACCTCACTGCATTGAATGGATTAAGGAGATAACTCATCTGATGTAGAAACAAGAGAACACAAAGTATCTCCGATGCATGTCGATGCACTTTGAATGGTAGGACACATGGGAAATTGGGTGAAGAGGAAGCTTCAATATGGATGTCTTCTTTGACCAGTGCATATTCTAGATCTGAGTTAGAGTGTACATGAGAGATCAACAGATCGCACGACATGTTTGGGCATTCATCACAATGTAAGAAAGCATGGGAGTGATGACAACCCAAGACTAGAGGTTGACTGAAAGAATTAATGTGTGTGATGTTTGACCAAGATTAGCGGATTGAGAATTGATCAAGAATGGAAGCTCATTGTCTTGATGTGAACTATTTTGAAGCATAGAAGGGGAATTGATTATGTCTTCACCTTTTTTCTCCTCCTCGTATGTAATGAGACTGCCTTGTAGATGACCATAACTTGAGCCAGCAGCTTGACAATCAAGAGAATTCACACAGCTGGCTGGTGAAGAGGATTGATCAATCGAATCATGGTATAAGGAGTCAAGGCTTGTAGATGATGGAGGATAGCAAAAATGCAAATCAGACTCAAGACTTGGGTTATGAATGGTGATGTCCTCTTGCAGAATGGAGGAATGAGTCTTCGCCATAGGCTTTTTGAGCCATTCTGGAATTTCCTCCATTGGAGTGGGAGATGCTCATAATATGGGTTGGGAACATGTTGTGCAAATTTCTCAGATTTGCAACCGCTATGGGGGGCACCCTCTTCGTAGATTTTTCAAATTTGTGAACACTACGAAGGGGTACCCTCTTCAGGACCAGAAAGGGAGGAGGACAATGAACAAACTATTGGGTGTGGAGCCTAATTATCTTTTGTATTCAAAGGTGTCGCCGCATTGGACCCCAGTTCGTAATGGGGTGGCAACGCCGCCTGTAAAATATTCGCTACAGGGGTGTCCAGGGGAGGGCGGTTGTGACCTTTGGGAGCCCCCCTAGCAAGGGGATCGAGGGCAGTGCCCCCCAAGCTAAGAATAGATGTAAACTTTCCTTGTAAAATGTTGTAATTTCATAGTCAATCTAGGCCATTCATTAGGCAGAGATATGGTAGTAGAAGTTATGTTTAATTTAGGGTTTTTTTCCCTTGAAGGAAACCCCTCACTATGTATGAGTGAAATGTATTACGTCTATGTATATCTATATTCTGAGTGAGGAAGATAGAGGAGATTGAGAGAGAAGAAGGAATTAAAATGGATCTACTAGGATGTATCTCTTCAATTTGTTGGATAATATAAAAAGAAGGACTGGCTATTTCTCCGTGGACATAGCCCAAATTGGGTGAACCACGTATATCTTTGTCCCTCTTGTTTTATGCATTTTATGTGTTTATATTTCTGCAATATTTTATGTGTTCCATTACTCTGTAATATATAATTCTCTACCAACTGGTATCAGAGCGGAAGGTCTTTTTGGCTGATAAACTTGTAGGAGAGAAGGGTTCCTAGTTCGAGTGGGAGCAATGGCGAAAGGTGGTAGGTTTAGGGTAAATATATTGAACGGCCAAAACTACTAGCTGTGGAAGATGCAGATGGAAGATTATTTGTACCAGAGAGATCTGTACCAACCATTGAGTGGAAAGACAAAGAAGCCGACGAGTATGACAGACACAGAATGGGATATTCTCGACAGAAAAGCACTTGGAACAATATGACTGTGCCTAGCGGCATCGATAGAGTTTAATATTTCAAAGGAAACGAGAACAGAGGGTTCAATGTCGACATTGGCCAAAATATATGAAAAACCCTCGACCTCAAATAAGGTATTTCTTATGAAGCATTTATTTAATATGAAGATGTTAGAAGGTGGATCTGTTGCTAATCATTTAAATGAGTTTAATACAGTTACTAGTTAGTTAAGTTTTGTAGGGGTAATTTTTGATGATGAAGTTAGGGCTCTGTTATTTTTGTGCTCACTGCCAGAAAGTTGGAATGGTTTAGTTATGGCCATTAGTAACTCTGTCTCTAGATCTAGTACTTTAAAGTTTGATGATGGTGTCAATGCAATCCTTAGCAAGGAAATGTGACGGAAAAGCTCCGGTGAGACATTGGGTAATCCTTTGACTGCAGAGACTAGGGGGAAAAAATGGAAAGAAAAACGAGCCTTGGATATCGTAGTAAGTCAAGAAAAGGTAGATCCAAGTCCATATCGGTAATAGTGTGCTAGAAATGTGAGAAGAAAGGACACCTGAAGAAAGACTACAAGTCTCAAAAGGGAAAAGAAGGATACGCGCAGCAAGAAAATAATCATGAAGCGAGTGTAACAGGTGATGTGTTGTAATATGCTTTGATTCTTTCATTAGAAAATATTATTGATGCCTGGGTGGTAGATGCAGGGGCCTCATTCCATGCCACACCTGATATGAAACATTTTTATGATTATGTTCAAGGAGATTTTGGACAGGTTCGATTGGGTGATGATAAACCCCATAAAATCATTGGAATGGGTATAGGTTTCATAAAACAACAAAAAGGAAATCAGTGGCTATTGAAGGAGGTAAGGCATGTTGCATATCTGAAGAAAAATCTGATTTCAACAGGGCAATTGGGAGGTAAAGGTTGTGTAACTACTCTCACAGATAAAACCTGGAAGGTCACTAAAGGATTCCTGGTAATAGCAAAAGGAGAAAGGTCGGTATATTATATTTATGCAATGGTATTTCTAATTATATTAATGCTTTAACCTCTACAGGAGAAGATACGACATTGTGGCATCATAGGCTCGGGCACATGAGTGATAAGGGGATTCATATTCTTCACTCAAGAAATTTGTTGCCAGGTTTGAAGCATGCTGATTTAAAATTCTGTGAGAATTGTGTTTATGGAAAACAGAAGAGAGTCAGATTCCTTAGAGTTGGAAAGGAAAAGAAGAATGAAAAGTTTGAGCTTGTGCATATAGATGTATGGGGACCTGCTCAGGTATCATCTCTTGGTGGCTCTCATTATTATGTTACTTTTATTGATGATGCAACCAAAAAAACTTGGATTTATTGTATTCAAAATAAATTTGATGTATTTGATACTTTCAATAAATGGAAATATTTGGTTGAAAATGAGATAGGAAAAAGGTTGAAGTGTCTCAGATCAGACAATCGAGGTGAATATTGCAGCAAAGAGTTTGATAGGTACGATTCAGAGAATGGAATTTGTAGAGAGAAGACAATTCCAGGAACACCACAAGAAAATGGTGTGTTAGAAAGGATGAACAGGACAATCATGGAGCATGCAAGGTGCATCAGATTGCATGCAGGATTGCCTTCACAACTTTGGGTAGATGTTGTAGATACTGTTGTTTATCTAATAAACAGAGGGCCTTCAAGTTCCTTGGATGTTGGTATTCTAGAGGAGGCATGGATAGGAAAAAAAGTAAACTACTCTTTTTTAAAGACTTTTGGTTGTAAAGCCTTTGTCCACATTAATAAAGAAAATAGAACAAAGCTTGAGGAAAAATAAAAGAAATGTACCTTTATTGGATATGGTGTTAATGATTTTGGTTATCGCTTTTATGATTATGAAAAACAAAAAATCATTAGGAGCAGAGATGTCATATTCAATGAAAAGGTTTTGTATAAGGATCAACTGCAGGAAAAGAAACAGGAAAAAGAAAATAGAGAATACATAGTGCTTGACGAGATCACAGGAGTATTGATGGTGCCTGAAAATCATAATGATCAATAGCCAGAACAACAACCACAACAGCAACAAGCACCTCAAACACCTGAAAGTGGTGTTAGAAGATCTACCAGGATAAGTAGACCCCCTGAATGATACTCTCCTTCATTATATTATGTATTGTTGACTGATTCTGGTGAACCGGAATGTTATGAAGAAGTAGCGCAGGTAGAAACCAGGAAGAAGTGGAAGCAAGCCATGAAATAAGAGATGGACTCCTTAGCACATAACCAGACTTGGGACTTAGTCAGGTTGCCTGCAGGTAAAACAGCATTGCAAAATAAATGGGTTTACAAGTTGAAGGAAGAAGATGGAGGTAGAAAGAGGTATAAAGCTAGACTTGCGGTGAAAGGGTTTGCACAGAAAAATGGTATAGACTTTGATGAGATATTTTCTCCTGTTGTTAAAATTACTTCAATTAGAAGTATTTTAAGTCTAGTAGCAGCTAAAGATTTGCATCTTGAGTAGTTATAGGTAAAGACAACCTTTCTCCATGGGGATTTGAAGGAAGAGATATATATGCAGTAGCCACATGGATATGAGGTAAAAGGCAAGGAGAAGCTAGTGTGTAGGTTGAATAAGAGCTTGTATGGCTTAAAACAGGCTCCAAGGCAGTGGTATCTAAAATTTGACAAGTTTACGTCTGAACAAGGTTATACTAGATGTCACTCTGATCATTGTGTTTATCTCAAAAGGAAAAATGATGACAACTATATTGTATTGTTATTGTATGTAGATGACATGCTTGTTACAGGTTCTAACATGTAGGAAATAAATGTGCTCAAAATAAAATTAGCAAACTCATTTGCAATGAAGGATTTGGGTGTTGCAAAACAAATCCTTGGTATGAGAATAACTAGAGACAAGAAGAATCCAAAATTAACATTGTCTCAAAGTGAGTACATAAAAAAGGTGTTGAAAAGGTTTAATATGTAGAACGAAAAACCAATTAGTATACCTTTGGCTAGCCATTTCAAATTATGTAAGGAGGAGTGTCGCAAGACTCAGGAAGAAATGACTCATATGTCTAAAGTTCCATATGCATCAGCGTCTGGAAGCTTAATGTATGCAATGGTCTGCACAAGGCCTGATATTGCACATGTAGTGGGAGTTGTAAGTAGGTACATGAACAATACAGGAAAAGAACATTGGATGGTGGTGAAGTGGATTCTCAGTTATTTGAGAGGTACCACAAATCAAGCATTATGCTTTGGTGGTTCAAACATTTCTCTACAAGGATATGTTGATGCAGATATGGTGGGTGATAGAGATAATAGGAGAAGCACAATAGGGTATGTGTTTACTGTAGGTGGAACAATTGTTAGTTGGGTCTCAAAACTGTAAAGTGTTGTTGCACTCTCAACAGTAGAAGTAGAGAATGTTGCTGCTACAAAGGCCAGTAAAGAAATGATTTGGTTATAAAGGTTTCTGGATGAATTGGATAAGAAGCAGGAGTTGGGAAAGTTATACAGTGACAGCCAGAGTGCCATACATCTTGCAAAGAACTCTGCATTTCATTCCAAGACTAAACATATACAACTCAAATACCATTTCATATGGTTAGTGTTGGAAGATGGATAGTTGAAGCTGGAAAAGACACACACTCGACAGAATCCTGCAGATATGTTAAAAAAAGTTGTAATCAAGGAGAAACTAAGAATTTACTCGGTTTCAATTGGTCTTCAAGTATGATGAAGAAGATGAGAAACAACCAGGTCCAATTTGGAGTCATTGTCTAGCAAATGAAGCAGCGGTGGAGTTTCTATAATCAGTCTCCAAGTGGGAGATTGTTGGGTCTAGAACCTGATTATCTTCTATATTCAAAGGTATCACTGCATTGGACCCTAGTTCATAATGGGGCAGCAACGCTGCCCGTAAAATATTTGTTGTAGGGGGGTTCCAAGGGAGGGTGGCTGTGACCTTTAGGAGGTCCCCCCTGGTGGGGGGGATTGGGGGCAACAACCCTGAAGTTAAGAATAGATGTAAAATTGCCTTGTAAAATGTTGTAATTTCATAGTCAATCTGGGCCGTTCATTAGGCAGAGATCTGGCAGTAGAAGTTATGTTTAATTTAGGGATTTTTGCCCTAGAAGGCAACCCCTCACTATGTATGAAGGAATTGTATTGCATCTATGTATATCTATATTCTAAGTGAGGAAGAGAGAGGAGATTGAGAGCGAAGAGGGAATTACAACGAATCTGCTGTAGGTTGTATCTCTTCAGTTTGTTGGATAATATAAAAAGAAGGACTGGTTGTTTCCCCGTGGATGTATCCAAAACTATGTGAACCACGTATTTCTGTGTCTCTCTTGTTTTATGCGTTTTAAATATTTATATTTCTGAAATATTTTATATGTTCCATTTCTATGTAATATATAATTCTCTAACACAAACGGGTGTTGGGCTCCTCCTCTGCAAACTAACGGGCCTCATGATCCACAAGAGTCAAGGAAGAAGGGGAATCAGGAGGTTTTCCATGTCAAGAAACATGAACTAACTGTTTCAACTCTTGGCTCATGAAGTCAAAGTCGAAAAATTGTTCACAAATTTGGTGACAGAGGTGAAGGAAGTGAGTAGCAAAGTCCTCAACTGATTCACCAAGCTTCATTCTGAAATGAGAGATTCTTTCATACACATCTTAGTGGTTATACTTATCGAAGGCTTTATGGAACTCCTTGATGAGAGTAAGAAGGGAATGGATGGAAGTAGATGGCAGGGTATGACACCACTGATTATCATGACCTATAAGGGTGAGGAAGAAAAGTATGCAAAAAAGCTCTTCACTATCGATTTCATGAGATTTGTAGAAATGAAGAAAATAAAAAATGTGCTTGGTTACAAACCTTTTGTCCTCACTATCAAACTTTAACAAGGAAAAGTGATCGCGAAGCTCATCTGAGAGTGATAGTTGATTAAGGGAGAAATGGGAGAAACACCCTGGGAGCACGATTTGGGTATGATCCATTTTGATAAGAGTTCAAACCAGATGCAATTGGCTCAACTTTTCATTTGGCCTCCTTCTAGCGCCAAAAATGTTGATGGTGCTAGACCTGCCAACATTTAGGGGATCTCTCCGGTATGAAGTCCAAACTAGACCTCACACCATTTGGTGTAGTAGTCCCATCCAGTACAATGGCCCAATTTCCATTATCTTAAACATATGCCTTAGCTCTTTCTTGTCATCACATGAGAGTGAAATACTTTCTCTTCAAAAAGTGAGGTACGTGTGCCTGGTGAGTGCTTACTGTAACTTCTGTCTAAGTTCATTCAGTGCAGAGGGGGAGGGTGAAAGTGAGTCTTTGGTCGAGAGGGAGTAGTCCCAACTTATGTAGAGACACACAAAACAAAACATGATATGCACATCCTTTGGTGGAGCAGTCCACACGGATGCGACAATCACAAACACGCAAGTAAATGAATAACACGTACAACACCCAGTAGAGTAGTCCACACGAATGCAATGGCCGTTATAACAAATATACAAGAATGAATCTGTCTAGTGTTCGATGGAGTAGCCCACATGGACGAGACAACAATAGAAACCATTACAACACATCTTCAACAATATATGTGCTAGAATAACTGAAGTAGTTCAAATATCCTAGTACAAGTTAAGAAAACATGTGTTACATGCATTTAAAGAATAGTCTTACAAAAGAATACAACACATGCAAGAAAATGTGTTGGCCTGTGACAGGCATATGAATTAAGTGAAAGTTCCAAGACACATTTGTACACCATACATCACTAGCTCCAGTAGTGGAGCGTTGGAGCCAGTGCCCACTCCTCAAAGAAAATATTACAGACTCTCAAGGTTATGTGGGAGGATCCAACGTGAAAAGTCCTTTTGCACGTATAAGGAGGGGGTATATATAGCCAAGGGTGAACCTACCCTTGTGACTCTTCGACTTCCCTCATGATTGTTTGACTTACTTGACTCTTCGACTTACATGACTCTTCAACTTCATCTGTGGGTCTCTTAGACTTCCACATTACATTACATTGATTACAACAAGTATGGCCCATAGTAGTGATGTGGCCGAGATGACTCATGACGCAAATCAACATGACACTGCTAACATTAACATGCTAAATTTGGTGTCCATGTCAAGATGTTATGTTGTTGGGTGATGAGTATGCTCTTGGTCTATCATATCTTCACCTCCACATGACAAAGTGTGCAGGTTATTTGATGGTTTTTGTATTCACTTGATGGTTCATGCATCTGTATGTATCTCCTTCACTTGCTACTTGGTATGCTTCACGTGTTCATCTAAGCATGAGTAAGTCTTTTAGCATGTGCTCCTTCTTCATTCTGTTCATCGTGCCATGTTTGACTCATGTACCTGCCTTTGCAATCACTCATGACGAGATGACATCAAACCCAGAAATATCCTAATCTACCATGAGGCATTATTTTTCATGATCGGTCTGGGTGACGAGGAGGGAGGAAAAGGTAATGAGACTATGAAAAGCATAGTTCAGGCCAGGATGCGGGACTCTGGGGCACTGTCGGGAAAAACTACGTAGAGGTAATTGGGAGGCTGATTTGAGTAGTCCAAGACAATAATGACATCTAAAGGAGAGAGCTCAGCTGGGAGACAGAATTGCGCAAACTTTCTAGGGATGCAGTGCGGGCAGCGGGAAGCACTGGCAGTGAAAACTGTGCAGTTTTCCAGAGGAGGCCGGGATTAGGCTATTGGAGTTGCTGGTCAGAACTGTGGAGTTCTTGGAGACAGTCTAGGCAAGACCTCATTGCGTAGTTTCCAGGATGAGTGGAGTGCAGAGAAATAAGAGGACTATTAGTGAAAACTGCGCATTTTTTAGTAGGAGAGCAGAACATGCCAACAGGGGGACTGTCTGGTAAAAGTGCACAATTTCTAGGGATAGTGCAGTTACAGGCAACAAAATCCTATCCCTCATGTCTATGCAATTTCTGCAGGTAGTGTAGGTAGGAAGGTTGGACAGCTACTGTGTGGTTTTGGGGATGAGTGCAGCCTTGGGTCACAACTCAAGTTATATCTTCTAGTTGACCATGGGGAGGCTTGGCAGATGGCCTTGCAGGAACCATAGACTGGAATGGCTTCTTGGACAACTTTTGCATAGTTCTAGGAGACAGTCAGCTACTGCATGTCTAGAATTGCACAGTGTAGGTTGCATGGGAGGAAAACCTCAAGCTCTACATAGTTTTTGGCAACAATCCAGTGCCACTAAGGGTTGAGACTGCGTAGTGCAACTCATTGGAGGTCAAGTTGATGGAAGGTTGTTCGGTCGATAGATTTTCGGGAAAAATGGTTAAGTGTGTGAGTGAGTGAACTCGTGTATATATGACCTTGTGAACACACACTTACCATGACTTGATGACAAGACACTTCAAACCAACAAGACAACATGTGCTCAGTGCGACCATCTAAAGGTGAGATGGAAAAGTGCAACACTTAAGATGGGTCATTGAACGATTGTGATGACACTTGTGTGACAGTGTCTACAACTTTGTGTGTGAGTGCGATGGATGTTTACATAGTTGGAACAACTCATGCACAAAAAAACAAATCTGCGATATCACCAGAACAAGGACGCAAGCATGACATAGCAATTAGCATGCCAAAGATGATAGTTGGTCAACTAAGCAAAAAGGAAGCAAGACATGTAGAGGAAACACATTAAATGACTTTTGTGTTTTCACACATGCATGTTACTGAAGATAGGATGATATGAAAATGACAAGCAAGCTTGCAAACTCAATTAAGAGATGTACTTCGATAGATGTTCTTTCCTTACCATACTTACCCTCAAGATGACCATGCATCCGATGGAGTTTTCAAGCAGTCCTAATTTTTTTCCATCAGTTAGTCTCTTGGTCCTTCTCCTCAACTCCTTGGGAGCGATATTAGCTAGTGACCTTTTCTTGCAGTCACTGAAAGGTAGATCAACGCAGTTTCAGCGGGTAGTGATTATTGCCAGAATAAGGCCCTGGGAGGCACATCTACACAGTTTCTGCATGAAATACAGACAAGACAACTTGGATAACACTGCACAGTTTTGAGGCACAAGACATTGCTACGGGATTGGGTCTTGGGAGAACACCTTTGTACATTTTTTGAGTGTAATGCATCCTGATTAGTTGAGAGGAAATACTGCAAAATTTTTAGATGTAAGGCACTACTGTGGGATGGGTTCCGGGAGGACACATTTACGTAGTTTTAGGTTGCAAGCAAGACTGAGTAGATTAGGGACAATACTGCGCAGTTTCTGATTACAGTGGGTTCAAACTAGGGGAAGGAAACTGGAGGAAACCAATGTGATGTTTTGGATTCCAAGGGGGGTTGGGGTCTCTATGCACTAAGCAGTTCCAGCAGACAAGGGAAAAAGAGTGAGGGTTGCAGAAAAGTGCACAATTCTGGGAAGATGGATGAGGCTAGGTTTCTCAAGAAATTGGCTAAGTGTGAGATTAGGGAACATATGTAAATAGTGATAGGACTCGACTATGATAACACACGAACACTTAGTGATACAACGTAGACCATCCAAAATTTATAAAACATACTATACTTGATGCAACAACCTTTGTGACAAGAGTGAGTCAAGAAAGTGTGAAACATGTCTATGTAATGAAAACAACTCACATGCACAAGATTTCCCTTGAAGCAAAACAACATTCCCTTTGCATGAAAAACAAAAATCCATATGCCTAAAGATGAGACATGATACATAAATATGAGAACATGAACAACTCTTAAGATCAAAGTAGGGAGCTTGAGGTCATCAGCTTACCAACAATTGACGAAGGAACAATCGATCACATGATCAAAGGTAGGCCGTGAAATTTGTATGCAAGCTAAAATTTTGGAGGGTGGTTTTAGCCACTACAACAAGGGGGGAGCATATTATTTTATTTTCAATCGATGTCAAAAGGGGAGAAGTAAGAAAAGCATTTCATAAATATGAGGAGAAGTAAAGTACAAACAATTGCATGGAGAATTCACCTAACTAGTGAAGGAACAAGCACTGAAATAAGTGTTGAAAGAATTATTATTCTTATACTTATATATATGATTTTCTTGTTTGACATGTTTGAAATAACCCATGATTTTATGATTGTTTCTAATGTCTTTGGTATTTCCATCAATGAAAAATGGGAAAAATGCTGTACATGTGTTATCATTTATGTCAAAGGATGTCAAAGGAAGTCATGAATTGTTCAAGATCAATTGTATGCAAGAAGATAAGTGAAACAATGGTTTTTGGAGCATCATATTTAGATCCATTTTTCCCTTATTATATTAGATCAAAATCTCTTGGAGATTTTGTAATTAGATATTTCTCGGAAATAGATTTCCAATGGTATGTTGACGTCTACAAAAGGATTGATAGATCCAAAGATATGGCTAGTCAAAGTTTAGAGGTTAAAAGGTCAAAGGGGGTAGACATAAATTTGGTGTTTTGGCCATGGGCCCCCAACATAGTCAACATGCAGGTATAAAGAGCATCCATGAGGGCGTCAAGGTGGACCAACCAAAATCTTAGGAGGGGAAGTGCATGGTCCTAAAGGGGACACGTAACCATGACATGCTTTGCCAGGAAAATTCTAATGGAGGCCCATGTCCAAATTTCTAGGGTGATGGAGCAGCAGGAGGACATGGCCAGAGGATGTGGTGACTGGAACAAGTCATCAAAGCGAAGAACCCATGAAAAAGTAACCTAAAAAATTTTACCTTGGTGGTTTCCTTTGCATCTCAAAGTTTTATTTTTGAAGATACCACACTAGGGAAATGGGAAAATTCTCATCATTAGCAACCAAACTTCTCATCCTGACCTAAATTTTTATAATGTATAATCAACAAAAAACATAGGCTTGGGACCCCTCGCCTCCATACGATGAAGTGGAGCCTTGAAAACATGGACAAACCACAAGACACTTGGCATGATATGGTTGGATTACAAAGTTGAGGAGGAACCATGGAGGTAGCATGGTGTTAACTTCTAAAAGTCTCGAGACACATGGAGCCAATAAAATTATGACATGTGGCATGTTTATTTGGCATTTTTTGGTGGCAAAATGGGATGAAAATAAGTGACACATGGCACCACTTAGACCATGGTAGTTGGTAGATAAGTATAGGTGGCAGACACAAAAATGTCGATGTCACCTAGTCAACTTCATACTATGTAGAAGGATGATGTTGCACTATGGTGGAAGACATGTAATCCCATAAGTTTCCTGATTGGTCTGTGGGTGTAGCAACTAGTCCCACAGGGACACATCACTCCAATGATTTAACCTTGGAAGTTTGTAAAAGTGATGCAAGTTTTATTTTCGAGGTGAAAGGGTACTGGGACAAGGTGGAAAATAGGCTTGGTGCAAAAGTGGAGTGGCAGACCAATCAAAAGGCATGACCACTCGACACATCACCCTAATGGTTATATCTTGGGAGTTTATGAAGGTGCTCCATTATAAAATGTCAAGGGTAAAGGCATCTTTATCACTTGGTTTTGTGTGAAGGTTTCATGACTGAGGGTGCAAAGGTTTGATGCATATGGTTAATCCCCTTTAGGCTTAGAAAAAAGGGCGAAGTAGAGAATGTTATGTGAAGGTTTCACATGTTAAATATTATAGAGTCTTTACGCTTAAACAATGCATTGCAAGAGTTTTAAGGGTTCACGAGGTTTTATGTGGATAATCCCTTGGGGATATACCAATCTATTGCCTTGATTAAAATAATATGAATGAGTTGTAGAAATTCCCACTGTAGATCAACAGATTATGCAATAGTCTAAAGCAAAACAAAGATCTACTTCTACAACAAACTTTGCGGAAGCTTAATCGAATAGAGCAAGATCAATGATAAAACATATAACTGAGAATGAGAAATCAATCACACATAACACAAAAGAAATAACCTAAGGAAAGCCTCAGCCTAAAACCTCAATCTCTGTATTATCATACAAGTGGCAATATGTTCAAGTTACAAAAATAATCAGCTCTCAATCTATCCTGCTCTCTCTACAATCAAAAAATACAGCTCACGGACTGAATAGACACTGTATATGTCCTCCTCAAGCCCTCCAAGCCTCCTATTTCCTTGTGCATTTTTTCTTGGGGTCCAGTGATGCCACATGTGTGAATTGGCCTCATCACACTCAAAAAAACTGAAGAAGTAACTACGCAATCCTCAAGGAAAGAATTCCTTCTGCATGCAAGAGATATTCACAGTGGAATATTCTAGCAACTGATAGTACATTGTCCCTTCATCGGATATCAACTGGGTCTCTGTCTGAACTGACATGCATGAGTTATTTATGAGATAATATTCAGTTATCTAAAGTGCAACAGTTACATGCATGCATGCATTAACTAACTGAACTCACAATTACTTCAACAAACTATTGGAATTAATTTAACTGGACTTGACTCAGTTAACTAAGCCAACTAGTTACAAGTCAATATTACAACTCATCCTTATCTCTTTAGCTGATGGATAAATTCCTCAATTAATGGAGAAATTATTTTACAAATAGCTGCTAAGATCAAATTCGAATTTTTACTTCTCTATTTTAGTTTAGGGACTAACTAAAATAGGAAGGTATCTCGAAATGCTATTTATAGTAGTACTAAATTTAGCACTTCTATATTTAGCATTTCTTGTTGCTATTTTCAACACTCCCTCTCAACAAGAAAGGGATTATTAGTAACCCCAATCCTGTCTCTGTGGAACTCGAACTTGCATTTTGACAATGCCTTAGTCAAAATATATGCATCTTGTTCCTCGGTCAAGAAATACAACAACAACATGATCCTCTTGACCACACAGTCTCAAAGATGGTGATATCAGATATCAATGTGCTTTGAGCTGTCATGAAAAACTAGATTCTCAGAGAGTTTGATACAACTCTGATTATTACAGTAGTTCATGGTTGGATCCATCCTTTGACCAAAAAATCCCACTAGAATCTTCCACATCCAAATGGTGTCACATACAACCTGACTAGCAACCATGTATTCAGCCTCTATTGAGCTAGGTGCAACTGACCTTTGTTTCCTACTGTACCAGGAAATTGCAGTTGAACCAAGGTTGACGATTCATCTAGAAGTGTTCTTCCAGTCTGATGGACTCCCTGCCCAATCCGCATCTGTGAAGCCTTGAAGTTTCACTCCCTTTGTCCATCTATACCACAATCCGAACTGAGATGTGCCTCTGAGGTATCTCAGAACATGCTTTGCTACCTTCCAAAACAACTTGGTAGGCTAAATCATAGCTTGACTCAGCTGGTTCACCACAAATCATAAGTCAAGTCGTGTCTTCACCAGATACATAAGTGAACCCACCTGCTACCGATAAACAATAGCAACTACTACCTCACCTGAGGTAGCATCCTCATTCCTCCAGTTTCCAGCTAGAGGAGTATGCATGGGCTTGCACTTCTCCATGTGAAAGCGCATGAGTATCTCATTGGCATACTTGACTTGAGACACAAATACTTCACCATCTTTCTGCCACACCTCCATGCCTAGAAATTAGTTCATCAGACCCATGTCTTTCATTTCGAACTCTCTTGCAAGGTCCTCCTTGCAAGACTGTATCAGCTGATCATCACCTATCAAAATCAAATCATTGACATAAAGAACAATGATCAATGGTTTACCTTCTACCATGATGTGGTAAAGGTTCACATTTGCTTCACTCTTGGTGAAGCCCAAACCGATGAAATAGATATCGATCCTGGTGTACCAAACATGGGGTGCTTGCTTCAGCCAATACAGAGGCCTCTTGCATCTGCACACATGTGGCTCACGATTGAAGGTCTCGAAGCCTTCTAGCTACTCAATGTACACCTCCTCCTCAATATTCCCATTGAGGAATGTGTCTTCACGTCCATCCAGTGGATCTTCCACCCCATCTGAGCTAATAGTGCCAACATCGATGTAGTCGATGAGTACCTTGCTACGGGAGCAAAAGTCTCATCATAGTCGATCCCCTCGACCTATGAGAAACCTCGGGAAACAAACCTTTCCTTGTGTTTCTCAACACTGCCATCGGTTGCCTACTTTACTTTGTAAAGCCATCTGGACACACTGTTCTGAATGATAGAGTTGTGCTCCTCTACCATTGCATCAACCCAGACTGGTTCCTGCACTGCCTCCTTAAATGAAGAAGGTTCGATATCTACACTCTCCACAACTAGGGCCATGTACTCTGTGTATCACTCAGGCGACCTCCTTTGTCTACACTGAGAAGATGGTTGTCCCACATTCTCCAGTGCATCCAACATCAACCTGTCAGCTTCCCTTGAGCATTTCCACCCATCTCTGGAAGTCTCAACATGAGTGGATGTCTCCACTCCTAGATCCTCTGCATGCGGCTGCTCCACATCAATCTAAGGCTCCTCCTCCTTAGGAACTGAAATTTCCTCCTCTACATGCAACTTGAGCTCCCTTTCAAGTGATAATCGCATGGCTTTCTACTGGTTGAACTTCAGATCCCTGCATACCATTGTCTTCTAACTGGTAGGCAGTACACCCGATAGTTGTGGGGTGTGTCCATGTACCCCACAAGTATTCCGAACTCAGCTGTTGGATCCAGCTTCTTCCAATCGTCTTTGGTCATATGACAGTAAACTGATGATCCAAAGATTCGGAAGTGACTCACATCTAGTCGCTTCCTGGAAAAGGCCTCCACAGGTGTCTTCATTCCCAGTATATTGTGTGGGATTTTTTTCTGCAAGTATATTGTTGTATTGCATGCCTCAGCCCACAAATGCAGTGGTAGGCTTTGGTCATGCAACATCGCTCGAGCTACTCCCACAATTGATCTGTTCTTCCTTTCGGCCACCCCATTCTGCTGTGGGTTATGGGGTTCCGTCAATTCCCGTTTAATTCTTTTTGCAGCGTAGAATTCTTTAAACTGTTGGGAGACATGCTCTCCACCATTGTCGTTACGCAAGGATTTTATTTTCTTTCCAGATTCTTTCTCTGCCGAGGCTTTAAATTCACAAAACCTCAAGAAGGTTTGATCCTTCTTTTTCATAAAGTAGTTCTAGTATCTACGAGAAAAAACATCAATAAAAATAGCATAGTACCTTTGTTTAGTGGTGGATTTTGTAGAGAATGGTCCACAAACATCTGAGTGAACTCACTCTAGGATTACTCCAGCTCTACTATCTCAATCCGGAAAGGAATATTTCGAATACTTACCCAAGGTACAACCTTTGAATGTATTCGTCTACTCTAGTTTCCTTGGGTAGCTTGGTAGAAATCTATTGCATGATCTTCAAGGCTCCATGGTGCAAGTGGCCCAATCTTCTATGCCATAACTTGCCAACATCTTGGCTCTACACCATCTCAACTTTGGAACTCAATGCAGCACACTTGTCTACCTCTAGCTTGTAGAGATTCTTTACTCGAATCCCAATTCGCTTTGTTTATCTAGTACTGATATGCCTCAGGGATACCTTTCCTTTACTAAAGACTACATCATAGCCTTTATATTCTAGCATAGTGACAGACACAAGATTCTTCTTTAGACCTGGTACATACTTTACATCAGTCAGGGTGAGGGGAGCTCCATGCTCCCTCTGAAACACAACCGTACCTTCACCTGAAACATGGTACTTTCCATCATCGCCCATCTCGATTTGCATATGGAGATCCTTCTCCTCCAAGGTACTAAAAATATTCTTGTCACCTGACATGTGGAATGAAGCTCCACTATCTAGGTACCACACACATCCCACCATCGATGAAGCCATGCATGCGATAAGAGAGAAATCCAACTCAAACTGTGAGGCCAGTGCCTCACCATTAGATCCCTTCTTTCGAGGATCACACTTTCGATTTGTCAAACTTCTTCCCACCATGGGAAGAACCGGATTTGACATGGGACGCCTTCCCTTTCCCTTTCCCCACCTTACTCGCTAAGGCTGGATTTTCCTCATCATCTTGCTTCAATGAGGATCCATCTTTGGTGCTTCTTCGTATCTCCTCCTGCATCAAATCCGACCAAAGTCATTCCCAATTCGGCAGATTTTCTCTTCCATTAACCAAGTGTTGGTAGCTATACCAACTCTTAGGAATACCGAGGAGTGCAAGACTCATCATGTCATCATCAGCAGTCGTGATCCCTACACTTCAAAGCTCATCCCTACAAGTGGTGAGCTTGTTCAGATATGTAGAGATCATGTCGCCCTTTTCACACTTGATTTTCCGAAGCTTGTCTTTCAGCGCCAACTCCTTCTGATCACTGTTGTTCTGATATAGATCTTTCAATGTTTTCCACATAAAAAATGGTGTCTTCTTCCCATGGATACTCGAGACTATGTTGTCTCAAACTCCCTCCAGAAGGATTCTCCTTGCTCTAGCCACACATTTCTTCCATTCCGCCAATTGAGTAGCATCATTCGGCTTGGGGACTTCTTAATCAATGAAGTCCTTTAGACCATTATCCTCAAATAGTGCTTCCATGTGATCCTTCCAGGCTATATAATTAGAGCTGCCATCAAGGGCTTACTCAAGTCTTAAACCATTGAACACCATTAGTGAAATTGAGATGTGATAAGAACTCGATTTCTATATTCAAGAACCTCAAACTTCAAACTTCTCCCTTCTTGTATATGTTCTTCACCTTGATCACCTTTGCTATGATACCATGTAGAAATTCCCATTGTAGATCAACAGATTATGCAATAGACTAAAGTAAAATACAAGATCTACTTCTACAACAAACTTTGCGGAAGCTTAATCGAATAGAGCAAGATCAATGAGAACACATATAACTAAGAATGGGAAATCAATCACACATAACACAGAAGAAACAACACAGGGAAAGACTCAGCCTAAAAACCCAATCTTTGTATTATCATACAAGTGAAAATATGTTCAAGTTACAAAAAGAATCAGCTCTCAAGCTATCCTGCTCTCTCTGCAATCAAACAATACAGCTCACCAATTGAATAGACATTGTATATGTCCTCCTCAAGCCCTCCAAGCCTCCTATTTCCTTGTGCAGTTTTTCTTGTGGTCCAATGATGCCACATGTGTGAATTGGCCTCATCACACTCACAAAAACTGAAGAAGTAACTACGCAATCCTCAAGGAAATAATTCCTTCTGCATGCAAGAGATATTCACAGTGGAATATTCTAGTAACTGATAGTACATTGTCCCTCCATCTGATCTCAATTGGGTCTCTATCTGAACTGACATGCATGAATTATTTATGAGAGAATATTCAGTTATCTGAAGTGCACCAATTACATGCATGCATGCATTAACTAACTAAACTCACAATTAATTCAACAAAATGTTTGAATTAATCTAACTGGACTTGACTCAGTTAATTGAGCCAACTAATTACAGCTCAATATTACAACTCATCCTTATCTCTTTAACTGATGGATAAATTCCTCAATTAATGGAGAAATTGTTGCATGTCCCCACATAGACTTCATGTTTGATTTTCTACAACTAATTAACTCATGGTGAATTAATTAATTATTTTACAAACAACTGCTAAGATCAAATTCTAATTTTTACTTCTTTATTTTAGTTCAGGGACTAACTAAAATAGGAAGGTATCCCGAAATGTTATTTATAATAGTACTAAATTTATCACTTCTATATTTAGCATTTCTTGTTGCTATTTTCAACATGAGTTGGTAGCTTTGGCACTTTTGTGCCATATTTGATGGAAAGTGCCTTTGGGTGTTAGGACTTGAGCGAGTTGGTAGCTATACTTGGAGGAGTCCACTTTAACTAGTAATACATCAAATTTGAAATGTAACATGAATGTGTTAGTGAATTTTTTGGCACAATGTGACATATTTGGTATTTTTAGCCAAATCTGGAAGTTTTCTATACTTAGAACTACAGATAAAACATTTGCCAAATTTTGTAATGTACCAAAATTGATTAAAGCAATAGTTTAACTAAGATTTTCTCAAAGAGAACAATTATAAGAGATTAAAGACTACATGAACACATTAAGAAGACTTTACAAAAGTGGAATATAACTTAAAATTAAGAATTCATGCATAAATTTAAGAGATGAAATTAACTAGTGTTATAACTTTAAAAATATTAGATCTTATTCTTCATAAGTATAAATTCAATTAGCAATAATATTTTTGTTCTTGGTGTTGGTTAATTGATCAAAGGCTCAAAGATCAAAGGAAGTGTTAAAGGCATGCTAATGCCGATATTGGTTATTTGAGGTGGCTGAGGTATGTAATCATCAAGGTCTTTAAGAGAGTACTAAAAGAGTTTATCTAAGCAAGGAAGGAAGTGAGTTGTGAAAGAGATGAAGAAATATTATTATATGTAATGATCTATTGATTTGAGCTTGAAAATTGTATGAAAGATGGATCAGCATGGCCAACAAGTTGGAGTTTGAATTTTAGGGGTTGTATCTCCTTCCAATAGTGTCTAGTAAATAATTAAGGTTACCTAATAAATCAAGGGTAGTAACTCCTTTCAGTATGTGCTGATAAATTTAGGAGCAGTAGCTTCCTTCTAGCAGGTGCGAGAGGACATTGTAAAAGCAAGTTGAAGCTTGCCTTTGTAAAAGTAATTGAAGAAAAGTTTGAAGTCTTTATGTGTGTATTGATTCTTACTTCAATTGTTGTTAAAGATATTTTTGGTGTTTTAGTATTCTTTAATTTTGAAAAGAAGTTTTAAATTCTCACAATATTGATTCACCCCCCTCTCAGTATTATCATGGTTTCTAACAATTGGCAACATCTTTATAGAGGTTAATTTGAAGGAAAAATAAAATTAAATAGGTTATTTTGAGTTGATCCTAAATATGTTATTTGTAACCTTTTTCAAGCTTGTAACAAACCCCTTTTCAACCATATTCTCCCCCACCTAGAAAGGGTATCCCACAAAGATCTCCTACTTAAGTTGTAATTTTTCACCCATCACTCTTCCCTATCCCAAGATCGCTCCCTAAACAGTAATGATTTACCATTTTGGCCTTCTTCACCCTCTCTCCCTTCTCCTCCCACTCCTTCCCCATTCCCTGAATCATGGTGGAAGCTTCATCTCCCTCAATAAAACTTCCTCAAATCGTAGACCTTGAAGAATTCCTTCACCCCTTTTTTTAATGGAACTTCAAAAGGAAACTAAGGGAAGGAAGGTGCGAGCGAAGGGGGTAGATGGGGTGCGGGGCTAGTATTTCATCCAAGAGGAACTCTATAAGGAATGTTCTCATGATAGGGAAGAGTTATGAACAGCAACCTAATAGAAGATTATGCTCTTTATCAAGGCATCCTCATTTCCGATTCTTACCGCACTCATCATCTCATTTCTTTTATAGATTTTCTAATCCATGTCTAACACCTGAAAAAGAGGACTCATGGCAAAGACTTCATTCTAGAAACTATCCTCTCTAGAATCAATGTTTTATCATCATAATTGGGGAGTCACATTGATTGGTTCCACATACAAAGAACCAAAACCTATGTGGCAAATTCAAAAGAAAAATAAGGAAATACATCTTGATGGAAAAGGGATTTATATTTTCAATATCTAAGGTAGTATCATTCCAATTCCTCAACCATGTGAACCACAAGTATCACTCCCATAATTTCCAATGAAAGGTGGAGGAATGTTACAGTTCCACATGGGATAGACATCCCACCATCCCTTCCCACTCACTTGGATATCATGAAATTCCAACTCCTTCTGATGGAAATTATTTTTTCCTCCTGTCTTGAGCACTTTGTATGTTGAATATAATTCATTTCTACACCTCAACTTTGTTTCATTTCCATGCAGGTTGACAAGTTAATGTTTAGTGCCTCCATCTACTCATTATTATTTACTTTTTTCTTTTAAGAAACATAGTATCAAGAATTATCAAGGTTTTTCCTTCCATCTATAGTGGATTACAATGGTCTTCAACAAACCCATTCCCAACTTCATTCTCACAAAGGGTCCATCCAAAAATTTCTCTCAGAATTGCAAGCTATCACTTAGCAACTTGAATTTTTGAAAGAGGATGAGGGTGAAAATGAGATCAAATCATGTTTTGGCTTGTAGAACACCTGCACTTAAAACATCATGTTGACCTATTAGAGGTTGTGGTTCCCAAATTGGTGAACAATAAGCATGTTCATCTCTTTGGAAAAAGTGGGATTGGTTAGATTCCTCCTCCATCTTTTGTGGCATGTGAATCCCTTGTTGACTCCTCACTTTATGGTCCTCCTTTTATTCTAGGGATACTACAGTTGTTCAAATATGATTCCATGTATACTCCAAACCATCCACCACCTTTGGACTCCAAGTAATTTTACCAATGTCCACTTCTTTTTGGTAAAGCCTAAATATCATATATTCCCTACTAAAATTCCCCTACCTATAATGTTTCACTAGCCTTACATTAGGTAAAACATTGTATTTTTTCCCCATTAGTGTGGTTGGTTATCCCATTTCGAGAGTCTAGTTGTTCATTTTCATTTGCAGACCTCCTTGATGTAATCACTAGGTGCCTCAGTCATAGTTTTCATAAATAGAAAAATATTCCAATATATATATATATATATATATATATATATATATATATATATATATATATATATATATATATATATATATATATATATATATATATATATATATATATATAACAATTCCCAGTATGTAATGTGACAAGACTACCCTAGATTATCTTTAATTTTGCTTGAAATAATATGAATTTAAAATATTTTTATATTTTTTAATTACGTCGATAGGAGTGTTTGTTTTGGAATAGGGCTTCTAGAATTTTAATTTAATTATCAATAATTATTAGGTGGATTCTTCGAAATTAACCTCCATGGGATATACTAGAATATTCTTAGTAGTAGTCATGGATTAAATTTTCAAATTTATCTCAAAAGTAGTTATGATATTTCTTTCCTTTTAATTAAATTGATTAATTAAAAAACTGTGATATGAACTTGAGTTATGTTTTTTGGGCATGTGGTATTAGTATGCCATGGTTTGCCCCATCATATTGTAATAAATCTTATTTATAGGTTAAGAATATTCATGGCAAAGTAGGATTTAATCTCCATGGTTAAGAATCTTGTTATATATAGATTCAACCTTGATTTACCATGAATATTCATAAATTATAAATAGGATTTATTAAAATACCATGGGATAATACCATGGTGCACACACACACACAGATATATAGGCCCAGTGTAACTAATAGGCAAAATGACTTTTTCACCAAAATATAACAATATAATTTTTAGTGATATTATGATTTCTTATTGTTTAAAATGCACTTTTGAATGCATAAATGGATTCAACACCCTAAAAAACTTTTTAGGCACTCAATATTTGTAGATTAACCAACTTCAACTTATGATTTTTCATGGTCTTTTGGCCAGAATTCGACAATACAACTTTTAGTGAGATTGTGATTTATTATTGTTTGAAATACTCATTTGAATGCATAAATGGATTCAACACTGTAAAAAACCCATGAGACACTCATTTTTTGTGGAATTAACAACTTGAATTTAATATTTTTTAAAGAACTACTGGATTTTGGAAAAAAATTGACTAGAAAAAGTGTTCGGAAAAGGGTCATTCATTTATTGGTTAGTCTACACATGACATAGTCTAACTAGTAGACAAAATGGATTTTTGGCCAAAATCGGGCAATATAATTTTTAGTGAGATTATGATTTCTTATGGTCTAAAATGAACTTTTAAATGCATAAATGGATTCAACACCCTATGAAACCTTTAAGACACTTAATCTTTATAAATTAAACAACTTCAACTTATAATTTTTAAAATTATCTACCGGATTTTGGACAAAATTGACCACAAAAGGTGTTTGCAAAAGGGTCATTTCATATAATAGTTAGACTACGCTTAGCAAGGCCTAACTAATAAATGAAATGGAATTTTGGCTAGAACCTGACAATACAATTTTTAATGAGATTGTGATTTCTTATTGTTTAAGATACACTTTTGAATGCATATGTGGATTCAACACCTTGAAAAACCTATGAAACAATTGATCTTTGTAGATTAAACAACTTAAAATTATAATTTTAAATAATATCTACCATATTTTAGACAAAATTGACCAAAAATAGTGTTCGAAAAAGGGTTATTTTTTCTATTAATTAGACTACATGTATATGACATAGTCTGGCTAATAGACACAATGGCTTTTTGGTAAGAATTAGGTAATACAATTTTTAGAGAGATTGTGATTTTTTATTTCTTAAAATTCACTTTTCAAATGGATAAATGTATTCAACACCCTAAAAACCACCGTCATGCACACGATGTTTGTAGACTGAAAAACCTAAACTTATGATTTTTAAAAATCTCTAACAGATTTTGGACAAAATCAACCTGAAAAAGTGTGCAGAAAAGGGCCATTTCATCTATTAGTTAGAATACACAATTAATTATAGTTGTGTCTACTTTTTAGTAGGTCTTTGTTGATGTCCAGAATTGTCCAGAGCAACATTTAGGAAATCACTGAGTCAAAGCCCCAATTAGACTCTTTTCTGTTTAGCATGGTAATTTTGACTGGTTAAATGGGTCTAGTTACCGCTCTAAGATTTTTCTCCACTGAATGGAGACTTATTATGTGCATAGAATTCAATGTATGAAAGGAAGGGAATATAAAGAATTTAATGCCTGAATCTAATCAAATAAAAAAATCAATAACATTAAACTACTATATTTACTTAGAAATATAAATTTCTAGAAAATTTATGTATGTGAAAAGGAAAAGATAGAAATAAACAAGAGATATAGATATTTGGTTTATTTATTGGTATCATTCAAGTATAAAAGGAAATACAATTCATTTAAATAGTTAAATGAATTGAACTTTTTTGGAGCATTCACATATTATTTCAAATTTCGATGTCTTAATATGAACAACAATAACAGATCAATATTGATCAATCAAATCATTTAATATTAAAACATAAAATTAACTTAACGATTTCAATAACATAATAGGGAAATAAATAAGAGAAATAGTATCATATATGTCTTGCCTTGTTGAAACATGAAATCACGATGGTTCAACAAACATATTAAGAAAATAACAATATAGTATTTCAAAGATTACTGTTTTTCTCAAAATCATAATATGGAAGACAGGTCCATGATGTAGTTTAAATAACATTACAAAATTTGAAGGATAAATTCTTCCTCCTTGATTCTCTTGGGAGAAATTAGAGTTTGTTTGGATGCACAGATAAAAAAAAAAAAATTAAACAATTGGAGAAACTTCCATAAGGTTTGAGAGCTCTAAAGGTAAATTAAGTTGGATGTTGACTCGACAGTTCTTCAATAAATGGAAGCTCATAAGTAATTGTGTAATCTTCAAAAATTGCTTGATTTTGTTGTGACATTCCATTCTTCTTTCACGTGCCTGGTTCTTTAGAACAATTTCTTTTGGTGCTTGCTCCTTTGTAACTTCTAGTTGTAATTCTATCTCCATTATAAACTAGACATTGGATTGCATTTGTGTAACTTCTAGTTGTAATTCTATCTCCATTATAAACTAGACATTGGATTGCATTAGTGGAGAAAAAATTTGTTGAGCCACCTTGATTAATTCGTTAGAAAATCATGAATTAGCTTTCCAAGCTCTAAGAATCATTTCTCTCTTAATTACACTAATTTTTGGTAAGTCGGGGTAATTTTTTTTTCATCATTTTAGGAAGACAATAGCTCAAGAAGTTTCATCTTTACTTTATCATATTCAATTTACATATAAACCATGTCATTGAAGAGAGAATTAGTTGATTTCTCCTGAACTTGCACTAATCTCAATTTATCACAACATAAATCCTATTCATGGAGGAATTATTGATTGATGCTAGTAGTTTGTTGTTTAAATTGTGCTAGGTCTAACATATTACCTATTACTTCTTGGATTTTCATATACATTTCATACATTTTTGCTTCTCTCTATTGATTTTCATCTTGGAACTTGCATTGTATTATATTAATTTCTTCTTCTTAGAGCTTTAACTATGCTTTCTCTAATTTTCTTGCTAAGACAAGTGTTGCTCCATATATTGAATTTTATCATTATTTTGTTTAGAAAAATCCTTTAATTTTCTTCCAAAGTCCATACTAACATTAGCATGTGTTCCAGTGGGAACAACTATATCTTCCATAGCCTCATCTAGACAAAGTTGATATCCATCCCAAACTGGTTGTAAGGAGACCTCTATTACTACTTTTGCATCTTCAACTTTCTTCCTTTTTCTACTTCTCCTTACAATAGCATTTTTCTCTGGACTATAAAATACCTCAATTGGAGGAACGTGCCCCATTTCAATAGGAGGCAAATAGCTTTCTAATATCTCTATTTATTCATTGACATTGTTGTCACTCACTACTCACTCACTTCTTTACAAATGATCAGTTGTTTAGGATGCATAGGAACAGTGAATTAGAAGCCATTTCCTAAGCCACAAAAGCTATCATAGCTTTGTTATACCCTCTCCATTGCATAGTTCCTAGAACGAGATTTCCAACGGTATATAGAAGTCCCAAAATGGACTTTGTGATCAAAAGATATGGCATGTTGAAGATTAGGAGCCCTGTTGCCTTGAAGTGAAGGAAAAGAGCTTATCAGAGGGTCCTAGGCATATCAAGTCAAGAATAATAGGCATCTTGCAGCCCCGCAGTCCTACATGGCCCTCGCAGTTCCTTATGGGCCATCCTTAAGGAATTGCGGGAGGGAAACATGCCGATAGTATTAAAGCGCCAGTGAGGGTAGAGGCCAATTTACACGGAAAATAAATGAAAAAAAGGTCAGGCCACCCCTTTCTCTCTCTTCCACGTTGTGGAATACAATAAATCTCACACTCCCAAATGTCCCGCATCTCGCAGGTCCCACATACTGCATCCCACAACATCATAGTCTCACAGTCCCACACACTGCAGTCCCGTAGTCCGCATATTGGCCTTCCTGCACTCTTGCATCCCGTAGTCCTGCATAATTGAAAATCAGCAATGTGAAGGTGGGCCACCACTTTAAAAGCCCTATGAACTGTCGATTTGGCGATATGGTGTAACATCGCTGGGGGAGGCCGAAATCATTTAACAAAGAAAATGATGGAAAAAACCAAGGCCAAGTCACCCCCTTCTCTCTCCTCCATGTGGCGGTATGACATATCAACGATGGGAAATCCTGCATTCTACAATCTTGCATTATCAGTGATCATAGGAACATAGGGGATACCTCACCAAAAACCTAGCGAGGTTGTGATTTTGTGATTTAGTATAAGAACACTGAGGAAGGCCGAAATTATTTAACAAAGGAAACCCATGCAAAAACAGGATTGGGTTGGCCATTTTATCTCTCTTCTTGGGGGCCACATGGTGCAATATGACTGGTCCTGATGGCTGACATGGCAGCTGACATCATCTATGACGTGGTTGTACAGGGGACACATGTCATTAAGTTTCAGTCTTTTCAAGGGTCAAATGGGGCCATTTCCAGGTCACACGTGTCATCACTCATAGGATGACATGTGCCAGTGATGATGTCACCTCGGGGACCGACGATCAGTGATCACACAAAGTGAAAATTCAGTTCCTCGCTAATATCCTCCCCATTTGCGATTGCGATAGGCGAGGATCCTCCTAGACACCATATATTATGTGATCTGGCATATAAAGCCCTCGCGTCTAGATAGTCAGCCCATGCTATGAAAAAAAGGTAAAGGGCCTTTCCCTTCCTGCAATGCGATTGAAATACCTCCAATGGGCCCAACCTTGCAGATCCGCGATCACAGGATTCAAAGGGAATGTTAAGGGAAAGCACTATAAAATGCCACTGTGCGGGATTATCATTTAACAAAGGAAAGGACCCCCATACAGTAGTTGAGAGACTTAGCCACCAAAGGCTAAGAACTCAATCACAACCCACGATCAGGTGATATGAATAAGTAGAAAGGGGCTGAAGCAAGGGGGGACTAGGGGGAAATAAAGATGTGACTATTTCACGATGTTTTAGTGTTAAAGGCTTGTGCTCAATGGACTTCAGGGCACACGATAAGCACATCCCTAGGTGCACCAGAGTGCTGAAAGGGTTTTGTAGAGCTTTAAGGATGTAAGGGTCAACAGTTGGGGTGTTAAATGGAAGTATGGAGCATTCAAGCCAGGTATGGGTGCATTCAAGATAAGGCCCTCTCGTACCACTTATCTAGAGTCAGTGCCAAAGGCATTTAAGGTAGAATGGACAGTGAACCCCCTCAACAACAGAAAAGAGCATGATGACAGTAGGGAGGTGGCTTGATCAAGGACCATCATAGGGACAATAGAGGGACACCTGCTCCTTCCTCTTTCTATTTTCTTTCTCTGTTCATTAATTTCTATTGATTTCCAAGAAGGTATTGAATCCCAATTGTAATCATTTTTGGTAACAACGCCTTACATGGGCCACGATAGATAGTTTAGTATACAACTGGAGCTTTGGCTCAAATACTTTGTAAATTGTAATTCCAGCTCTGCCTCTTCTTATAAATAGGGGAAAGCAACATTATACAGAGGTTCCAGGATTTCTCACCCACGGGGTATGAATTTTGTGATACCATTTGTTTCTAATTTTTTTATTCATGGGGGATTCACTGATATCATGCTGAATGTATGGATTTGTTATTGAACCCTCTAAGTATTAATGGAACTTCCCCATTGATTCCAAGCATGGTTAATGTGTAGCATGTTCCTCTCAGTAATCTCATTTCATTTTTGTTTTTCCTCATTTGAAATAGTATAATGAAAGTATTTGGTTCCTCTCTAATCTATGTATTTATCTTAGCTGCTCAATAGAGGACAGTACATGTGCCTATCACATACCTACATGTGTTATTCACTAGCATTGCAGTACCTGTAAAATTACAGATTTCCTTGTGTATTTGATTAACCTGTAGGACCTGTGTTAAGCCCATATCTATGTAATATTTTGGCAGAGAATGATACCCATGTCATGTTTGGTCTGAAACCTTATTTTGGACTTCTCTATTTATATCATTCCACTAGAAAATTGTTTTTTAGAATTTTGTGTTGTTTACAACCCTATCCATCGAATTCCATATTTCTGCTAGAACATTGCTACTTAGGATCCCGTTTGTTACAAACCTATGCATATTTTTCCCTCCTTCCTTTTCTCCTTTCCACGATTACTACAATTTCGGTTTTAAGATGCCTCATTTTCATGTGGTGGCCACCAAAGGAAGAAGCCATTTCCTTTTGAGATTACCCCAATATACCCCCAACATTTGGATCCATGAGTTGGCTTGGATCTACCTTAATGAAGGCTTTTTGAACCAAGCCCCTCTTTGTTGATATTGAAACAAGATGATGGAGCGTAGTGAAAAGAGTCGCCTTCACTAAGTGGGCCCGCAGGCAAATTATGGCGCAAGTTCTATTTTTTATCCCAGCAGGGATGATCACAGTATGGGTGATCACAGTGTGGGTGACCACAGTGTGGGTGACCACAGTGTGGGTGATCACAGTATGAGTGATAAAAGTCTATTTTTAGACTGGGTATCAAAAATAGAAAAGTCATATATTATTGTCTCATAATAATATTTGGACTATAAACTTGATCTTATTATCTTGGAGCACTTCAGTTTGAGCTACAGATGTGGCCCATGCAGCTGTCAAAAGGAAGTACGGTTTTCTTATGAGTCAGTTGAGTTGTTGCATGCATGACTTTAGTTAGAACTCAATTAGTTGAGTTTGGTGGAGTTGATTGTGGAGTTGATGGAGTTGTGTTCAGTTTAGCTTTGTTAAACTGGTTGTATTTAGTCTAACTGGCAAATAGACTAGAGATGAGTTGGGTGAATTAGTTATTAATTAATTCACAAGTTATTAACTCATAATGCAACCATAGAATACATTAGTTAACTCAGTTGCATGTCAGTGCATGTTCAGTTCAGCAGGGACAGGTGTTAGAGGATCAGATTGCTATCAGTTGTGACTATAGTTGTGCATCAAATCTTGCACAATCAAGTGATTGAGTATGCCAATGAGTTTGCTCATGTATTTTCCCAGTATTATAGCCTCTGCTCATGTCTTACACATCGTGAGTGATTCTTTGTAGGTGAAATACGAGTTTGGTAAACCATTCTCATCAGTTCTTGAGCATGTATTGAGTTGGAGAGGCAGGTAAGGAGTGGAATAGATTTGGAGATCAGATCTTAGCTGTATTGTGTGTAACAGGTGGAGCTGGTACTGGATTGCTAGTGATAAGCATTGTACTTTGTAATGTTACATGGTCTCAATCATTAATATACAGATAGTTGGGGTTTTTAGCGAGATTCTTTCCCCGGGTTACATACTATGTTAATGTGTGAATGCTCTTGATGTTTTATTGTTATTGATGCTGCTATATTGATGATCAACGTAGAGGAGCTTATGTATTGTGTATGTATTCCGCAATAGTACATGATCAAAATAATCTATGTTGAATATGTGTTAAATTATTCAAAATTTGTACATGGTATCGGAGCTGTTGATCATCAGATCTACTACTCAGGAAGTGTTTACATTCTATTTCTTCAGGCAGAGTCTGTAATCGGGCCAGGTAGCCTCTGGATTCATCCTTCCTTTGGAAGGTGAGATATCCGGTGAATTACCATACAGTCATTCTCTGTACGAGAAATATTTTGTTCTCACGAATCTTAGATCCGAGGTGGTTGAGTTGGTTGCTAGTGGAATTCGAATTTGCAGCAGTGTTTTCTTGGTGACAACGCAGCAATGTCTTTCAACGGATTGCGATTGGAGTATGCTCTTGAGGGCAGCTCAAACTATATTGCATGGAAGGATAGGATGGAGGCAGTATTGGATGATAACGGGCTGAAGGAGTTCATAGAGATGGATGTACCAAAGCCTACTGATGCTACTCAAGCTGATGCTTGGCAAAAGAAGACCGCAAAATGTCGAAGGATTCTGTTGGAGGGCATGAAGGATCACATTGTGTCCAACCTCAATGGAAAGGCTACTCCATATTTGATGTGGAAATCATTAACAAAATTATTCCAAAGCAAGAGCGATCAAAGGAAGTTGGCGCTCAAAGATAAACTCAGAAACATCAAATGCGAGAAGGGTGACAATATACCCAAGTATCTCACGAAGTTCACTTAGTGTCAAGATGAGCTGGGAAGTGTGGGGGTTACTGTCAATGATGAGGACTTGGTGAGCTTGGCTCTCCTTGGTCTTCCAAAGAGTTTGCATTCCTATCAGGACTATGTCAATGGTCGGGAGAAATTGCAAGGATGGGAAAGACTATGGTTAGATCTTGTGAAGGAGGAGATCAGGCGGAGTACCAAGGACGGATCTTCGTCAAAGGGAGTTGATGAAGAGAATTGTGATTTGACTACCAAAGCAAAGAAAGGGAAGAGCAAGAAATATTCTAAGTCTGGTGTGAAAGGTAAGAAGCAGGATATGTCCAAGGTGAAGTGTTTTCACTGTCACCAGCACGGACACTATGCCACTAATTGTCCGCAGAAGAAGAAGAACAAGCAGGGTGCTAGATCTTCAGTAGAAGAGGCTCTAGCCTCATAGTTTGAGCTTGATTTTTCATTGATCACATGCTTGGTTTCAAGTGTGATGGGATCGGTGTGGTTCTTTGACAGTGATGCGTCTTTTCACATGACAGAAGATAGAGATTTGTTCTCTGATCTGGAGGACAAAGATCTTGGAGTGCACATCGAGATGGGCGATGATGGTAGATATAGTGCGATCGGTATCAATACCATTTCCTTTGAGAGGGAGTCTAGTAAACCCTTCATATTGAAGGAAGTCATGCATGTTCCATGATTGAAGAAGAATCTCATCTCAGTGGCGATGTTAGAAGACAAGGGGTATGATGTTGTTTTCAGCGAGGGAAAGGCTTTCCTGTGCAGCAAGACAATTGGTGAGACCCGGAAGATAGGGGTTCGAGTGAGGAACCTTTATCAGTCGCATGTAGATGGATGCACAGCAATGGCGGGCAAGGCAGAAGGATTGGTGAGCCGGGATGATGGCGAGTTGTGGCACAGGAGATTGGGTCACCTTCACCATGGCGCAGGAGATTGGGTCACCTTTCACGAGAAGGATAGTTGCGCCACGATGATCCTTGAGAGAATTCACACAGATTTGTGTGGACCTTTCTCAGTTGCTTCGACAGAAAAACACAGGTATTATGTGATTTTTGTTGATGATTTCTCTCGTAAGTGCTGGATCTTCTTCATGTAGAAGAAGAGCGAGACATATTCAAAGTTCTGTGAATTCAAAGCACTGGTCGAGAAGGAGTTAGGGAAGAAGGTGAAGGCTCTTAGGAGCGATAATGGTGGTGAATACATCTCAGACGAGTTCAAGGATTTCTTCAAGGCAGAAGCGATTTGTAGAGAGCTCATAGCTCCCCATAACCCACAGCAGAACAGGGTAGCTGAGCGGAAGAACAGAACGATTGTGGGTGCTGCACGTGCAATGTTGCATGATCAGGGCCTACCCCTTCACTTGTGGGTGGAAGCATGCAATACAGTAGTTTATGTGCAGAACCGTTGTCCTCATAGGATACTTGGCATGAGTACACCCGAGGAGACTTATTCTGGTAAGAAGCCTGATCTTTCTCATCTGAGGATTTTTGGTGCTAACGTTTACATGCATGTGACGAAGGATGCCAGGAAGAAGTTGGAGCCAACCACAGAGGTTGGGATATTTGTGGGGTACACTGATACGCCCCACAACTATCGTGTGTATTTTCCAGACAGTGGTAAAACTGTCGTGCGACGGGATATAAAATTTCAGGAGGAGAAAGCCATGAAGTGTTCACTTGAGAGGGAGCCACACTTGCATGCAGATGAGCTATTAGTTCCTAAGGATGAGCTTAAGGACATGGATCAGCCATAGGATGAGGTTCATGGAGTGGAAGAGACCACTCATGCAGTGCCAACCATCAGAGGGTGAAAGCGCTTGACAGAAGCTGAGCGACTTGCTCAAGATGCAGAGGAAGTTGTAGGACCACCTACAGCCCAACACAGGCAGAGACAATCACCTAATCGGTACACTGGATACATGGCTCTTATGAGAAATTGTGTTGTGACTAAGCCATCCTCTTTCGAGGAAGCTGTGGAGGATCCCGCATGGGTAGACACCATGGTGGAAGAGTATGATTCTATTGTCAGAAACAGTGCATGGGAGATTGTTCCTAGACCGGAAGGGAAATCAGTGGTGGGTTCGAGATGGATCTACAAGGTCAAGCAGGCAGCTGACGGGAGTTTGGAGAAGTACAAGGCAAGATTTGTTGCCCAAGGCTTTTCACAGATAGAGGGGATCGATTATGAGGAGACCTTTGCACCTGTCGCAAGGTATTATTCCATATGGACGATTCTTGCTCTCTCAGCACAGATGGAATGGCACATCCATCAGATGGATGTGAAGACTGCATTCCTCAATGGAGTCATTGAGGAGGAGCTGTACATTGAGAAGCCAGAAGGCTTTGAGGTCTTCAGCGGCGAGTCGCATGTGTGCAGGCTCAAGATAGCACTGTATGGGTTGAAGCAAGCACCACGTGCTTGGTATACACGGATAGACAACTATTTCACAGGACTTGGATTCTCCAAGAGCGAGGCGGATCCTAACCTATACCAGATTGTGGTGGAGGGTAAGTTGCTTATCATTGTACTGTATGTTGATGATTTGATTCTAACGGGTGATGAGCTGTTGATACTGTCATGCAAGAAGGATCTTGCTATAGAGTTTGAGATGAAAGATTTGGGCCTCCTTCACTATTTCCTAGGATTGGAAATATGGCATCGCAGTGGTGGACTGTTTGTTTCTCAGGGAAAGTATGCTTGGGAGATACTAGAGAAGTTCAACATGCATCGCTGCAAGTCCATTGATACATCTCTTCCTGGAGGTTGGAGGAAGGAGGATGCCACTTCGGGAGAAGAAATGGATGCCACTGTTTATCGACAGTTGGTGGGGTCGCTGATGTATTTGGTCAATACACGACCTGATATATGCTATGTAGTTAACCAGCTTTCACAAGCTATGGCTAAGCCTACCAAGCTCTTCTGGAAGGCGGGCAAGCATGTATTGTGCTACTTGAGAGGCACATCGAGATATGGTTTATGGTAAAGGCAGGAGGATGAGGGGAAGCTATGTGGCTTCATGGATGCAGATTGGGTAGGGAGCCCAACAGACAGAAAGAGCACATCAGGAGGGGTCTTCAGTATTGGATCGACAACAGTTTCTTGGTATAGTAGGAAGCAGAGATCCGTGGCACTCAGTTCAGCGGAGGCCAAGTATATGGCAGTAAGTTTGGCTGCATGCAAGGCTATATGGATGAGGAAGATCCTGGTTGGTTTGTTCGGTTCTCATTTGGATCCTACTGTGATTTACTGTGATAACCAAAGTTGCATTAAACTCTCGGCTAATCCTGTATTTCATGATAGATCTAAGCATATTGACATCAGGTACCATCATATCAGAGATTGTGTGTAGCGGAGGATCATGTTGCTTTCATACATTCCAACGGAGGATTAGGATGCTGATATTCTGACGAAGGCTCTCACCAGGAGCAAATTTGAGTACCACCGAGGTAGGATAGGGGTTGCTGATAATCCATATCTTGTCGAGAGGGAGTGTTGAGATTGCAACAAGATGATGAAGCTTAGTGAAAAGAGTTGCCTTCACTAAGTGGATCCGCAGGAAAATTATGGCGCAGGTTCTATTTTTTATCCCAGCAGGGATGATTACAGTATGGGTGATCACAGTATGAGTGATCACAGTGTGGGTGACCACAGTGTGGGTGACCACAGTGTGGGTGACCACAGTGTGGGTGATCAAAGTATGAGTGATCAAAGTCTATTTTTAGACTTGCTGTCAAAAATAGAGAAGTCAAATATTATTGTCTCATAACAATATTTGGACTATAAACCTGATCTTATTCTCTTGGAGCACTTCAGTTTGAGCTACAGATGTGGCCCATGCAGCTGTCAGAAGGAAGTACACTTTTCTTATGAGTCAGTTGAGTTGTTGCATGCATGACTTTAGTTAGAACTCAATTAGTTGAGTTTGGTGGAGTTGATTGTGGAGTTGATGGAGTTGTGTTCAGTATAGCTTTGTTAAACTAGTTGTATTTAGTCTAACTGGAAAATAGACTAGAGATGAGTTGGGTGAATTAGTTATTAATTAATTCACAAGTTATTAACTCATAATGCAACTATAGAATACATCAGTTAACTCAGTTGCATGTCAGTGCATGTTCAGTTCAGCAGGGACATGTGTTAGAGGATCAAATTGCTATCAGTTGTGACTATAGTTGTGCATAAGATCTTGCACAATCAAGGGATTGAGTATGCCAATGAGTTTGCTCATGTATTTGCCCAGTATTATAGCCTCTTCTCACGTCTTATACATCGTGAGTGATTCTTTTGAGGTGAAGTACGAGTTTGGTAAACCATTCTCATCAGTTCTTGAGCAGGTATTGAGCTGGAGAGGCAGGCAAGCAGTGGAATAGATTTGGAGATCAGATCTTAGCTGTATTGTGTGTAACAGGTGGAGGTGGTACTGGATTGCTTGTGATAAGCATTGTACTTTGTAATGTTACATGGTCTCCATCATTAATATACAGATAGTTGGGGTTTTTAGCGAGATGCTTTCCCCGGCGTTAGCGCTTGAAATTTCACCTCAGGCTGAGAAAGGCAAACTCCAAGGCAACATCAAACCACTTAGCCTCGTAGCTAGCCCTACGGGGCAGGAGAGGGATCTCTCTAGTATATCTCAGGAAAGATCTTCAAAGGGTAGAGATAACCAATAAAGAACACTGATTTTAGGCTAGTAAAATGATAAAAGGTTTGATTTGAGATTTTTATGATTTTGGTGGAAAATCGGGGAAAGGCAATTTTGGGTGCAGGGATTGGACACAGTTTTTGCAGGGGGTTCTTTGGGGCAAGGTAGGAGACTGTATTGATGCCTTTGAAAGAGTCATATGGGCAAGAATGACTGGTGAGGAGCTAAGGAGAGCAGGTAAACACCTTGAGTTCTCCTTAAACAGATGAAAACATTGATATTAAGCAAACTTAAAAGCAGAGCATGGCAATCATGAATTCTACTTTAACACTTCATTTGCCTAATTTGTAGAAGGAAAAGTAAGAATATGAATCACATAAAAAACTTAAAAGTACAAAGAGAAACACACCATCAATACATGTAACCACAGGAATTCCAAAAAGGACTGCAATAGAAGCAATGAGTACAATGAGTAATACAATAGAAGCTTCTCCCTCAAGATTCCCACCATGAAATTGACCAAGAAAGTACATAATATAGGCAATATAACATCTTTCCTTGCCTCTAGAGGTCTAGCTCACTATCCTAGGAGTTGTTTCAACCAATTCCAAACGGAGCAATAATATCTAGGCAGTCAAAACAACTTGTGTCTATAAGCTAGGAAACCAATTCATTCATTAAATTTTTGCCTATTTCATGAATGAATCTTCTAGAAGAGATAAATGAGTGTCAAAATATCATAAAATTACATCATTTACAACAAGGAGGATCAAAATCCACTCCAAAAAGTCAAATCCAGTCAAAACTACGTTTTGCTGAGCTGTAGGTGCATTTCTGTGAAAATTGCCCAACGCGTAGCGCCCTGATTCTGAACACATAGCGCGCCTTTGGAGAAACTTTTGAGGCACTTCCAGGTTTCCAAATGAGGCAAAAGTGGGCTTGTTGGAAATTTCTGGATGTCTACTTTGCAACCCAAGTGGAATTTCTGAATTTGGTGTCCATTTGCCCCTCCAAAATTGCAATCTCCCAAGAATGCTTCCTGTGTGTCAGAAAAGTGGCAGAAAGTCATTTTTTGCATGTTTTTGGACCTTCTGGAGGCTCAAAACTTGGTGAAATTTCTTGGCAATTGCTGAGCACGTGTATTTTTGCATGAAAAATCCAAAAATGTTGAGTTTTCCTGAAATGGAGTTGCCCATCTTAAGGGTCGCGCGCGGCGCGCTATGCGTTGGTGAAGAAAACCTGTTTTTAGCCCAAAAAATTCACAAGTGACGAAAAATGCTCAAAATTTTCTGAAATTTGTGCTGGAGTTGAGTCATTTAGCATCATGCTCCTTCAAGGAAGCCTCAGCCAAGATGTGGAGGGGATCAGGCCTTTTTCTTTGTTTTAGTGCTTTGGCCAACCGTCCTTGGAGCACCTTCATTCTCGCCTTGCATACGTGCATTCGGGCCCAATAGTGGTTCTTCATGTTCTGAAGCAGGTCCTTATCTCTGTTGGCCTTGGCCAGCAACCTCTCCAAATGAGCATTGACCCGGAGGAGCATATCCTCTCGCTCAATGGGTACCAAATCACCGGGTCTCTTATGAGCCAAGTTGCGGTCTTCATGGATCCTCCGCAACTCATCAAGAGTGTGCTCATCTTCTAATTGCTTGTTGCACTGCTCCAAATATGTAATCGTCCATTGTGCCATCTCTAATTTTTCTTGCAACAAGTAATTTTTAGCCTCCTTTTGCTGAATGATCTTGTGAAGCTCCGTGCTAGGAGAACGGGTGTCAAGATCAATGATGTCGATATCTGGATCACCTGAAAATCCCTCCTCAATCATGGGCTGCTTTCCCCTCTCTGATACCTGTGGTGCTGTCGGAAGCGAGGCCCCTTCCGCCTGATGTGGAGATAACACTCATGGTGCTGATGAAGATGGCGAGACCCCTTCCACCTGGTGTGGAGAAAATACTCGCCGAGCTGATGCAAATAAGGCCTTGTGGCCTCTCTGATATGTGACCAATGAAGGGGAGCTGACATGTCTGGGCTCAAGGATGTCATACTGCTATGAAGGTCCTCCCTCCTCATGAATAACCTCAGGGGGTGGTGGTGGCGCTGTGAAGAAATCTCGAGAGATGAAATCCTCCCATGGAATACTTTGTTGGGCCAGCTGATGCATGACCACAATCTTGATCAAAGCATAATGGTAGATGCTCCTGTGTTGATGTGTTGGGCTCTTTCTCTGCACCAAGGGCACCATCCTCTCAATATTCCGACACATGAAGAAAAGAATGCTCATCATCCGTACCCGTGTGAAATGCATCAACAAGCAGATATGATACGAATACAAACGTGAAAATCTGCCCTCACAGGTGAAATAGCGAATGATGAGCCTCATCAAGGGCGCATACTCATCCCTCAAGAATTTGAAAGGAAACAAACCAGTTAGGTCCCTCATATATGCAGGTTTAATGTAGGGCTCATACTGAAATCTGTCCAACAGTTTGCGCTTGTTCCACTCTTCTCCAACATTGGGTATCCTTGTTGCTTGAGCAACAATCTCAGGTGACAATGTAAAATCCACCCCTGCAAGATTCACATGCTCGTTGTGCAAATGCAAAACAAACAAGCGGACCAATTCCCTGTGGTGTTGAATTTGGGAAATTCTCTCGCAATATCCATAGCATGATTGATGACAGAAACATGTGACTGCAAGTGGACAAGCCTGTAAATAGGTCAAAGAGGTGGGCTCCTCTCTCACATGGTGACCACCCTTACCACCCCTGTGAGGCCTCCTTTGTACCTCAACCTATGGTGTTGACTCACGGTCATCACTTTGCTCATAGTCGGTTTCGGTTTCTGACATGGTTTCAAGAGCAAAGTGGCTAAAATGTACTGCTGCTTCTGCTCAAAAACCTGTTGTTTTAACTATTGAAATTTTGCTTCAAGGGGACAAATAACACAAGGGAGATGTTAGGGAAGGGAGACTTTTGAGGGAACTGAGGGAAAATATAAGTAAAAGAGGATTTAGGGAAGGAATCATGACACATACAACATCATACAATTATAATTTGCAAGGGTTTTATGGGAAGTCGGGTTTAGGGTTATGTTATTGAATTTTAGGGATAGGGGTAGGGTTTTAGGGCTTTTGATATTTTTGTTAGGGAGATTAGGTGAAAATGACAAGGGAGATGGTAATGGGATGTGGGGAAAAAAATGGAGGTGAAAAGGGATAACCTTGAGCAGCAAAAGAAAAACCCTAGCCTTACTTGCACTTTGACATTTGTAAGCAAAATACACATGAACTTATCATTTCAAAATGATGACATTTAAATGCTCATTCAAGCTTTAGCAAGCAATATACTTTGATGTTTGGAGGCCTACTTGCAACCTTGAAGAGATTTGGGGTCGATTTTAGGTTTGAAGGCAATTTTTCTGTGTGTAAACCCCAACGCGTAGCGCGCGGGTCCTGACGCGTAGCGCGTGCCCAACACGTAGCACCTGTGTCTTTTTCCCACTGCGATGACTGCCCTGACGCATAGCGCCTACCCAACGCGTAGCGCGCAGGTCCTAATGCGTAGCGCGCGGGCTCTCATAGAAATTTCGCCCAGTTTTTTCACTAAGTCGCCTTTCACACTTGCTCTTGGAGTCTTGGAGGCAAATAATGATAAAATGAAGGGAGCGGGCTTTTATAAACTTGATTTGAATTAATTTCCCCTCAAACCCACTTTCTAATGTTTATAACATGACACTTTTAAAAATTTAAATGCTGCTGACTTATGGTTTCCTTTTTGTCCTGAAATTGGTTGAAATGACGCTTTTTCTTGAAAACTTTTGCAGAGGTAGCTTCTGAGGAGTCTTGGCAAAGGGGACCAGGGCCGCATGCTGACTTCCGAAGAGTTTGAATTTTTACCAATTTTACAAAAAATGAGAAAATGACCTTGTCTTCAAAAACAAAGTTTTTGAACTCAAGGTAAAGATTAGCTATACAATATGAAATCATCTGAAGTGATGCTTTGATGGACATCCCTCTGGCTTGCTGGGCATTTATTGACCTCAAAAGACAAAATTGGACTAAACCCTAGACCTAGGACCTTGATTTCAAGACAAGACCAATGACCCTGTAAGGAATTTATTGACTGAAACAAACTTGATCCAACAATGCCAAGAGGGGAATTAATGACACAAGCTCCTCCATCAGGGTTATGGCATGCCTAATGTAATGCAATAAGAGGACATTGATGAGACACCTACTAATGAAATGCAAAGAGTTTTGATCACTGATGGAGGGCTACTAGACCGACTCTAACACTCGGGTTACATACTGTGTTAATGTGTGAATGCTCTTGATGTTTTATTGTTATTGATGCTGCTATATTGATGATGAACATAGAGGAGCTTACGTATTGTGTATGTATTCCACAATAGTACATGATCAGATAATCTCGGTTGAATATGTGTTAAATTATTCAAAATTTCTACACTCTTATTACCTTTTGATGTGACAATTGGAGTGCTAATAACCCCTCACATATGATATTTCATTCACTCCTCTATTTAAGATGTCCTAGGCACTGGTCTACAATCAACCCAGAGGTTGTCTCTAGGGAGATTTCTTTGTATCCTATTGCACTTGTGCTGCAGGTGCAAGAAAAAGTGGCAACATCTTTATAGTTCCATTACTGGGGAACAGATTAGAATATTTTTCCCTGCGTATGAATGTTTTTTACATTTCCTCTGTTAGGTGAGCAAGGGAAGTGTGGGTTGAAGATCTCTCACCTTGGTGACTCCACTATCAATTTCATTATGAACAACCTGTCTACTCCACTGTCAATTTCATTATAAACACCCTGGTGACTCCACTATCTGAATATTAATTGTAAACACTCTGGCGACTACTTTTTCCAAGAAATGGAAGAGACGATGGAAGAGAAGGTTAGCTCAATAAATAACTCCTTATATAGATTGATGAAACTGGAGTTAGAAAATAGAAGTCTTTGACGACAATATTCCTCTTTCTATGACAAAGAACAAGAATCCAAGATGCATGAAGAAGAGGAGGATGAGCTTGATGTAACGCTAAATGATGATGAGATGGATGGTTGTTGCAAGCAGTTCTCCGATTTCATGATGGCTCAGTTGCACAAGAGAAGTGCTCTTTGGTTATCTAGAAAGACATCAATGGGACATGACCAAAATGAAGGCACTTCCTCTGAGGAGTCTCCCAGACCATCTGACAAGGGGAAGGGACTTTTAGATCCAAATTTCTTTAAGCCCGAAGTCCTCAAAGAAGAGAAGTCACCCTCCCTTTGCTGGCCCATATGTGAAGAAGTAAAAGAACCAAGTAGTGTTTGTGGCGGCCTTGACCAAAAATATATTGGTCAGTAGACTGATGAAATTAAGGCAGCTACAAAATTTCCTTGTATATTCCATGACCCTATGCTTGATTACATGAGCGTATTCTTTAGCCAGAAACAGAGGTTGTATAAGAAACATGTATCAGGTTCTTTCTTTCAAGACTTCTCATGGAGCTTGTTTGTTCTAATTTTTATTTTTCAGCAATGTGAAGGCATAAGGCCCAGTTTATAATGTTGGTCTAGCTCCATTGGAGGGTTTAACTCACTTAGGTGAATTGAACTTTGCACATAAGTAGGAATATATATAAATAAGCTCACACACTAAGCATTTACTTTCAGTTGTTAGAATTTTTAATTCTGCATTTTAGATTGAGGAGGAAAGTCCCATGGATATTTTGTTGATTACAAAGATTCATTTCTTATTGACTCCATGCCAAATGGTGAAGGATATTGGTCTACAGGTTCTTAGCAGCTTGCCAGCAAAGCATTGTCCCTAGTAGGAGCTAATATTGTCACTCACTTCCCACTCACTACTTTTCAAATGATCATTTGTCCAAGATGCGTAAGAAAAGTGAAGTTGAAGCCATTTCCTAAGCCAAAAAGGCTATCATATATTGATTAGACCCTCTCCATTTCATAGTACCTAGATTGAGCTTTCCAATGGTATATAGAAATCCCAAAATAGACTTCTGGATCAGAAGATATGGCATGTTGAAGATCAGGAGCCCTATTGCCTTAAAGTGAAGGAAAAGAGCTTATTTGAGGGCCCCAGGCATAGCAAGTCAAGCATATGGAGCATCTCGCAGTCCCGCATAACCCTCACAGTCTCTTATGGGCCATCCTTAAGGAATTGTGGGAGGCAAACACACCGATAGAGTTAAAGTGTAGGGGTGGGTAGATGTCGGTTTACACTGAAAATAAATGAAAAACATAGGTTGGGTCAGCCCCTTCCCTCTCCTCCATGTGGTAGAATACCATAAATCCCATAGGCCCCTCAATCTTGCATTCCACATATTTGCAATTCCACATCCCACATACCGCATCTCGCAACATCCCAGTCTCGCAGTCCTACAGTCCTGCATCCTGCATATAGACCTTCCTGCAGTCTCGCATAATTGCAAATCAGCGATGTGAAGGAGCATCGCCACTTTAAAGTCCCTGCGAACTACTGATTTTTCGATATAGTGTAACATCGTCAGGGGAGGCCAAAATTGTTTAACAAAGAAAGTGCAGGAAAAAACTAAGGTCGGGCCACCCCCTTCTCTCTCCTCCACGTGGCAGTACGACATATTGGTGATGGGAAATCCCGCAATCCAACATTATCGACAGTCACAAGAACATAGCGGACACCTCAGTAAAAACCTTACGGGGTTGCAATTTTTCTATTTAGTATAACATCACCAGGGAAGGCTAAAATTATTTTAAAAAGGAAACCCATGCAAAAATAGGGCCAAGCAAGCCATTTTCTCTCTCTTCCCGGGGCCACATGGTGCAATATGATTGGTCCTGATGGCTGACATCATCAATGATGTTGTGGTAGGGGGGAAATGCATCATTCAATTTCATTATTTTTAGGGGTCAAATGGGGCCATTTTTGTGTGACACATGTCACCACTCACAGGGTGACACATGGCAGTGATGGCGTTACCCCGCGGATCGGCGATCGACGATCGCACAAAGTGGAAATTCATTTCCTCGCTAATATCCTCCCCGAATGCGATTGCGATAAGCAGGGATCCTCCCTAACTCAATATATTATGTGATCTAGCCTATAAATCCCACATATCTAGATAGTTAGCCTACACTATGAAAAAAGGGTAAAGGGCCTTTCCCCTCCCTTAGTGTGATTACGATACATCTAGTGGGCCCAACCCCATAGATCGATGATCACAGGATTCAAAGGGAAATTTTAGGGGCAAGCGCTGTAAATCTTTGGTGTGCGGCATTATCATTTAAAAAAGGAAAAGATGCCCATAGAGTAGTTGATAGCCTTAGTCCCCAAGGGCTAAGCACTTGGCCACAGTGCGTGGTCAGGTGATATGTGTTGAAAATAGCAACAAGAAATGATAAAAATAGAATCCAGAAATTCCAATTTAATTTGTCCTTGAATTAAATTGTGAATTAAAATCGAATTTAGTCTTAATAACTACTTGGAAATAACTAATTAAGTTATTTTGACTTAATTAGTTGGAGAAATTCAAGTTAGAAGCCTTTCTGAAGTCGTGCAAGAGTTATCCCTTAAATTAAAGAGATAATTCTTAAATTAAGGAGATAATATTGAGTCATATTTGAGTTGTAATTAGTTGACTTAGTTTACTGAGTTAAGTCTAGTTAAATTAGTTCCAAACTGGTTGAGGAACTAATAGAGTGTTAACAACCAGTTGATGCATGCATGCACTCAACTACTGTACTCCAATTAACTGAAGATTCCCTCATCAGAAACTCATGCATGTCTATTCTGAGAAAGACCTAGTTGAGATTAAATTCAAGGACAATGTACTATAAGTTGCATGTGTTTTCCTATAAATAAAACTCATGCATGTAGAAGGAATAATTCCTTGAGGATTGTGCAGTTTTGATAGTGTGTGAGAGCAGTGTTCCACTTGGTGAGGTGAGAATCATCCGCTAGGAATAGCACAAGGAAATAGGACCTTGGAGGGTAGAGAGGAAGGCTTGTGAGAAGCCAAGTATTCTTGTGAGAATCTATGAGGATTGTACTAAGATCTGGCTAGCTATGAGAGCTAAGGCTTTGTATAATTCCTATGTATTTTGACCTTGTATGATAATGCAGATAGTGGGGTTTTTAGCTGAGGCTTTCCCCGAAATATTTTCATATGTATTGAGCATTGACTCTTATTCTTCTAGTTATATTTTTCAGCTTGATATTTAAGCTTCCACAAATTTATAGTAGAAGTAGGTTATAGTATTCTTCTTTGATCTATATTGCATTATTGAGTTAATATACAGTTAGATTTTCTACATGGTCTTAGAGTGAGATTTGTAGAGAATTTCCAGAATTTCTACATGGTATCAGAGCCAAGTTTATCGGAGTTGTGAACAGTATACTGAGAAGAGAATTCAAAGTTTGAAGTTAAGGATTGCAGGTGCAAATCGAATTCATATCATACTTCAAGGTTGGCCAATGGCATTCTATGGCTTGTGACTCGAGTGTGCCTTGGAAGGTAGCTGGAATTACATAGCATGGAAATATCACATGGAGGCTATATTAGAAGACAATGGCTTGAAGGATTTCATTGACCAAGAAATCCCAAATCCAACTTCGATTAATGCATAAGAGTTGGTTGAGTGGAAGAAGTGTGTGGTGAAGGTGAGACGGATCATCCTTGAGGGAGTTCGAGACCATATTGTCTCGAGTCTCCATGGGAAGGATACTCCATTTTCAATGTGGAAGAATTTGAAGGACCTCTAATAGAACAATAGTGACCAGAGGAAATTGGTGCTCAAGGATAAGCTTCGAAGAATCAATATGGAGAAGGGCGATACTATTTCCACATATCTGAACAAGCTTGCCACCTACAGAGATGAGATTGGCAGTGTGGGAATAACTACTATTGATGATGATATGGTGAGCCTCGCTCTCCTTGGCCTTCCAAAGAGTTGGAATAACTACCAGGACTTTGTGAATGGAAGGGAGAAACTGTCTGATTGGGAATGACTGTGGTTGGATCTGATGCAAGAGGAGATTAGGAGGAGCACACGAGATGGTTCTTCATCCTAGGATGATGATGAAGAAAATCTAGCCTTAGCAAGTAAGGCAAGGAAAGGGAAGGGGAAGGCTCCCCTTCCAAATCAAATTCTTCTTATGGATGGAAGAAGGGTGACAAGTCTAAAGTGAGATGCTTTAATTGTCACGAGATGGGACATTAAGTGACTAATTTCCCATCGAATAAGTCAAAGAAGGGATCCTCAGAAGGAACGGAAGGTGAGGCATTAGATTCTCAGTTCGAAATGGACTTTACCCTCATCGCATGCATGGTGTCATCGATGATGGGTTTTGACTGGTATCTTGACCGTGGAGCCTCAGTCCACGTGACCGGCGATAAAAGTTTATTCAGTGACTTGGAGGAGAAAGACCTCAAGATCCACATAGAGATGGATGAAGACGGAAGGTATAGTGTTTTAGGAGTGGGCACGGTTTCTTTTTATAGGGTGCATGGACCTCCTATCACCTTGAAAGATGTGATGTATGTTCCTAGACTAAAGAAGAATCTTGTTTTAGTCGCGGTATTGAAAGACCATGGCTATGATGTGTTTTTAGTAAGGGAAACGTTTTCCTTAGACACATCACCACGAGACAGGTGAAACATATCGGTTCACGAGTTAAGAACCTATATTCTCTTTAGGTTCAAGATGAATGGAAAGCCTGGAGGAACAAGTAAAATGTTAGAGACTTGGTGGTTGAGAGGGAGAGTAAATTACCTCTCAACATGAAACCCAAAAAGAAGTCTTAGACAATTGTGGAGGAGCCACAATTGGAGAAGCAGAGAGGAGACCGAGTGAAGAGATCCACTCATGCAGATACCTCCATTAGGGCGGGAATTTAGATCCAAGTGGGCAGAGGGATCACATGCAGCCATACCTCCAAGTGTGAGGTGGGGTGATGCGAAGTGATAGTCCCATGAAGTCTGAAATTGGGTAGGGTCCATTAAGAGGTTTTATCTCATGGATCATACCTTGCTATGGGAGCTGTTGGGTCCCTATAATACTAGTGATTACCCCATTACTATTGTATTTATACCCCCTATTTATATTGTTGTGCCCCTATTACCCCCATATTGTTATTTCTGTGCCCCATAGAATCCCTCTATTGTTATTTTTGTGGCTTTATATTATTATTGTTAGGTCGGCTGGATTATATTGTGACTCCTTAGACTCCTATATATAGAAAGGAGGTTTTGTCATTTGTATCATCCAAGAATTGTTCATTTATGTAATGTAAAGGAGGTTTCCCCCTCGAAGAGGCTGAATTCTAAGGCGTGGATCTATCTTTTCTATCTTTTTGTGAGTCGGTTTCATAACATTTGGTATCAGAGCTTTGGATTCTAGGGTTTCGCTGCTCCAAACAGGTCATCGTGGAATTTTCGCTATAACGTTTTTTATGTGACGTTTCAGAAGTCGCAAAAAAAACCCATTTGAGAAGAAATCGCGCTGAACCTTGGGTCCGAATTTCAGAGCTGTTTGTGAAATATTTGCGGAGATATGATCTGAGGAAGTTGGTCTTTTTGCAGACTCCTGAATTACATTCAAAACAGGTGACCTGGGGAAAATCGTCATAACTTTCTCTCTGGGGATCGGATTGAAATTTCGTAAGAAGGTACAGAAAGAGGACAGACTTTAGTTTCTTGTGGGTGTTGTTCAGATCCAAAGGTCGAAACAGTGACTCGTGGCACGTCGTACAAGTTCGCTCTACTGAACTAGTCTATAATCAAGTCACTGTGGGAGATTTCGCATAACTCTTCCTTGGAGAATCCAATTTGGGTCAGACTTGTGGCATTGGAAAGAGGACACAGAGGGCTACTAAAGGTCACAAATTTAGAACTAGATGATCAGAAAGTACAGAGATACATCAGAGGCAATATCGAGCTCCTACAAAGTGAAAAAAGGTGTGTAGATTTTCTTAAATTTTTGCTTAAGCTTGGTTTGAAAATTTATTTTGAAGGAATTCAAAGGGCATAGTAGAGAATTATTATCGGTAACTGATGCCCCGAGGAAAGAAAATGCAAACACCTAGTAAGGAACCTGAAAGCTCTAGCATGACTCATGAAGAAGAGGAAGAAATGCAACATGATATATCAAAATTACAAGACCAAGTGCAACAACTGTCCCTTACACAAAAAGGAACAGAATCTAAGATGGATGGTTTAAATAAAGGTGTAGAAGCTAAGATGGACTGTTTAAAGAAAGGTGTAGAAGCTAAGATGATTGAAGTGGAAGCTAAGATGGATGATTTGAAGATAGATTTGAAGACAGACATGGAAGAATTGAAGAAGTTGCTACAAGAAAGGGTCACTAATGGTGAAAAGGTAGTAAAGGAAACTCATGATGAGAACAAAAGAAATGTTAATCATGATTCCATAGACTCTAATGTTGGATCGAAGACTCACCATGTTCCAAAAATCGATATGAGGAAGTTTGATGGCAAGGATCCCGCCACATGGATATTACAGATGGAGCAATTCTTCGATCTCAATAATGTGCAAAACACACAAAAGGTACGTATGGCAACTTTATATTTGGAACCAAATCAGTTTGTATGGTATCAATGGCTTTGTTCTCGTAAACAATTTATCACTTGGGCAATTTTTACGGAAGAATTGATAGCACATTATGAGGATACAAAAAGCAACACTTTTTTTAGCCAATTGATAAGTCTCAAACAAAAGGGTTCAATAATGGAGCACATTGAGGAGTTCCAAAAATTGAACATAAGGGTAAAAGATATTCCAGAGGAGCATAGGATTGATGTGTTCATAGGGTCTTTAAAGGATAATATCCAACATGATGTGCGCCTTTGGGAACCTGATTCATTAGAGAAGGCATTCAGGTTAGCAAGAAAAATGGAAAGCAAAATTATGGCAACTAGGAAGCATACCATTCACAACTATAAAGACGGAAGTGTTGTTGCCCATAGTCTTCCACAACCTACAAGGTTGACACCACAACAATTGGAAGAAAAAAGAGCAAAAGGGCTTTGTTACAATTGTGATAGCAAATACACAAAAGGTCATAAGTGTGCTGAGAAGAAATTATTCTACATAGATTGTGAAGAGGAAGAAGAAAAGGAGCAAGAAAGGTCAAAAGAAGAGGATATATTCCAGGAACAAAGCCTAGATGAAGAACAAATAAATCCGACCATATCTTGTAATGCATTGGCGGGAATTACCACTCCTCAAACCATCAAGATAGAAGGACAAATCAAGAAGAAAAAGGTAATAGTGTTGATTGATTCAGGAAGCACCCACAATTTTATTCATTGTAGGGTAGCAAAAGAATTGAATTGCTTCCTATATCCAGCACCAGAGTGTCAAGTGATGATTGCAAATGGAGGAACAATAAATTGTTCTGGAAAGTGCCATAATATCAAGCTATCCATGGGAGAATATGTATTGACTAGCCCAATGCTTTCCATTCCAATGGGAGGTGCTGATGTTGTACTAGGAGTCCAATGGCTACAATCCTTGGGTACAATAGCTTTTAATTTTCAAGAACTTTTCATGAAATTTTCTGTGGAAGGAAAGGAAGTTGAATTAAGGGGTATTGCAGGGAAACCAGGAAAGATAATCAGCTCTAATGGCATGACAAAGCTTCTAAAAAAGGAGCAAAGAGGTGTAATTGCACAATTATGTTCGCTAGATGTTTCCACATTGGAATCATCTATTTCTCCAGATCTCCAAAAAGTCCTGGACAATCATTCCAAGGTATTTGAGACTCCCAAAGGTCTCCCACCTATGCGTGATCATGATCATGCTATTCATCTGATTCCAGGAAGTGTTCCTCCAAACATCAGGCCGTACAGATATCCATATGTCCAAAAAAGTGAAATTGAACGTATGGTTGCAGAAATGCTAGAGGCTGGTATAATTCAACCGAGTCAAAGTTCTTTCTCAGCTCCAGTAGTATTGGTGCACAAGAAGGATGGATCATGGCGCATGTGTCCAGATTATAGGGAGCTCAACAAGCTCACTATTAAAGATAAGTTCCCCATTCCTGTTATTGATGAATTACTGGATGAATTGCATGGATCAATTTACTTCACCAAGTTGGATCTTCGTTCGGGATATCATCAAATCAGAATGAAGATTGAAGACATTCCAAAAACGGCATTTAGAACTCATGAGGGTCATTATGAATTTTTGGTCATGCCTTTTGGCCTTACCAATGCACCTTCAACATTTCAAGGTTTGATGAATTCAATTTTCAAACCATTCCTTAGAAAATTTGTGTTAGTATTTTTTGATGATATACTAATCTACAACAAGTCTTGGAAGGATCATGTTGAACATGTTGACAGGGTGCTACAACTATTGGAGGAGAAACAATTATATGCAAAAAGATCCAAATGTTTCTTTGGAGTCCAGGAGGTGGAATATTTGGGTCATATTGTATCTCATGAAGGAGTTAAGGTAGACCCTAGCAAAATTAAAGCCATTAAGGAATGGAAAATCCCCACATCCATAAAGCATCTGCGAGGATTTCTTGGGTTGACAGGGTATTATCGCAAGTTTGTTAAGAATTATGGGAGAATAGCAGCACCTCTAACAACATTATTGAAGAAAGATTCATTTTCATGGACTTCGGAAGCAACAAAGGCCTTTGAACATCTTAAAGAGGCAATGTGCCAAGCACCGGTCTTAGCTACACCGGACTTCACAAAAACCTTTATTGTGGAATGTGATGCTTCAGGAAATGGAATTGGTGTTGTTCTAATGCAAGATGAAAGACCCATTGCTTTTGAAAGTCGTCCAATCAAGGGAAAGTTTTTAAGCAAAGCTATTTATGAGAAGGAAATGTTGGCAATACTCCATGCACTTAAGAAATGGCGACCCTACCTAATGGGAAGACACTTCAAGGTAAAAACGGATCATGATAGCCTTAAATACTTTTTAGAACAAAGATTATCCTCTGAAGAGCAACAAAAGTGGGTCACAAAGATGTTGGGTTATGACTTTGAAATCATCTACAAAAAAGGGAAGCAAAATGTGGTGGCAGATGCACTCTCAAGAAAGGATGAGGATGTGGAAGCATTGTTGTGTGCCATTTCTATTATCCAACCAGATTGGATAAACGAAGCAAGGGAGGAATGGAAGAATGACGAAGAAGTGTGGGCACTTATTCGAAAGCTACAACAAGATTCCAGTACTTCTGATACATTTAGCTGGAAAAATGATTCGTTATGGTACAAAGATCGCTTATACCTCTGTAAGAATTCCCAGCTAAAACAAAAGATTCTTATGGAATTGCACACTTCTCCCTTAGGAGGGCACTCAGGATTTTTAAAAACTTACCACAGGGTTAAGAAGGAATTTTTTTGGGATGGCCTTAAATCAGATATTCAAAAGTTTGTGGCAGAATGTTTGGTTTGCCAGCAAAATAAAGTTGAAACAATTAAGACACCAGGTCTATTACAACCTTTATCCATTCCAAGCCAACGTTGGGAGGAGGTTTCAATGGATTTTATCACAGGTTTACCCAAGTCTGAGGGAAAGAGTGTCATCATGGTGGTAGTTGACAGACTTACCAAGTATGCACACTTTTGTGCATTATCACATCCATTTAAAGCCAGTACAGTTTCTACTGCATTTATGGAAACAGTTCAAAAGCTACATGGAAACCCAAAGATTATTGTAAGTGACAGAGATCCCATTTTCACTGGAAATTTTTGGACAGAATTATTTTCTTGTCTTGGTACTCAGTTAGCTCATAGCTCATCTTATCATCCTCAATCTGATGGGCAAACTGAGATAGTAAACAAATGTTTGGAAGGATATCTTCGTTGCTTTGTATCTGATAAACAGACACAATGGGTCAAATGGTTGCCTCTGGCTGAATGGTGGTATAACACTTCCTTCCATACAGCAACAAAAATGACCCCATTTATGGCACTTTATGGGTATCAACCACCATCCATCACATCATATTTAAGAGAAAATTCTAAGGTTCAGGCAGTGGAACATCACATCGAACATCAACAACAAGTCCTCCAACTCTTAAAGGATAACCTCGTGTTGGCACAAAATAGAATGAAACAACAGGCAGATCAACATCGCAGTGAAAGAAGTTTTGATGTAGGTGATTGGGTATTCCTACGGCTACAACCATATAAGCAAATGTCCCTAAAGCAAGCTAAGAAGGATAATAAATTATCACCAAAGTATTATGGTCCGTACAAGGTGTTGGAAAAGATTGGTACTATGGCATACAAATTGGAGCTTCCTGCAGCTTCTCGATTGCACCCAGTTTTCCATGTTTCATGTTTAAAGAAGGTTATAGGTGACAAGCTCCCAATTCAAACAATATTGCCAGAACTTGACGAGGAAGGAAAAATTATATTGGAACCGGAAGCAATCACAGAAACAAGAACTCGACAGCTACGAAATCGATCAATTTCAGAGTATCTTATCAAGTGGAAGAACTTATCTGCTGAAGATTCCACATGGGAGGATGAGAATTTTATGCAGAAGTATCCAGAACATCTCAAGCGTTGAGGACAACACTTTTTTGAAGGAGAGGGGCATGTTGGGTCCCTATAATACTAGTGATTACCCCATTACTATTGTAGTTATACCCCCTATTTATATTGTTGTGCCCCTATTACCCCCATATTGTTATTTCTGTGCCCCATAGAATCCCTCTATTGTTATTTTTGTGGCTTTATATTATTATTGTTAGGTCGGCTGGATTATATTGTGACTCCTTAGACTCCTATATATAGAAAGGAGGTTTTGTCATTTTTATCATCCAAGAATTGTTCATTTATGTAATGTAAAGGAGGTTGCCCCCTCGAAGAGGCTGAATTCTAAGGCGTGGATCTCTCTTTTCTATCTTTTTGTGAGCTGGTTTCATAACAGGAGCCCAAAGTACATAGTAGCAGGATGAATCAGTGAGATTGATGCAATTAGAAATCAAAGTGACAGAGGCTAGAGTAGTCAAATACTGAAGAGCAAAAAGAAGGATTAACAATAATGCAGAAAGGCAGAGTCAGTAGAAGCGAAAAGTTTTCAGTTGACAGAGGTGATAGCAGTTAGAGACTTTGATGACAGATGCATCATACTGATTCAGGTTGGATGTTTTTCTATTTCTGGAGTTGCTAGAGAAACAACACTAGAGAGAAGTGTTGCATGCATAAAATTCCAAACGTTCATGATCAGGATCGAGTTGAATTACTTTCTTGTTGAGAGCGAGTGTTGAAAATAACAACAAGAAATGATAAAAATAGAATCCAGAAATTCCAATTTAATTTGTCCTTGAATTAAATTGCGAATTAAAATCGAATTTAGTCTTAACAGTTACTTGGAAATAATTAATTAAGTTATTTTGACTTAATTAGTTGGAGAAATTAAAGTTAGAAGTCTTTCTGAAGTCATGCAAGAGTTATCCCTAGAATTAAGGAGATAAGTGTTACAAATCCATTTGGGCACATCAACCTTGACTTATAGATTAGTATTATTAGGGCCCATCAAACCCTAATTCAGTTGTTACATGCCCTAATGAAGTCAACCATAACAATGCCTCCTTCCCAAGAGATTCCATGACTGAAATCATCCAAAAAGTGCCTCTAAGAAGATCAATGCAGGTAGGCCTTTATTAGGGTGCACTGTAGTGCAGCCCAGTACACTTCCAGGGTGCATTGTAGTGCACTTGATCCCTCTTAGGACTACACTGGGCGAATTTGAGTGAAATATGCATTGGGGTTTAGAATATTCTTATCCATAGGATTATTCTAGAAGTTTCCCAAGGCTATCCACTCCTTTGGGCTCAAAATTGGATGAGGAAGGAAGTTAAGGAACATCAATCCCTTTATCCCTTCCTCCATGGAACTAAATCCTAAGTTTGGGAGGGCATTCATTGTCACCATTTATGGCATAACTTCCTTCATTCACCTATAAAAAGACCACTCATCTAAGTGATCAGGGGCTAGAAATCTTTGAACTATAGGGAGATGATGTTAGTATGAGACTTCAGTTGGTTTCAAGTATTGTAATGATGTCAAAATGTCTTGCTTGTTATTAGGAGAGGATGGGATTGAACTGGAGGAGTGGCACCGAATCAAGAAAATTGGGTTATAACTCTTCCTTTTACTAATAAAGTGTTCAAAGCTTTTTCCATATGTTTGTATTGTTTATTGATGCTTGCATTTTTGTATTATGCACTTGATTCCATTTTATGTTTAATCAATAGATCATTATCATATGCTTTGATCGGTTTTTGTCTTCTTTCTGTGTGTAGGTACTTTTCAAGTGGATTAAGTATAGAAAGGAGCGAAAGAATTGGTCAAGGGAGTGTTATCGGGAAAACTAGTGTCTATGCAGAGCTGCTAGTCCCACTAAGATGAGTAGCAATCTTAGAAACAAACAGATTAAAGTTACTCTCATTTTCCTTTATGAGGAGTAGAAAGAAGAAGATCAAAGAATACCAACCTCAATCCTTCGCTTGGTTCTTTGCTTGTCCCTTCTCCTTATTGACCAGTCTTTGCCACTTCTCCCTTGACCACTCTACTTTAAAGAGTACCTGTAAAGTAAAAGCAGCATAATACCTTCAAAGTGCAGAGATCTACAATCATAAACAATATAGGACCAGATATATATTGACCACACAAATGAATATACTATCAGACATACAAAAATGTGGAGGAAAACTTGAATAGCTTTATTGATATAAAGATTAGAAGAGGGGATTACAACCCATTGTTCTGACCCAGCGTCATCCTCCCAGCATGAAAGCCCTTCTTCACCTCATGAAAAGCTTAGATCACCCAACACTATGATATTCCACCAAGAAACCAACAGCACTTCCTTACAAGATACAAAATTCCAGCCTCTGGATCTCTGTGATGAGGGATCCGTATATAGATGATTGCAGGGGGGTGAGTCAACTTCTGCGATTTTGATTAGTGTCCTCTCTTTGATAGTTCTTAATTCCACTTGGAGATTGATGATCTCTTACTCATCCCTGGGCAAATTCGGAGAGTCAAGTGTCACAGGAGAAGTTTCTGGAAGATTCCATGACAATCCACCTTGCAAACTATCTCTACCATTTGTCTACTCTCGCCCATCGCACCCTACAAAAGGGCTTTCCAGTATGCATCGCACCCTTTTTACTGAGTAGGTGAGATGCATCACACCCTCTGCACTAGGCAGTCTGTATGGTCCAGCTTTGACCAGTCCTGAGCAATTTTCTGTGGAGAACTTCTGGGAGATGATGTAATCAGATGACCTTGTTCATTTAGGGTGTGAAGCAACACTTTTAGGGATTTAGGAGCCCTTGGTTTATGGACATGTATGATTGGGGTTGCAGTGCCCAAAAATCTCTATAACAGTTGCCCCCTAAAGCATGAGGTCGTTAATCTTTTGATGTCAGGTGAAATGCTTTATCATGAGGATCCGAAAATTTTCGAGCTGGAAGTTGACCTGTAATAAGATACAATACAATACATTATCTTTATAATATTTTTCATGATCTAGCTAAGGCGGGCATTCTCATGCTCAGCTTTATAAATTCATTTTCATGTACATAAGACAGACAACCGTCTGTGTGGAAGACTAATGATTCTTATAGAGCCATCATCCTTTGATTCAGATGATCATCTGTGCAGCAATGATGTACATTTGATGTCTTTATTTTCCTGAATATATCACAACCCGGATGGATGAAACTAGATCCAGGGTCTTCATACTCGTCCAATCTTCACTCGGATTACAAATCGATCCATGTGAAAGATGTTCTGGAGTCAAACATGGAAAGACATCGCCTGATTACCAGCCAATGATCAAGATGTTAACAGGTGCGAGAGGAATCACCGATAATGATGATGACCCTCAAGGTACTACAGTACAATTTGCGTGGTGTGAAAAAGGTACTTGGCGTCGAACACCACGCAAAATATTTTCGTCGAAGGCCATTGATGTAAACCTGTCGCCAGAAGTGAGAAACTTGCCATTGAGGCATGCAAGCTTCAAAGTACTGAAAGGGTTGTTCCTAAGTCAACTTCTTGGATAATGAGCTGATGTCGACAAGAAGTGACCCATTGTAGGAGGGCCTTAATGAATCCAACATCTACGACACAGAATGGAGTAAATTATTTTGGAGGTGAAAACGATTTAATGATACAGGGTTCAGGGTGGAAGTCATGAAAGAATGGAGCGTGAATGTATTGCAGCAGATGAGACACAGGTGAATTCTCTGAGTGACTTCTCATGAACATACTGGCGACACTGACATGGATTGGTAGCATTAACCCCAAATATGGATGGTGTGATGGACCAATGGTGATATGACTGGTGAACGGAATAACCCAACCCGACTCGGACATGGAGTGAAAGTGTCATGTTCAAGAGCGACTTGCTACCAATAAAGTTTCTTCAAGTTTTCTTCCCAATTTTTCCCCAGACATTGCTGACGAGTACCTCTTTATTTTTATCAAGCTTGAGGAGGATAACATATTCTTGTTCTATAATTTTCCCTTCGGGCAAACCCATTGCTATGTTTTAACGAGCCTAGCGACAGTGAAACTCGTTCTTGTCTATATGGACAAGTTTGTCGCTATTGGTTTTAACGAGTTTAACGACAAAGATAACTCAGTCCTTTTCAATTTTAGAGAGTCTGAAAGGGACATAAAGGAAACTCCAATAATCCTTTTTCGTCATATACTCCCTCAAGTCCGAAAAAGTATAAAATAATACGATAGGGATGAATTTTCGATCATTTTAACGAGCCGAACAAAACAAGCGCTCGATCGTTTTTGTGTAATAATCCCTCAGGTCCAAAAGATTAAAATCTAGAGGAGGGATAGCACTCCCGGTAGCTTTAACGGGCTGGAGAGGCCAACTGCTCGACAATAATTTCATATTTTACGAGTCAAACGAAAAGAGCTTAAAGGAGACTCGTTTTTTGAGGAACGAGTGATAATTTCGGGTAGCAGTTGATTCCAGGTAAGGTTTGGAATTTTCCAATCACGACAGTGTCACAAGGATGGCTAATAGGATCACTCTTTGAAGCTGTTCCTCAAAAAGGGGTAAACAATTAAATGGAGGTGAATGATCAGCGAAAACAGAGTGGAGGTGATGATGAGAACATGACCAGGGCTCAAAAGCTAATGATAATGCATTCACAATGGTTATTTACCGGAAATTGGTTCATTTTTTAATGAGCTTAAACTTTGGGGGAAACATTTGCTCATTGTTTAGGTTTTATTTTTAACGAGCTTGAACTTAACTTAAAAATTGCTCGTGATGATGGTCATTGATTATTTGATTTCACCGCTAACCACTTTGTTCCTTCAACAGTTGTAATGCCTATTCAATTGCTTCATCAAACCGATTAGAAATGAACAATACATGCTTGAAAAATGAGTTAAAACACTAATACTTTACTCGAATTACGTGAAAAGTAATTTAAAAGTGGTTTTTACCCCTCATTTTACCATTTCATTTAAACTTTGGTTTGTTGGAGCTCTGGAGGTACCTTTCCCCTTTGATTTTCACTAGCTAATTCCGGGAGATTCTGTGGACGATTCTTGGCACCGTCTGGACCAGGTACGATCTAAACCTGAGCTCTTTAGTTGCATTCCTCCTTTTTTGAATTTTGAGCATGTTTCCCTATTTTTTTGAGCCCCTGGGGTTTGAAAAATTTGCCCTGGCTCCATCGCACCCTTCCTATATCGAAAGGTGTGAGGCACACTAGCCTGTCCATTGGCCAGTCAGTATGCATCTCACCCAGTACACTGCTGGGGTTCGATGGGCGCGAGTAGGGAAACTTTTGCACTGTTTTCTCATGGAATTTTTTCCTGTTTTTGCCAAATCAAGACCCCGACTCTTCTCTTGCTTGTTTTGCAGAGATTCATCGAATAAAAAATGGTTGTTACATGGTGAGAACGCGAGCACGAAGAAGAGGACATGGTTGCTTTACACAATCCGGGTACGGTAACTGCACTGCGGAACTGTGGCCTACTCAAGTTTTTACGCATCTCTAACATGAGGCAAAAAATCAACTTGTTGCAACGTTTTCTCGATGCATGGGATCCTACCAACCAGGTGTTTCAGATAAGAGGCAAATCCATCCCCACGACTATCGTGGACATCTATTTTTTGACCGGTTTATCGAGGCGTGGTGCCCCTCTTTCATTATCAGGTTCCGCCCATGGGGGTGAATCCGTGAGAGATTATATTCACCGGTATTGCAGAGAGGGATCTCAGTTGAGTAGGGATGGGAAGATCAACATCCAAGATGTCACTTACTGGTCCTTGAGGACCATTCTGTTCACTTTTGCTAGACTAGCCGGTAGTGCAGCTCTTCACGTGGCTAACAGGTCCTATTTGTAGTACGCCTTGAAATGCCTTGAACCAAAGGTGTTTAACTCGTGTGACGCAATACTCCCTGTGATGAAAGAACAACTGACCAAGGTAAAAAGTGGAAAATCCAAGAATTTCGGCTATGGTTCTATTTTGACCGCTTTCGCCTTGGAAAAGATCCCACTGATGCAGTTGCAGTACATTTCTCTTCGTTTACCTCCACCGACTGAGCCACAGATGCAGATATGGGTCGACCTCATGGCCCGACATGCTGTTCAGTCCCAGGTTTCCTTCTCTGATACCTTCTTTGAGTGGTTCAACTGTCAGGAGATAGTTTTTTCCGAGTGTCCATATGCTGGTATGGATTTCCGGGGTGACCCAAATTTGGTGTTGTCGGCTGGTGAGCAGTGGGGTGTTATCGATAAATTCTCTGACCATATTTATGTTTATCAGTTTTATAATTTTCTCGTGCTTTCTTCTATCAAGACTAATCAAAACTCATGTGCTCATGCAGATATTGGACCATTTCGGCCAGCAGTACGTGTGAGAGCACCAGTTGTTGTTCTAGCAGGAGAGGTTGTGGGGAGGGCTATCCTTCGCGACCTTGATATGGCCAAGACTCTTTCAACATTGCAAGATCAGGTCGAGGGTCTCACTCTTGGTATTCCAGACGTGAGGACCGACGAGCTGCCTCTAAGGTTGCAACGACATACTACTAGCGTGCCGAGTCGATGGGCTAGGATTTTACGCATGATTGCACAGGCGGTGACTTGTTATCACCATCATCATTAGACTAGGGTGCCCCATAGCATTTTGATTTTTGGGTCATTTGACCAATTTTGTCTTGTTTATAGAACATTATGTATAAACCATAAATAGTTATATGTATATTTTTTTATTTTCGGAGCTTTATTTTGGTTAAGTTACATGATCTTAATGCAAATATTGATGAAATTCTTCTTTTATAAATGTTGCAAATGTCTATCTAACACATAATTTGCCAATGAGTCTGTTAATGTGTTTAATTTTCTGGAAATATGCTGATATTGAATAGAATCAAACTGCCTTTCCAAAATCTTAACCCTTAGGAACATGCGATAGATAGCTGGATTCTGTACGAAGTAGATACCGGTGAGCTGTAGGATGATGAGTTGTGAGTCTGGCCTGATGATGAGTCGGCATATGCCACGTCTGATGGCATCAGAGAGGAGCTCTATCAACACGATGTACTCAACAATATTTTTCGTTGACCAACCAATACATACCCCTCTGAAACTCACTAACTCACCGCTTGGATTGAATATGGCCTAGGCAGCAAAAGATAGGTTCCGTGAATTACGACTCACTCCGTCGACATATCCAACAAATGATTCCAATAGGTCTGACATCTGCAACAAATGTAAAAGCGGATCACTTAACTAAAACAATTACCCTTAGCGAAAACAAAAATGTAACAAAAGCATAGGGGTTACTATCTTGAGTCAAGCATAGTAACGCTTAAGGTACAACGCGTTGCGGGGTTGCACCAGTGTAATCCCATCATAATCCACTAACTCGTAGGCTCCTTTTTCTAATACACACTTAACAATATAGGGTCCCATCCATAAATACTTGAATTTTCCTGTTCCCAATTTATCGAACTCCTAGTCGTAAAGTAAGACCAGGTCACCTTCTGAGAAGACACGGGGTTTGACATTCTTTTCGAACTGTGCCTTGACTCATTTCTTATGGGCTTTGTTAGCCAAAGAGGCATCACGATGGGTTTCATCCAATTGGATTAGTTCCAAGAAACGAGCCTCCTCTTCTGAAGTTCTAGGGAGAAGGTCGACCGCGATTTTTAGGGATGAGATTTCACACTGAACTGGTAAGATTGCTTCCAGGCCATACACCAGTTGAAAGGGTGTAAACTTGGTTGCATTTCTCACCGATGTCTGATATGCCCACAAGGCTGAGTACAGGATTAGGTGCCAACTCCTTTTATGGACTCCAATCATCCTTTGCAGCATCCGCTTCAGGACCTTGTTGATTGCCTCAACTTGTCTGTTAGCTTGCGGATAATACAGAGTAGAGTTGTTGTGGGACAACCCTAATTTGGTAGCCAACTCAACCATCATATGATTGTGAAAATTCGATCCATGATTTGTGACTATGGCCTGTGGAATGCCGAATCTGGAGACTACATGATTGAAAAAGAAGAGGGTAGTCGTTTCGCTGATGTTGTTTAATGTAGGCATCGCCTCGGCCCATTTGGTAAAAATAGTCTACTGCGACTATATTATACCCATGCCCCCCAACCGAGGTGGGGTTACATGTCATGAAATCTATGCCCCATTTGGCGAATGGCCCAACAACAACTACTGGTTGCAGAGGTGCGGGTGGTATTCTGGTTTTGCGATTGAAGATTTGACAGGCATGGCAACTTTTGACTGCGGTTATGAAATCTTTGAACATTGTTGGCCAGAAGTATCCTACTCGTAAAATCTTTTGCATCGTAGCATAACTAGATTGATGCCCCCCACATGCACTTGAATGGCAATCGTTCAGGGCTTTTTCGGCCTCCTCGTGGGTGAGGCACCTCCACAAAACTGTATCAACACCATGACGATAAAGCGTGTTACCGATGATCATGTAGTCTTTTGCTTGATATCGAATTCGTCTTTTCTCCACGCGCGAGGTATTAGACCTATATGTTTGGGTTTGGAGATAGAGTATTATGTCTCCATACCACGGATTGCTTGAAGATATCAGAAACAAAGATCCGTCCACGATCACTTCTTCTAAGGTTGCATCATTGGACGACAATGGGAGATCGCATAGTAACTCTGCGAAAACCAGGGATTTATTTGATTTGGATTTTATAAATTCCAGATCAAATTCTTGTAGAATTTCTATCCATTTTGAATATTTTCCCCCCAGCAACTATCGCGACAATATATAAGTCATGGGGTTGCAATATGACAAAATGGTAGTTTTTCGAAAGAGGACATAGTGACGAAATCTCTGTATCGCTTAAACAACTACAAGAGATAGCTTTTCAACGTAGGAGTACTTTCTTTCTGTATCATTTAATTTTCTTCTCATATAATATATAGGATGTTCAATTCCATTGTCTTCTTGAACTAAAACCATTGCAATGGTCGTATCCGCTGCAGCCAAATACAGGTTAAAGTCTTTTTGATAATCAGGAGCGTACATTAATGATGCTTTTATTAGGGATTCCTTTAAAGCATCAAAGGAAGCCTGCGTGACCTGATCCCAGATGAAGGGTACTTCTTTTTTCAATAGACGAGTATAACCTTTAGTAAGTTCGGTGTAATTTGGAATGAACCTCCTCAGAAAGTTTGCTTTCCCTTGGAGTTTCTGAATCTGAAGAAAATTTGAAGGTGGAGGAAAATTAATGATTGCCTGAACCTTACATGGGTCGAGACGAATCCCGTCTTTTGAGACCACAAAGCCAAGTAAACGACCAGAACTGGCACAAAACACACATTTGTGTGGATTGAGTCATATCTTGTAGTGTCGACAACGTAGAAATATTGCTCTCAAACGTTGCAGATGATCGGTCCGCTTTCACGAATGAGCCGGAAGAGCATCAAGGTATGGTTGAACGATGTTTTTGATGTCATGGAAGGCATAATCCATTGCCATCTGAAATGTTTCCCCTACATTCTTTAAACCAAAGGGTAGCTTGCGATATGAAAATGTGCCCCACGGAAAAATAAATACAGTCTTTGACTGGTCTTGTGGGCAGATATTTATTTGATTATACAAGGAAAATCCATCCATAAATGAAAAGATTTCACATCCGGCGCATTCATCAATTATCTGGTCAAGAAGGGTGTAGGGTAGTTGTCTTTTGGACAAGCTTGATTTACATCCCTATAATCGACACACACTCTAATCGTTCCTTGTTTTTTCATTACAGGAACAATATTCGATACACAATCGGTTAGAGGAACCGGGTAAATAAAACTAGCATGGAGAAGTTTTTCACCTTCAGCCTTGATGGCAGCGGCTTTCTTGGGGTGCACCTGCCGTAGCTGTTGTTGTACTAGTTTGACATCTGGATACATCTTAATTTCGTGTTCAACTATGCTCGAGTCAATGCCTGGCATTTCATCATACGACCAAGCAAAGACATATCTGAATTCGTGAAAAAGAGTGTAATATATTTCTAGTTCTGAAGGAGGACAAGATTTGCCGACATGAATATTCTCTACAACATCTATTTTGGTCGAGATATTTATGGTGATAGTCTCTTCAATATTGGACATGTTTCTTTCAGAATCCACCGTGTTTACATTATTTGATAGAAAATCAAAAACTGAGGGATGATGAAGGTCCCTAGGAGTATCTTCCTTGTAATCCGGAAGATGGGAACGATGGTGGTAATATTCTCATGGTGCCCCGTCAATCATCATTGAATAAACAATTCCTTCGTCTGTAGAATGTACTTGCAACCAAGGATGTGAAGGGGTACCATATTTCTTAGACCTATCTATCCAAACGCTTGATGACCGTTGATTTGGGTTTGCCTCCCATGCTGAAAACATTGATTACTACAATATTTCTATTGGGCTTGGAGGCAATACCTGCAGATGATCCATGTTAATATCCTTTTCGGACATCTTTTGAATAGAAGATATCATATTGTAGGTTCCCACCATTGCCACTTCCGCTAGATTGAATGGAGGTGGTAAGGCAAAAGTCCCCATTAATATAGGGTCTTTTAGTAGGCCTACTTCGATATTTTGAAGTGAATGAGGGCTTCCATGGATCATCAGAATGCTTCCCGTAACTTGTGAACTGTTGGGGAGAAATGTTTGCCGGTCGATGATTGTAATACCTCCTTGGAAGGGAAATTAAATCTTCCTAAAGTAGGTCAACACAACGGCAGCCATAGCATATATCCAGGGCCTTCCCAGTAGGATGTTGTAATCGAGGTTTTCGTCGATTACTTCAACATCAATTTCTACCGTTTTCCCCCCCAGATCGACTTTCAAGTTACTTAAAATCCCATATGGGGTGTATCTTCATCCATCAAATGCTTTTAATTTCGTCGAAGATCGCGACAAGGGTGGAGATCCTAAAGTTTTCCAGCAACTCATCGACATAATACATGTAGATGCCCCCTCATCAATAATTATTCGATGAATAGTTTTGTTGAGCGATTTCACTTGAATAAGGAAAGCTAGGTGAGCTGGTAACTGAGGGTCATATCCTTTGTGATTAAAGGACACAAGATTGGAATCCTTTGGGTCAATCCCACCTATCGCCGATAATAAAGCCTGCTTTTGGGAGGCAAAATTTTGCAGTACCTCAAGTGTCAACATAGCGGATGGCGATTAGGCCAGATCCTCCACTATATTATAATGTTGTGCTACTCTGGCACGAGGATTAAATGTCGATTTGTGTACTACTCCCTTTGGTGGCTTTATCGTTAGTTCAGGAATGATGGGTGGCACAACTTCGGTCGAAGTTGTCAAACTACTAGGTTGAGCATTAGCCTTGTTGTCCGACAGCTGTGGATTCCCATAATATTTATTCCTTGTCGATATCAAAGCATCATTTTGCTGCTTCGAAACTGACAACATTAGCACTTGGGACAGGGAAGCATTGTCACTAGCAACCAGATTTGTTCCTGGATTTGGAAATGGATCAGTCAATACTGCCGAGGTTTTTGAATTCTTGAAGAATTTTCTAAGCTCAGCTTTATATGGACACTCTCTTGTCCAATGATCCTCATCACATATAAGGAATGTACGATCTGGTTTTCTATCTCCAGAAGGGTTTGTAGAATATTTTTCAGGGGCGACACCTCCTGTTTCTTCTTCTTCCCTTTCTTTTTCTTCTTGCCTCCTGGTTGCTTGGTTTCTTTGCCTTTGTCAGTTGATACAGCATTTACTTCCGAGGCGAGAATTTTTTCATTTGCATTTTGACCTGAAACCGTACGGGCCTTCTTCGACTTAGCCTTTACAGTTTTCGTGCTGGTCGTTCCTATCAAGCCGTCCCTGGCATGAGAGTCTTTGTTTGATTTAGGAGAAGGAGGAAGGGAAAATTTCGGTCTAGGAGCATCAGGGATTTTATCGTAGAACGTACCAGACTAAGTATAGATCAAATCTAAATATTGCGCATGAGCAATGACTTGTTGTTCAGTGATGACTCCTCCCTTTGCCACATCTTCTGTAATAGAAGGTAACAATGACTTAATAAACCATTCAGCCAACAGCTAATCAGGAACATATGTTTTTACCATTCTATAACGACATCGCCACTCATGAATATGATCAGATATGTGAGTGGCCATCATTTGCTTGAAATTGGTAAGAAGCTCTGTTCCCGTATCGTACCTTATGGGTAACTGAAAATGGGTTAAAAAGGTTGTGGCTAGGGTATTGAAGTTATCAAACGAAGCTCTAGGCAATTCGATATATCATTTTTCTGCTGGACCAGTTAACGTTCGCTGAAAAAGGCGAAGCCTAATCGAATCATCATTTAGAGTGTTAGATGAACACCACAGATGAAAGGTCATCACATGATTCAATGGGTCTTCACCTGGATTTCCATTAAAGTTAGGAATATCTGACGGAAGTTTATGAGGAATCGTTGGCCACCAAGGGGCGTAAGTGATTGGATCATTTGTCAGCCAATTTAGATTTGGTAACTCTAAAGTTGCCACAAAGGGCAAGTGTTGATTCAGGTTCGGCGAAGCATACCCAGGATAAGATGGGATTGCCTGAGCAGTGGGTCTTTGCATACCATCATAGTGCATTTGATGTTGATAACTTTGGTAAGGTCGATGGGCATAACCATTATGAAATGATTGATGTTGACTGTTTTGAATATATAGCTTCCCACTACTTGCAAAGATTTGGTGCTCAGATCCTTGGTAAACTTGTTGGAATTGCGGTTTTTGATATTGCACCAGCCATGGATGTGAGACCATTTGTTGTTGTCCAATACTGGTTGTTTGACCAAGACGAGGGGTAATGGTACCTGTTTGAGCCTGGGTCACTCCAGTTAAGGAGCCACTAATCGATGATTGTGGTGGCATCATAGAGACAAGAGGATGTTGACTTGCGACCTGAGAGAATTGAGGTTGGCATACAATAAGAAACACTTGTACTTGTGACACCGTCACAATAGCCGGTGTAGTGGGGATATTTGACATAGGTAGACTTTGTTGCATTGAGTATACAACTCTTCGTTGTTGAGGCAGTATTGGCACCCAACTACTAGATGTATTCCAGCCTAACCTGAATTTTGTTGTGAACTCTCGTATGTTTGTTCTCCCGGAGGATACAATGAAAGAGCATATTGCCCCCCATACGACGGTAATCCGGTGCTTAAGGGAATTATTTTCCTTTAAGGACCGGACTACCAAAATTGACATTACGAAGGATCAATTTGCTAAGACTCAACATAAGAGATTCTAGATATTATTCCAGATGAACAAACGGGAATAGAACATATTGTCGAAATAGCCCTTGGATGGATCCCACCCAGTGCTTGAGAGCTAGTTGTGACAGACAGTATGCTGGTGAACATTATTGGAGTGACAGTAGGAAGTTCTGTTTCTGCTATGTCAGATGACACAATCCTAGATGTCGATGGTTGTTCATACATATCTAGTCTATCCAAAATATTTCCTAGCGATTCTACAAGAACTTCTGATAACCGTAGACTAATCTCTGACGAAGAAGGATATAGGGTGATCCCAACTCCAAAATGTGATGGAGTACTAGATGGGGGATCTTCCACAATCTCTTCTATAGAAATCAATCCAGGTGGAAGAGGTAGACCGTCAGGTCCGTAAAATATTTTCGGTGCCGAAGAAGGTATAGATTCTACAACGACATATTTTTGGGGAATAACACCTTCCGAATCAGCTACAGGTGGAGCCGGTTTAGGAATAGAAGTGTTCACCTTCACACAAGGATCAGTTCGACTATCCTCTAGTGGTTGCAGAACTTCTTCTATAGAGGCAGGGATACCAGAAATGTTTGGAGTAACCGGAGTCTCTGAAGGTGTCGGAACACTTGTTCCAACCATACCAGGGGACTTTGAACTGGTTAAATGAGTTCACTTTGTCTGGAATAGTTTTGTTTCAGGAGACAAAGACAATTGCCTCGTAAGTCTCCACGAACGACGAGGTTTCAATTGACTTTCCTCCACAATTGCGTATTACTCGATCAACTAAAAATAAAGGGGAAAATGATTCTGACTTAAATGAATTTTAGACGCTTTGACACAACTTGTTTTTTCAATTTTTAAGAGTCGAGAAAAAACAAAAGATGACTCTAGTCGCCTTCGATTTTTAATGAGCCTGAAGTGACAAGTGCTCAGATGGACATTTTCCTTTAAGGAGTCTGAAAAGGAACGAAAGAGACTACTCTGGAAATCTAGACATAGGGATTACCAAACCAATCGAAAAACTACAGAATACTTTTTAGGGTACAACAGTCAATCTTCCCGAATGTTGTGTTCAGTGCATTGCAATCGATAGGGTGGCAGAGACGGCTTCCTATGGATAAAGGATATAGCCTATTGTGGTCTCCCAATATATACTCGATGGTACATGGCAGCACAAGTCCATACTGGCACTTTGTCATCTCAAAGAGGAGGAATAACCCAACCAACAATGAAAGTGATAGTTACCAGGCTTTACGATGCCAGAATACATCTCTAGCCTAGACTTCTAGATGTTGTGCATTAGGTTCCAAAGCGTTTTTATGTTCATTAAATTTATTTTACAGTTGATCTTTCTTAAGAAATTTTCCTTTCAGGTTCACCACATGATGTAGATATACAATTCCTAAAATGTAATCTAAGATGATAAACAATTGTTTAATCTTCTTTTTGCAATGAAAATCCTAGCTACTAAAGAAAGAGAGATGATATTCTTTCAACATAGAGCAGAGAGCACACACTAGATGCACTATCCTAAATCAAACCAACAAGCAGTCTAAATGCAAATGCACATGCATGTATTTGTTTTCAGCTTTCTTAATGTGTGAATGACAATAAGAATGCTAGGTACAAATCTGAATTATCTTTTCAAAGCGACAATACTAACAAATTTCTCTTCAAAAACAAAAGGAAGATAATGACGACACTTTGCTATTTTGAACTGAAAACTGCTTTTGACACTTGAAAAACTATTAATTCAAATCAAATACAAGAGTAACTGTATAATCGACGATCAAGAACAATAGAATTCTTTTCTTTGACTGAAAACGACACTTGCGACACTTTCAAATCAAAAGACGACAGTTTGTTTATGCTACTTTTTATAAGAGAGAACTGTAATTGGTGCACAATAAATAAAAACATTCACAATTCTTTGTACTATGGAGGTGGAATCATGCAAGAAGGGAGTTTCCACAGTGGTATACTAATCACAGACAACAAAACTCCTTAATAAAGCTGAAGAGAGTGAACACAAAACCAAAATCTGAGAGCAGAAGAGGTCTTGTCTGATCAATGCACCTACAACACAGGGAAAGTGCGATACAGTGCACCTACTGCACACGGGACGTGCAATGCATCCAGATTCCCAAGAGGAGAAAGTGTGATGGTCCAGGAATGAGACTTCAACTTGGTTCTGGGTCACAGTTTGCAACTTAGTTCAGGGATTTGGGTCGAGCTAACGATAGTCAGTAAATAGAAATCACAGGGGCTGATCTAATGAGGTTACTAGAGCCACCACTAGGGAAATTAGGATGCTTGCAAATCAATTGTTCAGTTTATAAAAAAAACCCAGAGATAGACTGAAGCACCATTGATCTACTTTGCACTTTCATAGCAAATGCAGTTCGAAAGCTAGCTGGCTTAACTTCAGGCTCATGTAAGTTTATAAAACAAACAATTATAGACAAGAAAACAATCTATTCGCTCCCTAGCGGAGTCGCCATTTTGTTATCGGGAAATTTAGTGTCTATGTAGAGCTGCTAGTCCCACTAAGATGGGTATCTATCTTAGAAACAAATAGATTAAAGTTACTCTCATTTTCCTTTATGAGGAATAGATAGGAGAAGATCAAAGAATACCAACCTCAATCCTACGCTTGGTTCTTTGCTTGTTCCTTCTCCTTACTTACCGGTATTTATCGCTTCTCCCTTGACCACTCCGCTTCAAAGAGTACCTATAAAGTCAAAGTAGCATAATACCTTCAAAGTGTAGAGATCTACAATCATAAACAATATAGGACCAAATATATATTGACCACACAAATGCATATACTATCATACATACAAAAATGTGGAGGAAAACTTGAATAGCTTTATTGATATAAAGATTAGAAGAGAGGGTTACAACCCATTTATCTAACCCAGCGTCATCCTCCCAGAATGAAAGCCCTTCTTCACCTCATGAAAAACGTAGATCACCCAACACTATGATATTCCACCAAGAAACCAACAACACTTCCTTACAAGATACAAAATTCCAGCCTCTGGATCTCTGTGATGAGGGATCCATGTATAGATGATTGCAGGGGGGTGAGTCAGCTTCTGGGATTTTGATTAGTGTCCTCTCTCTGATAGATCTTGATTCCACTTGGAGATTGATTATCTCTTGCTCATCCCTAGGCGAATTCAGAGAGGCAAGTGTCACAGGAGAAGTTTCTGGAAGATTCCATGACAATCAACCTTGCAAACTGTCTCTGCCATTTGTCTACTCTCGCCCATCGCACCCTATAGAAGGGCTTTCCAGTATGCATCACACCCTTTACACTGAGCAGGTGAGATGCATCGCACCCTCTGCATTGGGTAGTCTATATGGTCCAGCTTTGACTAGTTCTGAGTAGTTTTCTGTGGAGAACTTCTAGGAGATGATGTAATCAGCTGACCTTGTTCCTTTAGGGTGTGAAGCAACACTTTTAGGGATTTAGGAGCCCTTGATTTATGGACATGTATGATTAGGGTTGCAATGCCCAAAAATTTCTATAACGGGGAGATAAGGAGTAAGCAAAAGCTTCAGGTAAGCTTCTTTAATGTCTTATTTAATCTATTGGTTACAGAAGAAGTAGAGAATGCTTTGCACTATTGTTCTAGACTTAGCTACTAGTCTAGGGGTTTAGGCGTTTATCCATAGACACTAAAACTTCCCAAAACAAATTGGTGACTCCATTGGGGATCAATTATCCATCTTAGTAGCTTATCAGCCTCTTAAGACATTTTTACATACTGTACTTGTGGTCGTTGATTGAATTTTAGCACTATTTCATTGAAAATTGAGTCAAAACTATGTCAAATTGCCTTCAAAAATGGCTTATTGTCACCAGCACAACCCAATGAAGGACATAGTGCGCTAAAATGTACTTCCCACATAGAAACAATGCATTGAAGTGCACTGTCTCTCACTGCATCTTGCACTGATCCCTTGAGGGTTAGTTTCCCATCTAGGAGCTGAAGTTTCTTGCCAATTTTCTCTTGTTTGAATGATTTGCTGAATGTCAATGATGTCTTGTCTCTAAAAATAGTTTTTCATCTCTTTAGCTGGCCCTACTTAGACTAGGATTGATAAATTTTTATTATGTATTTACTTTGTCATTTTCAATCTATAGTCGAAAGTTATTTTTTTGGTCAATTGATCTTTGTCGAAAGAAATTGTCGTGAAATCATCTTTTCCTTCGAAAATTGAATTGTTGTAAAGTTTTCATTCATGAAAGATCAATTGATTGATGTGTGCATATGATTAGTCTTTTCATTGAAAATTTCGTAATTCCTCATTTCTTTGGAAACAAAAGTGTCGTAAAGTCATCCTTTCCTAGAAAATAAATTGTCTCAAAATCGTCATTTTTATGAAAATAGTTTATTGATCAATTGTGCATTAGTTTTCCTTTTTGTTCATTCTTATTAAGGGAAATCAAAAAGAAATACATGCATGTTTCATTGAAAAGGTTTAGTGTAGGGAATTTTCATTTAGATTGTGCTCTTTACTCTTTGATCAAAAGGAATTTGATTTCTCTATCCCTAAGTAGCTAGGATTTTCATTGTTAAATTGAATGGAAAAAATGCTTATCATGATAGTTGCATTCCTAGGAATTTTAGAATACATCACGTGGTGAACCTGAAAGGAAAATTCCTAAGCAATATCAACTTAAAATAAACATCAATTTACCTAATGGAGCATTGTCATTAATGAGAACATTTAGTGGTTCTATGCTAGAGACGTGTTTCAGCGTCGTAAAACAAAGCAGTTGTCGCTAACTTGTCTGCAATACATCCCGAGTGTGATACCTCATTCCATGTACATGAGTATATCATAGCTCGTACACATACCTTCAGGTATATAGGGCAGTGTTACAGTATGTAAATTATATGGGAATGCTCTCACTGTGTGATTTTGCATCAGATAGAGCTTATACGGACTGGGCCTCCACGTACCTTTGGGTATATATGGGAGGAAAAATCTAGGTTTCTATCCATCCTTAAGTCACTAAGTCGGTTGCCTTGTAAACTGTGATACATCGAACATAACATTCGGGGAGATTTCTTGCCCATACTTCTTGGTTCGCTAGGAGGTATTCTGCAATTCACTGTTGCTTGGTAAACCTTTTTCCTAGTATACCCCTTTTTGTTTATTTCTTTTTTGATAATAAAATTAATCAGCAATTATGAAGGAACATCAACCCATACCCCATCGTTCGCAGAGAACAGTGAAAAAACCGCCTTTGCCTCCTGTAGCGACACCAATTCAGGCAAAGCAGTCTCGCTTAACTGAGTCTAGTACATCAAGAACTCCTAGTTCTTCATCTAAGTTACCTGAATCATCTATTTCGGTAAGTACAGAAACTCTAGTTACTCCACCTATTTCTGGTATATCTGTTCCTGAAGAAGAAGTTACACAATTACCTAAGGACATTAGCACTGATCCTAGTGAAACAATAACCAAAGTTGTTCAACAACAAGTTGATCCTCAACTCGAAATTGCTCAACAAGAAAGTACTTCTGAACTTGAATTAGTTCAACCAGAAGTTAATCCATAATTTATCCCAGTTCAAACAAAAGTTACATCTGAACTTGAAGTTGTTCAGGAACCTCTTTCTGAAACTATTGTTCATTTACCCAAACATATGGACTTCGAATTTGAACACTCAGAAGTTGTTACTTTACCGGAAGACGATCAACCAGTTACCCCTCAGACATTAGTAACTATTGAAACTTCAACTTCATCAACACCATAAATCTTTTATGGACCTGACGGTGAAGTTCTTCCACCAGGTTTAATTGCTATAGAGGAGGAATTGGGAGAATATTCCACACGTGGAACCCTGTTTCACTTTGGAACTAGGCGTTATCTTTACCCTAATACTCCTAATTCTTTTGCTTCATTTGATCCTGCTTCTTTTCAAGTACCCGTTGATTCTTTAGGAAAACTTTTGGGTCAGTTAACTATGGCTAAACAACTGTCAACATCTTAGACTGTATCATCTAATGCATCTACAGTAGAATCTTCTGTTGTAACCTCTTCAATGTTTTCTACCACACCTGAGTCGCACCTGTATGGTGAATCGTCTGTCCCGATTGGTTACCAATCATTGTTTGGAACCCACTCAGGGGTTGCTTGTACACCATGGTCATCACCCATGTCATCAACCATAATTTTACCTGATTCTTCTCTAATGGGAACTCAACAGTTTGATCCTGCATATCAGTATCGAGCTGGGCAATCTAGTCAAAAAATACCTATGTATCCATTAAATAATAGACTTCCACCATATGGAGAGAAATATGCTTACTCACTGCATCCTCCTTAGAGTTTGTCAATGGCAACCAACAATGCCAGTTCAACCAAGTCTTGTGTATCCAACACAACCAATGCAAACTGTGTTAGCTATTCCCACTACACCCATTGTTACTACTATAACATAGTCACAAGTTCAAACTGTTGTATCTCAACCAGTACAAACTGATCCTTCTACCTTTCAATCACAAGTTTCAGGTAAAGAAGTTCAAGTTCCTCAAGTTGTTATACAACAACCGCTTATTTTTGGAGTTCAGCAACAACCTCAGGTTAGTATACCCTTATCTGGACTGACCCAGGCTTACACTAGTATAGTTTATTCACAACTTGGCCAACCTTTCATTGTTGTACAACAACAATCAGTAAATCAACAACATTTGTACCAACAACAACAAAAGTTGATTAAACAACTGTGGCAGCCTCAATTTCAAAAACCCCAATTCTAGCAATTCTAACCTTAGTTTAGACTTGTTCCACAAGATCAACCTGGTTTTGGTCAATATCAAGCTTACCAAGGTCCTGGTCAACAAGGCTTTGGAGGTTGTGGACAACCACACATTCAGCTTGGTTATATAAAACCACCTTATACTGGTTTTGTTCAACAACCATACCAAGGTTACCAAATGCAGATGGCCTATGTCGGTATGCAAAGACCTATTGCTCAGGCAATTCCATCATATCCCGGGTATGCTCAACCTGACTTGAATCAACAGTTTCCATTTGTAGCAACTTTAGAATTACCAGATTTAAATCGTCTCACTAATGATCTGATCTTATATGCATCTTGCTGGTCGGTAATTTTGCATAAGTTACCATCTAACATTCCGAAATTTAACAGAAATCCTAGAGAAGACCCATCAAATCATGTTATGACCTTTCATTTGTGGTGTTCATCGAAATCCTTAAATTATGATTCGATCAGACTTTATCTTTTCCAAATAACAGTTACTGGTCCAGCTACTAAGTGGTACATTGAATTACCAAGAGCTTATTTCAAAAATTTCATGACTTTAGCAACTACATTTTTGACCCACTTCCAGTTACCTATCAAATACGAGACTGGAACAGAACTCCTAACCAACTTTAAATAGACTACTGCTACCCAAATATCAGATCATATTCATGAGTGGCGGCATCATTGTTGAATGGTTAAGGCATATGTTCCTAATCAGATTTTAGCTGAGTGGTTCATAAAATACTTGTTGCCATCAATCACTGAGGATGTGGAAAAAGGTGGAGTTGTCACAAAAGAAGAATTTATTGCTTGTACCCAATACTTGGATTTAATTTACACACAATCTAGCACGCTTTATGATAAAATTCCCAATGCACCTCGACCAGCTTTCACTGTTACTCCTCCTCCACAATCGAGTAAGGACTCTCATGCCGGTGATAGTGTGATCGGTTCTTCAAGCACACAAACAGTAGGAAGACCATCTGGTCAAACTCTTGTTGTTTCCAATCAAACTACCAATGCATCAGAAAATACTCTTGCCTCCGAGATTAATGTCGTGTCATCTAACAAAGGCAAAAATCCAAAGAAACCAGGGATTAAGAAAAAGGGGAAAAACAAAAAGAAACAAGAAAATTACCCTCCAGAGAAATCATCTGATTCCTCTACTTTGGCAAGGAAACATCGTTATCCATGTCTGATATGTAATGATGAGCATTTTACAAGAGATTTTCCACATCGCTCTGAGGTCTCTAAACTTTTAAATACTTCAAACACATCGACAGTGTTGACTGATCCGTTTCCAACCCCAGAGACACATTTGGTTGCAACAGACCATGCTTCCACATCCCAAGTACTCATGTTATCTATCACAAATCCACAAAACAAAGTTTTGGTGTCAACAAGAAACAAATATTATGGAAATCTGTCGTCTTGAATAATCAAGCCACTGATCAACCTAATCCTTCGACATCAACTTCATCTGAAATTGTTCCACCCATTGTACCTGAATTGACGATAAAACCACCAAAGGGAGTTGTGCATAAATCAACATTCAATCCTTGGGCTCGAGTAAATCAAAATTATAACATAGTAGAATATCTTGCTCAATCTCCTTCTGCTATGTCGACACTTGAGGTGTTGCAAAAATGTACCTCCCAAAAGTGGGTTTTACTGTCAGCAACAGGCGGAATAGATCCTACGGATTCAAATCTTGTGGTTTTTAACCATGAGGGATATTCACCACAGTTATTGGCACATTAAGCTTTCCTAATCCAAGTAAAAGCTCTCAATAAGAATGTTCACCGAACTATTATTGATGAGGGGGCATCTACTTGCATTATGTCCATGAGCTGTCGGAAAACACTTGGTTCACCGCCAATGTTACGATCACCAACCACATTGAAAGATTTTGATGAAGAACATATATTCCATGTGGGATTTTGAGTAACCTGCAAATCAAACTTGTGGGAAAAATGATTATTGTTGAAGTTGAGGTAGTTGATGGACCCCTTGATTACAACATTTTACTAGGAAGGCCTTGGGTATATGAAATGGCTGTTGTAGTTTCCACGTACTTTCATACTATGGCATTCCCATTTAAGGGTGGAATCACAGTCATTGATCAGCTAGCTGGTGAGCACCCATATTACAGCAAGAATGCTTCAACTCCTAGGCTACCAACTTTACTTTTATCAACCAGGTAGTTCGTAACAAACTTGGAAGCGTCGGTGCTATATGCACAAGTACTAGTTCTCACTGCAGGTTGTCAGTTGGTCAACCAATGCAAGATCACTAGGAGCTCAAGCCAAATTCTATAGATTTCATAAGAAGCTCTATGTGTGATGAAAGGAAAGAAAGATTACTCTACATATGTCATCCTAACTGTAAAAAGGAGAAAGACTGGAATGTAAAGAAAAACCTAGTAAACCCTAATTAACAATCTATTGCTACTTTTGCCAAAAACACTATGAAAACAATGAAAGAAATGCCATTACCTACTCAAGGAAGTAAAAAACATCTAACCATGCTATTTCTGGAATTAAATAAGAAGAAAACATATTTTTGGATTCTTATGTGTTTTTATGTGTTCCTCACCGGGGGTAAGTCCCGTTATACCAAAGAAAGCGCTTAGACGGCGATGAAAGATGCAACTTTCCCAATAGCTGTCAAACTGTAAGACCTACATCTAGATTGGACCTAAGATGATGGAACGGAACAGGCCTCAATTGATGTTGTAACAATAGCATAGTGGAAATTTTCGATTGGAATTAGCTTCTGCATACGGGTGGCTTTAGAACCAAAAAAGAGGAATTTAACATGCATCTAATTTATTGTGTGTGTGTGGTAGCAAATAGGTGGCATTATAGGGCGATTTTGGAGCTTGGGAGGATGTAGGATGGTGTGGATCAGTCATAGGAGGTCTTAGGTGTCCTTCTGGAGGCTTTTCCCACATCGGGCCTTCAAAAAAAGCCTACAAGAAAAACTACAGGAGGACACAGGAAAACTATAGGAGGAAAATAGGGAAACTACAAGAGGCCTACAGGAGGACGCCGAGAGAAATTTTCATTGTTTTGAGGGTGTGAGAGTGGGTGGAAAAGGTGGATGAACATTGGAATGAGATGTTAGGGTGCCTAAAGTCTACCATGAATCACCAGAAGATAGAAATATGATTGGGTTTTCTCAAGGAGAGAGGAAGAAGTTCTATGAAAAATGAAGGAAAGTAGGGCAGAATTGAGGTGAGGTTTGGGAGACCTATAGGGCATGGATCAATGGAGGGTGTGATTTCTAGTAAGATGGCCTACTGCTAGAAGAAAATTGCTGCATAGAAACTGACAGTCAACCAAGAAAATCAAGAAACCAATGAAATGAGTGCATCCTAGGAAAAAAAGAGTTTTGCATTAAAATGGCCTAAACTATGATGTATAGAAGGAAATGTTGTGAAATGCTGTAAGAAAGGAAAGCATTCAAAAATATTATTTCAAATTAGGAAGTGAACATGATAAAGAAGATCTAAAGCAAAGAAAAACTGGACTATCAACCTACTAGAGAGTTGCAAACACTAGAAGTCTTGGGAACGAGGAAAATCTATGTTTTTGGGGTAACAAGAGAGTCTTTGACTCAAATCATGGTCCCAGAGGGAGGAAGAGAGGCCAAGGAATTGTTACTATCCTTTTCAATCTTCTCAGATCACTGCTTAACCTACTACAGAAAGCACAAATGGAAGCAAGCTACTAAATCATCAAAAGCAACCTATTCTTAACCATAAGAGAAATACATCTAACAACAAACTAATCTACAAACTGAAGTAAAGCATACAAATACAAGTAAAGAGAAGCTTGGATACTTGGATTGAGCCCTGACCCAAGAGCTTTAGCCCTCTAAGGTAACTCAATGCTAGCTCAAAAAGGATTCCATCTTCATTATCAAAAAATAGCAAGATTACATAAAATTGTCATAAAATAGTAAGCTCGAAATTTGAGCAGAGTTTACACAAGCAAAAAAAAATTAGACCCTAGTGAGGCCCTAGGCCTCTCTACTTATATATCTGAAGCTACCAACAACTTCCTTAAAATCAATGAGGCTTGGCTCCTAAAACTCCATATAACTATCAATCATCTTCCACTTGCTCCATTTCCTTCTAGTGCATGATTCAGCTGCTTGTACTCTGAGATGAATGAAGGGGAATTTGAAGTGAGGAGAAATAAATGAGGGGGATTACCTCCTATAAATGCTCTCCTCTGTCTACTTTGAGTTATTTCTACAGTTTTACCACTAGATCCTTGACTTTGACCTCGAAATCCATCAATAATCTGCATTAAATACATGTTAGACCACATGTCATAATAACTAATTCAACTCGCCCTATAAGCATAAATATAATCAAAAAATCATACAATAAGCAAAGATAATGGTTGATTTGACTATGTTAGGAGGTAAAATGAGCCCATATAATTACCCATTTATGAGGCTCATCATCACCCCCCTACTGAAGGTGTTGCTCATCCTCTGAGCAACCTAGTCAATCTCTTGGTCTTTCATGGCCCTGGTGGACTCCCTAGAATTCTAGGCTTCTAATGTGGTCTGCTCATGTTCTCCATAAAATCCCACCTTTCTATCTATTTCCTTCCACTTCTCCTTCTCTTCTTCTTCTCTTCTGCCTTCTAGCATGCCTAATATGAGTGGAGGACTCAGTTTGAGGCCAAACTAGTTGACCTTCAGCCTTTGCATGGAGTGCTTGTACATTGGCACTATTTTTAATGCCTCCTTTAGCCTCATGGGGAAGTGATATTCTCTGATCTACAAGTTGTGGGGTAGGGTATTCCATCTTCTCATGCATGCATGCACACAGTCATCCCCAAGTAGCCTAAGCATATCTTCAAAGTGTGCAAAGGCTTGTTCCTGATTGGCTAGATATTTAGGGGCAATCTGAGGGTCATCGGCAAGTAGGTTGTGTGTGCTAATGAGTGCCATAGGATATGATGGCTCAGCTCTTATCATCAATGGTTCACTCTGCTATTTTATTAACAATATTTTCATTTATGTTGCGCTCAATTCTTCATGGTTCATCCATGACGCCATGGCCATTAATTGCAGAACCCCTAGCTTGGCATTGGTGTCCCACACATTTAGGTCTATGAGGGACATGTTGTGTAGAGAGAACTCTACCATCTTTGCTTTGTCCTCAGAGGTTCTTTGGTCACACAAATCCATGAACTGCCTGTAGTCTTGGAAAGGCATTATGCCTCTTTGTGCCAAAGTTTTTATTTGGAATTGAATCTATTGATCCTTCAGATAGAGACCATAAGATTTGGTTGGTGTTCTACATTCTAATGCTTCTATGGATAAGCTAGCCATGTATGCCAAATGAGTCTCTTTCTCCTACAACTACCTCCTTAGTAATTCATTCTCATTCTCAAGGTGGCTTCTTGTAATGTCTTCTTTGTCTTTGAGAGCACTCAATTCCCTACCCATTTCCCTGAGTTTGTCTTCCATGTGGCCAATATCCTCAACTCCTTTGGACTTGGCTATCTGCATCCACCTAAGTGTTCTCACTCTCTCTTTTTCCAATTCAAAAAATAGTGGAATTGCAAATTTCTGTGGGATTATCTTGCCTCCCTCAAGTAGTCTGTAATAGGAGTCAATATTAGGCTAAGGGTCAGGTTCTTGTAGCTCTTATGCTTCCTCTTTCAGCTCTGGCTGTCCTCCTATCTTTTCCTCAAGTTTTTGTGTCTCTTGTAGTTTGGACAGTGTCTCCTGTAAGACTGCTTTAGCCTCTTGTAGGTCTGGTTTGGGGTCCTGTAGAATTGCCTTTCCCTTCCATGTAGAAGATATTGTAGTCCTCCTTTCATAGGTTATGGGTGTCTTGGAAGGATATTCTTTCACCTTGGAAAATGATGAATCTTCAATGTTAATGGGAGTCTTTGATGAGGGTTGAGGTTTGCCTGTTTTAATTTTGGTACTCTTCCTTGCCTTGAAATACATGGAGGTTTTTATTTTCCTCTTCTGCTTCTACTTGACTGGTGTACTGAGGGTAGTGAGGGCAGCTTCTTCTTCTCTTTCCAAAGTTTTAGGGGACTCTTCTCTTTGCTCTGCCCTCTCTACCTCCTTTTCTCCCTCTTCTATCTCTTTTTCCTCCTCCTACTCTGTCTCTTTTTCTACCTCTTGTTTTGTCTCTTCAACTCTCTCCTCCTCTATTTATTTTCTTTCCTCCTTCCTCTCTTGCCCTGCTATGTCACCACAGGCTTCATCTTCTCCTCCTTCGTGTTCTCCCTCCTCACTGACAACAGGACTGACATCATAGGTTGATGCCTTGATGTCATCCTCAACTGTCACATTTCTGAAAACTTCCAATGCTATAGGGATTGTAAGGATATGGAGGTATTCTTCTACTAGGATCTTGATTAGGCCATGGTGAGCTAGTTGTTGTGAATTTCTTTCTTGTACCTTGGTGCTGGAGTCAATGAGGGACTAAAGGACAAATTAAGGGATACTGAGCTTTTGATGTGCTGGGGTATCCATGCCATATCACAATTCTTGGAGGATTCTGAAATGATATCCATAAACAATGTTGTACCTCACCTCACAAGAAATGTATTTGATCACTTGGTAGCTAACCTCATCCCAGGGATATGGTACACTAGCCCTCCTAATTCGATTTTTTTCTTCAACAGGGGTTTCATTATCTTGGAAAAATTTCCTCTTGGCAGTCTTGCCAATTATTTTCTCATCTTTACTCCAAGGCAACCCAAGAGGAAGGGTAGTGACCTTACTGATGAATTTAGGGGTCATTTCAATGGAGGGGCCTCTAATGGTTACAATAGCATGAGTTCTTGTGTGAGGGACCAGAGAGAGAGAAAATTCATGGGCAATTTCATCATCAAACCCTCTAAACTTCTCAAAGAAATTCATCCAATTTGCCCTTGTAAATATTTCCACCACTTGAGGATGTGCATGGAGTCTAGTGGAGTTAGTGGGCTCTTTTCTCATAATACCCTCTATCATAATACTTGTAATTCTTTTGAAAAACCAAATATGGAGGTGGAGACAAAAAATTTTGAGTGGAAAAAACAGACGAGACTATTTTTTTTTTAAACATAATTTTTTTTAATGTATTTCTACCCTCTTAAAGACTCATTTTATCTTCAATTTGAGACCAACTCTTTCACATTTTGATATTCAACAGAGGGAATTCATGAACCCTACCTCTTCATACTGAAATTCGTGCCAAAAATCATGTTTCCTCCCTTCAAAATGACTCACTGCCCCTCCTGTAGAAGCCCGTTGTCCCTCCTATAGATTTCCTGTAGGTGCTACTGTAGAAAACCTGTAGGGCTCTTGTAGAAGATTCCGAGAGAAAAAATATGGAGGAAATCGATGGATGATGGTGGATAAAAGGCTGTGGGGGTATAATAAGACTGTTGTGTGGCTGAGTTACGAGGAGAAATTGAAGAAAAGGTGGTGAGAATGCGCAGAGAGGAGTGCTCATTACCTTGTATGGCCGTTTTCGGTTATGAGTGCTGAGATGGCAAGGTGTACTTTGCCCAGATTAGGATCGTTGGTCCCCACCTGCTTGGTCATCATGACCCCCCTCGTAATCATCCCCTCATTACTACATCGGAGTTAACTCTTCCTCCCACTATCTGTCCTTCACATCTTTTTCTTGAGTTGACTCTGCGCACGTGTGGGTAATATCTCGGTTAAGTGGACTCAACTAAATGAAGGTGGCCAAGTTAATTGGCCACCTTTCCATATTTCGATTTAAGCCATCTCATTGCCTTCGTATGATTCCTAATTACACAAATGCAGATAGAGGAGTGACTTAGCTACTTACCTGTAATCCAAGTGTATTTGCTACCATCAACTGTGAGGTGTTGTGGATTTCTCTGTTGCATGCCTTCATTTTCCTTCATGCATGATGTCTCTGCTTGTGGATGTGTTGTTGTGTGTTTATGTAGGTTCTTATTTTGTTGGAGCTGAGCTACATGTGCCTTTTCAACCTTCAGATGTGTTGTCCCTTGCTACTGGTGCTGGACTTCTATGGGATCAGCTGCTACAGAAATTCCTGCAGGTGCTCCTATAGTTGTTTCTCCCCTTGAAACTTCAGCTATTTACCTGTGCTTGTAGCTCGAGAATGATGCTAGAGGTGGAGATGAATGATGGAGGGATAGTAGGTAAGCTTCGGGCAAAGTTAATGGTGCCTTTTCCTCCTTTTATTTTTGTTTTTTTTTTCAAAACTAAAAAACTATTTTTCTGTGTTTTTTCTTGGAAAGGGAAAAAAAAATGATGCTTGGAGTGTGATGCAGGCTTGGAAATGATGGAAAGGAGGTTTGAATATGGTAAGAGGGATTATAGGTTCCTCATGAAGCTTTTCTTCTCCCTAAAACTACCTCCTGTAAACACTTTTGGCTCTCTGTAATTCCTACAGGAGCCTCTTGTAGAAAAAACAGTGCCTCCTGTAGAAAACACAGTTTTGGAAGAAGAGGTACAGTGGAGTGAAAGAGATGCCAAAAATGATGGAGGAAGGTGTGGAGAAGATGAGATGGATGTTGGTATGAATTTCAAGGTCCCCTTGGCATCTTCTTCTGCTCCCTTTAGTCCTCCTGCAAACCTGTAATGCAATAAAAATTCATTTTTTCTTTCTCCTTTTTTTTTTCTTGAAAACAACTAGGGTGCCTCAGAGAGGTTTTCACCTTAATTGCCTGCCCTAGGCACCTCCAAGGGAGGTTTTCACCCAGGGATCTTATTCTTTCCCCTTTTTTTGACATCACTGGGCTGCCTCAGAAGAGGTTTTCAACCCAATGATGGGACTCAAGCGCCTCATGGAGGTTTTCACTTGAGTCCTTATTTTTTCTCTTTTTTCTTCAGTGAGTGGGTGAAGTGGAAGCTAAGACATGCTCCACTACCATCACTGTTTTATTCAAATCTTCAATAAACTCTCACTTGGAGAGGGGTTTCTTGTAGACTTTCAATCGATGTCCATTGACAAGCATGGGGATGGCTTCATCATCAATGGTTCTGATCAGAATTGAACCATTGTCATTGCATTTCTCTACAGTGTAGGGTCACAGCCATCTTGTCCTCAGCTTGCCTTTTATATCTGTGTATCTTGAATCATAGAGTAGTGCCCAATATCCCTCTTGGAATTGCTTCTCCCTGATATTTCTGTCATGCCATATCTTTCTCTGAAGCTAAACTACCTCTATATGGAGAAGGGCTTGCAATCTGTATTCATCCAATCCATTAAGCTGAAGTAATCTCTCCTTCTGTGCATGGCTAAGGTCTAGGTCCAGCTGAGTTGCCATCCTTAGGGTATTGAATTCAAACTCTATTGAGAGCAAAGCCTTCTTCCCATAGACCAGTTCATAGGGTGTGAACCCAGTGGTGGTCTTTCATGTTGTGTTGTAGGCCCAAGTGACCTCAACTAATCTGTCTGCCCAGTCTTTTCTACTGCTACTCACTACCTTGGTTATGATCCCTTCCAATGCTCTGTTAGTGACCTCTACTTTCCCATTGGCTTGTGGATGGTAAGGGGTGGAAGTCCTATGCTTGATCTTATGATGTGTGAGCAAGTCTTCAATCAGGTTGGAAGTGAACTGACTGCCTTGGTCTCTGACCAACTCTTTCCGATACCTGAACTTGTAGAATATGTTTTCCCTCAAAAACTCATCTATTTTTTTCTCTCTCGCTTCTTTGATTGCTTTTGTCTTCGCCCACTTTGTCAGGTAGTCGCTGCACACAATGATGTACTACTTCTGCTTTGACGAGGGGTTGATAGGCCCCACAAAGTCCATGCCCCACTTCTCAAATGGCTCAAAGGTCACTTGAGGTTGCATGGGCATTTCATCCTTTGGAGTGGGTTTCCCCATACTATGACACCATTCACATTGGCTCATGTATCTCCTCACAACCTGATGAAGAGTGGGCTAGTAGTAGCTTGCTTACAATAACTTGAAGCTAGTTCTTTTTATGCAAAATGACCTCCACAAGGCCCATCATGACAGGTCAGGAGGATGTCAAAGACTTCCTCCTCCCTGACACATCTTCTCAAGATCTGATCTGGGCCAAGTTTGAAGAGATTGCCTCTAATCCAAGTGGAAGGGGAACTTTTCCTTACTATCTTGCTCTTCTCTTTTGAGGATAGGTGTGGTGGGAACTGTGTTGAAACCAAGTAGTTTTCTATATCAATAAACCATGGAGAGAGTACTGATATAGCAAATAGGTGTTCATCTGGAATTTGGTCATCCACCATTCCTTCTTCACCTGCAGGCAAATTTACTCTAGACAAAAGTCAGCAACAACATTCTCTTTACCAGGCTTATCAATAATGGTCAGATCAAACTGCTAAAGTAAAAGCAACCATCTAAGAATGTGAGAATTTACATCTGGTTTGTTCATTAAATATCTAATTGCAGCATGATCAGTGTGCACAAAGGTTTGATAGCCTCTGATATAATGTCTGAATTTGTTTAAGGAATGCATGATAGCTAGGAGTTCCTTCTCGGTCACCGTATAGTTTAACTCTACCTTTGACAAGTTTTTACTTATAAAGTATATGGCATAAGGTAACTTTTCATCAGTTTGTCCTAAGGCTGCTCCTATTGCTTTGTTCGAGGCAACTATGTGAATGTGAAAGGGTAGGGCCCAGTTTGGGCCTCTGAGAATTGGGGCAGTCACTAGCTTGCTCTTCAAGGTATCGAGGGCTTCTTGACAATTTTCCAACCATATGAACTCAACATCTTTTCCTAGGAGGCCAAACAGAGGAGGCTAACTTGCTGAAGTCTTTAATGAAACTCATGTAATATCCAGCTACGCCTAGGAAGCTTCTGACATCTCTCACCTTTTGAGGAGGTGGGACCCTTTGGATGATGGCAATTTTGTTGGGGTCTATCTACAATCCTTGTTGAGATATTGCATGACCTAGCACGATCCCCTCAGTCATCAAAAAATCACATTTTTCCAGACTTGGGGATGGGTTCATCTCAATACACTTATCTAGAACTTTTCCTAGGTTAGATAAAGCTTCCTGAAAGTCAGAGCCATAAGGAGTAAAATCATCCATGTATATTTCTACTGCATCATGAACCAGTTCAGAAAATATACTCAATACTGCTCTTTGAAAAGTGGCTGGAGTGTTGCACAAACCAAAAGGAAGGACCCAGTATACAAAAGTACCCCAAGGACAAGTGAAAGTGGTCTTATCTTGGTCTTCCAGGCTGATTTGAATTTGATTGTACCGGCTAAACCCATCTAGGAAGGAGAAAAAAAAATTCCCTGCCACACTGTCTAACACTTGATCTATGAAAGGTAAAGGAAAATGGTCCTTTTTAGTGGCTTTGTTCAATTCCCGATAGTCAACATAGATTCTCCACTTACCATTTTTCTTTGGCACTAGCACCAAAGGAGAGACCTATTCACTATCAGAGATGGGATATATGAATCCTACATCAAGTAATTTTTGCAGTTCTTCCTTAACAATATCTTTAAGTGCTAGGTTCATCCTCCTTTGGGGCTGCCTGACCGGCTTGCAATCTTCCTTGATGTATATATGATGAGTACATACTGAAGGGTTCACTCCCTTCATCTCCTTATAACTCCAGGCGAAGGCATTTAGATGTTTTCTCAGTATGCTGCATAGCTCCTTCTCCTGGGAAGTAGATAGTGATGGATTGATTTTCAATGTTCTTTCTAGACCAAACTCTATATTTCTAACACGGAGAGAAGTGGGGTCATCCACACAAATATCAGTTGAGGTGTTTTTTTGGGTTTCTCTTACTATGTCTTCCAATGGTGACACACTAGGAGGTGGATTCTGAATCAAATTTTCAATCATATCATCCTCATCTTGCAGTTTTCCCCCCATGGTGATTTCTAATGTACAAAGTGGTGCAGAATAAACTTCATCCTCATCCTCCTCCTCCAACCAGAGAGTTAGATCATGTTATAACAAGGGTTGGGCAGGAGGATATAAGATTAACTGCTTAGACATGTGCGCATTGTTTATGGCCATGTTCCCAGCTCGACAGCTGATGTAGGCATCGACTGTAGCCAACCAGGGTCTTCCCAGAATGAGAGGATACCAAGTGAGCTTTTCCTTTGGCTAGAGAACTAAGAAATCAATAGGGTACTCCCAAGAATCAATGGAGATAATCACATCTTCCAAAATCCCCTTAGGGGTCACTATGGAGTGGTCTGCTCGCTGCAGCACTATCGTGGTCTTCCTTAAGGAGCCTTGGAGGTTAAGTTTGAGAATTGTGTCCTTTGTCATCACATTAATGGTAGCTCTCAAATCAATCAAGGTATGTGCGACCATTGTGCCATTGATGTGGACATCAACTACTGGGCTTCCAGGGTCCAGATATTTTGGACAGATTATCTACCCCAACATCAAGTCGGACAGTTGTCCTATGACATTGATGGTTGGGGCATATCTCTTGCGCCTTCCTGTATGCCTAAATCACTTCTCTTTGATCAACCTATTGTATATAGGAACATCTTTTATGGCTTGGAGAAGTGGCATCTTCACACATAAATGTTTCAATTCTCCCAGGAGTTCAGTCTCTTTTGGGGTAGGCTGGATTATCATGGATAGTCTCTCAGGAAAGGGTAGATTTTCTTTAGGTTTTCTTTCCTCTTTATCTTCCTCAACCTCCCTGGGGGGAGGCTGGCTATCTAGGAGAACTTTCCCATATCGCAAGTTAATTTCTTGAATCTCCACAGCATAAGTTGGGCATGATGGTTCCCCACTATAAACTTGCTAAGCCTATCTGTTGTTCGAGTTCAGATTTGGCTAGGCAGGCATTTGGGGTCTCCTTGGTGGAGCAGAAGGAAACGGTTGTGGTTAGGCAGGTGGTGTAGGCAGAAGAGTGGGAAGAGAGTTGTATTGGGGCCTCCACCCCTGATGAGATGCATTCCAATGAGGTTGTGGCTGAGCATAGGATTGAAATGAATGGGTGGCTGGTTGGGCATCATATTGAGATGTGAAGGACTAAGGAGGAGGCATAGACAAGGAAGGATGAGCAGGGGGGCCCCAAGAAGTTATGGAGGTTACTTGGTTGGGGTTGTAGTACACCTACGATGTCCCTTACATCCCCTGCTCGTATTTTGTAGGTCCCTGTGGCCTCCTTTGGTTTATGTAATAGATCTATTCAATGACTCCTTCGGCCCCTTGGTATACAACTTTAAGTTCGGGAAAGGAGGGACACTTATCTATAGAATTATCTTCTTCACAGACTGAACAAACCTCTATAGAGTTCAATGGGCATTCATTCCTAGGATGCCTCCTGGTGCATCTAGGGAAAAAAATGGCCAAAGCCCTCTCTGCTTCCTCTTGTTTTCTTTTGATATGTAAGGTATCCATTTGCATGGCGAGAGTCTGCAGCATCTCACTCTTGAAGTCTTCCGACATGTTTCCAATTTCACCTTTAATGGATGAATTGGAAGAAGAGGTACTGGCTATGGGTTGACTCCCCCTACCTTTCTTTCTGGCTGCTCTAGAATGGTTTCTAAAAGTAGTCTTTATGTCCTCATAGGATAGTTGGTAGATGTCTCCCTCGGCCAGTAGATGGAGGGTGTCTAAAAGGTCTTCCTAAATTCCCCTGAGCAGGACCAACTTCAGAGACTCAGGGTCAAGTGTATACATGGCCCTTTTGTAACTGAGCTAGAACCTTTCTTCATAGTCTTCTAGGGACTCATCACTTCCTATGGTCATTCGAAAGATTTATTCTTTAGTATCTTTTGACCTAAAATAGTCTTGATACTTGTTGTTAAAACCCTGTTGCATCTGAGCCCAAGTTGTGATTCTATTGCTAGGTAATCCCATGAACCAGCACAGTGCTACTTCCTTGAGAGTAGAAAGGAATAGTTTCAACTTTTGCTTGTCTTTTTCATAATCCTAAGTTCGACAAATGACAACAAACTCGAACAAGAAGCTGTCGATATCTTCTGTAGTCAGACCATGGAAGTAAGGTAGGGCTGAAGGACTTATATTCTTCATTTTGGTGTTCCCATTGGTCTGCCCAATGGGGAAGGTACCCTCTATTCTCTCTCCATTTCCCCTAGCATTTCTGTTTTCAGCCATTGGCTCTAGAGGAATGTTTTCTTATTCTTCTTCTTCTCCTATAGGTACTTCAAATATGTCTAGATGTTCACCTAAGGGTTCTTCTTGATTGCAGCCACTGAAGAAGAGAGAAGGTTGGCTGTGTGAAGTAGTGGGGGTGTTGGGCAAAAATTTTCCTAAGTTATCTCTACTGCTACGAGGCCTGAAAGGAAATATTGTTGGTTGGTTTTTTGTTTCTTTTTCCCCACACTGAAAATACCTACAGAAACTGAAATTGTGATTGAACAAAACAAATTTCAACTAGCTGAAATGAACTTGACAAATGGAAATTTGCAGAATTGAAAATGAAAGCAAGGAAATGTAGAACTGAAAGAAAAGAAATGACTAGTCTACTTTTTCTGAAATAAACTATTAGCATAATGTTGTAATAAGAAATAGAAGAAAGCAGTATTCATAGAATACTCTGACGTTTCCCCAGCAATAGCACCAAAAAGTTGTGAGCGCCCGTATTGCAACAAGAATGCTGCAACTCCTGGGCTACCAACTTTACTTTTATCAACTCAGAAGTTCGTAACAAACTTGGAAGCGTCGGTGCTATATGTACAAGTACTAGTTCTCACTGCAGGTTGTCACTTGATCAGTTGGCTTCTATAGATGCTATTCTAATTGCAGAAAGGAGAAAGACTAGAATGTAAAGCAAAACCTAGTAAACCCTAATTAACAAGCTAATTCTACTTTTGCCAAAAACACTATGAAAACCATGAAAGAAATGCCATTACCTAATCAAGGAAGTAAACAACATCTAACCATGCTATGTTGGCATTTTGGCACAGGTGTTGTCCTTGATGGCAACTCTCTTTGATGACAGATCTCAGTCCAGACTACAAGAATGAAGAAAAATTTCATATACGCAGGTTCATTAAGCCCAAGTTGCGTATACACGCTGGTACGCTATATACTAAGTCGCAGATACGCACGCTCGCTATATACGAAGTCGCGTATACACACAGTTTCATGAACAGAAAAGAGCGTACATGTCGAGAAGCTTCCCTTGGTCCGTGGTAGTTAGTCCTTGGTACTTGAGCCTATGTTTTTGGACCAAAGTATCTCGACAGTCGTGTTGATCTTGAGTTTTGAAGTTGATGGTATTGTATTACTATGGTTTTGGACCGTGGTATTGAGAAGGGCCTAAGGCTATATAAGGAGAAGAAGATCATTAGGCAATCGTACTGAAAAAGTCTTGAATATCTGATAAAGAAAGAGATCTTGTATGCAAGTTCTGGGTTGCTTGATCTAAGCTAAGGAGAGATCACACCGGTTGATGGAAGACTAGATCTAAGGATAGATCAGGATCAAATGGTTTGAAATTAACTATCGGTATATGGTTGATTACGCATATTTTTAGATCTGCATACTGACGCAATGTTATGTTCTGAAGTATGACTGATGTCTAGTACAGCTGCAAGTTATGAGAAATTGTTTTTAGATCTGTACGCAGGTTGTCTTTGGTAAAAGCGCGTGTATACGTGGGTTGGTTTCATTGAAGTAGCGTATATCTTTTGAAGCTTAATTTTTGGGGCTGCAGTTGGGTCTGACTGTTATTGCAGAGGTTCTGTAGTCTGCTCTGTGTTCTGGTGACTGGGTGTTGATAGGGTTTTAGTGGTTCAGTGATTCAAAGATTGATAATGATAGTATTGGTTGTTTTGTGCTTCAATGATTTTTGAATGAATCGTGGTCTTCAGATTGTAATGTTGTGCTTCAGGAGTATCCAGTCTGAAAATTGATGAAAAGTGGTACCTGAAGGAAAGAAGATTGTAGGGCAGCACCTACTAGTATCTTAGCTAGTACAAGAGCAAAGGGGGTTGGAGCTCCCTTCCAGGAGAGTTTGGAAAACGAGAGAAGGCCGTAGCCTTCTGCAGGTTGTAGCCTGCGTACTGGTATAAGGCAGCACCAGTACAAAATATTGTATACTGAAGTTTCTTATTAAAGAAAGATAGAGACGACTTGCAGCAGGTGGTTTTCACCCACATTGGGTTTCCACCTTATATCATGGTGTTCATGTGTGTGGCTTTTGTGTGATGATCTGTTCTGTTATACTGCATCTGTTTATCTTTAATATGGTTAATAATGTCCTGAAGCCTTTACTGAAGATAAACTAACTGAATCATAAGATTTCTAGTTATACGCTGGTTGCTTTAGACACAGTAGCGTGTACACGCTGGTTCACTTAACTGAAGTAGCGTATATGTTTCTGAGTATTGAAAAAATTTTATTGATCTGATAATGTTGATTCACCCCCCCCCCCCCTCTCAGTATTATTTCCAACAATTGGTATCAGAGCAGGTCCTTCAGAGAAGCTTGATCACTTGAAGGTAGATCGTTCATCATGAGCAACTACGAGAAAGAAGCATCAATCAGGCCACCGGTTTTTGATGGGACAAACTTCAATTATTGGAAGGTAAGAGTTACTGCCTATCTTCAATCTCTTGGTATAGAAGTTTGGGACATCGTAGAGATAGGCTACACGTTTCCTTCAGCTACTCCTACAGATCCAGCCTAGAAAAAGAAGTATGAAACAAATGAGAAAGCAGTCAGTACTCTATTAGGATGTATATCCCAATCGGAATTCATGAAGGTAATGCACTATAAATCTGCAAAAGAAATATGGGACAAAATTGTCACGAGCTATGAAGGAGACGAACAGGTAAAGCGTGTTAAACTTCAAACTCTCAGGATTAAGTATGAGACTCTCAGAATGTATAATGATGAAAGTGTGGCTAACTATCTCCTTAGGGTAGATGAGATTGTTAATTGCATGAAAAACTTGGGTGAAGAAATAAAAGAGGCTATTGTGGTTGAAAAAGTTCTAAGATCATTGTCCCCCAAATTTGAATCTAAAGTGTCTGCAATAGAAGAAAAAGAAAATCTGCGAATTCTTACTATGTCTCAGCTTCACGGAATTCTAACTGCTTATGAAATGAGAAAAGGAGGTCCATCAGACAAAAGAGAAGCTGCTTTCAAGGCTTCAGGCAAAGAAGATTATTATGAAGCATGTCACGTGCCAGAAGATGAAGAAGAAGAATCAAATTTTGTCAGAAATCTTCAAAGGGGTTCTGGAAGGTTCAGAGGTAAGTTACCTTTTAAATGCTTTGCTTGTGGAAGAGTAGGTCATTATGCTACCAAATGCCCTCACAAAGATAAGAATGACAAGGGAAAGGAACCTGTTAAATGGAACAAGAAACAGAATGAAAAGAAGAAAAGCTATTACACTCATGAAGATAGTGATGGTCTTTCAAATAGTGATGATGATGAACAGGGTTATAGATATAAACTTTTAATGGCTTTTGAAGATGATGAATACATGGATGCTATAGATGTAGAAGGCTTTTATGAAGAAATGAATAATCTCAAAGTTTGCTTAGAAGAGAAAAGTGCTATTATTGATTCTCTACAATGTCAACTGGTAGAAAAGGAAAAACATCTTGAAAAATTGGAATGTGAGATTGTTTGTCTTAGAAAGGAGATTGAGAAAACAAAAGCGAATAACCTTAAATTTGTTAAAGGATCTGAAACCTTGGATGAGATTATCAATGTGCAGCGTTCTCCTCTGATCAAGACAGGTCTGGGATATAATGGAGAAACATCTCAAGCTTCTAGCTCTAAAAGTTATCTTGATGCAGCAAGGAGGAGCGAGCAAAGACCAAATAAAAGTCATCAGGTGAATCAGGGACAGTTTACCTCAAGAACAAATAAAGACTATCAAGAAATTCTGGGACAAGCTGCCTTAAGGACAAACAGAAGCTACAATCAGCCACAGGTAAAAGCTTCTCAATTTGCCCCAAGAATGGATGTCAATAGAAGCTACAATCGGTTGGATGATAGATCTGATTATTGCAGAAATTTCTTTAATGGCCAATGTTTTTCTTGCCATAACTTCGATCACAAAGCAGCTCAATGTGTTGCCTACAAGACAATCATGACTAGAGAAGCTCAAAAGCAAAGAAGTGTGACTGGAACCATGAAAAGGACTTATAACAACTTTTCGGTTCTTGAAAATGAAGTTGAATGCTCTATTTGTAATAACTTTGGTCATGAAGACTCTGAATGCAGGAGCAGGTTCTGGAAGACAACTCAGAAAGAACAAACCTCAAATGTCAGAACATGGAGAATAAAGGAACCACAACCAGAAAGATGTGGGATAGCCTTTTATGCAGATGGTTAAGAAAGTCTATGGTTCATTGACAGCGGATGTTCGAAGCATATGACAGGGGACAAAGAAAAACTTGAATCATATACCGCATTAGAAAAGGGAAAGAAAGTTTCCTTTGGAAATGATATCTCTGCAGCCATAAAAGGAAAAGGCGTTGCTCCGTTGAAAGAGAAGGTCAAAGCTGGAAATGTTTTGTATGTTGATGGATTGAAGCATAATCTTCTGAGTGTCAGTCAGATGTGCGATCAAGGAACAGAGGTAATATTTAGATCAAATGGATGTTGTGTTCGTGATCTTGATACAGGTGAAATAGTGATCAAAGGAAGAAGGACTCCAAATAATCTATACATATTTGAAGAAAGACAACAACAATGCTATTTGAGCAAGAATGATGAACACTAGCTATGGCATCGGAGGTTGGGGCATCTAAGATTTCCACAAATAAGGAAAGCATGCAAATATCAGGCAGTTCGTGACCTCCCAGACATCGAAATTCCAGACAACACCATATGCAAATCATGTCAGTTTGGAAAGCAAACCAGAACTAATTTTCCTGAGAAGGAAGGATCAGCTAGCATGCCTCTTGAGCTAGTACATACAGATACATGTGGTCCATTCAGAAAAAGAACACCTCGAGGAGAAGAATATTTGATATTATTCATTGACGATTTCTCCATATTTGTCTGGTTAGGACTTATGAAGCACAAAGATGAAGCATTCGAAAAATTCAAATCCTTCAAAGCCTTGGCTGAAAATGAATCAGGACACAAAATTAAGTGCCTCAGATTTGACAGAGGTGGGGAGTTTACCTCGAATGAATTTTTCGATTTCTATGACGAACATGGGATAAGAAGAGAATTCTCTACAGCTAGAACTCCTCAGCAAAATGGAGTTGTGGAAAGAATGAACAGAACAATCCAACAAATGGCTCGTGCTATGCTTGATGAGTCAGGTACTCCCGCAACTTTCTGGGGTGAAGCTACACATGCTGCGGTTATTATTCTCAACAAAACAAATGTCCGAGTAAATAGCACTCAAACTCCTCATGAGCTCTGGTGTGGTAAGACTCCTTCGGTGAAGCACTTCAAAATCTTTGGGAGCAAATGTTATATTAAGAATACTGATGAGCAACTTGGAAAACTTGAACCAAGAGCAGATGAAGGCATTCTTCTTGGTTATTCTCCACATAGCAAAGCATACAAGTGCTGCAATAAAAGACTTGGCAGAATTGTTGACAGTATTGTTGTTGTGGTTGATGAGAAGGGATACATTCCTAGGAAAGTTCATCATGAAGACATCGAAGAAGATGAAGGCTACCCTCAAAGACAGAATGATGAAGAAGAACCTCAAGAAGAAGAAGAACCAGAGGAGAAGACAAGAATAGAAGAGAAGACTCCATCCAGATATGTTCAGAAGAATCATCCAAAATCTCAGATTGTGGGGCAGAAAGAAGCAGGAGTACAAACAAGAAGAACAATTGCAGAAGCTTCAAGCTATTTGGCATTACTCTCTTCCACTGAACCAAAAAATGTGAAAGAGGCATGCAAAGATGAATGTTGGGTCAAAGCAATGGATGAAGAACTTGAGCAGATCGAAAATAATAACACTTGGGAATTGGTTCCTAGACCAAAAGATAAGAATGTCATAGGGACAAAATGGATCTTCAAAAATAAATTGAATGAAAATGGAGAAGTAATTAGAAACAAGGCCAGACTTGTTTGTAAAGGGTATGCGCAACAAGAAGGAATAGATTTTGAAGAGACCTTTGCTCCTGTTGCAAGACTTGAGGCCATCCGAATGTTCCTTGCTCTCTCAAGCTTTCAAAACTTCAAGTTATTTCAAATGGATGTGAAATCAGCCTTTCTGAATGGAGACTTAGAAGAAGAAGTATATATTGAGCAGCCAGATGGTTTCATTCTTGGGAATGATCCAAACCTTGTATGCAGATTGAAAAAGGCTCTCTATGGTCTCAAACAAGCTCCAAGGGCTTGGTACTATCGTTTGGACAAATATCTTGACCAACAAGGTTTTTCAAAAGGATCGGCAGATAGCAATCTCTATATGAAAGTTGAAAATAACAAATTGCTAATACTTGTTGTGTATGTAGATGATATTATCTTTGGCAGCAATGAAGAGGCTATGAGTCAAAACTTTTCCTTGGTTATGCAGAAAGAATTTGAAAAGTCATTACTTGGAGAATTGACATACTTTCTTGGATTGCAAATCCAACAAAATGAAGGAGGTATTTGCTTGTCTCAAACCAAGTACCTCAAGCAGATCTTGAAGAAGTATGGCATGGAAGATTCAAAGCCAGTTTGTACCCCCATGGTTATAGGATGTAGCCTCAGTGCAAACGATGAATCAGCAGCAGTTCACCAACTAACTTATAGACCCATGATTGGGAGTTTGCTTTATTTTACAGGTACCCGACCAGATATTATGCATGCAGTAGGAATTGTTGGAAGATTTCAAGCCAACCCAAAGGAAACTCATCTTCAGGGAGTCAAAAGAATATTCAAGTATCTTCAAGGGACTCAAAACTATGGCTTATGGTATCCTAGAGATACAGATCTCACTCTTCATGCTTACACAGATGCAGATTGGGCCGGAAGTGTGGATGACAGGAAAAGCACAAGTGGTGGTGCTTTCTTCATGGGTTCCAGATTAGTATCTTGGTTCAGCAAGAAACAGAGTTCGATTGCTTTATCTACAGCTGAAGTAGAATATGTGGTTGCGGCATCTTGTTGCACACAACTTCTTTGGATGATGCAGACCTTGCAGGATTTTCAAATCACTTGCACTCCACCAGTCTCTATCTTATGTGATAATACAAGTGCAATCAGCATTTCAAAGAATCCAATTATGCATTCAAAGACCAAGCACATACCAATCAAGTATCACTTCCTCCAGGAACAAGTGCTTGAACAAAAGGTCAAGTTGGAGTATGTTCCTTCTAAAGAACAAGTTGTTGATATTCTCACAAAACCACTGCCCAGGGAGACTTTTGAATATCTCAGACAAAAGCTAGGAGTAGTTGATGCTTCATCCTACTGTTGAAGCTTGTCTGTTCTAAAGTAAATGTTGGTATACGTGAGTTGTGTAAGGGATATCCACGTACATACGCTAATTTATGCAGGTTAAGTCGCGTATATGGAGTTCAGAACAACAAGGGCAGATTCTGGTTGAAGAAGGCCTGAGATGGGTATGATAGAGTCCTTCAGGCACAGTTTCAGGGGGAGCAGCAGGCACAATTTCAGAGGGAGCAGCTTAAAGTCTAATAAAGCATTGTTGGCATTTAGATGCTTTTGGTTCTAGTTCACAACTGTTGTTGGTTTCAGGAGAAGGAGCACAGAAGGAAATCTTGGTTGCTAATCTAAAAGATGATTATCAGATGCTGCTGGTGAATTTCATAAGTCTTGGTCTAAATTTTTTCGTCTCTATGTCATGTATCTCTTTTGTGATATTTCTTCTATGGTGTCAAGGTCATGTAACGGCCTATGTTGGTTTCCCCACTATGCCTGGGATGAATGATGTAATGTAATTGGTTGTTATATGTAAATTTTTGATGTATCCCCTCTTGGTTCGCAGTATGGATGTATGTATTGAGTCTTTTGGTGATAGGAAGGTCCTTTATGATGTATAAGTCTTAGTTCTTTTTGAAGAACATATTTTGCAGATCTTGCCTACAGTCAGGGGGAGCATGTTCAGCACAGCAGAGTAGAGATATCAACATGTTCCCAGGGGGAGCACAGCCCTTTGCCCTTGATGACAAAGGGGGAGAATGATTCTAAGGATCTTGGGGTTGCCATCAAGTCCAAAGGGGGAGACTGTTGGCATTTTGGCACAGGTGTGGCGCTACGGTACAGGTGTTGTCCTTGATGGAAACTCTCTTTGATGACAGATCTCAGTCCAGACAACAAGAATGAAGAAAAATTTCATATACGCAGGTTCATTAAGCCCAAGTTGCATATACACGCTGGTACGCTATATACTAAGTCGTGGATACGCAGGCTCGCTATATACGAAGTCGCGTATACACGCAGTTTCATGAACAAAAAAGAGCGTACATGTCGAGAAGCTTCCCTTGGTCCGTGGTAGTTAGTCCTCGGTACTTGAGCCTATGTTTTTGGACCAAAGTATCTCGACAGTCGTGTTGATCCCGAGTTTTGAAGTTGATGGTATTGTATTACTATGGTTTTGGACCGTGGTATTGAGAAGGGCCTAAGGCTATATAAGGAGAAGAAGATCATTAGGCAATCGTACTGAAAAAGTCTTGAATATCTGATAAAGAAAGAGATCTTATATGCAGGTTCTGGGTTGCTTGATCTAAGCTAAGGAGAGATCACACTGGTTTATGGAAGACTAGATCTAAGGATAGATCGGGATCAAATGGTTTGAAATTAACTATCGGTATATGGTTGATTATGCATATTTTTAGATCTTCATACTGACGCAATGTTATGTTATGAAGTATGACTGATGTCTGGTACAGCTGCAAGTTATGAGAAATTATTTTTAGATCTGTACACATGTTGTCTTTGGTAAAAGCGCATGTATACGCGGGTTGGTTTCATTGAAGTAACATATATCTTTTGAAGCTTAATTTTTGGGGCTGCAATTGGGTCTGACTATTATTGCAGAGGTTCTGTAGTCTGCTCTATGTTCTGGTGACTGGGTGTTGACAGGGTTTCAGTGGTTCAGTGATTCAAAGATTGATAATGCTAGTATTGGTTGTTTTGTGCTTCAATGATTTGTGAATGAATCGTGGTCTTTAGATTGTAATGTTGTGCTTCAGGAGTATCCAGTCTGAAAATTGATGAAAAGTGGTACCTGAAGCAAAGAAGATTGTAGGGCAGCACCTACTAGTATCTTAGCTAGTACAAGAGCAAAGGGGGTTGGAGCTCCCTTCCAGGAGAGTTTGGAAAACGAGAGAAGGTTGTAGCCTTCTGCAGGTTGTAGCCTGCGTACTGGTATAAGGCAGCACCAGTACAAAAGATTGTAAACTGAAGTTTCTTATTAAAGAAAGATAGAGACGACTTGCAGCAGGTGGTTTTCACCCACATTGGGTTTCCACCTTATATCATGGTGTTCATGTGTGTGGCTTTTGTGTGATGATCTGTTCTGTTATACTGCATCTGTTTATCTTTAATATGGTTAATAATGTCCTGATGCCTTTACTGAAGATAAACTAACTGAATCATAAGATTTCAGGTTATACGTTGGTTGCTTTAGACACAGTAGCGTGTACACGCTGGTTCACTTAACTGAAGTAGCGTATATGTTTCTGAGTATTGAAAAAGTTTTATTGATCTGATAATGTTGATTCACCCCCCCCCCCCCTCTCAGTATTATTTCCAACATGCTATTTCTAGAAGTAATTAGTCAAAAAACATATTTTTGGATTTTTATGTGTTTTTATGTGAATTTAACATGCATCTAATTTATTGTGTGTGAATTTGGTAGCGAACAGGTGGCGTTAGAGGGCAGTTTTGGAGCTTGGGAGGATGTAGGATGGTGTGGATGGATCCTAGGAGGTCTTAGGTGGCCTTCTAGAGGCTTTCCCCACACTTGGCCTTCAAAATAGAGCCTACAGGAAAAACTAAAGGAGGACACAAGAAAACTATAGGAGGAAAACAGGGAAACTACAGGAGGCCTACAGGAGGAGGCCAAGAGAAATTTTCATTGTTTTGAGGGTGTGAGAGTGGGTGGAAAAGGTGGATGAAGATTGGAATGAGGTGTTAGGGTGCCTAAGATTTACCATGAATCACCAGGAGAGAGAAAGATGATTGGGTTTGCTCAAGGAGAGAGGAAGAAGTTCTATGAAAAATGAAGGAAACTAGGGCAGAATTGAGGTGAGGTTTGGGAGACCTATAAGGCATGGTTCAGATGGAGGGTGTGATTTTTGGTAATCTGGCCTACTGCTGTAAGAGATCTGTTGCATAGAAACTAACATTCAAACAAGAAAATCAAGCAACCAATGAAATGAGTGCATCCTAGGAAAAACAGAGTTTGCATTAAAATGGCCTAAACTATGATGTATAGAAGGAAATGTTGGGAAATGTTGTAAGAAAGGAAATCATGCAAAAGGACTATTGAAAATCAGGAAGTGAACATAATAAAGAAGATCTAAAGCAAAGCAAAACTGGACTATCAATGTACTAGAGAGCTGCAAACACTAGAAGTCCTAGGAATGAGGAAAATCTGTGTTTTTGGGGCAGCAAGAGAGTCTTTGCGTCAAATCATGGTCCCAGAGGGAGGAAGAGAGGCCAAGGCACTATTTCTAGCCTTTTTAATCTTCTCTAATCACTACTTAACCTGCTACAAAAAGCACAAATGGAAGCAAGCTACTAAATCATCAAAAGCAACCTATTCTTAACCATAAGAGAAATACATCTAACAACAAACTAATATCCAAACTAAAGTAAAGCATACAAATACAAGTAAAGAGAATCTTGGCTGCTTGGATTGGGCCCTAGCCCAAGAGCTTCAGCCCTTTGAGGTAACTCAATGCTAGCTCAAAAAGGATTCTATATTCATTATCAAAAAATAGCAAGATTACATAAAACAGTCATAAAATAGTAAGCTCAAAATTTGAGCAGAGTTTACACAAGAAAAAAAAAAGTCGACCCTAGTGAGGCCCTAGGCCTCTCTACTTATACATCTGAAGCTATCAAGAGCTTCCTTAAAATCAGGGAGGCTTGGCTCCCAAAACTCGAGATAACTATCAATCATCTTCCACTTGCTCGACTGCCTTCTAGTGCATGATTCAGCTACTTGTACTCTGAGCTAAATGAAGGGGACTTCGAAGTAAGGAGAAATAAATGAGGGGGATTCCATCCTATAATTCCTCTCCTCTGTCTACTTCAAGTTATTGCTACAGTTTGACCACTAGATCCTTGACTTTGACCTCGAAATCCATCAATAATCTGCATTAAATACATGTTAGACCACATGGAAAAATAACTAACTCAACTCACCCTATAAGCATAAATATAATCAACAAATCATACAATAAGCTAAGAGAATGGTTGATTTGACTAGGTTAGGAGGTAAAATGGGCCCATAGAATTACCCATTTATGAGGCTCATCACTAGCCTTCTTTGCCAATAGTTCACAAGCTACGGGAAGCATTTCGTTGGTACACGGACCCCCACTGTCACTTCAAAGTGTTGCAGTAGGTCTCTTTAAATATCCTTCCCTAATGGGTACTTTTAACCTCCCGTAACCATCTGATTTGGCAGAAGTGGCAAGAGTAGATACTTGCAACATGATTTACTCCACCTTATCTGATTTAAGGAGGATTACCAACCAAGTTGAAGTTGATAGTAATATTGAGGTGATGCCGTTAAGCCTCATTGAATCATCATAGAAATCAATCTTTCGAGCTTGTGCGAAAAACCCAAATCTGCACTCAACAATTATATGGGTAGATAGGTACCTCTTTGGATCCTCTTTGGATCCTCTTTCACGTATACGTTTTATGGATGAAGGAATCATCCAATCAATGATGATAGGAGCATAACTGTGGGAAGATTATCATCATCGTTCCCATATTCCAGATGACATCGAAGATTATTCAAATGAGCTAAACCACCCATAAATTTTTTATTTCCTATCAAATTCTGTTAGAGTAGATACTGTAGATTCTGAGCGTAATTTGTCAAACATAGAAGAAACGATTTCTATAAACATTTTGACCAAGCCTAACATTGTAGAAAACATTCATGTCGGCAAATATTGTTCTCCATTGGAACTTGATAATTACCATGCTCTCTTTTAGAGATATTTTTCATGGTCTTACGAGGAGATGCCGGGAATTGACTCAAGCATTGTTGAACATGAAATCAAAATGTACCCTGATGTCAAACCAGTATGATAGCAGCTTCTACCTATTCACCCAAAGAAAGTTGTTGCCATTAAAGCAAAGGTTCAAAAACTTTTGTGTGCTGGCTTCATTTTCCATGTACCTCTTACTGATTGGGTATCTAACATTGTTCCAATTATGTAAAACCAAGTTACAATTTGAGTGTGCATCAATTATAGGAATGTAAAACAAGCATGTCCAAAAGACAATTATCCTACACCCTTTATCGACCAGATTATTGACAAATGAGCCAGATGTGAAATCTTCTCATTCATGGATGGACTTTCTGGCTACAATCAAATCAATATCCGCCCATAGGACCAATCTAAAATAGCTTTTATTTTTCCGTGGGGAACATTTTCCTATCGAAACTTACCTTTTCGTTTGAAGAATGCAGAGGCTACATTTCAGAGGGTGATGAATTATGCCTTCCATGACATAAATCGCATTGTTCAACCTTATCTTGATGATTTTCCTGCTCATTCACGAAAGCGAACTGATTACCCACAACATTTGAGAGCAATATTTTTACGGTGCCAACACTACAAGATATGACTCAATCTGCACAAGTGTGTGTTTTGTGTTGGCTCTGGTTGATTGCTTGGATTCGTTGTCTCAAAAGATGGAATTAGACTCGATCCAATTAAGGTTCAGTAAATCCTTGAATTTCCTCCACCTTTAAACTTATTACAGTTACAAAGACTTCAAGGGAAGGCAAACTTTCTGAGGAGGTTCATTCCAAACTATGTTGAATTGGCTAAAGGTTTTACTTTTCTATTGAAGAAATGGGTACCCTTCCATTGTGATCAGGTTGCGCAGGCTTCCTTTGATTCTCTTAAAGATTCCCTAATTAGAGAATCATTAATGTATGCCTTAAACTATCAAAAAGACTATTACATGTATCTCGTCATTGCAGATACAACCATTGACATGGTTTTAGTTCAAGAAGAAAGTGGAATTGAACATCCTATTTATTACTTGAGTCGTAACCTCAACAATACAAAAAGTAAGTATTCCTATGTTGAAAAGTTAGCTTTGGAAGCTGTTCAAGCTGTGCAGAGATTTTTTCATTACATCCTCCTCCGTAAAACTACTATTGTTTCAGATTGCAACCCTATGACATACATTTTGTCACGTCAATTACTGGGGGGAAAATATTCAAAATGGATAGTTATTTTGTAGGAGTTTGATTTGGAATTCATCAAATCTAAATCAAAGAAATCTCTTGTTTTCACTGAGTTACTTTGCGACCTTCCCCCATCCTCAAATGATTCAACATCAAAAGCATCAATCTTGGATGAGTCTCTGTTTCTTATCTCAGCAAGTGATCCATGGTATGGAGATATACTAGTCTACCTCCAGACTCAAGCTTTCTGGCCTAATATCTCTCACTTTGAACAACGATATACCCGATACCAAGCCAAATATTATCTGATCATTGGTGATACGCTTTATCGTCATGGTGTCGATAAGATTTTATGTAGGTGCCTCACTCATGAGGAAGCCGAGAAAGCTTTGAATGAATGTCATTCAGGTGCTTGTGGTGGATATTTATCTGGGTATGCTACCACGCAGAGAATTCTCCATGCTGGTTACTTCTGGCCAACCATATTCAAAGATTGCATTATTGCTATCAAAAGTTGTCATGCATGCTAGATATATGACTGAAAACCCAAATTACCACCTGCACCATTGCATCCAGTCGTTGCTGTTAGCCCATTCACCAAATGGGGCATTAACTTTATGACATGTAACCCCACCTCGGTCGAGGGGCATGTGTATATTATAGTCATCATTGACTATTTTACCAAATGGGCCGAGGCGATGCCAACATTGAACAACAGTGGCGAAACGACTTCTTTATTTTTCTTCAACCATGTGGTTGCCAGGTTTGGTGTACCACAAGCCATAGTTACAAATCATGGATCGCATTTTCACAGTCACATGATGGCTGAGTTGACTGCCAAGTTAGGACTGTCACATGATAGTTTTACTCCATACTACCTGCAAGCTAATGGACAAGCTGAGGCCATCAACAAAGTCCTTAAGTGCATGTTGTAGAGAATGATTGGAGTTCATAAAAGAAATTGGAATTTAATCCTATACTTTCCTCTGTGGGAATATCGAACCTCGGTGAGAAATGCAACCAGATTCAAACCCTTTCAGTTGGTGTATGGTTTGGAAGCAGACGTACTGATTCAATGTGAAATCTATTCTCTCAAACTCGCAATTGACCTATTACCCGACACTTCTGAAGAAGAAGCATGTTTCTTGGAATTAATCCATCTAGATGAAACCCATCGAGATGCCACATTGGCTAACGAAGCGCATAATAAATGTATTAAGGCGTAGTATGATAGAAATGTCAAGCCTCGTGTCTTCTTAGAAGTTAACCTGGTCTTGCTTTACGATCAGGAGTCTGATAAAGTTGGAGTAGGAAAATTTGAACCGCTATGGATGGGCCCTTATATTGTTAAGCGTGTTTTGACGAAAGGTGCCTACGAGTTAATGGACTATGATGGGATTCCATTGTCACAGCCCCGAAATGGGTTATACCTTAAACGTTACTATGGTTAGTTAAGTGTAGTAAAACTCATTGTATATATGTTTTGATTGCATGTGTGTGTGTTTCTTTTAGAGTTTTTATTTGGTTAAGTAATCCACTTTGCATTTGTGGCAAATGTAAAAATTTTCAGAACCATTTGTTGGTTACGCCGATGGGGCTAATCATAGTATGCAGAACCTATCCTCTGTAGCATGGTCCATTTTTGCTCCAAGCGATGAGTTAGTAAGTTTTAGAGGGATTTGTATTGGTCGATCAATGAACAATATCATTGAGTACAGGGCGTTGATTGAACTTCTCTATGATGCCATTTCACTTGGCATATGTCGAATAATCATTAGGCTAGACTCACAACTAATTGTTCTACAACTTACTAGCATTTATACCATCTGAAACCCAACAATTCATCGCGTGTTCCTTAGTGTTCGTATTTTGGAAAGGTATTTTGAGTTATTCAATATCAGCATATTTCCATAAACCTAAACACATTAACTGATTCTTTAGCGAATTATGTGTTAAATAGACATTTGCGACATATGTATAGTAAATATTTTCAATTCACATCATCAATTGAATAGGATTGCATCACATAACCATAATAAAACTTTGAAAGTAAAATAGATAGCTATTTTAAAATTTCTTACAAACAGTTTATGTCCAAGACAAAAATTGGTCATCTGACTCGAAAACTCAAAATGGATGCAGAAAACATCTAGGTAGACTAGTGGTGCTCATGATGACATGTCACGACCTATGCTATCATGCGTAAAAGTCTCATCCAATGACTCAGAACACCAATGGTGTGGTGTCGTAGTCACATAGGCAACTCCTCGATCTGGACATCTAGAATGCCTAGGGCCAAACCCTCTATGTGGTCCTGTAGTTCAGCTAGTGTCTCAACTAAATCTAAGTCTCAGAGAACTAGTCTCCCAACAGGTCTCTGTGCTGGCCCACCTGCCTCTCATTGGTGCCCCAAAGGTCGAACAGGTCCAACGTCTACATACATAAAAAATGATTTTGTTTAGTCTTGGAAATAATCAAAAAACACAAAAAAAATGTAGAAACTTTAAAATCAAAAAACACTTTGGTCAAACAATTTACCTATAGCACCCAACTATGCTCCAACTAGTAACATCAAGTCTGGATCTCCATGGAAATCCATCCTTGAATATGGGTACTCTGTGATGGCCATATCTTGTCGATCAAGCCACTCAAAGAATGCAGGGGTAAATGTAATCAATGACTGACTAGCATGCCTAGCCATAATATCTATCCATCTCTACATCTGTGGATCCCTAGGTCCTGATACACCTAGCGAAACAAGTTGTGGCTGCATAAGTGGAATTATCTCCAAGGAGAAAGAAATTTGGATCGACCCATAGCCAAAGTTCTTTGTCTTTCTGCTTTTCACCTTAGCCAGTTGTTCTTTCAAGGATGAAAGCACTGCCTCACACTAGTTGAACACTTTTGGCTCTAAACACTCTAATGCATACTGCATGTATGATCTATTTTCCAAATGTAGTGCCACACTGCCAGCCAATTTAGCAATAGTAAAGAGGATCGTCCTCAATGGTAAATCACTAACATCCCTGATGTTAATCTTTCCATCCCATCTAGGCTATGCACCTGACTGACAGAACTGTTGTATGTAATCTCTCACTGATTCACCCCCTTTGGCAAATACAAAAAGTGAGATGGGGGAACCCCTCCTCGACAGTCTGGTAAGAAATTACATGTCATCGATGGTAATTGAGACCACTTTTTCTCTAATGTGAAATGCCTGATCAGTAGGATCCCATGAATGAACAAGGAACTGCAAAAGCTCAATTTGTTGCCTCATACAAGATAATAAAAAATATTTGAGTAACCCACAACTCCTTAGGGCCTCAACCATGCCCTAGTTATTTAGAGCAATCATATCTTGTTCTTCATGCTCTCATTCTCTCCATGTAATTGTCATTCTGATCCAATGAATACTTGAAAATACAACCATGAGGAAAATTAGGATCCATCTCTTGCAAAAAAATAGAAGAATTTTTGGGTGAAAACAACTAAATGAAATTGGGTTTTGCGCTCAGCGTAGCCCAGCCTTAGAGACAGTGCACTGCAATGCAGGTAGCCTTCTAGGTGAGTGCACTGTAGCACACCTTTTTATGATGAAAGGGTGTGCTGATACCAGGTTTGAAAATTGAAACCCAAGGGGGCCCAAAAACTCAAAATGTAGCCTGAAACTGAAAATGAATGCTATGAAATGAAAGAGAACAGAGATAGTTCACACCTGGTTCGGATGGCACAATGAATGGTCCACTAAATCTTCCACAATAAGTTGGTGAACTTCAAGGTAAAAAGCTTCTCCCGAAGAGTGGAATTATACAAAAAGCATATGTTATCCTCCTCAAACTTGATAAAAATAAATAGGTATTGGTCAGCAATGACTGGGGAAAATGGGAAAAGGGGAGAACATTTTATGGTAGAAAATCGCTCTTGAACATGACACTTTCACCTCATCACCATGATTATGTGGCTTGGGTCATTCAGCCTGATGGTTATCACACCATTGGTTGATCATACCATCCATTACTTTATTTTAAGTCAATGCTACCAATTCATTTTAGTGTCGCCGACATGTTCAAGAGAATTCATTCAGTTCAAACTTCATCCTTTGCAATATCGTAAACCTTCATTTTCATGACCTCCATTCTTGAACCTTCTGTCATCAATCGATTTTCATCTCCAAAATCATTTACCTTGTTTCGTGTCGTTGATGTGGGATACATCAAGGCCCTCCTGCGATGAGTTGCTTCTTTTCGACATCAGCACATTATCCAAGAAGTTGACTTAGAAACACCCCTTTAGTACCTTGAGGCTTGCATACATCAATGGTAGGTTTCTAGCTTCTAGCGATAGGTTGACATCAGTGGCCTTTGACCAAAAGACTTTGTATGGTGTTCGACATAAAATCATTTATTCACACCATGCAAAATGTATTATAGTACCTTGAGGGTCATTATCATTATTAGTGATTCCTCTCGCATCTGTTAATAGCTTACATCATCGGCTAGTAATCAGACAATGTCTTCCCATGTTCGACTTCAAATCATATATTCACATGGTTAGACTTGTACTTGAGTGAAAGATTGAACGAGATTGAAGACCCCGGATTTAGTTTCATCCATTCGGGCTGCAATATTTTTTAGGAGTACTAAATTAAATGTACAATGGCCTTAAATTCATGGTCATCCATTCATGGGTCTATATCTGTAGACGACTATACTTTTACATGTAATGAAATTTAATAAGTTGAGCATGGGTATGCCTTCCCTCAGCAAGTTCATGAGAAAAAATAAAATTATCATGATATATGTATTGTAATTGATGTAGGTCACCTTCCACCTCGAAACCTCCTCTCTGCATAGTAAATCATTTCACTCAACATACATATTTATGACTTCATGCTTTAGGGGACAACTATTACAGATCCATTTGGGCACATCAACCCTGACTTATAGATCAGTACTATTAGGGCCCATCAAACCCTAATTTAGTTGTTACATGCCCTAATGAAGTCAACCATCAGAACGCCTCCTTCCCAAGTGATTCCATGACTGAAATCATCTAAAAAATGCCTCTAAGAAGATCAGCATAGGCAGGGCTTTATCAGGGTGCACTGCAGTGCCACCTAGTACACTGCCAGGGTGCATTGCAGCGCACTTGAGCCCTCTTTGGACTGCGCTAGGTGCATTTGAATGAAATATGCATTGGGGTTTGGAATATTCTTATCCATAGGATGCTTCTAGAATTTTCCCAAGGCTATCCACTCCTTTAGGCTCGAAATTGGATGAGGAACGAAGTTAAGGAACATCAATCCCTTTATCCCTTCCTCCATGGAACTAAATCCTAAGTTTGGGAGGGCATTCCTTGTCACCACTTATGGCATAACTTCCTTCATTCACCTATAAAAATACCACTCATCTAAGTGATCAAGGGCTGGAAATCATTGAATTATAGGGAGATTCTGTTAGTATGAGACTTCAGTTGGTTTCAAGTATTGTAATGATGTCAAAATGTCTTGCTTGTTATGAGGAGAGGATGGGATTGAACTAGAGGAGCGGCACTAAATGAAGCAAATTGGGTTGTAACTCTTCCTTTTACTAATAAAGTGTTAAAATATTTTTCCATATGTTTGTATTGTTTATTGATGCTTTCAAATGTGTACTATGCACTTGATTCCATTTTATGTTTAATCAATAGATCATTATCATATCCTTTGATCGGTTTTTGTCTTCTGTTTGTGTGCAAGTACTTTTCAAGCGGATTAAGTATGGAAAGGAGTGACAGAATTGGTCAAGGGAGATAAGGAGTAAGCGAAAGCTTTAGGTAGGCTTCTTTACTGTCTTATTTAATCTATTGGTTATAGAAAAAGTAGAGAATTATTTTCAATGTTGTTCTAGACTTAGCTACTAGTCTAGGGGTTTAGGAATTTATCCATAGACACTAAAACTTCCCAAAACAATAAGATTGAATTATATTTGAGTTGTAATTAGTTGACTCAATTTACTGAGTTAAGTCTAGTTAAATTAGTTCCAAACTGGTTGAGGAACTAATAGAGAGTTAACAATCAGTTGATGCATGCATGCACTTAACGAGTGTACTCCAGTTAACTGAATATTCCCTCATCAGAAACTCATGCATGTCTATTCTGAGAAAGACCCAGTTGAGATTAAAGTCAAGGACAATGTACTATTAGTTGCATGTGTTTTCCTATAAAGAAAACTCATGCATGAAAAAGGAATAATTCCTTGAGGATTGCGTAGTTCTGACAGTGTGTGAGAGCAGTGTTCCACTTGGTGAGGTGAGAATCATCCACTAGGAATAGCGCAAGGAAATAGGAGCTTGGAGGGCAGAGAGGAAGGCTTGTGAGAAGCCAAGTTTTCCTGTGAGCATCTATGAGGATTGTACTAAGAGCTGGCTAGCTGTGAGAGTTAAGGCTTTGTATAATTCCTATGTATTTCCACCTTGTATGATAATACAGATAGTGGGGTTTTAAGCTGAGGCTTTCCCCGAAGTATTTTGATGTGTATTGAGCATTGATTCTTCTTCTTCTGGTTATATTGTTCATCTCGATCTTTAAGCTTATAAAAATTTATAGTATAAGTTGGTTATAGTATTCTGCTTTGATCTATATTGCATTATCGGGTTAATCTACAGTCATATTTTCTACATCGTCTTAGAGCGAGATTTGTAGAGAATTTGTAGAATTTATACAATATGAATAAGAAGAAAGGCGTTGAAGCAAGGGGGGCCTCAGGGAAAGAAAAACATGATTGTTTCAAGATGTTTCAATGTTAAAGGTTTGCGCTAGAAGGACTTATGGGTACATGATAATCGAATCCCGAGTTGCACCAGAGTTCCGAAAGGATTTTGTAGAGCTTTAAAGACATATGGGTCGACAACTGGGGTGTTAAATTTAAGTATGGATCATTCAAGCCAGGTATGGGAACATTCAAGATAAGACCCTCTCGTAGCACGCATCCAAAGTCAGCGCTGAAGGTATTTAGGGTAGAATGGATAGTGAACTTCCTCAACAACAAAAAAGAGAATGATGACAATAAGGACGTGGCTTGATAAGGGACCTTCACAGGGACAACAGAGGGGTAGCTGCTCCTTCCCTTTTTTGTTTTATTTTTTATGTTCGTTAATTTTTTTTTTATTTCCAAGAAGGGATCGAATCCCAATTGTAATCGTTTTGGGAAACAATGCCTTACATGGGTTGTGAAAGCTAGTATAGCAGATAGCTAGAGATCTGGCTCAGATATTTTGTAAATTGTAATTCCATCTCCCCCTCTTATTATAAATAGGGGAAAGAAACAATTTTTGCCCCCCAAGGAAAAATCATAATTTTCATTGATAGTAGGAAAATTAGATATTGTAGATGTTGTATTACATATGCTGTAAGGTGGGGCGACTTTCCCATAAAAATTATCAGAGTTCAAAAATGCTCCACACAGGGAGTACAATTTTAGTTCTTCCATCTATATACATCAAGTAAACAATAAATATGTACTGATAAATATGAAAAAAATAAACCATATAAAGATAGGCCCCTCAGGCCTTTATATGCTTAAATCCATGTATGGTCTATGATAGTATTGGTAGTGTACACCATCCCTCTGTTCATGTATCATCCATGCACCCCTAAGACGGTTTGGAGCTTCCTTGGAAATTTGATTGGAAACCTGGTTGCATTCCCTGTATATATGATGGAAAATAGAGTCAAAATGAGCTATGAGTCTTTGTGCCTCTTCCAAAATGTTCCTTAGAGAATAGGGGAAAGCAACACTATACAAAGGTTCCGAGATTTCTCACCCACAGGGTCTGAATTCTGTGATGCCACTTGGTTCTAATTTGTTTATTCATAGGGGCTTCACTAATATCATGCTAAATGTATGGCCTGGTTATTGGACCCTCTAAGTATTAATGGAAATTCCATATTGATTCCAAGCATGATTAGTGTGCATCATGTTCCTATTATTAATCTCATTTCATTTGTGTTTTTCCTCACTTGAAATATTATAATGAATGCAATTGGTTCCTCTCTAATCTATGGATTTATCTTAGCTGCTCAATAGAAGATAGTACTTGTGCCTATCACAGACCCACATGTGTTATTCACTAGCATTCCAGTGCCTGTAAAATTACAAATTTACTTGTGTATTTGATTAACCTGTAGGACCTATATTAAGCCCAAGTCTATGTTATCTTTGGGAGGAGAATGATACTGATGTCATGTTTGGTTTGAAACCTTCTTTTACACTTCTCTATTTATATCATTCTATCGGAAAATCGTTGTTTCGGATTCTGTGTTGTTTACAACCCTATCCATTGAATTCCATATTTCTACTGGAACATTGCTGCTTAGGATTATGTTTGTTACAAACCTATGCATCTTTTTCCCTCCTTCCTTTTCTCCTCTCCATGATTACTAAAATTTTAGTTTTAAGATGCCTCATTTTCGTGTGTCAGCCATGTTGGCTACAGGAATTGTGCTTAAGCAAACTCCTCAACACTTAATTGTCAACCCAGGGGTTTCGTAAACTTAGAGATGAAGCATAGGTAATGCCAGAAGCGGTATGAACTTTTCCTATTCCTAATCCTAATTCTTAAAGGAAATGCTTGCAGAATCAGATAGAAAACAATCTTAAAGGTAATTGACACCAAAGAAACTCTAGTGCTGGAATGTAAAAGAACAATTTGCAAGTAAATCAAGTAAAGGAGTTTTCATACGACTAGAAGAAATCTTAAATGCTGGAATGAAATGCTATGTTTATCTTTAGATAGATAGCTAACAGTCTAACAAGTGGGCCCTTGTAGTGATCTTTTTTCCTCTTGATCTTCCTTCTACACAAACAACCTGTTCTTGTACTATTGCAATCTGCTTGCACTAGTGCAGGTATAGTGCCTCTGTGTAAAAGTTTATTTTACCTCCCTTACTAAATATTTATGTCTTTATGGAGGTACTCTAAGCCTCAGGGCATAGAGCACTGTGTTTCTATGACAAGAGACTAGCCCTTGCACCGAGGCAGAGTTTCCTTCACCAAAGTCTTCAATTTACTTTCGAAAATATTGAAAGATGTGTTGAAAAGAATTGCAATTGCAAATGAAATTATGAGATAAATTATCTATGGAAAAGAAATGCTTTAATTAATTAAATATTGAAATGGAAGTAAACTTCATGAAATGAAAGCAACTTGAAGTAATCAAAGCAGTAGTCTAAGTGATCTTCATGTATCAGCTAGCTTAAGAAATCCACTTAAAATGTTTTTGTTCTTTGTTCATAAGTCATAAAATGCAAGTATAAAGTGTCTATGATAAATTCATGTAATCATTCTCAAATCCTTCATAAATGCACTCTTAATGTTAAGGATGATTGCTTAAATTAATAATATATTTGCTTGCAGAAACAACTTAAAATGGTAAGCAGTAAGAGAAATGCAATATTTGTTGTGAAAGGAATAACTGAACCAGAGTGCAAGAAACTACATGCACTGCTACAGGAAGAGGCTTCCTACACGATCCAAGTGGAAGCAAATTGAGACCAGAATTGCGAGTAAAGAAATGCAAGAAAGGAATTACAAGAAAGAAATAAACTCAATCAACTTCCAAGCCACGAATCCGCTCACACTTAACTACAAAATAGATTTAAATTAGAACTTCAAAAGTAAATATAAAAATTGTTCACACCATGCAACTGCAAAGAGAAATATTCACATAGTCTTTCCAAATGATGAAAGCACAAGCATAAATGAGGTGGGTTGGTTGGGCCCCAGACAACCAGCTCGTTTCCTGTTTAAGAAATGAGACAATTCAGCACTCAAGTATGCATGAAAGATAAACTAAACACAATGTATGAATAACATGGCGAGTTCCTTGTATTACTTGATCATCAAATGTTCATAGTAGTGTGAGTTCAGCCCAGAGCCGAGGTCAATACCAAATTACATAGAAAATGAAATTACATCCTAAAGATCACTAGCTAGTTCTACCTACAATATATATTTTATACATTCTTTCGGCCTTAGCTGTATTCCACTAATTACAGTGTTATAGACATTTTTGTGCTTTACAGCATTGAGCATGAAATTTCCATAATCTAAGGGATCCAAAGTCCCTAAACATGTTGTTCCTACCCCTAGAGGAACAAGGCTAACAAACCACAGCAATTCACAAAAGTTCTCCACCTGAAACTGCTCAAAAACAACTCAATTCAGGATCATGTCAACTGCTCCATTGACCATCTGCGCTGAATGTCAGTGGCTCCACTGTCTACCTGCGTTGAATGTCAACTCCAACACTAGCTACCTGCGCTGAGCGAGTTTGGACAAGTGGCAGACTCATTCCTCAAGGTGTCAATGCTCAGGAAGCTTCCAAAATGACACTTGCCTCAAGGAATTCGACTGGTGATGAGTAAGAGGTTCCAAATCTCCAAGTGGAAGCAAGAACCTCCAAGTGGACTCAAGAACTGATAGAGGGAAAGGACACTAGTCAGATCTCAAGCTGACTTATCCTCTCTCCAAACATCTATATATGGATCTCTTCTCCATGAGATCTGGAGGCTGGAATTTTGTTATTGCAAAGAATTGATGTTGGTTTGAGACTGGAAACATTGGGTGCTTAATGCTTTGAAGGGAGCTGAAGAAGGAATTCCATTCTGCTGGGAAGGAGATGCTGGATTGGAGCCCTCTGGGTTGTATCTCTTCCTGAACCTTGTTATCAATCAATAAAGCTATCTTGGTTTTCTCCTATATACTGGTGTATTTGTATGATTTCATTAGTGTATTTGATTTACTTCTAATCCTAAATCATTTGTGAATATGAATATCTGCCTTTGTGTTGTGTTCTTCTCTTGTCGCAAGTAGTTGTTCTCTTGTCACAGGTAGCTGTTCTCTTGTGATCTCGTGGGAATCAAGTAGCTGTTCTCTTGAGCAAGCGAGGAGGCAAGTAGCTGTGAACACCCAAAGAGAAGAGGATCTAGATCGAGGGACAAACAGAAGACAATGGTAAGTCTATCGATCTCTCTTCTTTCACATTTCATAAAGGAAGAAACTAGAATAGCTGTATCTGTTTGTTGCTAAGGCACTGTCACACCTTAGGTGGATAGGATCGTCCTGCATAGGCATTTTTCCCCACAACAAATTGGCGACTCCACTGGGGAGATTTGTTTAGTCATTTTTATTTGTGTTTCTATCGTTGTTTGCATCATAGACTTGACAGCAACAATCGAACTGCATCTTTCCCGGATGCAAAGTAGAAAGTTGCTGCTTTGATCCAGTTGCTGGACTTGTCTATGATCTGAACAATGGGTTCACAAATGATTTGATGATCCTTGTGATAGATCTTAGTAGCTTTCAAAGCATCCCTTTGATTATACCTTGCTTGTGTTTCTGATTTGGCCTGAAACTGTTGATTTTTGAGCAATTTGTGACCCAGAACCCAGGAGAAATGAGAGTTTCTCCTTCAGCGCAACTGTTGTGAAGGCAGTCTGCATTTCAACGCAGGTCCCGTGAAGGCTACCTGCGCTGAATGTCAAACCCACAGTGTTGAGGTTGCGTTGAACCAGTTTGGCCTTGTGCAGCTGGGGTTCTCTGCTTTCTGTTGCCCTATTTTGATCTCTGTTTTTGCAGCCTTTAACCAGCATAGGTACTAGTCTGATAACTCCTTTTCTTTGCTTAGATTCCGCCTCCTTTTGTACAAAAATACTGTGAGTGTTTTTATGTGTTTGTGGCGTAATTTACAGTTTTCCTTTGCATGAGTAAAATAGTCATCCTGTAGCCTTTGATTCAGATCTGATTGATTGTGATCTTAGAAGAGAGTTGATTGGCTGTTTGCAGATTGATTATAGATTTACTTTTGCTTATTGGTTTGAATTTGTCTCTTTTAAGTGTCAAAACAAGTCTTTATTTCGAAAATCGTTAAGTAGTGTAATCTCTTCTACCCTCTCTGATTTCGAAAAAGTGAACTTGTTTGTATTGATCATTTAAAAGCAAATTCAAAGTTGTACAAAAATCTTTCTTTGTAGGCATCAATACTAAGAAAGCGGAAAACAAACACCTGCATTATGCATTTTGCATTTGATAGTTTGCATGTTGGATTTAAGAAAAGTGCATTAGAGTGTGTTGATTGCTCTTTGAGAAAAGATGGTGTCTTTCTTTTCCCTTAGTAGCTAGGATTTTCAAAGTTGAAAAGATATAAAGCTTGCTTATCATCTTTAAACTGCATTTAGGAATTTGTATCATACATCTCGTGGTGAACCTTGAAAGGAAAACTTTAAAAAGATCAACCTAAAATAAATTGAATGAACTTAACAACGCTTTGTAACGTAACGCACAACATAGAGGTCTAGGCTAGAGACGTGTTCCGGCGTCGTTAAGCCTAGTGACTGTCGATCTCGTGGAAGGTGGGTGATTCCTCCTGAGGGACGATAGCGCTAGTACGGATTGTGCTCCCACGTACCGTCGCGTATATATTGGGAGACCCCTATAGGCATATATCCTTTATCCTTAGGAAGCCGTGTCGGCCGCCCTACTGATCGCAATGCAGTGAACATAGCATTCACGAAGATCGACCGCCCGTACCCTAAAAAGTATTCTGCGGTTTTGCGAAAAGTTTGGCACACCCTCTGCCTAGAACTCCAGAGTAGTTCCTTTTGGCCTTTTTCAGACTCTATAACAGAAAAATTCCATCCGAGCATTTGTCACTTCGGGCTCGTTAAAACATCGAAGGAGACTAGAGTCATCTTTAGCTTTTTCTCGACTCTTTAAAAGTGAAAAAGCAAGTTGTGTCTAAAGCGTCTAAAAATTCATTCAGTTCGGAAACACAATTTCCCCTTTTGTATTTTAGTTGATCGAGTAATCGGAAATCATGGAAGAAAGTCAATTGAAACCTCGTCATTCACGGAGGCTTACGAGTCAACCGTCTTTGTCTCCGGAATCGAAAACAGTACGGACAAAGCGAACTCATTTAACCGGTTCGAAATCTCCTATCAAAGTTAGAACAAGTGTTCCAACAACATCTGAGATTCCGGTTACTCCAAACATTTCTGGAAAGCCTGCCTCTATTGAAGAAGTTCAACAGTCACAGAGGGATAGTGACACTGATCCTAGTCTGAGAACAAGTACTTGTGCTACTGAACCAGTTCCATCTATAACCGGTTCAGAGAGTCTTGCTCCTCAAACAACTGTCGCTGTCAACTCAACCCCTTTTTCAGCACCAGAAATATTTTACGGACCTGACGGTCTTCCTCTTCCGCCGGGTTTGATTGCGATAGAGGAAATTGCAGAGGATCTGCAAGCAAGTACTCCAACCCATTTTGGAGTCGGGGTCACTCTATTTCCTTCATCAGAAGTTAATCCACCACAAGTGGAAGTTCCTGTAGAATCGTTAGGCAATCTATTGGATAGACTCAAAATGTCTGAACAACCGTCAACATCGAGGACTGTGTCGAACAACACAGCGACAGCAGAAGCCCCTATCGTCACTCCGACAATGTTTGCCGGCATACCTTCTGTCCCGACTAGCTCGCAACAGCTAGAAGGAGTCCACCAAGGGACTATTTCGACAGTGTGGTCTGTTCCAGTTTGTTCATCTGGAATAATATTCGGCAACTCTTATGTTGAGACTCGCCAGATTGATCCTTTTGGAGGTCAGTTTGGGCAATCCAGTCCCCAAGGACAAACAATCCCCTTGAGTTCCGGATTGCTACCGTATGGGGGGCAGTATGCCCTTTCATTACCCCCTCCGGGAGGGTATCCATACGGGAGTTCACAACAGTATTCAAGTTATACTGGAATAACATCAAGTGGTTGGGTACCTATACTACCTCAACAACCAAGGGTTGTATATTCTATGCAACAGTGTGTACCTATGTCGAACATCCCAACCACATCGGCTATTGTAACAGTGTCACAAGTTCGAGCGATAACTGTTGTATGTCAACCTCTGATTTCTCAGGTTGTAATGCAACAACCCCTTGACCCTGGGTCACAACCACAATCGCCAACTGGTGGGGCGACACAGGTCCAAACGGGTACAATTACCCCACACCTTGGTCCAACAGTTAGCATGGTGCAACAGAACATGGATTCACAACCGTGGCTGGTGCAATACCAACAACCACAATTCCAACAAGTGTACCAAGGTTCTGAGCAGTAGATCTTTGTGAACAGTGGACAACCATATATTCAAAACGGTCAAAACCAACCGCTTTACAGTGGTCAAGTCCACCAACCGTATCAATCATACCAACATCAATTACATTATGCTGGTATGCAAAGACCCACTTCTCAAGCGATTCCATCGTACCCTAGTTATGCTTCACCTAACCTGAATCAGCAGTTACCATTCATGACGACTTTAGAGTTACCCGATTTACACCGGTTAACCAGCGATCCGATTGCTTACGCCCCTTGGTGGCCAGCTATTCCTCACAAACTTCCATCTGACATTCCTAAATTCAATGGAAATCTAGGTGAAGACCCATCGAATCACGTGATGACTTTTCATCTGTGGTGTTCGTCAAACACCCTGAATGATGATTCGATAAGGCTTCGCCTTTTCCAGAGGACGTTAACGGGTCCAGCGGCAAAATGGTATATTGAATTACCTAGAGCCTTGTTCGACAATTTTAGCTCCCTAGCCACGAATTTCTTAACCCATTTTCAATTACCGATAAGGTATGAAACGGGAACAGAAATATTAACCAACTTCAAGCAGACAACTGCCACTCATATATCCGATCATATACATGAGTGGCATCGTCGTCGTAGGATGGTGAAAACATACGTTCCCGATCAGCTGTTAGCTGAATGGTTTATAAAGTCATTACTTCCTGCTATAACAGAAGATGTGGCAAAGGGGGGGGTCGTAACAAAGGAGCAAGTTAGTGCTCGTGCACAATATCTAGACTTAGTTTATACTCAGTCTAGCATGCTCTACGATAAAATACTTGACGCCCCTAGACCGGAATTTTCAATTCCTCCTCCTCTTAAATCCAATAGTGACTCTCATGCCGGCGATGGTGTGATTGGCATGGCAAACACAAAATCTACAAAGGCTTCGTCTAAGAAAGCCCGTAAGAATTCAGATCAAAATGCAAAAGATGAAATTCTTGCTTCGGAAGTAAATGCCGTATCAGCAGATAAAGGCAAAGAAACCAATCAACCAGGAAGCAAGAAGAAGCAAAACAAAGGGAAGAAGAAGAAACAGGGTGAGTCATCTCCTGGAAAAACTTCTTCAAACCCTCCTGGGAAAGGGAAACCAAATTATCCATGTCAAATATGTGATGAGGAGGATCACCGGACAGGAAATTGTCCATATAAAGCTGAGCTTAAAAGGTTCTTTAAAAGTTCACAAACCTCAGCTGTGTTAACTGATCCATTTCCCAACCCGGGTCAAAATCTGGTTGATAGTGGAAATGCTTCCCCGTCGCAAGTGCTTATGTTGTCGGTTTCAAAACAGCAGAATGATGCTTTGATTTCGACAAGGAACAAAGATTGCGGGAATCCACAGCTGTCGAACGACAAAGGTAAAGATCAACCAAGTAGTTCGACAACAACTTCGACAGAAGTTGTACCGCCCATCATTCTTGAATTAACAATAAAACCGCCAAAGGGAGTAGTACACAAGTCGACATTTAATCCTCACGCCAGAGCAGCGCAGCATTATAACATAGTGGAAGATTTGGCCCAATCGTCATCCGCTATGTCGACTCTTGAAGTACTACAGAATTGCCCATCCCAAAGGCAGGCTTTGTTATCGGCTATTGGTGGGGTTGACCCTAAGGATTCCAATCTTGTATCTTTTGATCACAAAGGATACGATCCTCAGTTACCAGCTCAACTAGCTTTCCTTATTCAAGTGAAAGCCCTCAACAAAACTGTTCACCAAACAATTATTGATGAGGGGGCATCTACGTGTATTATGTCGATGAGTTGCTGGAAAACTTTAGGATCTCCAACTTTGTCGCGATCTTCGACGACATTAAAAGCTTTCGACGGAAGGACTTATACCCCGTACGGTATCCTTAATAACTTGAAGGTTGAACTGGGAGGAAAAACAGTAGAAATAGATGTTGAAGTCATCGATGGGAATCTTGACTACAACATCCTACTGGGAAGACCATGGATCTATGCCATGGCAGCTGTTCTATCGACTTATTTTAGGAAGATCGCATTCCCGTTTGAAGGAGGGATTACGATCGTCGACCAACAAAAATTCCTCCCTAATGGTTCACAAGTTACAGGAAGCATTCCCATGATCCATGGAAGCAACCATTCGCTTCAAGACATCAGAGTAGGCCTACTGAAAGACCCCACATTAATGGGAACTTTCGCACTTCCACCTCCATTTTATATAGGAGAAGTAGCATTCGTAAGAGCCTGCAACATGATATCTTCTACGAGGATCTCAGAAGACAATGTCAAAATGGATCATGCAATGGTTTTTCCCCCAAGCCCTATAGAAATATTGTAGCAATCAATGTTTCGAGCATGGGAGGCGAACCCAAATCAACGCTCATCAAGCGTTTGGGTAGATAGGTCTAGAGAATATGGTACCCCATTAGATCCTTGGTCGAAAGTACATGGGACTGATGAAGGGATTCTACAATCAATGTTGATTGAGGGGGCACTATGGAATGATTGCCACCATCGTTCCCTTCTTCCGGAATATGAAGAAGATACTCAACATGACCTTTATCACCCTTCAGTTTTTGAATTCCTATAAAATACTATAAATACGGTGGATTCCGAGCGAAACTTATCCAATATTGAAGAGACTATAGCCATAAATATCTCGACTAAAACAAATGTTGTAGAGAATATTTATGTCGGCAAAGGTTGTTCCCCTTCAGAACTAGAAATATATAACACTCTTTTTCGCGAATTCAGAGATGTCTTTGCTTGGTCATATGATGAAATGCCAGGCATTGACTCGAGTATCATTGAACATGAAATTAAAATGTATCCTGATGTCAAACCAGTAAGACAACGGCTTCGGTAGGTGCACCCCAAGAAAGACGCTGCCATTAAGGCATAAGTTGAAAAACTTCTCCATGCTGGATTCATCTACCCGGTTCCTCTAACTGATTGGGTATCGAATATTGTCCCTGTTATGAAGAAACAAGGGACAATCAGAGTGTGTGTCGATTATAGGGATGTAAACCAAGCTTGTCCGAAGGACAACTACCCTACACCCTTCATCGACCAGATAATTGATGAATGTGCCGGATGTGAAATCTTTTCATTTATGGATGGATTTTTCGGGTATAATCAAATAAATATCCGCCCATAGGACCAGTCAAAGACTGCATTCATCTGTCTGTGGGGCACGTTCGCTTATCGAAAATTACCCTTTGGTTTAAAGAACCTAGGGGCGACGTTTCAGAGGGCAATGAATTATGCCTTCCATGAAATCAATAACATCGTTCAACCATATCTCGACGACCTTCCGGCTCATTCGCGAAAGCGGACTGATCATCCGCAGCATTTTAGAGCAATATTTCTACGTTGCCGACACTACAAGATAAGACTCAATCCGCACAAATGTGTGTTTTGCGTCGGTTCTGGTCGTTTACTTGGCTTTGTAGTCTCTAAGGATGGGATTCGTCTCGATCCTTGCAAGGTTCAGGCAATCATTAATTTGCCTCCACCTTCAAATTTGCTTCAGATTCAAAAACTCCAAGGGAAAGCAAACTTTCTGAGGAGATTCATTCCAAATTAAGCAGAACTTGCTAAAGGTTATACTCGTCTTTTGAAAAAGGATGTACCTTTTTTTTGGGATCAGGTGGCGCAAGCTTCCTTTGATGCTCTGAAAGATTCTCTAGTAAAAGCATCATTAATGTATGCCCCAGACTATCAAAGAGATTTTAACCTGTATCTGGCTGCAGCGGATATGACCATTGCGATGGTTTTAGTTCAAGAAGTCGATGGAATTGAACACCCTATATATTATTTAAGTAAGAACTTAAATGATACAGAAAGTAAATATTCTTATGTTGAAAAACTAGCGCTTGCAGCTGTTCAAGCGATTCAAAGGTTTCGACATTATGTCCTCTTTCGGAAAACTACCATTCTATCAGATTGCAACCCCATGACTTATATACTGTCGCGACAGTTGCTGGGGGGAAAATATTCAAAATGGATAGCGATCCTTCAAGAGTTTGATCTGGAATTTGTAAAATCCAAATCAAAGAAAGCCCTAGTTTTCGCAGAATTATTGTGCGATCTCCCATCGTCGTCCAACGATGAAACCTCTGAAGAATCAATCATGGACGAGAATTTGTTTCTGATATCTACAAGCAATGAGTGGTATGGAGATATCATAATTTATCTCCAAACCCAAAAGTTCAGGCCTAACACCTCTCACTCTGAACAAAAACGTATACGATACCAAGCTAAAGACTACATGATCGTCAGTGATACGCTTTACCGTCGTGGTATCGATACATTTCTGAGGAGGTGCCTTACCCATGAGGAGGCCGAAAAAGCCCTGAATGAGTGTCATTCAGGCACGTGTGGGGGGCATCAATCTGGATATGCAACAGCACAAAAAATCTTACGAGCAGGATACTTTTGGCCAACCATGTTCAAAGATTGCATAATCGCAGTCAGAAGTTGCCATGCTTGTCAAATTTTTGATAGCAAAACCAGAAGACCACCCACACCTTTACAGCCAAAAGTTGTTGTTGGGCCTTTCGCCAAATGGGGCATCGATTTCATGCAATGTAACCCCACCTTGACCGGGGGGCATGGGTATATTATAGTCGCCGTTGACTATTTTACCAAATGGGTCGAGGCGATGCCTACATTGGATAACACTGGTGAAACAGCTGCCCTTTTCTTTTTCAATCATGTAGTCGCCAGGTTCGACGTACCACAGGCTATAGTGACAGATCATGGATCGCATTTTCGCAATCACATGATGGTTGAATTAGCCGCCAAGCTAGGGCTATCTCACGACATCTCTACCCCGTATTATCCGCAAGCCAACGGACAAGTTGAAGCAATCAACAAGGTCCTGAAGCGTATGTTGCAAAGGATGATCGGGGTTCACAAAAGAAGGTGGCACCTAATCCTATACTCAGCCTTGTGGGCTTACCGAACATCGGTAAAGAACGCAAACGGGTTCACACCTTTCCAAATGGTGTATGGCCTGGAAGCAGTCTTGCCAATCCAGTGTGAAATTTCGTCGCTTAAACTCGCAATTGATCTCCTCCCCAGAACTTCGGAACAAGAGGCTCGTTTCTTGGAATTAATCCAATTGGATGAAACCCGTCATGATGCCGCTTTGGCTAACGAAGCCCATAAGAAACGAGTCAAGGCGCAGTTCGACAAAAATGTCAAACCCCGTGTCTTCTCAGAAGGTGACTTGGTCTTGCTTTATGACCAAGAATCCGATAAATTGGGAGCAGGTAAATTTAATTCCTTATGGATGGGCCCCTATATTGTTAAACGAGTGTTAGCAAAAGGAGCCTACGAGTTAATGGATTATGACGAAATTCCACTGGCGCAACCCCGCAATGGGTTGTACCTCAAGCGTTACTATGCTTAGATAGTAACCTGTATGCTTTTGTTGTATTTTGTTTTTGCTAAAGTGTTTGTTTTGGTCGAGTGATCCACCTTTTTACATTTATTGCAGATGTCAAACCTTCTGGAGACATGTGTTGGATATGCCGACGGAGCAAGTCGTAGTTCGCGGAACCTATCCTCCGCAGCCTGGGCCATTTTTGATCCAAGCGGCGAGTTAGTAAGTTTCAGAGGTGTGTGTATTGGGCAATCAACGAATAAAATCGTTGAGTATAGCGCGTTGATAGAACTACTCTCTGATTCCATCACCCATGGTATACGCCGACTAATTGTCAGGCTAGACTCACAACTCGTAATACTACAACTCAATGGTATATATTCTGTTCATAATCCAGCTATTTATCGCATGTTACTAAGGGTTAAGATTTTGGAAAGACGGTTTGATTCAATTCAATACCAGCATATTTCCAGAAACTTGAACACATTAACCAACTCATTAGCAAACTATGTGTTAGATATACATTTGCGGCATTTATAAAAAGAGACACATCATCAATGATTGTACATATGGATCATATAACTCAACCAGAATAAAACTCGAAAATCAAAATATATATAAGTTGTTTATTTTTCATACATAATGTTCTATAACCGAGACAAAATCGGTCATATGACCCAAAAACTCAAAAGTGCTAGGGGGCACCCTAGTCTAGTGATGCTCATGATAGCACGTCACGGCCTGTGCAATCATGCGCAAGAAGCGAGTCCATCGTCTAGGCACACCAGTAGTATGCCGCTGCAACTGTAAAGGTAACTCATCAATCCTCACATCGGGAATGCCGAGAGTAAGGCTCTCAACCTGCTCCTGCACAGCTGTAAGGATCTCGGCTACGTCAAGGTCGCGGAGAATAACTCTCCCAGCAGTCTCCCCTGCTGGGGCAGCAACTGTCGCCCTCGGGCGAACTGCTGGACGAACAGGACCAACATCTGCATGCACACATGAGTTTGATTAAAGTCTTGATAGAATAAAGCACAAGGACATTATAAATAAGAGCAGTAAACAGTAATATGGTCAAAGATTTTACCAATAGCACCGCACTGTTTGTCATCTAGTAGTACCAAGTCCGGATCACCTCGGAAATCCATACCAACATATGGATACTCAGAATAGACCATCTCCTGGCGCTCGAACCACCTGAAGAAGGTATCAGTGAAAGTAATCTGAGATTGACCAGCATGCCTAGAAATGTGGTCAACCCATCTCTGCATGCGTGCCTCGGTAGGAGAAGGCAGGTCGAGTGCAATATACTGAGGCTGCATCAGTGGTATTTTATCCAAGGCAAAGGCAGTCAAAATAGAACCAAATCCAAAGTTCTTCAGCTTCCCGTCCTTTACCTTGGTTAATTGACTTTTCGTCTGAATAAGTACTGCATCACACCAGTTGAATACTTTCGGTTGGAGACACTCCAAGGCGTGTTGTACATAAGACCTGTTGGCAACATGAAGAGATGTGCTACCGGCCATCCTACCAATAGTATATAGAATGGACCAGAGAGACCTGTCAGTAATCTCACGGATAACAACCTTGTTGTCTCTGCTCGGCTGGGAACCTTCCCTGCAATACTGGCGGACATAATCTCTCACGGAGTCATTCCCCCGGGCCGAACCTGACAAAGAAATGGGGGCACCCCGCCTTGACAACCCAGTCAAGAAGTAAATGTCCACTATGGTCAAGGGGATGGATTTTCCCCTAATCTGGAATACTTGGTTAATAGGATCCCAAGCATCAAGCATATACTGCAGTAAAGAGATTTGTGCTCTCATGCTAGAGATACGGAAGAACTTCAGCAGGCCACAGTTCCGCAGCGCGTTCACCGTGATAGGGTCACGGAGGGAAATCATGTCCTCCTCTTCATGTTCTCGTTCTCGCCATGTAAGGGACATTTTGCTCAAAGATCCCTGCAAAACAAACAAGAGAAGGAGTAAGTTCCTGAATTTGATGAGAAACTGGCAAAATTTCATCAAAAAACTGTGCAAGAAGACCAGTTTTTGTGTCCAACGTAGGTAACCAGTGTCCCACCTACGTTGAAGGTCAAACTGCCTTAAGGCAGATTGACATTCAACGCAGGTTTCGAATGGACCACCTGCGCTGATGGCAGGGCGCCCTGGCAAAACCCCAGGTGCTCAGAAAGATAGGGAAACATGCATAGAATGGAAAAATGAAACCATGAAAAGAAAGAGCTAGGGTTTAGCTCCTACCTGGTCCAGACGGCACCGAGAATCGTCCACAGAATCTCCCGAAATCAGCTGGTGAAGATCAAGGGAGAAGAGGCACCTCCAAAGCTCCAACAAACCAAGTTCAAATGAAATGGTAAAATGAGAGGTAAAAACACTTTTTAACTGATTTTTACGTGGTTCAAAGCGAAATATTAGTGTTTTAATCTCATTTTCAAGCAAATGTTATTCATTTCTAACTAAGTTTGATGCAGCAATTGAGAATGCAGTACTATCTTTGAAAAGAGAAAAGCTAGTTATGGTAAAAAATCAAAATTTGACTATATAATCGAGCAGTTTTAGCATAAAGTTCATGCTCGTTAAAAAATAAACGCAAGATCCGAGCAGTTTTAACGCGGACTTCATGCTCGTTAAAAAATAAACATAAGCAATGAGCAAGAGTTTCCCCCAGTGTTTAAGCTCATTTTAATAAAAAATGAACCTACCCGGTAAATAACCACTGTGAATGTAATATCGTCAGCCGTTAAAGCCTTGGTCGTGTTTGCACCTGTCACCTCCACTTTTCATTTGGCCGATCGTTCACCTCCATATGATTGTTTACCCATTTTGAGGAACAGCTGCGAAGAGTGATTTCACCTAGCCATCCTTGTGACACTGCCGTGATTGGAAAATTCCAACCTATACCTGGAATCTGCTGCTAACCCTGTTTATCACTCGTTCCTCAAAAGACGAGTCTTCTTTAAGCTCTTTTCAATTGACTCGTAAAATATGAAAAGATTGCCGAGTTTTGGCCTTCCAGCTCGTTAAAGGACAGGAAGAGCTATCCCTCCTCTAGATTTTAATCTTTTTGGACCTGAGGGATTATTGCACAAAAAGATCGAGCGCTTGTTTTGTTCAGCTCGTTAAAACTATCGAAAACTCATCCCTTCTATATTGTTTTATAATTTTTCGGACTTAAGGGATTAGATGACGAAAAAGGGATTTTGGAGTTGACTTTATGTGCCTTTTCAGACTCTCTAAAAATGAAAAGGACCGAGTTATCCTTGTCGTTAGACTCGTTAAAATTATTAAATAGCGACAAACTTGTCTTTAGACGAGAACGAGTTTCACTATCGCTAGGCTCGTTAAAACATAGCGATGGGCTTGCCCGAAGGGCAGGTTATAGAACAAGCATATGTTATCCTCCTCAAGCTTGACAAAAATAAAGAGGTACTGGTCAACAATGACTGGGGAAAAATTGGGAGAAACTAAAGAAAACTTTGATGGTAGCAGGTCGCTCTTAAACATGACACTTTTCCTCCGTACCACAATCGGGTTGGGTTGTTTCATTCACCAGTCACATCACCATGGTCTCGCCATACCATCCATATTTGGGGTAATGCTACCGATCCATCGCATCAGTGTCACCATATGTTCAAGAGAAGTCGTTCAGAAAGAGTCAACCAGGTCCCATCCACTGCCATACATTATCCTTCATCCATTCATGACCGCCACCCTGAATCATATGTCACAGATCATTTTCACCTCCATTAAAATCATTAGCTCCGTTCCGTGTCACTGATGTGGGATTCATTAAGGCCCTCCTGTAATGGATCGCTTCTTGTCGACATCAGCTCATTATCCAAGAAGTTGATCTAGGAACAACCCCTTTCAGTACTTTGAAGCTTGCATGCCTCAATGGCAAGTTTCTCACTTCCGACGACAGGTATACATCAATGACCTTCGAACGAAAGATTTTGCGTGGTGTTCAATGCCAAGTCCTTTATTCACACCACGTGAATTGTACTGTGGTACCTTGAGGGTCATTATCATTATCGGTGATTCCTCTCGCGCTTGTTAACGGTTTACATCATTGACCGGTAATCAAGCGATGTCTTTCCATGTTCGACTTCAGAGCAATTCTCACATGGATCGACTTGTACTTAGAGTGAAGATCGAACGGGTTTGAAGACCCCGGATCTAGTTTCATCCATCCGGGCTGCGATATATATTCAGGAAAGATAAAGACATTGACATGTACATCATTGCAGCAGATAATCATCCTACTCAAAGGATGATAATTTCATCAAAATTATCAGTCTATCATCGGACGATTGTCTGTTCTATGTACAGAAAAATGAGTTTATAAAGCTAAGCATGGGAATGCCCGCCTCAGCTAGATCATGAAAGCAGTATGAAAAATAATGTATTGTATTGTATTGTACTACAGGTCTCCTCCCAGCGTTGGATGAACTTCGGATCCCCCTGATAAAGCATTTCGCCCAATAAACAACCTCATACTTTAGGGGGCAACTGTTATAGACAGTTTTGTGCCTTACAGCATTGAGCATGAAATGTCCATAATCTAAGGGATCCAAAGTCCCTAAACATGTTGTTCCTACCCCTAGAGGAACAAGGCTAACAAACCACAGCAATTCACAAAAGTTCTCCACTTGAACTGCTAAAAAACAAGTCAATTCAGGATCATGTCAACTGCTCCATTGACCATCTACGCTAAATGTCAGTGGCTCCACTGTCTACCTGCGTTAAATGTCAACTCCAACACTAGCTACCTGCGTTGAGCGAGTTTGGACAAGTGGCAGACTCATTCCTCAAGGTTTCAATGCTCAGGAAGCTTCCAAAATGACACTTGCCTCAGGGAATTCGACTGGTGATGAGTAAGAGGTTCCAAATCTCCAAGTGGAAGCAAGAACCTCCAAGTGGACTCAAGAATTGATAGAGGGAGAGGACACTAGTCAGATCTCAAGCTGACTCATCCTCTCTCCAAACATCTATATATGGATCTCTTCTCCATGAGATATGGAGGCTGGAATTTTGTTATTGCAAAGAATTGCTGTTGGTTTGAGACTGGAAACATTGGGTGCTTAATGCTTTGAAGGGAGCTGAAGAAGGAATTCCATTCTGCTAGGAAGGAGATGCTGGATTGGAGCCCTCTGGGTTGTATCTCTTCCTGAACCTTGTTATCAATCAATAAAGCTATCTTGGTTTTCTCCTATATACTGGTGTATTTGTATGATTGCATTAGTGTATTTTATTTACTTCTAATCCTAAATCATTTGTGAATATGAATATCTGCCTTTGTGTTGTGTTCTTCTCTTGTCGCAAGTAGCTGTTCTCTTGTCACAGGTAGCTGTTCTCTTGTGATCTCGTGGGAATCAAGTAGTTGTTCTCTTCAGCAAGCGAGGAGGCAAGTAGCTGTGAACACCCAAAGAGAAGAGGATCTAGATCGAGGGACAAACGGAAGACAATGGTAAGTCTATCGATCTCTCTTCTTTCACATTTCATAAAGGAAGAAACCAGAATAGTTGTATCTATTTGTTGCTAAGGCACTGTCACACCTTAGGTGGATAGGATCGTCCTGCATAGGCATTTTTCCCCACAACATATAGTCATTTTCCTATTCAGGCCTTTCGGTCGAACAGACTAACAACCAAACATTACAAAATTGTCTATCAGTTATAATAGAACATGCACTTCATTGGCCATATACCATCCATGGCAAATATCCTGGACTGTGCGCCAACGATATCCATCCTAAATTAATCAACAACCGAACTTGGAGTCGTGGATCAAAACATCCACGTGGAAAGATTCAGTTCACGTAAATCTCGGAATAATCATCGTCGACAATGTAGGAATCTTCCTGCACTAATCATGCTAACTCATAATTAACACTTAGTTTCTCAACTACTTCTAGGAAATTAACATAAGTTACAAGAGGTACTTAATAGGCATGAAATCTATGTAAAAATGATTAATAAAGCACTTTAATAAATCTTAATGTAAGATACGAATCATCTGTAGGAATAGGTAGTTATCTTGGACTAGTGCAGGAAAGAGAGGTTTAAGTCGAGATAAAACATAGGTTAATGTCTATAGAAATGGGGTAAAAATAGAGAAATTTGGGACACCAACATCCTCCCATCCCTAATTTTTTATGTGTCCTCACACAACATTTTACCTTCTGCAAAAAATCCTCAAGAAATGAGTGGCCAGCTCTCAATCCTGAACTTCAATTCTTATTTCTGCTTTCATTATCTTCTTCTTTTTACCTCGGGCTCTTCTCAATTGATTAGTCACCTTCTTGAGGCATTTGTAGCATTTGGAAGCCCGATACTTCCATACTTTTACTCGCTCCTTCTGCCTTTTTACCTCTGCAAGTAGCTCTACCTCTCTTTGCTCCTACCAATTTTTCTCCTTCATGATCTGGTTCAAAGCCTCCAGGTAATGAACTTGCTACTCCAAATCTACTATTCGGTTGTTGAGGTAGAGAGTGGAGGGTTTTTTGCTCAGGTTTTCAGGTGTAAATTGTTTCTCTGCAATGGACTCGAAACAGGTCCCATCATTGTCAAGGTCAAGGTCGTCCAAAGTCTACATTATGACGTCGCCGAAGGTTTCTACACTCTGGGTTTCCTTGCTGCCGAGGGTTTCGATGCCCTCCACAACCTTCACGCCAAGGGTTTCAGTACCTTGTGCACTCAATTCCTTAGGGTTTTCAATGCCCTATTTTTCCAATTCCTCAAGGGATTTAGTACCGTGTCCATTTGACCCAGTAGGGGTTTCAATACCCTGTATTTCTAAAATAGTAGGGGCTTCAATACCCTATTCTTCTAAAACAACGGGGACTTCAATACCCCGTTCCTCAAAAATCATTGAGGGTTTCAATGTTCGGTTCACTAAAATTATTGAGGGTCTCTATATGTTGTTCCTCTTCATCCTCATGACCCTTTGTGTGGACTTCACCTGTACTCGGTGTTGTCTTCCTCTTCCTTAATTTGCTGACAAAAGTTGACAACAATACGTCGTCTTCCGTGTTCTCTTCATCTTCCACAGCGTGTGTTGCTGCACCTGCAAGCACTGAAGGTTATAAACTTTAGGGGAAACTTGGGGTGATTCATCAATTATAATCGGAGAGCTTCACTGGCTCATCCCTTGAGAGACCGTCTTCTTCCTCACCAAGGTTCTAGTCTTTCTCTTCTTAGCCAAGGGTGGATTGTTTTCAACAGTCTTCCTCCCTGCTTGCACCAATGTGCTTTCACCTTTTTTCTTGGAAGGAGACGATGTCTCATCTTTCCTTTTCTTACTTGTACTCCTGCTAGCGGACTTCCCAGCACTCCTTGCCCAAAACTATTTTAGAAATGCTCCCCAAATTACTCCTTTTTCTTCTAGCTTCTTCTTGACTAGGATCATGATAAGCCCATGATGGTATAGCTTGCTTGCAACTTAGTTTGTGTTCCCACCCTGCATACCCTTCGCCATTTTCTCAAGACTTTTGAGAAGGTAGTAAGGGAAATTAATCAATTTTCCTGACTCAAAGTGCAGCAACAGCTGAAGGTGATATATGAATGCCAATGTGTAAGGTAAGGTCCCTCACCAGTCACGAATTTATGCAGTATGAATGGGAGGTCTCTCCACTTCCCAATCATGGCACTCTATAGAAGACCCTTCCTCCAATCAACCTTAAGGTTCTTGTCAACCACGAACTGGTGCCACGTTTCCTCCCAAGCCGCTCCTTTTTAAACCAATGCTCCCCTGTAAGTGTCAAGCCTGTAGCTTGTGCAATAGACTCCTCTGTGACTTTGAACTTCAACAAATTGACCCTGATTCGACCTCCTTTTAATGTCTTCACGAACTCCGGTACCACATCCATGTCGAACCCATCAAGCTTCTGTAAAAATGATAGGAACCCGGATTCTTGCAATAGTGCAAGATTGTTACAGTATTCTACAATTTTCTCAATCTCCTACAAAGACAACGGCTCACTCCTTACGGGTTCCATGTCAAACTACACTTCACCCTTTCCGGTCACAACCTCGAAAGAATTCTAGCAAGTGACACCAACGCTTGCCGAGAGATTTATGCCGGAGGTTCGTCACCCTTCGTCTTTTCAGTCCCACTCACTCGATCATGATGAAAATAGCTCTTCGTATTAGGCGTATATTCGTATCAACCCACTGTAGGTGAGTCATAATGATTCGGTGTAGTGGAGGTTTATGCGGCAGGGGCACAACAATTACAATGATCAAGTTATGGGGTAAGGTAATAATGAACAAGCAATGCGAAATTATTCCAAGGAAGGTGAATAGAGGCTATTGGACAACATTACTATCCCACAATCCACCTCGTAATTTAATCAAGAAATACTTCAGCACTTGTTAAAAAAATTAGATTTCAGAACCCTATACACCTTGCACTTTATAAAATTTCCTAAGTCAGTAAATGATGAAATAGGGCATTAATTGAAACATGCAATGCTATGATATATCAATACTCATGTGCAAGAAAATAAAGATCCATAAACATCCCTTATAAGACACTCCTGGACTGTGTGAATTTTATTTTACACTTGCTTTCACAGTCAGTTGCATTCCTGCACTAAACCTACTTGCACTGCGTCGTGCTTGCACTACACGTCTTGCACTAGGGAATTTTACCAAAACAAAAAAATTCTGATAGAACACAATTCTTTAGCTGGACTAAAAAAAAATTCCTCAATATATAAGAAAACTTTTATTCACCATCCTTTGGTGTTTCACAAGCATGCCTTCTGGATTGACTGCTCAAATTCTGCAATCAATTTATGAGGGACTAAAGAAGTGCGAAGGGGGTAAAAAAAAATTGAATGGGAAGGAACATTACAACAGGGATTCCAGAAACAATATCACCAAGGGGGATAAATGAAACGGGGCGTGGAAAACAATTCAAGGGAAAAGAGGGATTTTATGAAATCGGGCAAGGGTAGTTTTCTTAGAAGAAAGAGGAAGGTAATTCATTGGGGATTTTAGAAAAGAAACTAGTGGGAATTTTCGAAATGGGAAATAGAAGAAAGGCAATTTTTTTACCTTGAAATTTTCCTGCAATTGTGTGGGAAAAAGTAATTGCAGCGGGAAGTAAGTGTTTACTTGAATAAAAATTTCCATGCTAGTTACCCCAAACTTGGGTAAGTGCTTGGTTTTGTGAACCCGCTTCTTCTTCGTGGCAACCAGCATATCTAGAAGATCAAGTAACATTCCATTTTTATTAAAAAAATTATCTTCCTGCTAGCATGATGGTTTTCAGGTTGATCCTTTTGCAATCATGTCAGTCAACTGATTTTCATAATTACAGGATTTTTTTTCTTTTTATTTTTATTTTATTATTTTTTAATAAGGACAAGAAGGAATCAAATCTTCGATAGGTTGGTGTTACCACCTACCAACTCCTTTTCAAATGGTTGTTGGACTTGCTTCATGAAATCTCCTTTAGTAAGGGGCTAAAAATATACCTTCAATCTATGCCCGTTTACCAGGAACACAAAATTCTGCCCATCAATAGTTTTGATTTCTACTGCTGCATTTTCGAACACTTTGACCACCTCATAGGGTCCCATCTAGCGTGTATGGAAATTTCCTTTAAAATATTTGAATCTAGAATTGTAAAGGATTACCCAATCATCTGATTGGAACTGCTTCTTCTGAATCGAATTGTCATGCCACTTCTTGCGCTACTGTTGAACCAAGATGTTCTTCTAAACAACATCCCTTCGGAATTCATATAACTCATTTAATTGTAGAAGATGTTGTTGTTGTGCTTTAGAGAGAGCCAGCCCCAATTGTACTGCAGTCCTGAAAGTCTTGATTTGGAATTTTGTTGGCAAGAGGACTTATTTTTCGTACACCAGCTCATAGGGTGTGTGTCCTATGTTGTTTCTCCAAGTGGTTCGATATGCCCAATGCTTCCGGTAATTTGTCAGCCCAATTCTTTCTGTGCATATTTACCATTTTTGTGAAGATGGACTCAATCACCTTATTCATGGACTCCACCTGACCATTTGCTTGCAGGTGATACGGTTTAGATTTCCAGTGTCGTATTTTGTACTGCTCTATCACACCCTGTACCATATTAGAAATAAATTGTGGTCCATTGTCAAAAACAGTTTCTCTAGGCACACCAAATCTAGTAAATATTTCAATAAAAATAAATTCAACTCTTTCAGTAGCAAAAGAAATAGCTTTAGCTTCTATGCATTTCATAACAAAATCTATACAAACCAAAATATGATTTTTATTTGATGATGTTGGATTTATTGGTCCTATGAAATCAATGGCCCTTTTTTCAAAATGCTCAATCATAACCTGAGGACATAAAGGAATTTCATTGGTTTGATTAGACTAGCAAACTCGTTGACAGTGATCACACCGCTTGACATACTATTTGGCATCCTTAAACAAGGAAGGTCAAAAATAGCCAGCTCGTAACACTTTTTATGCAGTCTACTTATCGGCGAAGTGACCCCTGCAAGGTTCATCATGGGCAGATTTTAAAATATCAAACACTTCTTCCTCTCTTACACATCTATGGATAATGAGATCTGCTCCAATGTAAAAGAGGTCTCCTTGGATCTAGGAATATGCAACACTTTTCTATATGATATTATGCCTTTCACGAGGGGATAAGTGAGGTGGTAATTTTCCAATGACTAAATAGTTAGCTATGTGAGCAAACCATGGGTATTTTATTGACACAACAAAAAGATGTTTGTCAGGAAAATCATCATCAACAGGAATTGTTTTACCAGGATTATTTAACCTTGAAAGATAATCTGCTACTACATTTGATTTACCTGGTCTATCAACAATAGTAATATTAAATTCTTGTAACAATAGTAACCACCTAGTCACTCTACTGCTAGTTAATGGTTTATTCATCAAATATCTTATTTCGGAATGATCAGTATGCAAAAAGACTTCATATCTTGTAATATAATGTCTAGATTTGTTAATGGAAAAAATTACAGCTAAAAACTCTTTCTCGGTAACCGTATAATTGAGTTTGGCAGGTGATAATTTTTTACTAATGAAATAAATAGCATAAGATTTTTTGTCTTCTTCTTGTCCTAAAGCTGCGCCAATAGCAATATCTGAGGCATCAAAGGAAATATGAAATGGCAGGGACTAGTTTGGTCGTCTCAAAACTAGTGTCTGGACTAGTTTTTCCTTCAATGTCTCAAAGGACTATTGGCAAGTTGTGGACCAAGAAAACTCACTATCCTTAGCCAAAAATTGGAAAAGGGGGGTAGCTATCCTTGAGAAATTCTCAATGAATCTCCTAAAGTAGCCCACATGTCCTATAAAACCTCTCACTTCCCTTTGAGTTTTGGGTATAGGAAGACTCAAAATGACTTCTATTTTTGCAGGGTCAACTTGGATACCTTTTTCGGAAATAAGATGACCAACAACCACCCCCACCTTGCACATTAATCTACATTTCTTGTCATTCAAGGCGAGATGAGCTTGTTGGCAGCAAAGAAGCACTTTTTCTAGATTCTTGAGGGCTTCCTGAAATGAATCACCAAACACAGAGAAGTCATACATATAGATTTCTACACACTCAAGGTTAGTAAAAATAGCCAAGGCTGCCCTTTGAAAGGTATTCGGGGCATTACATAGCCCAAAGGGAAGCACTCGGTAAGAAAATGTACCCCATGGACATGTAAAAGTGGTTTTGTCTTGATCCCCGAGTGCTATCTGTATTTGGTTATATTCGCTAAAGTCGTCTAGAAAAAAAAAAGTACTTCTTACCGGCAAGGATATTGAGTACTTGATCAATGAAATGAAGGGGGAAGTAATCTTGAGATTGGCCTTGTTCAATTCTCTGTTCTCAGGACTAATACTAATGGAGAGACCCACTGGCTATTAGAAATGGGATAGATAAAATCAACATCTAAGAATTTTTGCAATTATTCCTTTACAATGTCTCTTAGAGCTGGGTTCATTCACCTTTGGGGTTGTCAGATAGGTCAGGCTCCATCCTGAATATAAATATGGTGTGTACAAGTTCTAGGAGGGATGCCTTTCATATCTTCGTAACCCCATGCAAAGGCATCAAGATCGTTTCACAACAAATTCACAAGCTACTCTTGCTAGGAAGGATCCAAGTTTGAACTGATATACAAGGATTTACCTAGACTAATCTCAACAACAGTGGTATCAGGATCAAGAGTACACAAAGGTGTCACTAGATATGGTGGTGATGGAGGTAGAGATTCATATCTTTCCTGAAAATCTAAACTATAAATCTGACTCAATGACTCAAAATTAGGCATGGTGTCTAGATTGTTCAAGAAGTCTTGAATCTCACCCTCCTAAAAGGAATCAACATTTTGATGTATAAAGGAAATAGGTTGAGTCTCCTCATCACTACTGTATTCTAACCATAAAGTGTCTAGGAGCTCCTAAATGGATCTAGCGGGTGGATTCAAGGTGACCTTCTTCTTGGAATCTCCATGGGAAATATACATATCACTAGAACAATATTTGATATAAGCACCAACTGTATCAAACAATGGTCATCCCAAGATCAAGGGATGTCCTCCCACAAGATTCTTTGGTTGAAGCACAATGAAATCTGTAGGATATTCCTAAGAGTCTAGGGAAATGACCACATCATCCAGCACCCCTTCCGGCTTGATTTTAGATCTATCTGCTAGTTCAAGCATAGTGGGAGTAGGACGAATATGGACCAATCCAAGTTGATCCATGTTTTGCTTGGTCATAACATTAATGGCTACCCCTAGGTCTATAAGTACATTGGAGACAAGGACATCACCTATTTGAACAGAGACAATAGGGTTTTCGGGGTCAGTATATTTTTCCATGTGCATACACCCTGTCATTAACTCTGCTGCCCTACCAACAAATTGAATAGTTTGAGGTTCCAATCTTCTCCTTCCTGGCTTCTTGAGATAGATTTCCCTAATTATTTTTGTAAAAATTGGGATCTCTTTAATAGCTTGGAGCAAAGGTATACTTATGAAAAGTTTCCTAAGCTCAGAAGCTAGGCTAGACTCAGGAATGGGGTCTTTCTTCTCCACAACTAACCTCTCTCGATAGGGAGGTCGGTTGTAAGAAGATGGAAAGGGCTCAAAAGGTACATGGATAATCAAAATGGTGTCGTCTTCTTCGGAATGGTCAAGAGTTTCCTCCTCTCCTTTCTCATTGATAATCAGCATAGGCTGCTTTTGATTTTTTTAGGTTACTACCTTCCCTTATCTCAATTGGAGATCATTGAATCCAACTAGCGTAGAGTGATATCTGGAAGAAGAAAGCGGGTTCATAGAATGGATCATTTGTACCGCTTTATTATTGGGGCTGGGTAAAGTTTGAGCAGGCAGTTGAGAAGGTTGAAATGGTGGAGGTAAAGGTAATGGTGGCATAGGTTGACTTTGTTGAGGTAATGATGGTCGTGGCATTGGGTAAGGTGCATATGTAGGAGGGTATGATTTCATAGGTGCAGGATAGGAATGATGTGAATGATGTGAATGGTTTGGCCCTCTCCATCCTTGTTGCCAAGATTTGGAGGGTTGTCCATACTGATATTGGTTCCCATGCTACCAATGTTGAGAGTGACCCATGTTAGTATAAGAATATGAGTGTGCATTATAACCAAAAAAATGTGGTGGAGGTTCAGGAACAATACATGCACTTACCTGAGGCCAATTTCTTCGTGCTCCCATAACATGCAGTGATTCAGCTTCAGGTTGTCCTCCCTCGCATACAGATTTAAGCCCAGGTATGGAGGGACATTTTTCTATAGCATGATTCTTTGCACAAATTTCACATTTATTAGTTTCTTTAATATCGAGAGGAAATTCTCTTAAAGGATGCTCTCTTCTACATCTTGGACAGAAAATAGACAATGACTCTTGATCTTCTACAAGTTTTTGCTGAAACTTCAAAGAGTCTATTTGTTTACTAACAGTATTCATTATTTCAATTTTCATATTTTCCATTTTGTTTTCTAATCCAATAATCATAGCATTAGTAGATTCATTTTTCCTGTTTCTATTCTGAATTCCTTTACGAGATCTATATTGGTTCCTCAAGAATTTCCTACACAAGTCACAGATCTCATCAAAAGGTTTTTGAGCAATATCCCCTTGTCATAACAGATTTAGATTATTCCTAGCATCATCAATAAGCCCACATAAGAACAAGGTTCTAATGGTACTTAGATCAAATTTGTGCTTTGACCTTTCGAGGATGTACAGGAATCTATCCAAGTAGTCCTATAGCATCTCATCATCATTTTTCACAATAGTAAAGACTTCATCTTGAATATATCTAGTTTTACAATATTCCTGATATTTTGACAAGAACACTCTTTTCATTTTCTCCAAAGAAGTTATAGTGTTTCCTCCTAGTCCCATGAACCAACGGAGTGCTACGTCCTTGAGAGTTGCAGGAAACAACTTTAACTTCTGGGCATCAGATGAATAATCATAACTTCCACACAAAATATCAAACTCAAACAAGAAAGATTATGGGTCTTCATGTACCTTACCATAGAAATGAGGAAGAGCTCATGGTGAAATATTTTTCATTTGTACTTGTTTAGGATTCACAATTGGGAATCTAAAAGTGGATTGTTCCTCATTTACCTAATTTTCACCACTTCCTTCTGCATGGTCTTCCTCATATGACATTGTTGTTCCTCCACACGAACCTCTCTCAATAGGTTGAGAAGGCTGACTATGGATTCCAATAGTCCCCTTCTTCCCCTTTATGGGTTGTGTCACACCTAGACCACTGCTACCAAAGCCCAAGTGGACTATTCCTGTGTGATGAGTATGAGTTTGTTTGGAATTTCTGCCTGTGAAAGAAGGCCCAATATGAGATTTCATTTCATATTTGTCAATATTTATTTGGCCCCTGGTGGGCTTCAGTCCCGTATCTCTTTTAGGCATTCATTTCAAAAAAATGACAAAACGAAATTCGAATAAAAACTGCAATTTTCAAAAAAAAAAAATTAGCACCTATAAATCCCTTCAAACAATAGAAGCACACTACAGAAAAAAATAATAGCAGACTTACCCCTATTGCAAAAAATGGAAAATTCTTAACAATTCAAATTGCCTCCCCGGCAATGGCGCCAAAATGTTGGGTGCGAGAATTGCGCTTAAGCAAACTCCTCAACACTTAATGATCGAACCGGGGGTTTGGTAACCTTAGAGACGACGCACAGGCAATGCTAGTAGTGGTATGAACTTTTCCTATTCCTAATCCTACTTCTTAAAGGAAATGTTTGCGAATCAGACAGAAAACAATCTTAAAGGTAATTGACACCAAAGAAACTCTAGTGCTGGAATGTAAAAGAATAATTTGCAAGTAAATCAAGTAGAGGAGTTCTCGCACAATTGGAAGAAATCCTAAATGCTGGAATGAAATTCTATGTTTATATTTAGATAGATGGATAACGATATAACTAGTGGGCCCTTGCAGAGATCTGTTTTCCTCTTGATCTTCCTTCTACACAAACAACTTGTTCTTGTACTATTGCAATATGTTTGCACTAGTGCAGGTATAGTGCCTCTGTGTAAAGGTAAATTTTACCTCCCTTACTGAATATTTATGTCTTTGTGGAGGTGCTCTAAGCCCCAAGGCTTAGAGCACTCTATTTCTATGACAAGAGACTAGCTCTTGCACCGAGGTAGATTTTCCTTCACCAAAGGTTTCAATTTACATTTGAAAATATTGAAAGACGTGCTGAAAAGAATTGCAATTGAAAACAAAATTCTGAGATAAATTATCTATGGAAAATAAATGCTTTAATTAATTAAATCTTGCAATTGAATTAAACTTCATGAAATGAAAGCAACTCAAAGTAATCAAATCAATAGTCTAAGTGATTTGCATGTATCAGCTAGGTTCGACAGTCCACTTAAAAAAAAATTGTTCTTTGTTCATAAGTCATAACATGCAAGCATAAAGTGTCTATGATAAATTCATATAATCATTCTCAAATCCTTTAGAAATTTACTTTGAATGTTAAGGACGATTACTGAAATCAATAATATATTTGCTTGCAAAAACAACTTAAAATGGTAAACAGCAAGAGAAATGCAATATTTGTTGTGAAATGAATAACTAAACCACAGTGCAGGAGACTACATGCATTGGTACAGGAAGAGGCTTCCTACATGATGCAAACAGAAGCAAATCGAGACCAAAATTGCGCGTAAAGAAATGCAAGAAAGGAATTACAAGAAAGAAATAAACTCAATCAACTTCCAAGCCACGGATCTGCTCACACTTTACGAAATAGATTGAAATCAGAACTTCAGAAGTAAATATGAAAATAGTTCACACCACACAACTGCAAAGGGAAATATTCACACAGTCTTTCCAAATGACAAAAGCACAAGGGTAAACGAGTTGGGTTGGCTGGGCCCTAGCCAACCAGCTCGTTTCCCGTTCAAGAAATGAGACGATTCAGCACTCAAGTATGCATGAAAGATAAATTAAACACAGTGTATGAATAACTTGGCGAGTTCCTTGTATTACTTGATCAGTAAATGTGCATAGTAGTGCGAGTCCAACCTAGAGCCAAGGGTGATACCAAAATACATAGAAAATGGAATTACAGCCTAAGGATCGCTAGATAGTTCTACCTACAATCTATATTTTATACATTCTTTTGGCCTTAGTCGTATTCCACTAATTACAGTCATTTTCCTATTCAGGCCTTTTGGCCGAACGGATTAACAACCAAGCATTACAAAATCAGTTTTCAGTTATAATAGAACGTGTACTTTGTTGGCCATAGACCATCCTTGGAAAATATCCCTGACTGCGCACCACCGATATCCATCCTCAGTTAATCAGAAACTGAACTCAGAGTCATGGATCAAAACTTCCACGTGGAAAGATTCAGTTCACGAAAATCTCGGAACAATCATCGTTGGCGGTGCAGGAATCTACCTGCACTGATCATGCTAACTCATAATTAACACTTAGTTTCTCAATTACTTCTAGGAAATTAACATAAGTTACAAGAGGTAATTAATAGGCATGAAATCTATGTAAAAATGATTAATAAAGCACTTTAATAAATCTTAATGTAAGATATGAAGCATATGAAGGAATAGGTAGTTATCTTGGACTAGTGCAGGAAAGAGAGGTTTAAGTTGATATAAAACAGAGGTTAATGTTTATAGAAATGGGGTAAAAATAGAGAAATTTGGGACACCAATACGCCAATAGAGGAAGAAGCCATTTCTCTTTGAGATTGTCCCAATATACACCGAGCATTTGGATCCATAAGTTGGCTTGGATCTAGCTTAATGAAGGTTTATTGAACCAAGCCCCTCCTATTACCTTTTTACTTGAAAATTGGAGTGTTGATAACCCCTCACATATAATCTTTCATGCACTCCTCTATTTAAGTTGTCCTAGCCACTGGTCTACAATCAACCCAAAGGTTGTCTCTAGGGAGCTTTCTTTGTCTCCTACTGCACTTGTGTTGCAGGTGTAAGAAAAAGCGACAACAGACACGAGGCATGGAACTAATTTGAGTTTTAACAAAAAATTCAATGGCAACTAGATGAGTCTCATTATGATCAATAGCACTTGGAGGAGGTGAATTTAACTATTCATATTCTTCTTGTTTTCTAGTATTATGCACAAGAGTTGAAATTAGGGGAGGAATATGAAGTGTCTTTTGTGGGACATCTATTGTATTATTTTCAATTTCTTCCAATTGCTTAAGCATTTTAATTTCCTCTAATTTTTTTATAATAAATTCTTTCAAAGGGTCATTGGTGACTTTAGAGTTGATTGTTTCAATTTATAAGGGTTATTTTACACGTAGAATTTGCAAGACCTTGAATATAGAAGCTTCATTTGAAATTGGTTCCCTTGTCTCTCGCTACTAAATTAATAGAAAATAAGATCACCACTCTTCTCTAAACATTAGGAACTACTAGTACCTTTCTAGGGGAAGCTTCCCCACCCTTCTAAAAAATTATTGATAAGATTTGGACTTAAAAAAAAAATCGCCATAAGAATAATTTTAATGTACATACTTCTTTAGACCCACAACAACACAATTATAACCAACAATTCCTAAAGAATCATTGGGTTTTGAAGGAATTTTAGCCAGCTTAAGTGTAAAGAAGTTAATTAATTGTTTTTGGGCATGTTGGATATTTTGTAGGGTGTGAATATCGACTTCACTTGTAAATTTAGGCCAAATTTTTTTTGATATTCTTTGCAATTCATCGGAATTCTTGTTTTAGCTATCTGATAATCAATTTCCTTTAAAACTAGCCTATCAGGAACATAAAGGGGTAAAGAACATGGAGGTTCTTAACAACCATACATCCTTATGTATGAGAAACCCTCTTGTAAATACCAATTTCCCATTCGCTCAATTCAATCTTTGGATTATTCTAAATTATATGAGTTTTAGTGTTGAATGTTAACTCAAAAATAGGCGTAATGATGAAATGACAGATTTGGCAAAAATCGTCAGAATAATTTTCCTCCTAGAGCTTGTTATGATATATATGGATAGGTAGTGCTTACACAAGTGTCCACATCCATCCCATTGCATGAAAGGAGGTAGTAAATAAAATGGCTTCCATAACAAAATATAACATATAGAAAGGAGGGCTATGAGTGGCAGTCTTAGCAAGGTGGAAAGAATTGATGTTTTCGGCTAGGTTATCTGACAAGATATTTTCCCAATTGAAAACATAGCCTTCAGAAGCTCTTTGAATGAGGGGAACCCATTCTAAATGAAGATGTGTAACATATTTTAGACCAAAAATTCAACAAAGAATAGAAGAAATAGAAGCAAAAGAAACATTTAAAGAGGCACGATGATAATTTTCAGAAGTTTCTTCTTTAAATTTGTTTGGAGTTGTTATCCATTATTTAATTAAATCATGTATTTTCCTATTATATTGCACACATTATTCTTGGAAAAAAATTTCTACAAATGTAGCATTATATGTAAGCTCAAGTTGAGGAATATTATATATGAACTAAAGATCGTCAAGGCAAAGGGCACCAAACACTACGTCATGAGAAGTGCAAATTCACCGCCTAGAAGTATCCATAGCCTCAGTATCCCAATGTGCCATGTCAGTTTAAGGAAGTATCATGGGGTGACTTGATATATTGTGCATGAAATACTTGAAAACATTTAGGAGAGATGTTTCTAGAATGATTTTAGCTCCCTCTTCATATGGAGGAATTTCATTCACATTATCGTGCAATTCTTCTTCTAGAATCCTGCACATTCGGTTCCATGAAGATGTACCATCATATTTGGTAATTATTGTATCTGAAAACAAAAATGTATTCAGATTCTTATCATTTCTCTCTTCAAATATTGGTTTAGGCAGATTTTGTTCCAACTGCTTCTTAGATTTCTTGCCCGTGTTCAGAATTCTTCCAGAGCTAATAGAATGAACATACTAGAATCGGTGAGTAAATAGAGTTATGGTGGAAGTTAGAAATTTGAGGCATATTTAGAATTAAATGAAGCAATTATTGTAATTCATACTGAAGAAATAAATAAATATGTAAATAAATTTACTATCTAAAAAGAAACTCAATGATGATTAAACTATGACATGCATTAACTAATGGAGGCATGATTATCAAACATAATACTGATCATTTAATTAATTAAAAACTAACATATAATTAATTCTAATAAAATTATGAGTTGTCAAACATTGACATGGCATTATATGACATGTGGCAGCATCTAATAAGGTTGCATGGATATTTCATCCACATAAGATGGCTAGCCATGCCATTGTGGGCAGGTTTATCTCATCCTAGAGATAAGTTTCATTATTTAAAAGGGCCAATATTTGAAATTTGTTAGAGTTTGAGACCAAAAGTTTTACATGATTTGTTGGAGAGTTTTCCATCTCACCGTAGGGTTTATAGAAAACCAGCGAGCTTAAAAAGAAAGTATGTCGAGATGAGAAATATGAGAATTTTTCCAGCGATGTGATGGGAGATTATCTATCTCACCTTAGGATCATTAGGAAGAATGACACTCAACAAACAGAAAAGGGTCGAGGTATGAGATTTTAAAAAACTAATGGGAGAATTTTATCATGAAGTGATGGGAAAATTATTTGTCTCATCTTAGGACTTTTGTAAAGTGCGCACTTATGGATTGGACTGAGGAACAAGAGCCAAGATGGAAAAAACGTACTTTAATTGATGAGATAAGTATCTATCGTGTCAAACTTATTCAAGAGTATTTCCTTAAGGAAAATCTTGGCCCGAAGTTTTATTTCTGTCTCGAGAGATGTAAAAAGCACTGTCACTAAGTAGTATCTTAAGGACTTAGTGATTTTTTTTGTGTTTTTCAAATTTTATGAAGGATTTGCCAACAAAATATGTACAAGGTGGGATGAGAATAATATATACAAAGAATGAATTATATACCGAAGTAGGATGTAAAAATTTAAAAGGGTGCCTATTTATTATGAATTATGTACAAAATGGGGATGTTGTTTTGCTACAACATTCTTCTAGAATTATAGCTTAATTATCAATAATTTAGAATATTCTTAGTAGTAGTTAAAAATAAAAGGTTGATATTTATATCTAAAGTAGTTATGTCCTTCCTTTAATTAAATTGATTAACTAAAAAAATGTCATTTGAACATATGTCATATGAACGTGATTTCTAGTTTTTTGGGCATGTAGTATTAGTAAGCCATGGTATTGTAACAAATAATATTTACAGGTTAAGGCTGTCCATGGTAATGTGGGAGTGAATTTCCATCGTTAGTATATTTAATTCATATACTATTTATTTTTATAATTAATAATAGTGATGATGATCTAAACTAAAGTTTTTCTTTTTGTGAAGTAAAATTTTATTAATAAAAAATATGGAGTATACAATGAGGATTACATAGTTACTATGAGTCTCTCACACGAGACTTGACCATAGCCAGAAAATATTTTCCTTCTAGAGGAAATTGATGTTGAAAATGACAAGAAGAAAATACTGATTTAATTTTCCCTTGAATTAAATGAGGAGAAAATTTTAGTTCCACATCATAAGACAACAAGAATGAGTTAACTAAGTTAATTTCACTTATTTGGCTCAATTAATTCAAGTTGAGGGCCTAACTTGAGTCATGTAGAGTGGTTCCTAAATTTTAGAAGCCCAGGTTGAGTTTAATTTGAGTTGTAATGATTTAATTCAATTAAACTAAGTTAAAGTCAGTTAAAATAGTTTCAGCTATTGGAGAAAGTAGTAGGAGGTTTAGTAGTGGGCTGCAACTTCAATGTTCAACTAAGTAATTGATAAATCAGTCATAATTAACTCATGCATGCATGAAATTTGAGTTACCCACATGAGATTGGAATTCAAGGGAAGTGTACTAATAGTTGTATAATTTTTCGAGTTGTACAGTTGGTGCATGCAGTCAAAGAAGGGCCAGTAGGGATTGCACAGTTCTAGATGAGGAATTTCCTATTTAATAAGGGGGCTAATTCCCAAGGTAACAATGCAAGGAAGTAGGAGCTTGGTAGGCAACATATTTGGCTAAGTATCAGCTTGCGCTGGTTTCTAAAGAAGTGAGATGGATTGTACTTGTGCAGTGATTGTTCGGGTTGAAAAAACATTGTGTTTTCTTCTCATATCGTATGGTTTGCAATATACAGATAGAATAGGTTTTTAGCTGAGGCTTTCCCCATAAAATTAGTATGTTATGTGTGATTAAATTCTTTCGCTTTTATGGCTCATTATTTCATCGATCAATTATTGTTCCTCTCATGAGTAGAGTAGATTCAAGTCAATTATTTTAGCATATTATAATCTACAGTATGAATCTATAATCGATTTCTACATGGTATCATAGCCCTGAAATCACATTAGAACTAGTCCTTGAAGTCCTCGTGTACATTGATCATTGAAGGAATAATTAGCTGTTAGGAGGCAGATTTGTGGAGCCCTAGTTCAGTGGGTTGAAAATGGCCAAACCCCTCATAAGAGGGCAGATCCAAAAGACCCAATGAGTAGACTTCTTAATGGAGCCAGAGAGCTACTAGTGGGAAGATGAGTGAGTCAATGTTTAGTGACACAAAAAGGAGTTTTGATCATTGATATTGGAAAATTGTGGGGTAGATAGATTTCCCATAGGGAGATTGAGACTCAAAGGGAGTCTAGTTTCAAAGGGAGTAGCCCTAAGGAAGCTAGTACTTTAGGATTTGGGGAGAGAAAACACATTATTGTAGTAGTGCAACAACAATGTGGAAGTAGCAGCACAACAGTAACAACAACAATATGAGTAGATAATATTTCTCCATGCATGCAACCATACCTCTAGGTGTGAGGTGGGGTGATGTAGATCCCTAGTCCTAAGAGTTGCAAAAATTTGGGTAGGGTCAGTTGAGGTGTTGTTTTCTCATGGATCATTACCTTGCTATGGGGGCCTGCATTATTTATTACCAATAGGATCAATGTTATAAGAGTTAAAAGGAGTGTTGACAACAGAGCAGGGGGCTCAATAGCAAAGTCAACAACAACACAGCTTTTTGGTAGATAGTTGCAGATTGATTTAGTATTAATTTTTATTTATTTTTTGAATTCTTTTCAGATGTAGATGTTGCAGTAGCAACAACAACAATGAGAAGTGTTTCATGTAATATATTCCAAAGGTGTTGGATCAGGATAGATGTGAATCACTTTATTATTGAGAGGGAGTGTTGAAAATGACAACAACAGAAACATGATTTAATTTTCCCTTGAATTAAATCAGGAGAAACTTGTAATTCCACATCATAAGAAAACAAGAATGAGTTAACTAAGTTAATTTCACTTAGTTGGTTTAGTTAATTCGATTTGAGGGCCTAACTTGAGTCATGTAGAGTGGTTCCTAAATTTTAGGAAACTAGGTTGAGTTTAATTTGAGTTGTAATGGTTTAATTCAGTTAAATTGGGTCAACTTTAGTTAAACTAGTTCCAACTATTGGAGAAACTAGTAGGAGGTCTAGCTGTGCGGTGCAACTTCAATGTTCATCTAGTTAACTGATAAATCATTCATAATTAACTCATGCATGCATGAAATTCGGGTTACCCAGTGGAGATTCGAGTTTAAGGGAAGTGTACTATGAGTTGTATAATTTTCCAAGTTGTACAAGTGGTGCATGTAGTCATAAAAGGGCCTATAGGGATTACATAGTTCTCGATGAAGAATTTCCTATTTAATAAGGGGCTAATTCCCAAGGTAATATCACAAGGAAGTAGGAGCTTGGAAGGCAGCATATTTGGCTAAGTATTGGCTTGAGTTGGTTTATGAAGTAGTGAGATAACTTGTACTTGTGCAAAGATTGTTCGCATTGAACATGCATTGTATTTTCTTCTCAGATCTTCTGGTAAATTTAATATATAGATAGCAGGTGTTTTTTTGCTAAGGATTTCCCCAGAAAATTATTGTGTTATGTGTGATTGAACTTCTTCCTTTTCTGCTTCATGATTTCATCAATCAATTTTTGTTTCCGCAGATGAGTAGAGTAGATTCAAATCTTTTATTTTAGAAAATTACAATTAGCACTTTGAATCTACAAGGAATTTATACAATTGAAAACTAAGTATAAAATTATCCAAGCTAAGACTAACATACAAGCTTGATTGGCCTACAACATAAGAAACTAAACAAAGAAAAGTAATTGGCATATCCAAATTTTCTTCAAGCCAAAGGTTTTGAATTTGAGCCATCCATTGGGATGGGATCCCATGGGCCATTTGATGGTCTACTTGTTATTAGTGGGATTCTTAAGTGGCTCTCAATCCACTCCATCATCTAGTCCAAATTTCACAAGTGTTTTCTCAAGTGGTCCAATGAATGAAGAGTATCCATAGAAGATTCATGATGGTCTAGAATCATCATTCCCAACAAGAATTTCATTTCCCAATACAAATCCACCATTTTCATGTAGTAGCTTAACCGACCCCAAGTGTACCCTGTGTCAAGTATCGAGTCTGTCCACTCCATCAATAACTCTATGTATGAAAGGGGGTTTCTATGAGAAGAGGCCTCCCCTTCCACCTGTGATATTTATGCGTATACGTGAATTGGGGTGATTTCCCTATATTCTCTCCTTACCTGTCCCCTTAGTCTCAACATGTTTTTCTACCTAGAAAATATAGTCACTCTAAGCCACACCAAATTATGAAGGTCGTTGTATAAATTCTCTCATTTTTCTAGGACAGAGCCAACGGTCTACACTAAATACTCTTGTGCGTTTCCTAGAAGGAAAGTTCAACTTTCTTAAGTAACAAATATATTCCTACATTGCATTGTAACCTCTACGACACTAACTTGCACTAGCATTCAATGTTAGCACTTTCTCGTGCCCTAGACCAAGGAGTTATCCAATTATCTCCCAAGAAATAACATAGAATCCCCTCCTCCATAAATTATCCCAACACCACTTCCAACACTAACCTCTGACCCATGTTGAACCTAAATTGTTATATTTCAGAATTCTCCCCCAACTCCTACACTTTAGAGAACAACCAACGTATTAAAAAATAGAAAGTGGAGAGTGTGGCTCTAATTTTGATAGGGGAAATCAACCTAAGGAGACAAAACGGATGATCCCCCTTCCACATCAAAAAGCCTAGTTTCTCAACCTACCAAAAGTGGTTTTTATTCACAGCCACCATTTAAAGCTAGCTATGGAAGGAAAAGTTGATAATATTCCCCATAAATTGGGGAGGAAACAACACTTAGAAACACTATCAAAACATAAATTAGAAAACTATCAAAACATAGAAACATGGATTGCAAATACTGAAATTTCCAAACATAGCGTGACCCAATCTGCGAGGAATGCCAACAAGGCAAAAAGAAAGTTACCAAATGATGAGACAGGAACCAACCCAAACTTTTTGGGTCAAGCTTCTTACTATTATGCTTGTTAGTCTCCCAGAAGGTTTTAATAGAGACATAAGACTTACACCTTCTAGGTTGCCCTTACGGAAGTGTCGTTCTCCCAAGCCTGAACCACACTTTAAAATTAGCTCTAAATGCAAAGGAAATATCTTCTACGAACTCCCAAGAGCCTTCGCCTTTTGATATTTTCTTAAACAATTTCCCTCCCTCCTACATTGCTTTCGAAGATATGGGATTGCCCCTACCACCTAGCAGACTTAAGCTACATGAACCCACCCCCCTCCCCCCTAAAACTTAAGCAGTAAAATCCATTGCATGTTTCCCTTCCATTGACTACTTCTGCCAAACTCCACCTATATTGAGCTCTGAAATTGCATTGGAGTTAATTTCCATGCATAAAGACTCATCCACCACTCTCCTCGCATGTTTGGGTGCCTTGGCCATCCAAATTACCATCTTCCGAATTCGATACAATTTCCTTCCGATCTACCTAATTAATTAACATCGTTATGTTGATTAGACATCTTAGGGCAGGACACCACATCCCCTTACTCATTTGCATGGGTCATGACATCCTGTACCCTTCTCATCTATGCAAGTCACACCCTCCGAAAGATTTAAACTAAAACTATAATTTAGTTAATTTCTATATTTTTTTAATTTTAACAATGTAAGATGTTTTATAAGATACACTTATCAAAATTTATTAATAATTTATTTTATATAACTATATATTATTATATATGATATTAAAAACAAAATTAACTTACTATTAGAAATAAATTTGACTAAGTGTTCCAAACATTCATGTCCATGTTCCTGACAATTCCGACACTTACACAACACAAAATAATTAAATATACCATAAGCAAACAATAAACACCCCATGCAATTAGTGCTAAGTGAACTATTCAAAAATCATGAGAAATTAGTCAGTGACGACTACCTCTCATGGAAATAGTCATAGATGAATGACTTACTTAATGCAATTGAATCCCAAAAAATGATATCATGTAATTTACACCGAAAAATCTCTCATAAACTTGATATGGATCATAGAAGCCTCAATTCAACAAAGTTAAATTTTTTAAAATATTTTTCCACAACATTCATTTAATTAGTGTTATATTTTTAAATTATACTATAAAACATAATATTTAAAGTTTTACTCACTTTTATCATTATCATTTTTTTAAAGTTATAGTATAAAATATAATATTTAAAGTTTTACTGACTTTTAGTCAAATATAATGAGTACCCTGCCTCATCTCAAGTCAGTCGAGGAATTGAAATTGATTTACATGTGGCATAAGTTGGAGACATGTGAAATAAATAAGTGGGGTTGTATATCTCCTCTGGATAGTCCTGTCTGGACTGCCTTTCAAGAACTGTATTTAACAACCTATACAGATCAACCAATAAAACTTCCAGAAGAAAATAAAACTAATAACAAATTTAAACAATTTTATCTCAAAATTTACAATAAACCATATTATAGGGATTTGTGAAGGGAAAAAATGGACATGTGCTCTTTTAAAATTTCCCAAAACTATTTAAAACATAATCTTGATGAAACCAATGTTTTTGACCTGGCAACCATCTCTTTTTTCCAAAACCTTTACTTAACAATAAACCATATTACGGGGATCTGTGAAAGAAATGGACATGTGCTCTTTTAAAATTTCCCAAAACTATTTAAAACAGAATCTTGATGAATCAATGTTCTTGACCCAGTGACCATCTATTTTTCCCAAAACCTTTACCTAACAATGTCGTAATGTAAAGTCTCAATCATATTTTCCATTATCACTCTATAGAATTGATGGCCATTTAAAATGGGCATAGTTTAATTTTTTTGAGTGAATGGCCATAGTTTAATTTTTTTTAGTGAATGTGCATCTTTTCGTTTTTTATATATATATAAATTTTATATACAATTTGCACATTACCTATCTTACTTGTTTAAAAGTTTTTTTAATATTAGCCACTTTTTAAATATTAATGAGAGTTTCTGGGAATTAGTAATTATTATATAATTATTCATAAAATATTACTTAGTTACAGGATATATATAATTGTGAAAACTTAAGCCTACTTAATTAAGGAAGCAAATTGTTTGCCAAAATACTTACTCTATGTTAAAAAGTGGTAAGTAACTCAATGACAACTTATGGATTTAACCATTGTATATAACATTACCAAACTTCCTCAAAGGTAAAGTTTGACTATGGTAATTCTTCCTCTCAAACACCAGGCTACTAGGAATATTAAGAGCAAGCAATATTTATAAATGGGTTGGACTATATATGCTCATAGTTAGATTTAAACAAGTATAAATCTAATAGTGAGAACATACAACAAAATGGCATTTAATATCCTATAACCTAGTAAATAAGCTCTACCAATATTAAGACACGAGCCGATTTCAGTGATACAGTACAGTAGGCCAGTACTTGTGACGTTGTGAAATGAAATGCGTGCTATTTTCCCGCTTCAATTTATAACGGCTGTAGCAAGCCTAGGGCTAGTGGCTGTTGTCAAGGTTCACCTCCTCCTCAAATTGTAGTGGCCGAAAAAACCAAGTTTAAGGCAGTCAAATCAGTAATTCAATACTCAAGCAGCGCTATAATTTATCCAATAACTATTCTAAATCTAATAAGGTCTAAAGCAACCAAATCCTCGATTCAAGATTTGAGCAAGGCTGCAATTCCTCCAATAATTGTTGTTATTGTAATAAGAACTCATACATTATCGCGTTGCGTATCTATATGGTTCTTAAAGTAACATAGCATATATGAAGAACAACATTCTAATAAAATGTGGTTATTGCATTAGCTAAATGAATGAAATATGCAAAGGCAATAGATGATTAAGATTTTAAATTTTAATCATTAAAGGATTTAATATATTCTATAAATTTACTAATATTCAACATTTCTCAATTTGTCCATTGGGAAACCATGTATGTATTTCTGACCATCAGTGAATAGAGTAGCAAGACCAAAACTATAAGCATTGTAATTTCAATAACATAACAAATCATAACAAAAGGAAATAATGGAAGTTATCTAACTATAGTCAATCATAAGAGTTTACTCGTGCAAGATCTAGAGAAATGGATCATGGAGGAGCAGAGGAATTGACAATAGGTAGAGTGTGATGATCGATGTGGACAAGCAGGGCATCCATCCTTTCCATATGGAATCACATATTTCACTATTCACATTTCACATCAATAAGGTGTGCAAAGATATTATATTGATCTACATGCCCTCTCCATCAATATTCTTCCTATCAAGGTTTAATTTTGCAGTACAAGAATAATACCTTGAAATACTACTTCCTGCAACCTTGTGTGACCAAGATCCACTATCAATTGCCCAAATTCCTCCAAATGTTTTGAATCATAAATTACATGTTTGTCTCTCGCCATCATTGCTTCTAAATTCTACATCTAATTAAGGATGTATTCAGGGATAGTCAAATGGAAGGAGTTTGTGGCCTCCTGAGCATGTTGGTTGTCTTGGTTTTGGTTTTGAGATCCACCACCTTCCCTACCTCTCCTACGCCTCATACATTGTCTCTGCATGATGGCTAGCCAAAGGGGGTGTATCTCAATGAAAGTACAGACACTTTAGTTAATTGAAGAACAACAAATAAAGCACTACAAAATTCTCATCTTAGGATCTAAGTTGGGAGCTTCATAATTAAGACCACAATGATAATAAACCAACTCTGAAATAACCATACAACAAAACCAAAAAACCAAAATAGAAAAAAACTTGAATTTCCAATTCATATTGCACTTGAGACCTCACAGCCATTCTTAGCTGGATGACCTCAAATGAATTCTCACAGTCAAAACCAGAGACGAAGTAGTAAAGTGCTACATGATTAGAGAACATTTGAGCTAAATCAAAGTGAGGCCCTCTCCCATGCCAAAAAAATAGCACACTGACATCGACATCATTCCAAGGAAGGCCCACGCTATGGGCTAACTTATACTTTCATCAATAAACTTAGTGTACCAACTTACAAGACAAATGTTGAACCAAGACACATTCACAAATTTGTAAAGCCTCCCATGGGTAGAGCCACTAATGTAGCAATACCACTGCACAATACTACAAGAAAATACCCAAGAAAAAAGAAAATTGATATACTCATTGCCAAAAATAAGACATTGACTATCAAACCCCATTATAGATCCAACTACAAAGATTGACGGCCTAGAAAGGATAAGACCAACGGCACAACATATCCTCACAATAAGACTCTTGACACATATGAAGGGAACAATCAAAGCATAATGAAACCCCTCTTAGACCTAAAAGCCAAACCAATTGAACCCTAGGTTAACCAATAATTAAATTTATATTGGTAGAACTAGCAACAAACCCCTTATCAACACATCTAGTTTTAACCCATGACACAGTTGTACAGCTAAAACTCACGACAACTATTAGAATTACCATGTAAAGGATGAGACACAACTTCCAATTGAAGGTAGTTTGAACTAGAAGATAAATTGAAGAAACTCAGAATAATTGTAATCCCATAACGACGAGATCGAACTCGCAACAATGGCTTCACCCTTGGACCGATGTCCTCATTCCAGCACGTATATGTTCATGCTTGTTCATAACACTCTCACCCATGCTATTGCTTCGAGGTTTCAGGGCAAAACCACTGAGGAGAGTTGGGGGGGCCGAGGAACTCCCAAACCGATAATCCCTTGAAAGTAGAATTTAGTCTCTCTAAGAAATTTCCAGATCAATTTATTTCACATGCGATTACATACATAGAGGTGGGCACAACATGCCTAAATTGAATGCTCAACATAATGGCAGTTACTAGTTTGGTAGGCACAAATTCCTATACCACCACTATTTTCATGTCACACCCAATAAATGCGAATTTTATTCATCAAATTTATTTTAAAAAATAAAATAAAAAATTATAAATTATTATTATTATTAGTTATGTAAAAAAATTATAAAATTTTATTTTATAATATTTAAAATGGTTAATGATTTAAAATTATATAAGACAATTTAAAATTTAATAATATTATTTTTAATAACATATAATAAAATAAAAATAGTTAAATAAAAATTTTCCATGAAATAATGCATCTCTCTGGCATAAGATATTTACATATTTTTTTTAAAGTAACCTAAAAATAATAAATATATAAAAAAAGTTGTAATGAAAAAAAAAAAAATGAATAAAAGTTAATTTTATATCAATATGGCACATTGATAAAATTATATTTAAGAGAAGTTATAATTCAATATGAAAAGAATTTTATTTAAAAATAAAATTTAATATCGTCACATATTAACATATTATATTTATAAACTTGATTTAAAAGGTACGGAAATAATTATATTCCAAAATAAGTGTCAATATTATCATGTAGGAATATAATATATTTACAAAGTTTACATAGTGAGGTATGGTTAATGCTACTTACATGTAACTCTAATTAATTAATGGAAAAGTTATGGTTAAGAATATTTAAATATTTTATCATAACTAATTATGGTTAATTATACTCAAAGATAGTTAAATATAACTAATAATAATTAAATAGTATGAACTATTATTAAGTATGTTAATTATAAGTTATTATTATAACTAACATATTATTAAGGGGTAAATATTTTCTAAGGATAAAGCTTTGGAAGAAGGGATTATATTTCAAAATAAGAGTCAACATTATCATGTAAGAATATAATTTATTTACAAAGTCTATATAGATATGGTTAATGATAGTTACATATAATTAATTACGGGCAAGTTATTGTTAAAGATACTTAAACATGGTGAATCTTAATCAAGTGTGGTTAACCATATTCATATATATTCAACCATATTCAAATATGGTTAAACATAGATAACCATAGTTAAATATAGTGAACCATAATAAACCATGGCAAAAAATGTTATAAAAGAATAAACATCTTTCATGGAAAAATCTTTGGAAGAGGTACGAAGAGAGAAATGTTCATTTTTAGTTGAGGACTATTGCGACAAGGTTGTATGAGAATCTTATTTCCATGTTTAGAACCATTGAGGGTTGGTTAGAAGAAATTAAGTGCAACATTAGAGTCAAGAAAGGATGTTCCTCATCCCCTATCTTTTTTGTCATATACATTTATAAGTTAGAAGAGCCTTTAGAGGAAGTAGGTTGTGTTGTCCCAAATAGTCCAACTCTCACTGCTATAGTCATCACTCTTCTTCTTTATGTGCTCTTATTATTTATGTGCTCTTCTTCTTGTCGATGATATTGTATATTACTCTTTTGGCCCAACTCTCACTAGTATAGTCATCACTCTTCTTCTTCTTTATTGTGGTGATATATTCTTTATGTTGATGATATTGTATATTATTTTTTTGGTCCATCTCTCACTAGTGTAGTCATCATTCTTTTTCTTGATTCTAGTTATATTGATCTTGGCAAGCAATTAATACATATAATTAAATCCAAGAAGATCATATATAATATTTTATATATGGAAAGGAGGAAACTTCTTCTTACAATATCTCAAAATTGAGAAAAAGATAAATGTGTGGTGAAAACATTATTATCAACTTGAAAACAATTATAATCTTTGGATATTGGATTAAAAAAAAAATATTCTTTGATACTCTTATTACTCTTGTTATTTTATATGGATGTTAGGTTTGGAGATGCAATATATGTAGAAATAGAAAAGCAATTTATAATTTATGAACTATGAATTAAATTAAATTAAAAAATAAATTTCTTGTATATATAAACATGTAACAAGATTCCTAACAATGGAGATTCACTCTCACTTTTCTTAATATGCAAACACAGTTTTTTATAATATCATGGACCAATATTATGGCTTATCAATACTACATGCCCAAAAAATCTTAACTCATTTCATAGGATGCTCAGTCATATGAATTTTTTTTCAATTAATCAATTTAATTAAAAGGGAAAAAGGGATACCCCTGATGGGGATGTTATTTCTCATGAAACAGGAAGGTTGGGGGTTATGCCCAACACCTCCAAAATGTATTGTCCATTAAAATCATGGAGGGGCGTGACAGGAGCCTGTTCAAAGTCGCATGTAGGCCTATAATTGGTGTCTTTAAATGGGTGTCATAAAGGAGGTTCTGGGGTTTATAGGAGAAGGTGAGAGTGGAAATGAGTGTTGGAACTTAGCCTCCGTTCACTGGATATTTGTTTTCTTTGTGGATATCTTTTCTATGGAGAGCGTGATATTGGTTTTCTAGAATGGAAATATGTTGCAGAAGAGCTTCAATGGCACTCGAGAATTCTCTCAATTGCGAGGGCTCGGTTTAGCGTTGAGTTGGTGAGTGGGTTAAATTTATTATCTTGTGGAAATTTTCAGTTCTCGGTCTTGGCTTATTGAATTTGTGGGTTTTTCAAAAACCTGTTTTTAGTTTGCTAGTCTATATCATTTAGTTCTTGGGTGAGTTTAAAGGTCAATGGGAAATTCTAGTTCTCGAGGGTATTTGTTTTTAGAGTTTGAGTCTTTGGGGCACCCTGAGTTATGAAGTATATGTTTTTTCTAGAATGCGAAGGTATTTTCTGGTGAAGTCCGTTAGAATTATACTGGGTTACCTGATAGGTAGTTACGCAACTTTGTCTGTGTATTGTCTCTAAGGTATTAGGCTCTTTCTAGGCATATTTGGGTCTTTTGTAGATAATAGTTCAGATTTTCCACAGTACTATTCCAAATTTTTCAACGTTTCAAATCCCAAAGAGGATCCATTATCAGGAATATTCTCAAGGAAATATAAGCTAATGCGGGGAATAAACAATAAAAGGAAAAAAAAAAAAAAAAATTATAAATGGTCTGCTTAAAAACCCTAAAAATATAAAAGCTAAACTATTATTATTATGTATAATAATCTAATAATTAATGAATACAAATAATAAATGGAAAATTTCATAAATAGTAATTCAATGATAATATATATTAATTATATATAATAATGTAGTAAATGTTACAAATCTAATTATATTAAAATATGTAATATTACAAATAATTCTTTTTAATGTTACATATAATTAATAATTAATGAATATTAGATTGCTAGCGCATTCTTAAGTCCAAAAGGCATTACCGTATACTGAAAGCATCCCCACTCAGTCGTGAAGGTAGTCTTACTCCTGTCTTTTGGTGCAATATTTATCTGATGGTATCCAGAGAACCCATCTGTGAAGGAATAGGCCTCCTGCCCGCCAACTATCCAACACTTCATCTATGAACGAAGTTGGGAAAGGATCATGAATGCAAGCATCATTCAGCTTCCTAAGATCTACACAAATCATTATCTCATCCTTCTGCTTCTTTTCCTAAACTACCATTGGACTCACCCAATCAGATTCCTCCATTGGTTCAATAATACCTGTTGCCAACATCTTGTCCAACTCCAAGCGGACCTTTTCCTTGTACTTAGGATTAAGGTGATATGGCCTCTGCTTAACAAGCTTCGTGTCTGATTTCAACATTATTTTCGTCACTCCCAAATTGCTTATGATGTTTTTTAAGTCCGAAAACTTTGTGGGAAAAAATCCAAATATTCACGAAGCAACTCAGCAACCTTATCCACCGTAGCATCATCCCCGTAATCCCCTATCTTCGCAAACTTCGGCTCCGCCTCTGTTCCAATGTTCACTTGTCTAGTTTTCAGTGGCGCAGTGATATCTATATTCTCTATTTGTGGTCCCTCAAATTTGCGGTGGCCTTCTGCCGCAAGGATGTTAATGTTCCTTGGATCCTTGTCTTCTTCTTCAACAGTGACATTGTAGCATTCCAGTGCAAGGTGCAGCTAGGTGGTCCAATATGGTTGAATCAAATCCAAGGGATCATGCGATATTCTAAATGTCGCTTCGTCAATACATTCGAACCCATCTTCAAAGCTAAATGTTATTAAGAATCGTTTTCTCAAAATATCCCACTCATCAGTGCCGTGGCGGAGCTCTGTTTCTAGGTACCAATTCATTGGTATTACATCCAAAGTGTGACAGTACAAATGCACCCACTCTAGTTGTGGCTCTGCCCCATAAGCGTTAGTCCATTTTTCTAAGTGATCGCGCGGATCACTCCTCCCATAATATTTCTTTGTCAGTCACACTTTTAGGTGACCAAACCGCAACCCCATCATCCTTCAGTATTCACGCCATCTATCAAAACTATCTTTATGTGTACCCCACCATCTTGCAGGCGTAGCATGCAACGCCAAATCCAGTGCTTGGAAGTGATGCTTCTCAGGCACTTCCCTTTCAAAGGCATCCAAAAATTTATCTACGTCAGTTAGACCATCATAATAAGGCAAACTTCTTACTCCAATGATACACAGTGCAACAATTTAGTCATCATGTTACAATTCAGCGTAGATACCTCTTGCAACCTATTCTACCAGTGTTCCAACTCCTCATTTGAATCTGAAGTACAGGAACTTTCATGGTCCCATGTAATGCATCCATCTACTGTCAGATTCACCCAATCTTGGTTTTGCACTGTTATTTTGTAGATCTAGTCCAAATCATTGTTACTTTCATAATTGTGGACCCATTCAGTATAACATGGTCCTTCTACAGGGTCCAAAGGTACTATTACGTGGACCGATTTCCTCTCAAATGACATTTCCTGCTTCTTCAAATTGATTATCCCATTCATGTCAATAAACCAGTTGATCTCAAGGAGCACAGGGTATGGATTTTTGTCATCGACAATCTTAATCACTTCGAAATCAACCAACGCGCTCACGCCTTCAATATATACTGTCACTCCCTGCAGTCTTCCCATGGGGATAATCTTCTGTTGATTTTCCATCCTCAATTGAATCAGATACCATTGCAGTGTAGGTCTCCCCATTCTTTCCCATGTTTGTTTAGGAAAAAAATTTGCATCCGACCCCAAATCCAGAATAACTTGATCCATTTCATACTCCCCTATCTGCACAGTGAGCCTCATCTCACGCCTTGTTGTTGCCTTATTCTTATCAATTTTCCTGACTACGCGAGGTCCTTTAGGAGCATTTTATTTATCGACGCATTTATTTATCAACTCCTGTAACCCTTTCATAGCCTTGCTATCATGTAGCATCTTCATACAGGCCTCCAAAAAGGTCGTAAGCATGGAGGGGTCCATTTCTTCAGACGACTGATCCTGACTTCCTCGGGTAGAGGCCTCAACGAAGATTTTCTTCACTTCCATGAATGTTTCTTTCATGCACTGCAAATCAAACCCAACCTCTTTTTCTGGAGCCTTGCAGATCCACTCACCTTCTTCAGGTTGTTTTCCTTTATCTTTGTTAGTCATCATTCCACTCTGCACCACGATATCACATTAGGATCTTCTTCGCGGGGTTCAACCCTCATCATCTACAGGTTCTAGGTAGGCTACTGAGGCTACGCCCTTTTCTCCTGTCTTTTAGCTATCAATACAGGTCAATCTTCTATTGCGTGGTCAAACTGAGTATAGTATCGGCATGATAGGCATGTTGGGTTCATACACTCTCGTGCGTAGTGTCCTGGCACTCCACAATTGTAGCAAATAACTTTCCCTCGACCTCTCGTAGGTCCTCCTCCACCTTGGCCTCATCCACACCACTAATATCCTCTTAGCGCTACCCCAACGCCTTGATCCGGAGGCTGAGTTTTTGTCTGCATTCGATAAGCAGGTGTTCTTTCCACCATCAACTCATATCTACGATAGTTATGCTCATCATGGACCACTAATTTGCAAAAGTTGTAGAATAGTTGTTGCGATGTCTTTACAAATTTCTGCAGCAAGTGACAATTGTCTATCATATGTTTTCCAACTACTTGATAGACAACGCACCAGAGTGTAGGACCTGTACTTGGCTTGGCTTGAGCTTCCAGCCTTAGAGGCATTGGCCCTCCTCCTTCACCACAATTCGTGAAGACAAGGCAGTGATATTTATCATGCCCCTGGATTTTACACTTTATGCACCAAACTTCTTCGTGCACCTCTGGTTGAGCCGCTCTATCTTTCTTTAGACTTTGGTATTCTAGGAAAAGATACTATAACTCCACATGAATCTACTAAACTCCCAAAGCAACATCTTGAATCGGCGTCTCATGCAATCTCATTGCAATATCTAGGGCTTTCGCCTGGGTCCCAATATTTTGATGTGATAAAGAAACCCTTAGGTGAGGCAAGAGTGAAGCTACAAACCATTCGTGGCATTGTCCATCCGTAAAGTTCATGTTAGCTTCGTGGATCTGGAATTTCAATCTATGATCCAGCTCCCAAGGTGTTTCCCCAGGCCTCATCATGATTTCCTTGAATCCAACAATTGATTGCGCTTCAGACTTGGGCCTATTGAATTCCTTATTCAACGCAGTCTGAATGTCTGTCAACACATCCATCAAGTTATCGGTGCAGTACTTAATGTACCACATTAGCGCATATCCTGTAAAGCAATAACCAACGTTGGTTTCTTCATATGATCATCTATAATATTATGGGCTATCCACACAGCCTTTGCAATGAACCACAACTAGTCTAGGTCCTCGTTTCCCAAGCCTTTGTAAACGGGCAATTTCACTACATTCGCCATATTGAACGGTGGCGGAGGTGGTGGCGGTGTGGGCAAAGGTGTATGCTATAGAGGTGAAGATGGAGGTGGTGTGGGCGGATGGGGTATGTGCGGGAACCCTTGCCTTATTAACTGGAAAATGCTCTACGGTCAAGCATGTGCTGCTCCTTCGTCGGCACTCAGAGGAGGCTCAATAAGCGGGCTATATTCAGGGCATGTTCTCCCTCTATCCCTGAATAACTCTCCAGTTGGCGTACCTCCAAACATCAAGGTAATTACAAAACTTGGTTTTCTCACAAGAGCATTTTAATCCAAGTATTCAAATATCTCGAATACTTACCTCGCAGTCCCTTGAAGAAGCGTCGCTCTGCTTCGTTGTAGCTGACTGAGGTATCAAACACGAATTTTGTAACAAATCCTCCTATGACACGATAAATCCAGTGATCGATAGTGCGTGTGATCTTATCTTCAGAGGCTTCCAATCTTTGCACTAGCTCTAGGGTCCATATTATTGGACCATTAAGCCTCCACCTTCCCTGGCCATCTACCAATTTAGTGATCCACTCGTATAGTTCAACCGGTAAGGAACAAAAGAAAATTTTGTGTATTTCTATGTACTAATACCTATTCAACCACTGTCCTTTCATCAATCATAGATTTCTATTTTCTTGCGCCACGAATTCTTGGATCTTTCTATCCAACCACTCATCAATTTCTTTCTTTGTTGGATTCCAACGATGCAACATCACACATCTCTTTATGCAGATCCCGGTTCCAAAAACGGAACCATTTGTTAGATTAGGGGGTCCTGACCCAGGTTTAGAGTTAATTTTTCCAAACAAATCCTTACACTACTGGCCCTTTCAACGTCAACCCGTAGAGCGCGAATTGAAGTCTCACGCGAAGCAGTATGGGGGGATGCTAGAACCAATTTTCCACACCTAGAGATTAGTGTAATGTAGTTTTATGCCCTAAACCTGCCTTTGCGCAGATCAATAAGCCCTTAGGGCTTATTGATATAACTTCCCTTAATCGAATTCTATATCTCTATGAACATTCACGACTATCTTTCGCGGACCCTAAAAAGGTGAATCAACCACTTATGCACCTCTATGATTACTCCTAATTCAATATTTACCCAGATCGACTTAAGTGTTCGATAATTTTAGCATCCAACAAGATATTCCTCACGTAAACAGTTATTATTACTTGCGTCCATATAACAAGATAAATCCTGTAAAATCGCGCATCAATACAATATAAATTCATAAACCCATCATTCATAATAGCATAATAGTGCATTCATTCATAAAAACACAGGAAATTCAGGAATAATATCTTTATTAATACTTCATTTCTTCTTACAGACTCAAGACTTTCCTGCGCACTCAGCTGCAAGGGTCCATGCACTCAGCTACAGACTCTACTCTAGGCCTCTGTGCACATAGCTACAGATCGTCTTTTCTACTCTAATACTTCTTCACTCTTCCTTCTACTGACCCATTACATTCATCTTCATTGATATCTACTTGTCTTAGACTCTCTAAGGCTCCCCTTTTTATACAATCCCATGGTTCGTGAACCATGGGTAGGTCTATACAAGCTGACACAACTTACATAAAAGAAGGGTAAAACCCTTTATGACACTTTACTATTTACGCACTCCGTGACCACAACTTTAGGAGACTTCACACTTTTTACAATAAAACTTGGGTTTTTTGCCCCAAAACTTGGGCTTTTGCCTCAAAATTGACCCTAAGGAACCCTATCCCAACATAGCTACAACATGCTTTGGAATGTTACAATGTTTCTATGGAAAAAGGCGATGAGGATCTGTGGAATATTAATATCCCTGAGTCAGAGGGACTGTTCGAAGTTGCTAGACCTGATGTGGAGATCCCTGATATCTTACAACCGATGAGCACAAAACAGGTAAATAGTGGTTCAGAAGTAGAACTGAAATTCGCAAACATTGGCAACTATTGGGATGAAAACACATTGGATAAGGCTGTTGAATTATTACATGAATATAAGGTTTTATTTCCAAATAAGTTCTATGACTTGAAGGGGATAATAGGAGATTTGGGTGTGATGAATTTCAATCTCAAACCAGATGCAAAGCCGGTTAAGAATCACCCATATCGGTTGAATCCAAAATACAAGGAAAAGGTAAGAGAAGAACTCGATAAGATGCTCACGACAAAAAATATTGAGCCCATAGAAGAATCAGAATGGGTCAATCCTATAGTGGTCGAGGAGAAGGAAACAAAGGGTGATATCAGGATCTGCTTTAATCTATAGAAGTTAAATGATGCATGTATATATAACCCATTTCCTACACGTTTTACAGATGAAGTTCTAGAAAATGTTGGTGGGCAGGAAGCTTATTCATTCACAGATGGATTTTTGGGATATCACCAAATTAAGATTGTGCCAGAGGATAGAAGCAAGACTACCTTCACTACAGAATGGGGGTATTTCCAATATACTATCATGCCTTTCATACTAAAAAATGCTTCTGCAATATTCCCAAGTGTGGTAGTCGCAACGTTCAAGAAATTCATTCATAAAGTTTTGGAAGTCTACTTCAATGATCGGACAGTGTTTGGGCTAGTCAAGAAGCATGTATCTAGTCTTCACTTGATGTTGGATACATGTAGAAAGTATCAGATTTCCTTGAATTTGAAGAAATGGAATTTTTGTGTACCTTATGGAATACTTTTGGGACATGTCGTCTGTAAGCAGGGATTGTTGGTAGACCATGCTAAGATTGTTGTAATTATCAATTTGAATCCCCCTAAGAATGTAAAGCAGCTACGTGTGACTTTGGTTCATACTGGGTACTACAAGAGTCTTATTAAGGCATACGTGCAGATCACTGTGCCCATGGAGAAGCTGTTAAAGAAGGATGTTACATTCTGTTGGGATGACGACTGTTAAAAGAGATTGTATATTCTCAAGGAAAAGATGGTTATGGCACCAATCATAGTATTCCTGGATTGGGAGAAGTAATTTCATGTGCATAGCATTGGGAGCTCTCTTAACTCAACCAGGGGCAGGAGATATTGATCACCCAATTGCCTTCGCCAGTCAAAAACTATATAAGGCAGAGAAGAACTATTCAACCACAAAGTGAGAGGGATTGGCCATGGTTTATGCACTACAAAAATTCAAACATTACATGCTAGGTACACATTCTAAAATGTACACAGACCATTCTAACGTGAAGTACCTGGTCAATAAGCCTATTTTGCTGGGGGGATCTATAGATGGTTGCTTATTTTTCAAGAGTATGATTTTGAAGTGATAGTTAAGCTCGGGAAATTGAATGTTGAACCTAATCACCTCTCTCAAATCAAGAATGGCGAAGAGACTTTTATATTGATGAAGGGTTACCTGACGCGCAATACTTTACTGTCAGAGTCATGGATGAGCATCCTGCAAACAATATTTACTTTTTATCTACTAGTAGCTCCTGAAGGTTATACGACATAGAAAAAGAAGGAATTAGGTGTCATGGCTATAAATTTTTTTGTTATTGCAGGACACTTATATAAGATGGGATTGGATGAAGTTCTACACCAATATGTGCTTAACTATGAAAGACCCAATATTCTATTTGAAGGACATGGTGGTGTCATTGGAGGACACTATGCAGGCAAGGAAATTGTGCAGAAGATTATGCGAGCAGGATTACGATGGCATACAGTACATAAAGATTCTAAGGAGTATTGTAGTGTGTACGATGTTTTCCAAAGGACACGGAAGCCATTACAAAGGGATGAACTGCCATTAAATACACAAGTCACACTACAAGCATTTGATAAATGGGAAATTTACTTCGTTGGGGTTGTTCATCCACCAGGGAAGAAGAAAGGAGCATGTTATATTATCATTGTGATAGAGTACTTAACCAGGTGAGCTAAGGCACAACCTATGAAGGATTGCAATGCGGAAACTGCTGCGAAGTTTATATTCAAATTTATTCTATCAAGGTTTGGATGCTCGAAGATTCTGATGACTGACAGAGGTTCACACTTCCTGAATGAGACAATTGTGGCTTTAACAGAATAATTCCATATGTACCATCAGAAGAGCACACCATATCATCCCAAAGGGAATGGAAGTGTCGAAGCTTTCAACAAGATCTTCAAGAGTTCCCTAACAAAGGTTTGCAATGTTAATAGGAATGATTGGGATGTGCGCATACCGACGATTTTATGGGAATATAGGATGACCTTTAAGAAATTGACAGGGAAAACACCATTTTAACTATTTTATGGACAATAAGTAGTGATGCTGATGGAATATATAGTACCCATCCTCAGGATCGCAACAGTAACCGAGATGGTAGATCACGCCGTATTGGAGGAATGGCTAGCACATATACTTGCGTTACAGGAAGACTGTTTTTTTTTATTTCATCAACAGGTGCAGAAAGCTATGGAAAAGGCATGGCATGATCATCACATTAAGCAGCGTACTTTTAAGAATGGATATTTTGTTTTGATGTATGACAGCAAGTTTACCAAATTTCTAGGGAAGTTTCAGATCCATTGACTAGGCCCTTACGTAATTAAGGATATTTTAGATGGTGGCGTAGTTTAGCTCGCGAAGTTGAATGGGGAAGTGTTTCCTGGCAGGATTAATGGGAGTATATTGAAGGTTTACAGGGATGACCCCAACCCTACACAATGACTACATGATAGAAGGAAAGTCTTAGTGCTTCTGACAATTGAAAGAGAGCATAGGACTATAAACTACACTATCGAGGAAAAATTCTATCGAACGAGGGCTAGGTGTTGTTTAGAAAAATGGTGCAAGTGGAAGCTGTGACAAGGTAGATGTGCCATAAGGAGGGGTCCCGAGCATCCTTCCCAAAAAGTGACCGTTGGAACAACTATAGTTGATTTGACAACAATTTTTCCGTTAAAAGGAGCGAGGGAAATGCATTTAAGGAGCATATCTATGAAAATATGCCACCAAAAATGCATTAATGAGGGAGATCTGGAGGGAATCAAGTGGTTTTAATTTTAAAAAGGCTATAAATATGGCACCCCGCTGCACATTCAGACACTTCACTGTTAGTGAGCTTATTTAGTGATTTTGAACCTAAGTGTGAGCTGAGAGAATCGTTGGATGTCTGGGTGTAATTGGGCAGAGTTGGAGAAGGAATTATTTTAGAGAGGGCTTGGATATACCATGACTTATGCACTGCCTGCCCATACTATGGCCCCGATATACCCTAGAAAGCAGCCTATTGCCTCAGCAACAACAGCTAAGAAGCAGAAAAAGCCGCAGTAGACCCCGTTTTGGCAATCACCATAGAAAGTTCGAACCGAGCAGAGATAGAAGGGAAAAATGGATAAAAACAAGCAGTCAATGGAACTACAAGACTTGGATGAGGAGGAATGGGCTGATGACCTTGAAGAAATCAACATCGAAGAAGTCGAATCCATTTCTAGATTGCCTCTATATTTTCCACCACAAAAGCCAATGTCCAAAGTCATGAAGGACTCAGATATTATTAAATATAAGGCTTTCACTCCATTGTTACCTGAAGATGCACCTATTGAGGGCAAATTGTTGGCTTGGGTAACGTACATGAAAATGGAAGATTGACAATAAATGATTGAAGTAAATACCTCACAGTTTGAGCCCAACCAGTATTTAAGATCTGTATATTATGAAGAAGCAGGCACCACACAAGTTGAACCAATGAAGTGGCATGTTGGAATTCAACGCGCGAGATTATTTTTGTGTGTGGAGCATGATTGTTCAGAGGTCTTTGTTTCAGCCGGATGTATACCCCAGGAAGTTTGTACACCCCTCCACGCGGAGGGGTGCTGGGGGGACTTTTCCCCCTCGTGGGGGTCCAGGGGGTTAATCCCCCCCGGTTGGGGGGTCCGAGGGCCAGCGGTTCCCCGACGGGGGCTCGGGGGCAGTGCCCCCAAAGCTAAAAACAGATGTAAAATTTCCTTGTAGAAGTATAGTAATTTCTAGTCAATCTGGCCTGTTCATTAGGCGAATGATCTGATGGTAGAACTTATGTTGAGTTTAGGGTTTTTTTCCCTAGAAGGCAACCCCTCTCTTTGTATGAGGGCATTGTATTTGAGGCTGAGATATAGATGTGTATTATGTGAGCAAGAAATAGAGAGGTGAGGCTGTGACAGAAAACAGAGGATATTACAGCGAATTTGTTGTAGGTTGTGTCTCTTCATTTTGCTGGGTAATAGAAAGGAAGGACTGGCTGTTCAGGGTGGACGTAGCCCAAAATGGGTGAACCACATATATCTGTGTCTCTCTTGTTTTATGAATTTTTTGTGTTTATATTTCTGCAATATTTTATGTGTTCCATTGCTCCGTAATATATAATTTTATAAAAATTGTTGATTTGGCTGTATGTTCTATATTTTGGGCGTAGTAATATAAATATTATCTGTGTGTGCAAATTTTTGGCTCTAGTACACGATGAGTGTCTTTGGCTTAGGACACCCATCCCTATTGATGAGATCCTAATCAAACAGATTACCACGCTACCTTGTTAGGGGGCAAATCTGGATGATGCTTTTGTAGGAAAGTCATAGGGGAAGAAACTAGCATATCAAATGAAAAGTGACTTTGGATTGATTAAGAAGTCTCAAGGCTACGCTATTAGCTCTATCAATGATCAGGTTGTGCAGTTTTTTGCCTCTATTTTGGATAGGAATATTATGAGAAAGTGTCGTGCAGATGAAGTGTCAGCCCCTCTTGTCTCCTTGGTTACAAAGTGTAGCCAGGGGGTCCAGTTCAACTAGGCAGGGTACCTATGTCGAGAATTCCTAGATGATCACCGCGAAGCACAGGAGGAAGGAAAACCATTTCACTATGCCTCGTTGTTACTTCTGATTGCATTAATAGCTTGGAGAGCATACGAGGAATCGCAGTTCCCCGCGGTGCACCCACATATATGTGAAGCTACACGATATGCCTCATTGTGGGCATCCAAAGACCCTACAAGGTCCATGGAGAATAAGATGTTTTGGGTTCCATTCAAAATGGACCTACACATGGTGATTAAACAATGACCATGGTTATCACCTGCCCTATTTTCTCAATACCGCGATGTTGCAAAGTTCAAGGCCAATTTTCACAATGTATATATATGTGCCAAGAAGGATTTGATGAAATATTAGCATGCGCTGCGATACCTGGTAGTAGAAGAAAATATTTTGGCCATTATCAATAAGTGGTCAAGCAATTGGCTCACACCGACTAACACGATGACAGAAACAGACACAAGCAAGACTGCTATAGAGACGAAGACTAAGAGAAAGACCCAAAGAAAGATCCAAAGAAGGTCACGATTGGCCTGGAGGAACCCACTGCGCCGGAGACACAACGCACACAGTCGATGCATAAAATGCAGAGGAGGAAGAAGGTGGCACAAACCCTTTTGTGGGCACAGAGAACTTTGAGTCTCTGTTCATTATCAAGAAGCGGTAGAAGCGGTGTGATAGCAATATGTGAAAGAAACAAAAATTGAACAAGTTCACCAGTGCTGAGACACTATCCCTTATAGAGGGGGACTTTGATAAAATTTGGGATGTCATAAGATCTGTGACAAAAGATATCTGGGGAAACATTGAAGAACAATACCAATCAATACTAATGAAGGTCCAACAAGGCCTTAAGGAATTGCATGTACACATAGGAATTATAAAAGTGAGCCTGGGTCAAGCGACCTTGAAGCAAGTGAGTGAGATAGCCTTAACAATAGAACTTACCACAGACCTCTGCGCAGTGAAGTTGTCGGAGGGATCATTGCATGTTGAGACTTCAGAGGACAGGGTCCACCTATTGCATATGAAGAACTTGAGCCTTAACCTTGTGGCGCTCCCCATTCAATCATTGCATGAGTTGCATCAAGGAGTGTCAGATGAGCTCAAGGGCCAGGAACAATAGGAATTACTGGTCATCAGTTAAGTCAAGACTAACAACTAGAAAATGTTCAAGGAGAAGTCACAGGTGCTAAAAGAATGAGAAGAGTTTGTTGTGTGCAGTCAACAACTAGAATAAGAAATAGTGCAGGTATGCAGTGAGCTTCTCGAGCTCCATATTCGAGAAGAGGAAACCTCGAACGAGAAATTACAGAAGCTGGTAGCCGAAGTGAAATAATCTAAGGCTGAGATGGGAAAGGTGCGGTTTGAGTTACAGCTTCAAATGAAGTTGCAGCCTACCACCCCTCAAGAAGTTTGAGAGAAATTTTTTTTTTCTGAGTACGATGGAACTGTGGACCTTGCTGCAGGAGGACCCCCATCTACAAAAAATTGAAGCTGACATCTACGAGAGTCAATCGCATTTTGATGAGATCAGTGCAACAACACGGACCTTAGCATCTCTACAGAGGTTTGCTGGACTCTAAGAGGAGAAAACCATATAGACTCAGATCAATGAGCTCCGTCGAAAGGCCTCTCTCATTTTAGCAGGGACGCAACCGTGGTTTGATGAAGCAAGCCAACTATCATAGAAGGTCCAGAGAAAATTGAAAGCCCTTGATCCGGATTTAGACAGGAACGCAATAGATTACAGAGATAACCATAAATACAAAGATGCAATAACCATAAACACAGATATGCAACGGAAATAATGCTTCATTTCATTAATGGAAAATACTGAAATATGCTTACAACCAGAAATAACCCAGCTAGGGCGATGGTAGCTTATCTCTGAGAAGAGATGTGTCGGCTACATGCCTCTGAACTGTTTCGAACTCTGTTACAATGAGGCTTGAAGGCCTATTTATTGTTGAGAAACAATGAAAAACCCTTCACATCCCGAAACCTAACCCGAGAAGATGAAACGCCAAATTGTGGGCCCCGTTTGGGTAAATTGGTACATCAATTTCCCGGGGTCGTAACTTTGGCATACGATCTCCGTTTGACGCGTACGATAGCTCGTTAGAAAGATCTATCCGAGTACTACCACTTTGGGAGGCAACATCGGTCCATGGATCCATGTTGCCCCAGAATCCCAAGAAAACGTCGTTTAGGGCCTCAAAACGGCTCCGGAAGTTCAGGACCCGAAAAACTGCTAAAAATAGTAAACTGTGCTACAATTTAGGAAACTAAAAAGACTGAAAGAGACAGTTTTGGGGGTCCAAATGGGATAGGTGGGTGGCCACCAACATCCACCTAGATCATTCCTCCCCCCTTAGGAAGCAATGGTCCCCATTGCGTTGAGTTCCTCCATCTGCTGAACTTGTCCTGCAATCTCTGATATGTCTAGTGATGGTGGGAAGCATGGTCGACGATGGTCCACATTGAACATTTGGTGCAAGCGAAGGAATGGAGGAATGATGTGCTCCAAAGCATTGTCCCCCATAGCCTTGGTACTGTTGTAAGGACTATGTCGGAGTGGTCTGAGCTTCTGATGGGTTCTGGTAAGGCGTTCTTTCTGTCGATGCAACCAGACTTTGTTGCCCACCTGAAACTTGTGTGGTACCCATGTGGGTAAGGAGAAGTTGTTCCTATGTTCTGTCATGACCGTATCCCTTTGCTGCTGCTGCTGCATGGAGGAACCCTTTGCAGGGGTCATGGATGTAGCAACGATCTTCCCCTTATTTTGGGATTGAACCAGACAGATGAATTTCTTGGTCTGTGATATGAGCTTGCTGACTTTCTTGGTAGTGATCAAAGATGTGGCGGTAGGTGGGGCTACCTCCGGTATCCTGTATAATGAATTATTCAAAGAAATAATGACAGCACGAGGCCTTGACTCATACACAGCATGTCGCCTCCACAAGTATGGTTGGCCTAATAATACATCACAAACATCCAGAGGTGTAACATCACACAATACCTCGTCTGTGAAGGGCTTGATGCTGTATGGAAGGCGGCACTGCTGGCGAACTTTCAGATCTCGTCCTTCATGAAGCCACCCTATATTGTACGGCTGTGGGTGTGGTGTAGTCAGTAGGCCCAACCGCTTCACGACTTCTGCTGAAACGAGGTTCTTTTGGCTACCACTGTCGACAATGAATCGCAGCGGTGAACCCTTCACCCACATCTGTGAGTGGAAAAGATGCTCCCCCTCTTCTGGATCTGTAGGTTCATTCTTCTGGATCTTGGCAGTGGCAACAGTGGCGCTAGGATCTACATCAATGATCTGCTTCCCTTTGCCATTCCCCTTGTCGGGTTCTGGCTCAGGGTCGGAACATGCATCTGATTTGGAAGCCTTCAACTCAGCCACCAGCGACTGCTTGGTCCGACACTCACTTGTGTTATGAGTGGGACTCTTGTGAAACTCACACCACTTTCCTGTGTCCTTCTTCAGCTTCATGGTGTTGTTCTTTTCTTGCGGCTTTGACGGGTTGTCTTGGGTCACCCCGCCTTGGCTTTGTCCTTTGGGCTTCGGATTTGCAGATCCAAAGTCTCGCTTCTTCTGTTTGAACTTTTGCTCGATTTTGACAGCGTATCGGTATGCTGTGCCGAGTGAGGAGATGTTCAAGAACCCCATCTCTTCTTGGATGTATCTGTGTAGGCAGCCACGGTATTTGAGTACCAAATGCAGCTCAGAATCTTTGATACCCAACTGTGTGCGAAGGGTATGAAAAATGTTTGTGAACTCCGGCACATCTTGGTCTCGTCCCTGCCGCAGTGTGGTCCATTTGATGTATTTGTCCTCATAGCTTCCGACAGGGTAGTACTGCTCCTTGATGGCATCCCGCAAGTCATTCCAAGTGGGTGCGGCTGAAAATAGTGAGCCTGTACTTTCATCCTTCTGCTCGCAATAGGTTTCCCACCCATCCTTGACATGGGGGGCTGCTTTGAGAAGAGCGAAAACAATCTTTTCCCGACTTGAAAATTCGTGAACAGAAAAATACCCATCTAGCAGATTTAACCATTTATCTACGGTATCTACGTCTATTTGACCCTCGAAGATTGGGATTTCAAAATTAACTTGTACCTTAAATGGTGTGGCATTTCCAGAGTCGCTGTTGGAAGCCGATGCGTCGCCTCTGGGTAGCCGCTGAAGGATCTGCGCAAAGCTATCCATCATCGCGTTCCTTTGCCGCTCGAGGGCTTCTTCGAGCAAGATTTTGATAGGATCTCCTGCCCCCTCGTCTTTCTTTTCATCCGCCATGGGAGGTCGTCGGGATTTGCGAGGCTAGTCTTGCAAAGGTTCGACCAGTTCAAGCCCTAACTCCTTATATCCCGACCTCGTTGGGGACATGCAAAGAAAAACAGAGAAAAAGCAGACCGCTCTGATACCACTGATCCGGATTTACACAGGAACACAATAGATTACAGAGATAACCATAAATACAGAGATGCAATAACCATAAACATAGATATGCAGCGGAAATAATGCTTCATTTCATTAATGGAAAATACTGAAATATGCTTACAACCAGAAATAACCCAGCTAGGGCGATGGTAGCTTATCTCTGAGAAGAGATGTGTCGGCTACATGCCTCTGAACTGTTTCGAACTGTGTTACAATGAGGCTCGAAGGCCTATTTATTATTGAGAAACAATGAAAAACCCTTCACATCCCGAAACCTAACCCGAGAAGATGAAACGCCAAATTGTGGGCCCCGTTTGGGTAAATTGGTACATCAATTTCCCGGGGTCGTAACTTTGGCATACGATCTCCGTTTGACGCGTACGATAGCTCGTTAGAAAGATCTATCCGAGTACTACCACTTTAGGAGGCAACATTTGTCCATGGACCCATGTTGCCCCAGAATCCCAAAAAAGCGTCGTTTAGGGCCTCAAAACGGCTCCGGAAGTTCAGGACCCGAAAAACTGCTAAAAATAGTAAACTGTGCTACAATTTAGGAAACTAAAAAGACTGAAAGAGACAGTTTTGGGGGTCCAAATGGGATAGGTGGGTGGCCACCAACATCCACCTGGATCAGCCCTTCAGTAGACGTAGAGGATGATGAGCTTAGGAGCCGCAGGGCCAACTACAGATAAGTTGGTTAAAGAGGTTCGACATGGCACCGCACAGTTTATATTAGAACTTCAAGACTTGAATTTAGAATTCAATGGCCTCAAATCACGCATCGAGGACATACCAGCAGAGTGAATCGAGACGAGTCACATATTTGTGTTGGGGGCCTGTTGGGATGGGGTCCCCTAGAGTTAAGTTTTGCTAAGGCTCGAGTCAAATTTTAATAATATATTGTAAAGTCTCTACATTTTAAGGAGCGGAGTGTGAGTAGCGTAGGTTGTTAAAAGATAAGGGATCTTTTAGGCAAGTCAGAGCGCCTTATTTTGTAAAGGGGTGAGTTGTATTAAGCTTCGCCCATGGTTCATGTACCATGGTAATGTAATGTAAACACTATAAAAGAGAGTCATTGAAGAGTCATCAGGAAGTTAAGGGAAGTAAGTTCAATGTTATGATTGATGCTTAGAGTCTGAATTGTTCTTTTATGTAATCGAACAAGGGGAAGGCTCCTGCTGCCGTGTGCACAGAGACCTTGGTAAGTCCACAACTGAGTGCGCAGACCCCTGGAGCTATGTACGCAGGGTTTGAAAAGTATATGTATTGAATATCTAGAATAATAAAGAGTATTTGAAGCAATTTTATGCCAAAACTATATACTTATGTGTTTTTTTTATTTATAGTCAGTTGAATGCCATTTATCTATAAGATTGTCTTAATTACATCGTGAAGATAAAGATCTATTGTTATATGTTATTTTATGCATGATTAGGCCCTTAGGTGAAGCTCATAACTCCGTTTAATTGGAAATTTCTTTAAGTTTAGACATTTTGAGGATAAGGGTCCGCCAAGATCAGATCAAGCCTTAAACTAAAGAAATGCCTTATCCCCACATCACATAGCCTTCTAGATGCAGAAACCTAATTCTGGCATCCCACAATACTACCTCGGGTGAGACTGTAGCCTGCACCAAGCGGGTTGTTATAGTATAGGGTTTTGTTGGTTAACGCAACTAACTCTATGTTAGAGTCGGTCTAGTAGCCCTCCATCAGCGATCAAAGCTCTTTGCATTTGCATAAGTAGGTGTCCCATCAGTGTCAATTTTTGCATCCCATTAGGCATGCCATAACCCTGATGGAGGAGATGGTCTATTTATACCCCTCTTGGCTTTGCTGGATCAGGTCATATCAGTCATTAAGCTCTTTCAAGCTTGTCTTGTTTTGTCTTGAGGTCAAAGTCCTAGGTCTAGGGTTTTGGTCATTTATCTCTGCAAGGTCATGTCTCTGAAAGTCCATGAGTGCTCAGAAAGCCAGAGGGAGGAATTGTAAACATGTTTCTTCGATATTTTTATCTTGTACAGTGAATTTTCACCTTGGATTTAAAAACTCTGTTTTTAAAGCCAAGGTCATTTTTCAATTTTTTGTAAAAAGTGATGAAATTTCAAAAAGCTTTCAAGGACAGCTTGTAACCCTGGTTCCCTTGCCAAGATCCCTCAGATGATATCCCTGCAAAAAGTATCGAGCAAAAGCATTAAATGAGTCAATTTCAGGACAAAGGAAACCAAAAAAGTCAGTTTTATAAAGTGTCGAAAAGAAACATTAGAAAATGGGTTTGAGCATGAAATTTATTCAAATGGAATTTATAAAGACCCAATCTCCCTCCTTTTACTCTCATTATGCATCTAAGTCATTGAGCAAGTGTCTGCAAGAGAGATTGGGAGAAATTTGTGAGCTTGACAGGCACGCGACCCGTCAGACCAGGCGCGCGACCCGTCAGAGGCGCGCGACCCGTCAGCAGCCTTTCAGCAGTGCAAAATTATAACGTGCGCGACCCGTCAGAGGCGCGCGACCCGTCAGCGATCTCTTTGTAAAACCGCCTGAAAATTCACCAAGGAGCCACAAATTGCCAAATTTTGCAAGGTAGGCCCTCCATCATGAAAAATTATTGCTTGCTACAGTTCAAGAAGATCATGATTGTATTTTTAAAGGTCTTCATTTGCAAAGTAAAAGTCTCCATTGTGCTTTTGGGCTTAAAGTTGTCAAAATGCCAATTCATGTCACCATTTAGCTGATTCTATCATCATTCAGAGGGTTTTCATCATCATGTCAAGTTCCATAGGGTCATTCTACAGCTTATTCATGCTTCAGTTGCGCCTAGGCAAGGTCATTTCCCTCTCCTAGGGTTTTGAAGGCAATTTCTCTTGGGCGGCCAAATCATCGGCAAAACTCATATCCTGATGTTCATACACCTTCCCCTATCCTTAAAATACCCTATCAAATGCTTCCCATCCCTTAGATCCCCCAAATTCCTCATTTTTGCACAAACCCTAGTTTCTAGCTACAACCTGGCAATTTTCTAGGTTTGGCCTGTGTTTTGCCCTTTTGGACCCCTTCCCCTCACTCAATCTCTGAGATTCCACTTTCCCCTGCTTCCTAACATCCCTCCCTACTTCCAAAAATTTCCCCAAGAATTTAGAAGCCCCTTATCCCCTTCATTTCGCTTCATTTCGACAAAATTCCTTGTTTCACACATCGGGGCAAGTTTCACTCAAATGATGTTTCAGAGCAATCAAAGATGAATTTTGCAAAACTGAGAGAGGTTTTTGTCCACAACATGCCAAAGAAGAAAAACCTCCTTCACTTTTTGCACAGGTGTCATGGTTTTAGAGAAATGTCAAAAAATACCGGCAAGAACGAAGGTGCTCCAAGGACGGTTGGCCAAAGCACAAAAACGAAGGAAAACGCCCGATCCACTCCAAATTTTGGCCAAAGCCTCTTTGACTGAGCATGGTACCTTATTTGGGACTCCCAGCCCAAATTTCAAGAAATTTGGAGAAAAGTTTGTCATTTGTGAATTCTTTGTGCAATTTGCAGGTTTTTCCCATTAATGGGTCTCACCCCCCGCGCGACCCTTCATCATGGCAACTCCATTTGGAAAAAACTCAGAATTTCTAGATTTTTCATGCAAAGTTACACATGCCTGTGAATTGACTTGAGTTTTTATGAAGTTTTGGGCCTCCAAAAGGTCAAAATACTAGCAAAAAATGACTTTCTGCCCCTTTTTTGAGTTGCAGAAAGCAGTCTTGGGAGAATTAATTTTTGACTGGACAAATGACCTCCAAATTCAAAAATTCCAGTTGGGTTGGAAATTAGACTCACAGACCTTTCCAACAAGCCCACTTTTTCTCAATTTGGACACCTAAAAGTTCCTCAAACATGGCTCCAAAGGCGTGCAACCCGTCAGGCAGATTTTTTCAAAAATGCATTGTACAGCCCAGAAAACGTAGATTTGACTCAGTTTGACTTTTTGGGATGAAATTTGATCCTCTTTGATGTAATTATTGTAATTTTTAGACACTTTTACTCTTATGTAACACTTCTAGAACATTCATTCATGAAAAGGGTAAATATTAAATGAATGAATTGGTTTCCAAGTTTATAGCGGCAAGTTGTTTTGACTGCCTAGTTTGTAGTGCTTAGTTTAGAAGTGGTTGAAACAGCTCCTAGGATAGTGAGCTCGACCCATGGAGGCAGGGAAAGAGGTTAGATCATCTGTATTATTTACTTTCTTGCTCATTTTCATGGTTGGACCCTTGAGGGAGAAGCTATCATTGTATTATTCACTATATCTCTGCAATTTTTGGCTAAGGAAGACCAGGGTTTTGCAGTCCTCTTTGGGATTCTTGTGGACTCATGTGTTGATGGTGTGTTTCTCAATGTACTTGTAAGCTTGTTATATGACTCGTTTCCTTTCTTTTACTTCTGCACATTAAACAAATGAAGTGTTAAAGCAAGAATTCATGCCTGCCATGCTCTGCTTTTAAATTTGTTTAATTTCAATGTTTTCTACTGTCTAAAGAGAATTCAAAGTTATTGTTTGCTCTCTTTAGCTCCTCATCCTTCATTCCTGACCATTCACCTCAATCAAAGGCATCAATACTGTCTCCTACCTCGCCCCAAAGAACCCCCTGCAAAAACTGTGTCAAATCCCCGCACCCAAAATTGCAATTCCTCAATTTGCCACCAAAAACCCTAAAAAACCATAAATCAAACTCTTTTATCAGTTTACTAGCCTAATATCAGTGTTACCTTATTGGTCATCTCATCTATTGAATATTTTACGAGATAGACCGGAGAGAGCCTTCTCCTGCCCCGTAGGGCTAGCTACGAGGCTAAATGGTTTGATGTTGCCTTAAGGTTTACCTTTCTCAGCCTGAGGTGAAATTTCAAGCGCTAACACTCTAAACTTACGTCCAAGCCCCCTCTACCCAACAGTAGACAACAAAAGCAAGCTCATACCTTAATGTATCTCAGGGGAGGCTATCTTGTATGCACAATCAATCCAGATTAGCATGCTATAACTTCATGACATATCAACTCAAACATAAATAAGGTCATGATATCCATAATAGTCACTAGTTAACATGTTCACATCATAAACTCATAAATGATTATCATTCATACATAATAATCACATCTGCACAGTCAATCTAGATTAGTATGACATAATATCTCAACATATTAACTCATACATGAATCTTATAACCCTAATCATTTGCATAGACCAATCCAAATTAGTATGATACATATAACATCATATCTTCATGCTATAACCTTAGTCATCAAGTTAACTACCATATAACAACAATAAGTTAACATATAACATGATCATCAACAATAGATAACATAATCATCAAGCTAACTACAAGTTAACATATAACATATTCATCAACGACATATAGCATAATCATCAAGCTAACTACAAGTTAACATATAACATATTCATCAATTAAATATAACATAATCATCAAATTAACTAACATAAACAACAACAACAATTCATATAAAAACAAGTTACTACCCTTCATGGCTATCTGATGCATGTTCATATGACTACACTGATCAACTAGAATGTATCATACATGTAACCATGGAAACAATAGAATGAAATGCATACCCATAACCTTAATGTGTTTAACAATCCTTAACCTACATACCCGCACGTCCAACATACAAACCTATATGATGAGATTTTCTTGCCTCGAGGTCCAATGCTACATCTTCACTTTGATGATCTGCATCTCCTGCTCTATCTCAACCAACAAATTAGCATCATAACATACCAATATCATCATGATGACTTAATTTCATAAAATGACCTTATGAAAAACAACCTTCACCATGAAAATGCATGCATAACAACATATAGACACTGACATGCATAACAGATGCATATACAACCATACACTCGTGATGACACATCACACAACAACACCATCAACCTTCGCATGGCGACATCACTACAACCATGATCAAAACCATGCAAATGCAACAAGCGCATGGACTACAAGCATAAGGAGCACATATGCAACCGACATGTATGCATGACCAACACATCGCCCATCCAGTCCGAGGGGTGAACTATGCTATGATACCACACTGTAATGCCCTGTTCCCACATCTACCAAAGTAATCGGCCAACTGGGGTAAACATGTGACTAGAAGTTACTGTGATATGATTCAACTCCATATGTGCCAGATAAGGAAGTGGAATCGATGGAAACCCATAACGCAGACCTTCTGCACCTACTATAGGACTCCCAAAATGCATCCCCAGTCATTCCCTTGACCAACCCCTGGGTCCCACTAAGATTTTAGACCACTAAAACCCATGATGCTCAATTGATATGGACAAGGGTGCATATGAAAAAATTCTAGAAACATGCACAAAATGGGTATTCATGCGTCTGAGGACTTTTCTCCTCATATTTGTGCCTGTGAATCCGAGATTTGTGCCATTTTTCAAGCTTAGAATCCAAGTCACCACCCAAAAAACCATGTCGCTTTCAGGATCCATATCTTACATGACCACACGAATTACAAATTAAAAAATTGACTCCAAGACTAGGCTTGACCATCCCCAACCAAGACCGACATTCTGTCAAACACTTGGCATCAATGAAATCTATAGGGAATGCATACAAGACAGAGCATAAATGACTGATATCTCATATGATACTTGACAGTAAGGATCACCACCCTCTTCCCTTAACTATTTTGACGTCAATTAGGTCGTGCAACCATTATCCTTTTAGTTAAAAGTAAATACATGAAATAACCTTAACTATATCCAGTCACATAACCATGTTGTTGGGTGTGGAGCCTGATTATCTTCCTTATTTAGAGGTATCATTGCATTGGACCCCATGCTTATAACCAACATTAAACCATGTAAATAACAAATAGCAACCATTAATATCACATAATAACAAGTACAAAAGCAAGAGAACTTAGCTTTTATTAAACATAGGCAAGAATTGACTCGGTTCGGGACTTCCACGTACCACCCGACCATAGATATGGCTAAATCAAATATTTCTTTCAACCAATCACCTTCGTTCCATATTCCAAGCACGAATATGGGATCTCATGGATAAACCAAATCAAAAGAAACCAAGGGAATCTAGAGGTTAAACCACCTCTACCCTCACCAAACCGTGATCTCACCAAAATTGGCACCAATATCACAAAATCAAACCATTATTGGAATGCCTCTGGACTCCATCACTATCCTTGAGGAATTTTCCATCTCCTTGTCTCTCAGGCTTTACCATAATCCACATTGGATTACTATGCCCTAAAATGAGACTCCACCCTCAGGCTTTACTTTCTATCCCGCCAAAACCAATCAAGGAATTCCTAGGCATTTGGGAATTTTCCTGAGACCACCTTTGCCTTGGATTTCGAAACCATCCGACAATTCCAAATCTCAAAACCGAGAAAACAATCCCATCACACCATGGCTATCAATAAAAAGGCAAGGCAAGGCTAAAAACTATTGTCATAACCTGACAAAATCATGCCATTGACAACAAGAGAACCATATACCAACATGCATGTCAAAACCAACTAGTAAATCACACATGAAATATGTTACCTGCAAGTATTCCTATTGAAGCTACTTGATCATTTCATTCCTTGCTTGACCCTTTATTTACTTCCTTTCCTTGTCCTTCCTTTGCTTTCTTTTCCCTTCCTTGCTCCAAAGATGAGAAAAAGCTTGAGAAAAATATTTCCAATTGATCCTCAAAAGCCTTTTTATTAATGAGGCCTCTATTTTCTTCATTTTCCATTATTTTCCTTCAATTTCCTCGTCACATGAAACCTGTGACCTTTTACCTTCCTTTTCTCCTATTTTCCTTTATTTTAATAAATAAATGTGCCAAAAATACATTTTTTCCTTTTTAATGCCTTTATCATTGCCTTTGACAATTTCCCTTAGCCATAAACACATCTCGTGATGCCCACTAAGATCTCTTTTCCCAACATTCATCTTGGAATAAGTGTCCCTTAACCGTGGTATTATTTTTTCTTTATTAACTTTTAACCAGGGGTTGTTACACTAGTGGTGGTGCTTTATTTCTTGGTGAATGCCTTTTTTCATGGTTAAGCAAGAAGTAATCTTCAATTTTTATATCTATTATTGAAGCATAATATATAGCAACAACTTCTTGTTGCACTCAAATATTATGGATGCAACAATATTTACAAGATGTACAAGTACTATATGACCAACCAAGACCAATCATCTGTGATAACATAAGTGAAATCAACATGTCCAATAATCTTGTTTTTCACTCCAAGACAAAGCACATCCCAATCAAGTACCAATTTCTATAAGAGCAAGCTGCAAATCATATTACAAATTTGGATTATGTGCCTACAAAAGAGAGGGTAGCTAATATATTCATCAAACCTCTCCCAATATATCAATTTGAGTTCTTAAGGAAAATATTGGCAATAGTACCTCTTAGCTCACTCTACTAAATATTCCCCAAGAGGAAGATAGTTAACATACAAGCAGTCATAATATCAAAAGGGAGCTTCTAGGTCCACATGATCACCATGACAAGAGGAGATTGGTTGTAAGGGGAGCATATTATTTTCTTTTCAATTGATATCAAAAATGAGAAGTAAGAAAAACATAGCATAGTTATGAGGAGAAGTAAAGTACAAAAAATTGCATGGAGAATTCAACGAACTAGTGAAGAAACAAGCACTGAAATAGGTGTTGAAAGAATTATTATTCTTATATATCTATATATATATATATATATATATATATATAGATATATGTTCTTATTATTTGACATGTTTGACATAACTCGTGTTTTTATGATTGTTTCTAATGGTATATCCTCCAATGGCAAAGGGGGAGAATGCTATACATGTGTTGCCATTGATTTGAAAAGGATGTCAAAGGAAGTCATGGATTGGTCAAGATCAGTTGTATGCAAGCAGATAAGTGAAACATTGGTTTTTGGAGCATCATATTTAGATCAATTTTTTCCTCAAAATATCTTGGAGATTTTGTAATTACATTTTGCTCGGAAAGAACTTTCCAATGGTATGTTGAAGTCTAAAAAAGGCTTTATAGATACAAATATATGGCCAATCAAAGTTCAAAGGTTAAAATGTTAAAAGGTCAAAGGGGGAAGACCTAAATTTGGTGTTTTGGCCATGGGCCCTATGACATAATCAACATGCAAGAGGAAAGAGCATCCATGAGGGCACAAAGGTGGACCAATCATAAGCTTAGGAGGGAAAGTGCATGGTCTCAAAGGGGACATGTAACCGTGACAGGTTTGTCCAAGGAAAATTCTAATGGAAGCCCAAGTCCAAAGTTCTAGGGTGATGGAGCAGCGTGAGGATGTGGTTGGAGGATGTAATGTTTGGCACAAGTCATTCGAGCGGGGAACCCATGAAAATGTAAGCTTGTCAATTTTACCCTTGTGGTTTCCTTTGAAACTTAAGGTTTTATTTTTAGGGAGATGAGACCAGGGAAACACGAAGTTTCTCATCATTAGCAGCTAAACTTCTCATCTAGACGTAAATTTTTATAATGTATAATCAACAAAAAAACATAGGATTGGGAGCCCTCACCTTTGTACGATGATGTGGAGCCTTGACAATATGGACAAATCACAGGACACTTGGCATAATATGGTTGGATGACAAAGGTGAGGAGGATCCATGAAGGTATAATGATGTTAACTTATAAAATTCTTGAGACACATGGCACCAATAAAATGATGACACATGTCATGTTGATTTGGCATTTTTGGGTGGAAAAATGGGATGAAAACAAGTGACACGTGGAACCACTTAGAGCATGGCATGTGGTAGATAGATGTAGGTGGCAGACACAGTGGGATCAATGTCACCTTGTTAATTTCATACTAATTAGGATGGTGATGTTACATCATGGTGGCAGACATGTAATTCCATAAGTTTCCTTATTGGTTTGTGGGTGTAGAAACTAGTCCCATAGGGACACATCACCCCAATTATTTAATCTTGGAAGTTTCTAAAGGTGGTGCAAGTTTTATTTTCGAGGTGATAGGGCACCGGGACAAGGTGGCATAAAGGCTTGGTGCAGAAGTGGGGCGACATACCAATCAAAATGTGGGACCATTCGACACATCACCCTAGTGGTTACATCTTGGGAGTTTGTGAAGGTGATCCATTATAAAATGTCGAGGGCTAAAGGCCTCTCTATTAGTTGTTTTTGCGTGAATGTTTCATGACTAAGGGTGCAAAGGTTTGATGCATATGGTTAATCCCCTTCAGGCTTAGAATAAAGGGCCAAGTAGGCAATGTTATGTGAAGGTTTCCCATGTTAAATATTATAGGGCCTTTGGGCTTAAACAATGTATTGCGATAGTTGTAAATGGTTGCAAGGTTTTATGTGGATAAGCCCTTAGGGATATACCAATATATAGCCTTGATTAAAATAACATGAATGAGTTGGTAGCTTTGGCACTTTTGTGTCGTATTTGGTGGAAAGTTCCTTTGGGCATTAGGACTTGAACGAGTTGGCAACTATACTTGGAGGGGTCCAATTTAACTAGTAGTACATCAAAGTTGAAGTGTAGTGTGAATGTGTTAGTGAAATTTTTGGCACAGCGTGATGTACTGGGTAGTTTTGTCCAAATCTAGCAATTTTCTATATTTAGAACTACAGATAAAACCTCTGCCAAATTTTTTAATGTACCAAAATTGATTAAATAAATAGTTTAATTAAGATTTTCTCATAAAGAACGGTGATAAGAGATTGAAGACTACATGAAAACATAGAGAAGAATTACAGAAGTGGAATATAAATTAAAATTAAGAATTCATGCATAAGGTTAAGAGATGAAATTAACTAACGTTCTAAATTTAAAAATATTAGATCTTTATTTTTTATAAGTAGAAAATCAATTAGCAAGAATATTGTTGGTGGTGGTGGTGGTTAATTGATTAGAGGATAAGAGATTAGAGGAAGTTCTAAAGGTGTTCTAATGGTGATATTGGTGATTTGAGGTGGTTGAGGTATGTAAGCATCAAGGTCTTTAAGAGAGTAAGAATTTTTTTTATCTATGCAAGGAAGGCAGTGAGTTGTGAAGGATATGAAGCAATATTATTATATGTAAAGGTCTATTGATCCAAGATTGAAAATTGTATGAAAGATGGATCAACATGGCCAAAAAGTTGGAGCTTGAATTTTAGGGGTTGTATCTCCTTCTAGTAGTGGCTAGTAAATAATCAGGGGTACCTAATAAATCAAGGGTAGTAACTCCTTTTAGTATGTGTTGATAAATTTAGGAGTAGTAGCTTCCTTCTAGAAAGTGCCAGAGAACAATGTAAAAGAAAGTTGAAGCTTGCCTTTGTAAAAGTAATTTAAGAAAAGATTAAAGTCTTTATGTGTGTGTTGATGCCTACTTCGATTGTTGTTAAAGATATTGTTAGTGTTTTAGTATTCTTTAATTTTGAAAAAAAAAAAAATCTCACAATTGATTTACCCCCCTCTTAGTATTGTCATGGTTTCTAACAATTGACAACATCTTTATAGAGGTTACTTTGAAGGAAAAAAAAAATTTAATAAGTTATGTTGAGTTGATCCTAAATATGTTCTTTGGAAACTTTTCCAAGCCTGTAACAAAGCCATTTTCAATCAACTTCTCGCCCACCTAAAAAGGGTATCCCACAAAGCTCTCCTACATAAGTTGGAATTTTTCACCCATCACTCTTCCCTGCCCCAAGACCCCTCCCTGGATAGTTATGATTTAACATTTTGGCCTTCTTCACCCTCTCTCCCTTCTCTTCCCACTCCTTCCCCATTCCCTGAATCATGGTGGAAGCTTCGTCTCTCTCAATACAACTTCATCAAATGGTAGGCATTGAATAGTTCCTTCACTCTTTTTTTTAATGGAAATTCAAAAGGAAACTAAGAGAAGGAAGGTTTGAGTGAAGAGGATGGATAGGGTGGGGGGCTAGTTGAAATGAAGGCATGTTCTCATGATAGATAGGGGTTATGAACAACAACCTAATAGAAGATTATGCTCTTTATAAAATCATCCACATTTTTTATTCTTACCACACTCATCATCTCATTTCTTTCGGATATTTTCTAATCCATGTCTAACACATGCAAAAAAGGACTTGTGCCAAAGACTTCATTCTAGAAACTATCCTCTCCAGAATCAAATTTTATCATCATAATTGAGGAATCACATTGATTGGTTCCACATAAAAATAACCAAAACCTATGTGGCACATTCTAAAGAAAATGAGGAAATACATCTTGATGAAAAAGGGATTTATAGTTTCAATATCCAAGGTAGTAGTATTCCAATAACTTAAGCATGTGAACCACAAGTATCACTCCCATCATTTCCAATGAAAGGTGTAGGAAGGGTACAGTTCCACATGGGAGAAACATCCCACCATCCCTTCCCACTCACTTGGATTTGATGAAATTCCAAATCCTTCCCATGGAAATTAATTTGTCCTCCTCCCTTGGATACTTTATATGGTGAATATCATTCGTTTCTACACCTCAAATTTGTTTCATTTCCATGCAAGTTCACAAGTTAATGTTTGGTGCCTCCCTCTACTCATTCTTGTCCACTTTTTTATTTTAAGAAACATAGTATCAAGAATTGTCAAGGTTTTTCCTTTCATCTACAATGGATTACAATGGTCTTCAACAAACTCGTTCCTAAATTCATTCTCACAAAGGGTCCATCCAAACATTTCTCTCTGAATTGGAAGTTATCACTTAGCAACCTGAATTTTTGAAAGAGGAAGAGGGTGAAAATGAGATCGAAGGCATGTTTTGGCTTGTAGCACACCTGTACTTAAAACTTCATGTTGACCTATTAGAGGTTGTGGTGCCCAAATTGGTGAATAATAAGAATGCTCATCTCTTTGGAAAAGTGAGCTTGGTTAGATTCCTCCTCCATCTTTTGTGGCATGTGAAACCCTTGTTGACCCCTCAGTTTTTGGTCATCCTTTTATTCTAGGGATACTATAGTTGTTCAAATATGATTCCATGTCTACTCCAAACCATCCACCACCTTTGGTCTCCAAGTAATTTTACCAATGTCTACTTCTCTTTTATAAGCCTAAATGACATATATTCTGTTCTCAAATTCCATTACCTATAATATTTTACTAGCCTTACATTAGTTAAACATTGTAATTTTTTCCCCATTAGTGTGGTTGGTTATCTCCTTTCAACTCTTCAAGTTTTAATCTACTACCTCAAAATCTAGTTGTTCATTTTCATTTGCACACCTCCTTGAGGTAATCAGTAGGTGCCCTAGTCATAGTTTTGATAAATAGATAAAATATTCAAATTCATATATATATATATATATATATATATATATATATATATATATATATATATATATATATATATATATATATATATATCCATTCCAAGTATGTAATGTGACAAGACTATCGTAGATTGTCTTTCATTTTGTTTGAAATAATATAAATTTAAAATATTTTATATTTTTTAATTAAGTCAATAAGTGTGTTTGTTTTGGAATAGGGCTTTTAAAATTTTAATTTAATTTTCAATAATTATTAGGTGGATTCTTCGAGTCTAACCTCCACAGGATATACTAGAATAATATTAGTAGTAGTCATGGATTAAAGCTTAAAATTTATCTCAAAAGTTGTTATGATATTTTTTTCCTTTTAATTAAACTTAATTAAAAAATGTCATATGAACCTAAGTTATGGTTTTTTGGGCATGTGGTATTAGTATGCCATGGTATTGGCCCATGGTATTGTAATATATCCTATTTAGAGGTTAAGAATATTCATGGTAAAGTAGGATTGAATATCCATGGAATATTGTTATATATAGCTTCAATCCTACTTTACCATGAATATTCTTAACATGTAAATAGGATTTTATTATAATACCATGGGCTAATAGCATGAGACACACATAGAGATATATAGGTGAAGTGTAACTAATAGATGAAATGACCTTTTCATCAATACAATTTTTAGTGATATTGTGATTTATTATTGTTTAAAATTCACTTTTGAATGCATAAATAGATAGGGGTTATGACCAACACCTCATAGAAGATTATGCTCTTTATCAAGTCATCCATATTTCTGATTCTTACCACACTCATCATCTCATTTCTTTTGGATATTTTCTAATCCATGTCTAACACATGCAAAAAAGGACTCATGCCAAAGAATTCATCCTAGAAGCTATCCTCTCCAGAATCAAAGTTTTATCATCATAATTGAGGATTCACATTGATTGGTACCACATACAAAGAACTAAAACCTATGTGGCATATTCGAAAACAAATGAGGAAATACATTCTTGATGAAAAAGGGATTTATAGTTTCAATATCCAAGGTAGTAGTATTCCAATAACTTAAGCATGTGAACCACAAGTATCACTCCCATCATTTCCAATGAAAGGTGGATGAAGTTTACATTTCCACATGGGAGAAGCATCCCACCATATCTTCCCACTCACTTCACTTTGATGAAATTCCAACCCCTTTGCATGGAAATTACTTTGTCCTCTTCCCTTACATACTTTGTATGTTGAATTTCATTCATTTCTACACCTCAACTTTCTTTCATTTCCATGCAGGATGACAAGTTAATTCTTACTCCCTCCCTCTACTCATTGTTGTCTACCTTGCTCATTTAAGCAACATAGTATCAAGAATTGTCAAGGTTTTTCCATCCATCTATAGTGGATTATAATGGTCTTCAACAAACTCGTTCCCAACTTCATTCTCACAATGGGTCCATCCAAGAATTTCTCTTAGAATTGGAAGCTATCACTTAGCAACTTGAATTTTTGAAAGAGGATGAGGGTGAAAATGAGTTGAAGGCATGTTTTGGCTTGTATCACACTTGCACTTAAAACATCATGTTGACCTATTAGAGGTTGTGGCGCCCAAATTGGTGAAGAATAAGCATGTTCATCTCTTTGGAAAAAGTGGGCTTGGTTAGATTCCTCCTCCATCTTTTGTGGCATGTGAAACCCTTGATGACCCCTAAATTTATGATCATCCTTTCATTCTAGGGATACTGTAGTTGTTCAAATATGATTCCATGTATACTCCAAACCATCCATCACCTTTGGACTCCAAGTAATTGTACCAATGTCTACTTCTTTTTGGTAAAGCCTAAATGTCAGATATGCCCTTCTCAAATTCCCCTACCTAATATAATGTTTCACTAGCCTTACATTAGTTAAACATTAGAATTTTTCCCCATTAGTGTTGTTGGTTATCTCCTTTCAACTCTTTAGGTTTTAATCTACTACCTCAGAAAGTCTAGTTCTTCATTTTCATTTGCAGACCTGCTTGATGTAATCACTAGGTGCCTCAACGATAGTTTTCATAAATAGATAAAATCTTCCAATTCATATATATATATATATATATATATATATATATATATATATATATATATATATATATATATATATAAAACAATTCCAAGTATGTAATGTGATAGTATGAATGTGACAAGACTATCCTAGATTCTCTTTCATTTTCTTTGAAATAATATAAATTTAAAATATTTTTATATTTTTTAACTAAGACAATAGTCGTGTTCGTTTTGGAATAGGGCTTCTAGAATTTTAATTTAATTTTCAATAATTATTAAGTGGGTTCTTCGAATTTAACCTCCACGGGATATACTAGAATATTATTAGTAGTAATCATGGATTAAAGCTTAAAATTTATCTCAAAAGCAGTTATGATATTTTTTTCCTTTTAATTAAATTTATTAATTAAGAAAACGTCTTATGAACCTAAGTTATGGTTTTTTGGGCATGTGGTATGATTAATTAGAAAAATGACATATGAACCTAAGTTATGGTTTTTTTGGCATGTGGTATTAGTATGTCATGGTATTTAGAGGTTAAGAATATTCATGGTAAAGTAGGATTGAATCTCATTGTTATAGACATTTTTGGGCACTACAACCCCAATAATACATGTCCATAAACCGAGTGCTCCTAAGTCCCTAAAAGTGTTGCTTCACACCCTAAAGGAACAAGATCAGCTGATTACATCATCTCCCAGAAGTTCACCACAGAAAACTACTCAGAACTGGTCAAAGCTGGACCATACAGACTGCCCAGTGCAGAAGGTGCGATGCATCTCACCTGCTTAGTGTAAAGGGTGCGATGCATACTGGAAAGCTCTTCTATAGGGTGCGATGGGCGAGAGTAGACAAATGGCAGAGACAGTTTGCAAGGTGGATCGTCATGGAATCTTCCAGAAACTTCTCCTGTGACACTTGCCTCTCTGAATTCGCCCAGGGATGAGTAAGAGATCATCAATCTCCAAGTGGAATCAAGAACTATCAGAGAGAGGACACTAATCAAAATCCCAGAAGCTAACTCACCTTTTTTCCTGAAAGTAAAGAGCGACCATTTATTTTCTTAGTTTGTAGTTTCTCAACCCTTTATACTCATAGGATTCGTCGTTCCTAGCTTGCATAATGAAAGGATCCGGAGCAAAGTATCGAATGGTGCAAGCTCCCTAAAAATTGAACCTATCGATGAGACATCCTTATTATACAACTAGCACGAGTAGTTTTTATGTGAAGCTCAAGCTCGTTAAAAATTAAACCTAAGCAATGAGCAAATGTTTCCCCCAGAGTTTAAGCTCATTAAAAAATGAACCAATTTCCGGTAAATAACCATTGTGAATGCATTATCATCAGCTTTTGAGCCTTGGTCGTGTTCTCATCATCACCTCCACTCTGTTTTAGCCGATCATTCACCTCCATTTGATTTTTTACCCCTTTTGAGGAACAGCTGCAAAGAGTGATCATGTTAGCCATCCTTGTGACACTGCCGTGATTGGAAAATTCCAAACCTTACCTGGAATCAGCTGCTACCTGAAATTATCACTCATTCCTCAAAAAACGAGTCTCCTTTAAGCTCTTTTCATCTGACTCGTAAAATATGAAAAGATTTCCGAGCAGTTGGCCTCTCCAGCTCATTAAAGCTACTGGGAGTGCTATCCCTCCTCTAGATTTTAATCTTTTTGGACTTGAGGGATTATTACACAAAAAGATCGAGTGCTTGTTTTGTTTGGCTCGTTAAAATTATCGAAAATTCATCCCTTTTGTATTATTTTATACTTTTTCAGACTTAAGGGATTATATGAAAAAGAAGGATTATTGGAGTTTCCTTTACGTCCCTTTCAGACTCTCTAAAATTGAAAAGGATCGAGTTATCTTTGTCGTTAAACTCGTTAAAACCAATAGCGAAAAACTTGTCCATATAGACAAAAACGAGTTTCATTGTCGCTAGGCTCGTTAAAACATAGCGACGGGTTTGCCCGAAGGGCAAATTATAGAACAAGCATATGTTATCCTCCTCAAGCTTGATAAAAATAAAGAGGTACTAGTCAGCAATGACTGGGGAAAAATTGGGAAGAAAACTTGAAGAAACTTTATTGGTAGCAAGTCGCTCTTGAACATGACACTTTCACTCCACGTCCAAATCAGGTTGGGTTATTCCATTCACCAGTCATATCACCATTGGTCCATCGCACCATCCATATTTGGGGTTAACGCTACCAACCCATGTCAGTGTCGCCGGTATGTTCAATAGAAGTCACTCAGAGAATTTACCTGTGTCTCATCCAATGCAATACATTCACGCTCCATTCTTTCATGACCACCACCCTGAACCCTGTATCATCAGATCGTTTTCAACTCCAAAATCATTTACTCTGTTCCGTGTCATAGATGTGGGATTCATTAAGGCCCTCCAACGATGCGTTGCTTCTTGTCGACATCAGCTCATTATCCAAGAAGTCGACTTAGGGACAACCCTTTTAGTACCTTGAAGCTTGCATGCCTCAATGGCAAGTTTTTCACTTCCGGCGACAGGGTTACATCAATGGCTTTCGACCGAAAGATTCTATGTGGTGTTCGATGCCAAGTCCCTTTTTCACACCACATGAATTGTACTGTAATACCTTGAGGGTCATCATCATTATCAGTGATTTCTCTCGCGCCTGTTAACAGCTTACATCATTGGCTGGTAATCAGGCGATGTCTTTCCATGTTCGACTCTAGAACATCTTTCACATGGATCGACTTGTACTCTGAGTGAAGATTGGACGAGTTTGAAGACTCCGGATCTAGTTTCATCTATCTAGGCTGCGATATATTCAGGAAAATAAAGACATCAAATGTACATCATTGCTGCACAGATGATCATCTGAATCAAAGGATGATGCCTCTATTAGAATCATCAGTGTGCCACACAGACGGTTGTCTGTCTCATGTACATGAAAATGAATTTATAAATCTAAGCATGGGAATGCCCGCCTCAGCTAGATCATGAAAAATATTATGAAGACAATGTATTGTATTGTATCTTATTACAGGTCGCCTTCCAGCTCGAAAAAACTTTGGATCCTCATGATAAATCATTTCACCCGACATCAAAAGTTTAACAACCTCATGCGTTAGGGGGCAACTGTTATAGACATTTTTGGGCACTGTAACCCCAATCATACATGTCCATAAACCGAGGGCTCCTAAGTCCCTAAAAGTGTTGTTTCACACCCTAAAGGAAAAAGGTCAGCTGATTACATCATCTCCCAGAAGTTCACCACAGAAAACTACTCAGAACTGGTTAAAGCTGGACCATACAGACTGCCCAGTGCAGAAGGTGCAATGCATCTCACCTGCTCAGTGTAAAGGGTGTGATGCATACTAGAAAGCTTTTCTGAAGGGTGCGATGGGCGAGAGTAGACAAATGGCAGAGACAGTTTGCAAGGTGGATCGTCATGAAATCTTCCAGAAACTTCTCCTGTGACACTTGCCTCTCTGAATTCGCCCAGGGATGAGTAAGAGATCATCAATCTCCAATTGGAATCAAGAACTATCAGAGAGAGGACACTAATCAAAATCCCAGAAGCTGACTCACATTTTTTCCTGAAAGTAAAGAGCGACCATTTATTTTCTTAGTTTGTAGTTTCTCAACCCTTTAAACTCATAGGATTCATCGTTCCTAGCTTGCATAATGAAAGGATCCGGAGCAAAGTTTCGAATGGTGCAAGCTCCCTAAAAATTGAACCTATCGATGAGACATCCTTATTATACAACTAGCACGAGTAGTTTTTATGTGAAGTTCAAGCTCGTTAAAAATTAAACCTAAGCAATGAGCAAATGTTTCCCCCAGAGTTTAAGCTCATTAAAAAATGAACCAATTTCCGGTAAATAACCATTGTGAATGCATTATCATCAGCTTTTGAGCCTTGGTCGTGTTCTCATCATCACCTCCACTCCGTTTTAGCCGATCATTCACCTCCATTTGATTTTTTACCCCTTTTGAGGAACAACTGCAAAGAGTGATCCTGTTAGCCATCCTTGTGACACTGCCGTGATTGGAAAATTCCAAACCTTACTTGGAATCAGCTGCTACCTGAAATTATCACTCGTTCCTCAAAAAACGAGTCTCCTTTAAGCTCTTTTCATCTGACTCGTAAAATATGAAAAGATTGCCGAGCAATTGGCCTCTCCAGCTCATTAAAGCTACTGGGAATGCTATCCCTCCTCTAGATTTTAATCTTTTTGGACTTGAGGGATTATTACACAAAAATATCGAGTGCTTGTTTTGTTCGGCTCGTTAAAATTATCGAAAATTCATCCCTTTCGTATTATTTTATACTTTTTCAGACTTAAGGGATTATATGACAAAAAAGGATTATTGGAGTTTCCTTTACGTCCCTTTCAGACTCTCTAAAATTGAAAAGGACCGAGTTATCTTTGTCGTTAAACTTGTTAAAACCAATAGCGAAAAACTTGTCCATATAGACAAAAACGAGTTTCATTGTCGCTAGGCTTGTTAAAACATAGCGGCGGGTTTTCCCGAAGGGCAAATTATAGAACAAGCATATGTTATCCTCCTCAATCTTGATAAAAATAAAGAGGTACTGGTCAACAATGATTGGGGAAAAATTGGGAAGAAAACTTGAAGAAACTTTATTGGTAGCAAGTCGCTCTTGAACATGACACTTTCACTCCACGTCCGAATCGGGTTGGGTTATTCCATTCACCGGTCATATCACCATTGGTCCATCGCACCATCCATATTTGGGGTTAACGCTACCAACCCATGTCAGTGTCGCCGGTATGTTCAAGAGAAGTCACTCAGAGAATTTACCTATGTCTCATCTACTGCAATACATTCACGCTCCATTCTTTCATGACCACCACCCTGAACCCTGTATCATCAGATCGTTTTCACCTCCAAAATCATTTACTCTGTTCTGTGTCATAGATGTGGGATTCATTAAGGCCCTCCTACAATGAGTTGCTACTTGTCGACATCAGCTCATTATCCAAGAAGTCGACTTAGGGACAACCCTTTCAGTACTTTGAAGCTTGCATGCCTCAATGGCAAGTTTTTCACTTCCGGCGACAGGGTTACATCAATGGCTTTCGACCGAAAGATTTTGTGTGGTGTTCTATGCCAAGTCCCTTTTTCACACCACATGAATTGTACTGTAGTACCTTGAGGGTCATCATCATTATCAGTGATTCCTCTCGCGCCTGTTAACAGCTTACATCATTGGCTGGTAATCAGGCGATGTCTTTCCATGTTCGACTCCAGAACATCTTTCACATGGATCGACTTGTACTCTGAGTGAAGATTGGACGAGTTTGAAGACTCCAGATCAGTTTCATCTATCTGGGCTGCGATATATTCAGGAAAATAAAGACATCAAATGTACATCATTGCTGCACAGATGATCATCTGAATCAAAGGATGATGGCTCTATGAGAATCATCAGTCTGCCACACAGACGGTTGTCTGTCTCATGTACATGAAAATGAATTTATAAAGCTGAGCATGGGAATGCCCGCCTCAGCTAGATAATGAAAAATATTATGAAGACAATGTATTGTATTGTATCTTATTACAGGTCGCCTTCCAGCTCGAAAAAACTTTGGATCCTCATGATAAATCATTTCACCCGACATCAAAAGTTTAACGACCTCATGCGTTAGGGGGCAACTGTTATAGACATTTTTGGGCACTGTAACCCCAATCATACATGTCCATAAACCGAGGGCTCCTAAGTCCCTAAAAGTGTTGTTTCACACCCTAAAGGAACAAGGTCAGCTGATTACATCATCTCCCAGAAGTTCACCACAGAAAACTACTCAGAACTGGTTAAAGCTAGACCATACAGACTGCCCAGTGCAGAAGGTGCAATGCATCTCACCTGCTCAGTGTAAAGTGTGAGATGCATACTAGAAAGCTCTTCTGTAGGGTGCGATGGGCGAGAGTAGACAAATGGCAAAGACAGATTGCAAGGTGGATCGCCATGAAATCTTTCAGAAACTTCTCCTGTGACACTTGCCTCTCTGAATTCGCCCAGGGATGAGTAAGAGATCATCAATCTCCAAGTGGAATCAAGAACTATCAGAGAGAGGACACTAATCAAAATCCCAGAAGCTGACTCAGCCCCCTGCAATCATCTATATATGGATCCCTCATCACAGAGATCTAGGGGCTGGAATTTTGTATCTTGTAAGGAAGTGTTGTTGGTTTCTTGATGGAATATCATAGTGTTGGGTGATCTAAACTTTTCATGAGGTGAAGAAGGGCTTTCATGCTGAGAGGATGATGCCGAGTCAGATCAATGGATTGTAATCCTCTCTCCTAATCTTTATATGAATAAAGTTATTCAAGTTTTTCTCCACATTCTTATATGTCTGATAGTATATGAATTTGTGTGGTCAATATGTATCTGGTCTTATATTGTTTATGATTGTAGATCTCTGCACTTTGAAGGTATTATGCTGCTTTGACTTTACAGGTACTCTTTGAAGTGGAGCGGTCAAGAGAGAAAGACCTGTCGGTGAGGAGAAGGAACAAGCAAAGAACCAAGCGAAGGATTGAGGTTGGTACTCTTTGATCTTCTCATATTTACTTCTCATAAAGGAAAACGAGAGTAACTTTAATCTGTTTTTTTTTAAGATAGCTACCCGTCTTAGTGGGACTAGCAGCTCTGCATAGACAGTAGATTTCCCGGTAACACTCACGGTTAAGAATCTTGTTATATATAGATTCAATCCTACTTTACCATGAATATTTTTAGCGTGTAAATAGGATTGTATTACAATACCATGGGCTAATACCATGACACACACATAGAGAGATATAAGTGCAATGTAACTAATATATGAAATGACATTTTCAACAAAGCAATTTTTAGTGATATTGTGATTTATTATTGTTTAAAATGCATTTTTGAATGCATAAATGGATTCCCTAGAAAACTCTTTAGGCACTCAATATTTGTAGATTAAACAACTTCAACTTATGATATTGCATGGGTTTTTTGCCATAATCTCAAAATACAACTTTTAGTGAGATTATGATTTCTTATTGTTTGAAATGCACATTTGAATGCATAAATAGATTCAACATGGTAAAAAAAACCCGCACTCATTTTTTGTGAATTAAACAACATGAATTTATGATTTTTAAAAATATCTATCAGATTTTGAAAAAAATCATTTTATCTATTAATTATGCTGTAAGGTGTTCCGGTGGGAAAGCTTCCCTAATATGACATCATATACCCTCATCCTCCATCAATACTATGTGTTAGACGATTAAAACATTCTCCACGGTTGATCATTATAACCAATTCACTGGCAGTCGGATCATCATAACTAAATTCGTTGTTCCGCTGGTACTTCACTGGTTCTGCCTCTCTAGATGCATATGCTTACGCTGTGTCTCCCTGGACGTTGTTTACCAGCAGGGTGAAGCACTTGGGTCCCGTCATTTTACATTATGCTGGTTTCCTATGACACCACCTTCACTTCGTTCGCTTTCCGTGGACCATTTGAGATCTATTGTTCAGTGGCTTAGTCGGGTATGGAAAAGGTAAACTCGCAGGCGGGAGGTGGAGGGGTACAGTCCCGTGAAATGCTAATTAGTTTATCGTTTATAGAGGAAGTATTGACAAAATGATAAGGAAAGAGAGATATTACTATTTGTAAACCATTAAATTTTTCCAGGCTTCTCTCATGACGTCGCCAAGTCTCCCCAATCGAAAACCCTGCCCTCTATTATATTACTTCTGTTCCTGGATTAATGCTGTCAGACGGTTTTTAAGAGTCTTTCTATATTTTTGTTTCATTTTAATGGACTATTCGGAAGAATATATTCATTTATTTATGCTTCATTTTGTCGGATAGAATAAATGTAGTGAATTTTTGTTTTATTTTATGGGATACATAAATGTAATGAATAAATTTAAGTTTTCTCATTTTTTGTTTTGTTCTTAGATGTTGAAATCTTTTCGCATGGTGGGAAGCCATGGACATCCAGTCCACCCAATATGTAAAAGTCAGCTCGGAAGGAAATTCTTCCTTAGCAAATGCATTTTATTAATAATTTATGTAATTCATCAAATTTATACTAGGTAATTATCTAAAAATAGTAGATTTATCTTGGGTGAAATATGTAATTAACTGTGCACACATGAATGAAGGAAGGAAATTCAAAAGATACACAAACATAGGCAAGTCGGCCGATGTAATATAGGTGTTTAATATATCACATATGATATATCAGCATTGATATGATAAAAATTCTATTTGGAGCTAGAAGGTAAAGAGAAATCAATTACATTATGCCAAGTTTATAAATTCTATAACCTTTCCAATATGGGTTTCCTCTTAATATTCAAAGATGCTCTTTCAAGTTTCAATAGACACATATTTCATAGACTTTGAATAAATACAAGTAGTAGATGACATCAGATAAGATAAATAATATTAACATTCTATAACCTTTCCAATATGGGTTGCCTCTTAATATTCAAAGATGCTCTTTCAAGTTTCAATAGACACATATTTCATAGACTTTGAAGAAATACAGGTAGTAGATGACATTAGATAAGATAAATGAGAAAGTAGAATCAATAATAAGCACCTTTAGGCGTCCCTAGGGCTAATCCAAAATCATAAACCAAGCTAAACTAATTAATACATAAGGAAGGCAAAGAAGATTAAGATCAAATATAAAGGATTGAGAATTGATAATTTTAAACGACTTCCTTGAGGGTAGGATTTAAAACTGGAAACTAGATATGCTCCCATCTTTTCAAAGGAAAAATCCCATATGTTGCTCCTTAGAATTCAATGAATTTGCAAAATTATTTAGAACACTAAGGAGGAGTAATCACAATTTTGACTTGATGAAAAGGTACATGGAACTTGGAAATTTTCTATTAAACCCTCACTCTTTCAAGAAATAAGACCATATAATGTTGGTCTAAATCAACAAGAGAAGGATTTATTGAGGAAAAAAACTTCAGGATATTTAATATACTACTCACAAACAAAAACATTACATAAACCCCATTCACAATCAACATTTTAATAGAACTTGACTCCATACTATACATGCTCCTTTGAACATGACTTCATAGCACATAAATTATTATCCTTGGCTTCTAATAGACAATAGAAAACCATTATTAGAGGCCCCAAAATGCTGAAAATTATTCAACATTAGTTGGAGACTCTTTGAACTCACTAAATATATACTTGAATTTACAGATGTTTAAAATCGCTCAAATCTCCCCACATGCCTTAAATTCCTCAAATTTGTCACAGGTCTTCAAATAATTTGGGAAAAATATTATTCTGAGCATTATAAAATATTATTTTGAGCATTATAAAATCACTCAAATCCTCTCTACCAATGGCATTTTTTTTAGTCAGGATGTTGCATACATCCATTAGTTTGTGATTACAACTTTGTCACTTCAACTTATTAGATAAACCGAGTCAATGAAAATGCAGATATTGATTATCTGTTGTGGAGCAATGACCAAATTCAATTTTTCTATAACTATAATTTTTGGCAAAGGTGGGCTTTTGGGGAATATGAAAAACAAATGGATAAAAGTAAACATAATTCTAATTGTCACACTTGTGGCTCTCATATGGATGTATCTCATAGATTGCAGTTCCTTTCAAAATTCCCAAACAAAATAACTTTTTAGGCATTAGAAGATAGGATTTTCTAGTATTCATTGACAAGAAACACTTGAATTTTTGGGAATGCATAGAGGAAAATTTCTTCCAAAGTTAGCCTCTTTGAGTTGAAGTCATGGCCAAAAGTTTGGACTCAAGGCATTAAGCATATCATATTCATGGTTGCAAATCCAAGTAGCATCATATTCATGGTTGCAAATCCAAGTAGCTTGTGAGTATGACCTAAAACATCGGGTATGCCTACTTCAGACTAGGGAGTCACCAAAGGGCCAAATTCAAAAATTTTATGTAAGTTTATGGAGGCCCTCGTAAACCTATTGTAAATTTGGTATTTATTTATCACTCAACATTTCCAAGTGTAGAGGCAGTAATTTATATTACAAAGGAAACAATTCCAAATTGGGAAACATTTAGATCACAATAACACATCACATATCTCTTCATCTATGCTCTTCTTCCATATGCTACCGACTTACGACGTTTCCTTTGCAACATCTGGTGCAAATGCTAGTTAGTCTACGCATGGCATAGTCTAACTAATAGTCAAAATGGGTTTTTGGCCAAAATCAGACAATACAATTTTTAGGGAGATTATGATTTCTTATTGTTTAAATTCACTTTTGAATGCATAAATGGATTCAACACCCTATGAAACCTCTAAGGAACTCAATATTTATAGATTAAATGACTTAAACTTATAATTTTTAAAAATCTCTACCGGATTTGGGACAAAATTGACCAAAAAAATTGTTTGCAAAAGAGTCATTTCATATATAGTTAGATTAAGAATAACAAGGCCTAATTAATAAATGAAAGGGAGTTTTGCCCACAATATGACAATAAATTTTTTAGTGAGATTGTGATTTCTTATTGTTTAAAATACACTTTTGACTGCATATGTGGATTCAACACCTTGAAAAACCCATGAGATAATTGATCATTAAAAAACAACTTAAACTTATAATTTTTAATAATATCTACCATAGTTTAGACAAAATTGACCAAAATGAGTGTTTGAAAAAGGGTTGCTTTGTCTATTACTTAGACTACATGTATATGACATAGTCTAACTAATAAACACAATGACTTTCTGGTGAGAAATAGATAATACAATTTTTAGTGAGATTGTGATTTTTAATTGCTTAAAATGCACTTTTGAATGCATAAATGGATTCAAAACCCTAAAAAGACCCCTCACGCATTTGATATTTGTAGATTAAACAACGTTAACTTATGATTTTTAAAAATCTCTAACAAATTTGGACAAAACCAACCTGAAAAATTGTTCAGAAAAGGGCCATTTCATCTATTCCTTAAAATACACATTTAATTTATAATTGTGTCTACTTTGGAATAGGTCTTTGTTGATTACCAAAATTGTCAAGAGCAACATTTAGGAAATCACTCAGTGAGAGCTTTAAATAGACTCTTTTCCATTTGGTATGGTAATTTTAACCCATTAAATAGATTTAGTTATTGCTCTCAGATTTTGCTCCACCTAATAAAGACTTATTATGTGCATAGAAATCAATGTATGAAAGGAAAGGAATATAAAGAATTTAATAACTAAATCAAATCAAATAAAAAAATCAATAACAACTCTATTGGCTTAGAAATATAAATTTATGGAGACTTATGTATGTGAAATGGAAAAGATAGAAATAAACAAGAGATATAGATCACTTGTTTATTTACTGGTATGGTTAAGTATAAAAGGAAATACAATTCATTTAAATAGTTAAACGAATTGAATTTGTTTGGAGCATTCACATACTATTTCAAATTTCGATGTCTTAATATGAACAACAATAACAGTGAAAGTAACTTAACAATTTCAATAACATAATAGGGAAACAAATAAGAGAAATAGTACCATATACGTTTTTCCTGGTTCAAACATGAAATCACGATGGTTCAACAAATATATTAAGAAAACAATATAGTAGTTCAAAGTGTAATGTTTTTTCTCAAAATAAGAAGATCAAAGACAAGGATATCATGTAGTTTAAATAACATTACAAAATTTGAAGGATAAAGTCTTCCTACTTGATTCTCTCAAGAAAAAATAATTTTGGAAAAATGAGAGTTTGTTTGGATGCACTGATAAAAATAGATATATACATAGTTGGAGAAACTTCCACAAAGGCGTTATTGGTTGATTGCCAATGAGAATAGATTTCTAGAAGATCTGAGAGCTTTGAAGGAGAATTAAGCTGGTTGTTGACTCGATGGTTGTAAACACATTCTTCAATAGCTGGAAGCTCATGAGTACTGATGTAATTTATTAAGTTGGTAATTTTGAAATAGCTTTACAGTTTTACCATGTATTTCCATATTGAATCAAGATAAATCTTCAAAAAAATTTAGATTTTGTTGTGACATTCCATTTTTCTTTCATGTGCCTTCTTCTTTAGAATTGTTGCTTTTGGTGATTTCTCTAGTTTCACTTCTAGTTCTAATTCTATTTCCATTATAACCTAGACAGTGGATTGCATTAGTGGAGAACAAAATTGTAGAGCTACCATGATTAATTCGTTAGAAAAGCATAAATTAGCTTTCCAAACTCTAGGCATCATTTTTCTAAAAATTATGCTAATTTTTGGTAGGTCGGGGAAGATTTTTTTTTCCCATCATTCTACGAAGATAATAACTCAGAGAATTTCATCATTACTTTATCATATTCAATTTCCATATCAACCATGTCATTTAATATAGAATTAGTCGATTTCTACTAAACTTGCACTAATCTCAATTTATCACAACATAAATCCTATTCATGGAAGAATTATTGATTGATGCTAGTAGTTTGTTGTTTAAATTGTGCTAGGTCCAACATATTATGTTGGGTCCCTATAATACTAGTGATTACCCCATTACTATTGTAGTTATACCCCTTATTTATATTGTTGTGCTCCCATTGCCCCCATATTGTTATTAATGTGCCCATAGAATCCCTCTATTGTTATTTTTGTGGCTTTATATTATTATTGTTAGGTCGGCTGGATTATATTGTGACTCCTTAGACTCCTATATATAGAAAGGAGGTTTTGTCATTTGAATAATCCAAGAATTGTTCATTTATGTAATGTAAAGGAGGTTGCTCCCTCAAAGAGGCTGAATTCTAAGGCATTGATCTATCTTTTCTATCTTTTCTTGAGCTGGTTTCATAACATTTGGTATCAGAGCTTTGGATTCTAGGGTTTCGCTGCTCCAAACAGGTCATCGTGGCATTTTCACTATAACTTTTTTCTATGACGTTTTAGAAGTCGCAAAAAAACCCATTTGAGAAGAAATCGCGCTGAACCTTGGGTCCGAATTTCAGAGCTTTTCGCATGATATTTTCAGAGATATGATCTGAGGAAGTTGGTCTTTTTGCAGACTCCTGAATTGCACTCAAAATAGGTGACCTGGGGAAAATCGTCATAACTTTCTTTCTGAGAATCAGATTGAAATTTCGTAAGAAGGTACAGAAAGAGGACGGATTGTAGCTTTCTTTTATATATTTTTCAGAGTCAAAGGTTGAAACAGTGACACGTGGCACTTCATACAAGTTCACTCTACTAAACTAGTCTATAATCAGGTCACTGCGGGAGATTGTGCATAACGCTTTCTTGGAGAATCCAATTTGGATCAGACTAGTGGAATTGGAAAGAGGACATAGAAGGCTACTGCAGGTCACAATTTCAGAACTGAATGATTTGAAATTACAGAGATACATCAGATTTAATATCAGGCTTCTACAAAGTAAAAAAAGGTGTGTAGTTTTTTTTTTAAATTTTTGCATAAGCTTGGTTTGAAGGAATTCAAAGGGCATAGTAAATCATTATTATCGGTAACTGATGCCCCGAGGAAAGAAAATGCAAACACCTAGTAAGGAGCCTGAGAGCTCTAGCATGACTCATGAAGAAGAGGAAGAAATGCTACATGATATATCAAAATTACAAGAACAAGTGCAACAAATGTCACGCTCACAAAAGCTAACAGAAGCTAAGATAAATGGCGTGGAATCTAAGATAAAGGGCAGGGAAGCTAAGATGGATGATCTGAAGACAGATTTGAGGACAGATTTGAAGACAGATTTGACAAATTTTCTACAAGAAATACTTACTAATGGTGAAAAGGTTGTAAAGGAAACTCATGATGTGAACAAAAGAAATGTTAATCATGATTCCATAGACTCTAATGTTGGATCGAAGACCCACCATATTCCAAAAATCGATATGAGGAAGTTTGATGGCAAGGATCCCGCCACATGGATATTACAGATGGAGCAGTTCTTCGATCTCAATAATGTGCAAAACACACAAAAGGTACGTATGGCAACTTTATATTTGGAACCAAATCAGTTTGTATGGTATCAATGGCTTTGCTTTCGTAAAAAATTTATCACTTGGGCAATTTTTACGGAAGAATTGATAGCACATTATGAGGATACAAAAAGCAACACTTTTTTTAGCCAATTGATAAGTCTCAAACAAAAGGGTTCAATAATGGAGCACATTGAGGAGTTCCAAAAATTGAACATAAGGGTAAAAGATATTCCAGAGGAGCATAGGATTGATGTGTTCATAGGGTCTTTAAAGGATAATATCCAACATGATGTTCGACTTTGGGAACCTGATTCATTAGAGAAGGCATTCAGGTTAGCAAGAAAAATGGAAAGCAAAATTATGGCAACGAGGAAGCATACCACTCACAACTATAAAGACGGAAGTGTTGTTGCCCCTAGTCTTCCACAACCTATAAGGTTGACACCACAACAATTGGAAGAAAAAAGAGCAAAAGGGCTTTGTTACAGTTGTGATAGCAAATACACTAAAGGTCATAAGTGTGCTGAGAAGAAATTATTCTACATAGATTGTGAAGAGGAAGAAGAAAAGGAGCAAGAAAGGTCAAAAGAAGAGGATATGCTCCTAGAACAAAGCCTAGATGAAGAACAAATAAATCCGACCATATCTTGTAATGCATTGGCGGGAATTACCACTCCTCAAACCATCAAGATAGAAGGACAAATCAAGAAGAAAAAGGTAATAGTGTTGATTGATTCAGGAAGCACCCACAATTTTATTCATTGTAGGGTAGCAAAAGAATTGAATTGCTTCCTATATCCAGCACCAGAGTGTCAAGTGATGATTGCAAATGGAGGAACAATAAATTTCTCTGGAAAGTGCCATAATATCAAGCTATCCATGGGAGAATATGTATTGACTAGCCCAATGCTTTCCATTCCAATGGGAGGTGCTGATGTTGTACTAGGAGTCCAATGGCTACAATCCTTGGGTACAATAGCTTTTAATTTTCAAGAACTTTTCATCAAATTTTCTACGGAAGGAAAGGAAGTTGAATTAAGGGGTATTGCAGGGAAACCAGGAAAGATAATCAGCTCTAATGGTATGACAAAGCTTCTAAAAAAGGAGCAAAGGGGTGTAATTGCACAATTATGTTCGCTAGATGTTTCCACATTAGAATCATCTATTTCTCCAGATCTCCAAAAAGTCCTGGACAATCATTCCAAGGTATTTGAGACTCCCAAAGGTCTCCCACCTATGCGTGATCATGATCATGCTATTCATCTGATTCCAGGAAGTGTTCCTCCAAACATCAGGCCGTACAGATATCCCTATGTCCAAAAAAGTGAAATTGAACGTATGGTTGCAGAAATGCTAGAGGCTGGTATAATTCAACCGAGTCAAAGTTCTTTCTCTGCTCCAGTAGTATTGGTGCACAAGAAGGATGGATCATGGCGCATGTGTCCAGATTATAGGGAGCTCAACAAGCTCACTATTAAAGATAAGTTCCCCATTCCTGTCATTGATGAATTACTGGATGAATTGCATGGATCAATTTACTTCACCAAGTTGGATCTTCGTTCAGGATATCATCAAATCAGAATGAAGATTGAAGACATTCCGAAAACGACATTTAGAACTCATGAGGGTCATTATGAATTTTTGGTCATGCCTTTTGGCCTTACCAATGCACCTTCAACATTTCAAGGTTTGATGAATTCAATTTTCAAACCATTCCTTAGAAAATTTGTGTTAGTATTTTTTGATGATATACTAATCTACAGCAAGTCTTGGAAGGATCATGTTGAACATGTTGACAGGGTGCTACAACTATTGGAGGAGAAACAATTATATGCAAAAAGATCCAAATGTTTCTTTGGAGTCCAGGAGGTGGAATATTTGGGTCATATTGTATCTCATGAAGGAGTTAAGGTAGACCCTAGCAAAATTAAAGCCATTAAGGAATGGAAAATCCCCACATCCATAAAGCATTTGCGAGGATTTCTTGGGTTGACAGGGTATTATCGCAAGTTTTTTAAGAATTATGGGAGAATAGCAGCACCTCTAACAACATTATTGAAGAAAGATGCATTTTCATGGACTCCGGAAGCAACAAAGGCCTTTGAACATCTTAAAGAGGCAATGTGCCAAGCACCGGTCTTAGCTACACCGGACTTCACAAAAACCTTTATTGTGGAATGTGATGCTTCAGGAAATGGAATTGGTGCTGTTCTAATGCAAGATGAAAGACCCATTGCTTTTGAAAGTCGTCCAATCAAGGGAAAGTTTTTAAGCAAAGCTATTTATGAGAAGGAAATGTTGGCAATACTCCATGCACTTAAGAAATGGCGACCCTACCTAATGGGAAGACACTTCAAGGTAAAAACGGATCATGATAGCCTTAAATACTTTTTAGAACAAAGATTATCCTCTGAAGAGCAACAAAAGTGGGTCACAAAGATGTTGGGTTATGACTTTGAAATCATCTACAAAAAGGGAAGCAAAATGTGGTGGCAGATGCACTCTCAAGAAAGGATGAGGATGTGGAAGCATTGTTGTGCGCTATTTCTATTATCCAACCAGATTGGATAAATGAAGCAAGGGAGGAATGGAAGAATGACGAAGAAGTGTGGGCACTTATTCGAAAGCTACAACAAGATTCCAGTACGTCTGATACATTTAGCTGGAAAAATGATTCGTTATGGTACAAAGATCGCTTATACCTCTGTAAGAATTCCCAGCTAAAACAAAAGATTCTTATGGAATTGCACACTTCTCCCTTAGGAGGGCACTCAGGATTTTTAAACCACAGGGTTAAGAAGGAATTTTTTTGGGATGGCCTTAAATCAGATATTCAAAAGTTTGTGGCAAAATGTTTGGTTTGCCAACAAAATAAAGTTGAAACAATTAAGACACCGGGTCTATTACAACCTTTATCCATTCCAAGCCAACGTTGGGAGGAGGTTTCAATGGATTTTATCACAGGTTTACCCAAGTCTGAGGGAAAGAGTGTCATCATGGTGGTAGTTGACAGACTTACCAAGTATGCACACTTTTGTGCATTATCACATCCATTTAAAGCCAGTACAGTTTCTACTGCATTTATGGAAACAATTCAAAAGCTACATGGAAACCCAAAGATTATTGTAAGTGACAGAGATCCCATTTTCACTGGAAATTTTTGGACAGAATTATTTTCTTGTCTTGGTACTCAGTTAGCTCATAGCTCATCTTATCATCCTCAATCTGATGGGCAAACTGAGATAGTAAACAAATGTTTGGAAGGATATCTTCGTTGCTTTGTATCTGATAAACAGACACAATGGGTCAAATGGTTGCCTCTGGCTGAATGGTGGTATAACACTTCCTTCCATACAGCAACAAAAATGACCCCATTTATGGCACTTTATGGGTATCAACCACCATCCATCACATCATATTTAAGAGAAAATTCTAAGGTTCAGGCAGTGGAACATCACATCGAACATCAAAAACAAGTCCTCCAACTCTTAAAGGATAACCTCGTGTTGGCACAGAATAGAATGAAACAACAGGCAGATCAACATCGCAGTGAAAGAAGTTTTGATGTAGGTGATTGGGTATTCCTACGGCTACAACCATATAAGCAAATGTCCCTCAAGCAAGCTAAGAAGGATAATAAATTATCACCAAAGTATTATGGTCCGTACAAGGTGTTGCAAAAGATTGGTACTATGGCATACAAATTGGAGCTTCCTGCAGCTTCTCGATTGCACCCAGTTTTCCATGTTTCATGTTTAAAGAAGGTTATAGGCGACAAGCTCCCAGTTCAAACAATATTGCCAGAACTTGACGAGGAAGGAAAAATTATATTGGAACCAGAAGCAGTTATAGAAACAAGAACTCGACAGCTACGAAATCGATCAATTTCAGAGTACCTTATCAAGTGGAAGAACTTATCCGCTGAAGATTCCACATGGGAGGATGATAATTTTATGCAGAAGTATCCAGAACTACTCAAGCGTTGAGGACAACACTTTTTTGAAGGAGAGGGGCATGTTGGGTCCCCATAATACTAGTGATTACCCCATTACTATTGTAGTTATACCCCTTATTTATATTGTTGTGCCCCCATTGCCCCCATATTGTTATTAATGTGCCCATAGAATCCCTCTATTGTTATTTTTGTGGCTTTATATTATTATTGTTAGGTCGGCTGGATTATATTGTGACTCCTTAGACTCCTATATATAGAAAGGAGGTTTTGTCATTTGAATAATCGAAGAATTGTTCATTTATGTAATGTAAAGGAGGTTGGCCCCTCGAAGAGGCTGAATTCTAAGGCGTTGATCTATCTTTTCTATCTTTTCTTGAGCTGGTTTCATAACATATTACCTGTTACCTTTTTGCATTTTCATATACAATTCATACATTTTTTCCTATCTCTATTGATTTTAAACTTGGGACTCGTATTATATTATATTAATTTCTTCTTGTGAGAGCTTTAATTATGCATTCTCTTATTTTCTTGCTAAGACAAGCGTTGCTCCAACTATTGAATTTTATCATTCTTTTGTTTAAAAAACTCCTTTAATTTTCTACCAAAGTCCATATTAGCATTAACATATGTTCTAATGTGAACAACTATATCTTCCATAGCTTGATCTAGACTGAGTTGAGATCCATCCCAAACTGTCTGTAAGGAGACCTCTATTACTGCTTTTGCATCTTCAACTTTCTTCCTTTTTCTACTTCTCCTTACAATAGTGTTTTGATAAAATACCTCAATTGGAGGAATGTGATCCATTTCAATAGGAGGAAAGGAGCTTTCTAATATCTCTATTTATTCATTGACACCAAGCATGGAACTAATTGGAATTTTAACAAAAAATTCAGTGGCAACTAGATGAGTCTCATTTTGATCGGTAGTACTTGGAGGAGGAAAAATTAACTCTTCATTTTGTACTTGTTTTCTAGTATTATGCACAAGAGTTGCAATTAGGGGAGGAATATCAAGTGTCTTTTGCGGGACATCTATTGTATTTTTTCAATTTATTCCCATTTCTTATGCATTTTAATTTCTTCTAAGTTTTTTATAATAACTTCTTTCAAATGCTCACCGGTGACTTCAAATATGTTTCTTTCAATTTATAAGGGCTATTTTATAGAGACAGTTTCTAGGACCTTGAACATAGAAGCTTCACTTGAAATTGATTCATGTGCCTCTCGCTATAGAATTAAAGGAAAATAAGCTCGCCACTCTTCTCTATATGCCAGGAACTACTAGTACCTTTCTCGGGGAATCTTCCTTGCCCTTCTACAAAATTATTGATAAAATTTTGACTTGCAAAAAAAATCGTCATAAGAAGAATTTTCATGTACATAATTCTTTAGACCCACAACAAAACAATGCTAACCAACAATCCCTAAAGGATCATGGGGTTTTGAAGGAATTTTAGCTAGCTTGAGTGTAAATAAGTTAATTGATTATTTTTGGCATGTTGGATATTTTGGAGGGTGTGAATATAGACTTCAATTGGAAATTTAGGCCAAAATGTTTTTGAGCTTCTTTATAATTCATCACAATTCTTGTTTTATTTGTTTGATAAGAAATTTCCTTACAAACTAGCATACCAAGAACATAAAGGGGTAAAGCACATGCAGGCGCTTGACAACCATATATCTTTATGTATGAGAAACCCTCTTCTAAATAGCAATTTCTAATTCTCTCAATTCAATCTTTGGATTCTTCTAAAATTTTAGGAGGTTTAGTGTTGAATATTAAATCAAAAATAGGGATGATGATGAAATGACAGATTTGGTAGAAATGGTCAAAATAATTTTCCTCCTAGATCTTGTTATGATATATATGGATAGGCAGTGCTTCAACAGGTGTCCACTTTCATCCCCTTGCAGAAAAGGAGGTAGTAAAACAAATGGAATCCATAACAAAATATAACATATAGAAATGAGGGTTATGAGTGGTGGTCTTAGCAAGGTGGAAAGTGATGTTTTTGGCTAGGTTAACTGACAAGATAATTTCCCAAATTAAAACATAGCCTTCAGAAGCTCTCTAAATGAGGGGAACCCATTCCAGATGAAGATGTGTAACATATTTTAGACCAAAAATTCAACAAAGCATAGAAGAAAGAGAGCGAAAACAACATTTAAAGAGGCATTGTGATACTCTTTAGAAGTTTCTTCTCTAAATTTGTTTGGATTTCTTCTCCATTCTTTAATTAAGTCATGTATTTTTGTATTATATTGCACACATTATTCTCGAAAAAAAAATAAAAAATCTACAAATGTAGCATTATATGTAAACTCAAGTTGAGGCATATTATATATGACCTGAAGATCCTTTAGGCAAAGGGAGCCCAACACTATCTCATGAGAAGTGCAAATTCACCACCTAGAAGTATCTACAGCCTCAATATCCCAGTGTACCATGTCAATTTAAGGAAGCATCATGGGGTGAGTAGAAATATTATGCATGAAATACTTGACAACATTTAGATGAGATGTTTCTAAAATGTTTTTAGCTCCCTCTTCATATGGAGGAATTTCAATCACATTATCGTGCAATTCTTCTTCTAGAATTCTGCACATTCGGTTCCATGAAGATATACCATCATATTTGCTAATTATTGTATATGAAAACAAAAATGTATTCAACATTTTATCATTTGTCTCTTCAAGGATTGATTTAGGCTGGAGTTTCACGAGTGGCTTTTTAGGTTGCTTGCCCATGTTCAGAATTCTTGCAGAGTTGGTAGAATGAATAGACTAAAATTAATAAGTTAATAGAGTTATGGTGGAAATTAGCAATTTGAGATCTATTTAGAATTAAATGAAGTAATTATTAAAATGAAAAAAGGAATTTACTATCTAAAAATAAATGGCATGCAGGATGATTTTGGCATCAATAATGATTAAAATTTGACATTCATTAACTAATGGAGGCATTATTATCCAACATAACACTGATCGTTTAATTAATTAAATGCTAACATATAATTAATGCTAATAACATTATGAGTTGTCAAACATTAACATGGAATTATATGACATGTGGCAGCATCTAATAAGGTTGCATGGAGATATCATCCATATCATCCACATAAGATGGCTAGCCACGTCATTGCGGGCAGGTTTTTCTCGTCCTAGAGGTAAGTTTCATTATTTAAAAGGGCCAAGATTTGAAATTTGTTAGAGTTCAACACTGATTTATATCACGTTTGTAATGGAATGATTTATATTTATTTTTGTGTGATGGTTTAATGAATATGGAATTTGAAATTTTCGTAAATAAAACATATTCTATCCATATTGATATGGAAAGAGATTTCCTATGATACTAAGGAAAAATAGAAATATCAATCATAATACTGGTCCAAAATCGCATGGGAATCTATTGCCAATCAATCATAATACTCGTCGAAAATCACATCCGAATCTATTGCTTTATTATCTCATGGTATTCTATTGCTAATCAGTCATAATACTGGTCTAAAATCAGATGGGAATCTATTGCTTTATTATCACATGGTAATCTATTGCTTTATTATTTCTGCGGCACGTAAGTAGATATTGCAATTGGTTTTTCTAGTCAAACTTATATTTTTTTGATTTGACCAATTGTTCTTTTGCAAAATATGTATAGTGGAATATTATATGTTAAAATTTATTATTTTTTTAAAATAATTTAATTAATTTATATTTAATTTGATTGGAGGTTAAATTTAACATGTTATGGTTAATTTTTTTAGAAAGCAATATAGATCTAGGTAACAGAGAGATCTAATTTCTTTATATGTAAATTTCTTTATGAGCCAATATTATTTAAATATTTTGTATAATATTTATTTTTTTATTTTTTTTATTTTTATTTTGATCGACACTTAACATGATTTGCTGGAGAGTTTTCCATCTCGTCGTAGGGTTTATAGAAAACCAACGAGCTTAACAAGTATGTCGAGATGAGAAATATAAGAAATATGAGAAGTTTGACAGAACTAATGTGAGAATTTTGTCATGAAGTGATGGGAAAATTATTTGTCTCATCTTAGGACTTTTGCAAAGTGTGCACTTATGGATTGGACTGAGAAACAAGAGCCAAGATGGAAAAAACATACTTTAATTGATGAGATAGGTATCTATCGTGTCGAACTTATTCAAAAGTATTTTATTATGGAAAATCGTGGCCTGAAGTTTTCTTTGTCCCCATAGAAGTAAAAAGCGTTGTCACTGAGCGGTATCTTAAGGGCTTTTATATATATATATATATATATATATATATATATTTATTTATTTATTTTGTGTTTTTTAAATTTTATGAAGGATTTTCCAACAAAATATGTACAAGGTGGGATGAGAATAATATATACAAAGGATGAATTATATACCGAAGTAGGACGTACAAATTTAAAAGGATTCTTATTTATTATCAATTAAGTATAAAATGGGGATGTTGTTTTGTTACAATATTTTTCTAGAATTATAGTTTAATTATCAATAATTATTAAATAGATGATGGGGAATTTACTTCTATAAAATATTTTAGAATATTTTTAGTAGTAATTACAAATCAAATGTTGAAATTTATATCTAAAGTAGTTATGTCTTTTTTTAATTAAATTGATTAATTAAAAAAAATCATTTGAACATATGTCATATGAACATGATTTATGGTTTTTTGGGCATGTAGTAGTAGGCCATGTCATATGAAAATCAGTTATGGTTTTTTGGGCATGTAGTATCAGTTAGCCATGATATTGTAACAAATAATATTTATAGGTTAAGACCGTCCATGGTAATGTGGGAGTGAATTTCCATCGTTAGTATATTTAATTCATATACTAATTATTTTTATAATTAATAATAGTGATGATGATCTAAACTAAAGTTTTTTTTTGTGAAGTGAAATTTTATTAATAAAAAATATGGAGTATACAACAAGGATTACATAGTTACTATCAGTCTCTCACACGAGACGTGACCATAGCCAAAAAAATATTTTCCTTCTAGACGAAATTGTTGTTGAAAATGACAACAAGAAAATACTGATTTAATTTTCCCTTGAATCAAATGAGGAGAAAATTGTAATTCCACATCACAAGACAACAAGAATGAGTTAACTAAGTTAATTTCACTTAGGTGGCTCAGTTAATTCAAGTTGAGGGCCTAACTTGAGTCATGTAGAGTGGTTCCTAAATTTTAGAAGCCCAGGTTGAGTTTAATTTGAGTTGTAATAGTTTAATTCAGTTAAACTAAGTTAAAGTCAGTTAAAATAGTTCCAACTATTGGAGAATCTAGTAGGAGGTTTAGTAGTGGGGTGCAACTTCAATGCTCAACCAGTTAATTGACAAATCAACCATAATTAACTCATTTATGCAAGAAATTTGAGTTACCCAATTGAGATTGGAATTCGAGGGAAGTGCACTATGAGTTGTATAATTTTTCGAGTTGTACAGTTGGTGTATACAGTCAGAGAAGGGCCTATAGGGATTGCACAGTTCTAGATGAGGAATTTCCTATTTAATAAGGGGCTAATTTCCAAGGTAATAGTGCAAGGAAGTAGGAGCTTGGCAGGCAACAGATTTGGCTAGGTATCGGCTTGAGCTGGTTTGTAAAGAAGTGAGATGGATTGTACTTGTGTGTAGATTATTTGGGTTGAAAAAAAATTGTATTTTCTTCTCCAATCGTATGGTTAATGCAATATACAGATAGAAAGGGTTTTTAGCTGATGCTTTCCCCATAAAATTATTGTGTTATGTGTGATTAAATTCTTTTTCTTTTATGGTTCATTATTTAGTCCATCAATTATTGTTTCCGCTCATGAGTAGAGTAGATTCATGTCAATTGTTTTAGCATATTATAATTTGTAGTATGAATCTATAACCAATTTCTACATGGTATCATAGCCCTGAAATCACATGAGAATTAGTCCTTGAAGTCCTCATGTACATTGAGCATTGAAGGAATAATGAGCTGTTAGGAGGCAGAGTTGTGGAGCCCTAGTTTAGTTGGTTGAAAATGGCCAAACCCCTGATAAGAGGGCAGATCCAAAAGATCCAATGAGTAGACTTCTTAATGGAGCTAAAAGGCTACTAGTGGGAAGATCAGTGAGTCAATGATTAGTGACACAAAAAGGAGTTTTGATCATTGATATTGGAAAAATTGAGGGGTAGAGAGATTTCCCACAGGAGGATCGAGACTCAAAGGGAGTCTAGTTTCAAAGGGAGTAGCCTTATGGAAGCTAGTACTTTAGGATATGGGGAGAGAAAACCCATTATTGTAGTAGTTGCAACAACAGTGTGGAAGTAGCAGCAAAGCATTAGCAACAAAAATATGAGTAGATAAGATCTCTCCATGCATGCAACCATACCTCTAGGTGTGAGGTGGGGCAATGTAGATCCCTAGTCCTAGGAGTTGCAGAAATTTGGGCAGGGTCATTTAAGGTGTTTTTGTCTCATGGATCATTACCTTGCTACGGGGAGCTACATTATTTATTAGCAAGAGGATCAGTGTTAGAGGAGTGCAAACGAGTGTTGACAGTAGAGGCTCAATAGCATAGTCAATAGCAACACAATTTTCCAATAGACAGTTGCAGATTGATTCAATGATTATTTTTTATTTATTTTTTGGATTCTTTTCAGTTGCAGATGTTGCAGTAGCAACAACAATAATGAAAGTGTTGCATGTAATACATTCCAAAGGTATTGGATCGAGATAGATTTGAATCACTTTATTGGTTAGAGGGAGTGTTGAAAATGACAACAATAAAATCATGATTTAATTTTCCCTTGAATTAAATTAGGAGAAACTTGTAATTCCATATCATAAGACAACAATAATGAGTTAACTAAGTTAATTTTACTTAGTTGGATCAGTTGATTCGAGTTGATGGCTTCACTTGAGTCATGTAGAGTGGTTCCTAAATTTTAGGAGCCTAAGTTGAGTTTAATTTGAGTGTCATAGTTTAATTCATTTAAACTGAGTTAACTTTAGTTAAACTAGTTCCAACTATTGGGAAACTAGTAGGAGGTCTAGCAGTGGGGTGCAACTTCAATGTTCAGCTAGTTGATTGATAAATCATCCATAATTAACTCATGCATGGATGAAATTTGATTTACCCAGTGGAGATTGAAGTTTAAGGGAAGTGTACTATGAGTTGTATAATTTTCCAAGTTGTACAAGTGGTGCATGTAGTCATAAAAGGGCCTATAGGGATTGCACAGTTCTAGATGAGGAATTTCCTATTTAATAAGGGGCTAATTCCCAAGTGAACATCACAAGGAAGCAGGAGCTTGGAAGGCATCATATTTGGTTAAGTATTGGCTTGCGCTGGTTTTTGAAGCAGTGAGATAACCTGTACTTGTGCAAAGATTGCTCGTGTTGAACATGCATTGTATTTTCTTCTCAGATCTTATGGTTAATGTAATACATAGATAGTAGGTGTTTTTAGCTAATGCTTTCCCAAGAAAATTATTATGTTATGTGTGATTGAAATCCTTTCTTTTCTGCTTCTTGATTTCATCAATCAATTATTGTTTCTGCTGTTGAGTAGAGTAGATTCAAGCCTTTTATTTTAGAAAATTACAATTATCACTTTGAATATACAATGAATTTATACAATTGACGACTGTGTATAAAATTATCCAAGCTAAGACTTACATACAAGCCTAGCTGGCCTACAACATAAGAAACTAAACAAAGAAAAGTAATTGGCATATCTAAATTTTCTTCAAGCCAAAGGTTTTGAATTAAAGCTATCCACTGGGATGGGATCCTCTGGGCCATTTGATGGTCTAATTTTTGTCGATGGAATGCTTAGGTGGCTCTCAATCCACTTCATCCTCTAGTCCAGATTTCACAAGTGTTTTCTCAAGTGCTCCAATGAATGAAGAGTATCCACATGAGATTCATGATGGTCTAGAATCATCGTTCCTAGCAAGAATTTCATTTCCCAATACAAATCCACCATTTTCATGTACTAGCTAAATCGACCCCAAATGTGCCCTGTGTCAAGTATCCAATCTCTCCACTCCATCAATAACTCTATGTCTGAAAGGTTGTTTTATGAGAAGAGGCCTCCCCTTCTACCTGTGATATTTCTGCTTATACATGAATTGGGGTGAGTTCCCTATATCGAGAAGCAAACCCTTCAATGTGTTGATGAATTTATGTGTTTACTTGTTGGGCTCTCTCCTGGTAGTAGGCTACTCCTCTCCTTACTTGGCCCCTTAATCTCAACATGTTTGTCTGCCTAGAAAATATAGTCACTCTGAGTCACACCAAATTATGAAGGTTGTTGTATAAATTCTCTCATTTTTCCAGGGTAGAGCCAAGGGTCTGCACCAAATACTCTTGTGTGTTTCCTAGAAGGAAAGTTCAACTTTCGTAAGTAACAAATATATTCCTACAATGCATTGTAGCCTCTATGACACTAACTTGCACTAGCATTCAACGTTAGCACTTTCTCGTGCCCTCAGCCAAGGAGTTATCCAATTCTCTCTAGGGGAAATAACGGAGAATCCCCTCCTCCATAGGTTATCCCAACACCGCTTCCAACACTAACCTCTGACCCACGTTGAACCTGAATTGTTGTATTTCAGAATGCTCCCCCCACTCCTAGGCTTTAGAGAACAACGAACATATCAAAAAATAGAAAGTGGAGAGTGGGGTTGTAATTGTGATAGGGGAAATCAACCTAGGGAGAAAAAATGGATGATCCCCCTTCCACAACAAAAAACCTAGTTTCTAACCTACCAAAAGTGGTTTTTATTCACAACCACCTTTTAAAGCTAGCTATGGAAGGAAATGTTGATAATATTCCCCATAAATTGGGGAGGAAACAACACTTAGAAAATCTATCAAAACATAACTTAGAAAACTATCAAAACATAGAAACATGGATTGCAAATACTGAAATTTTCAAACATAGTGTGACCCAATCTGTGAGGAATGCCAACACGGCAAAAAGAAAGTTACCAAATGACGAGACAGGAACCAACCCAAACTTTTTGGGTCAAGCTTCTTACTATTAAGCCTGTTAGTTTCCCATAAGGTTTTAATAGAGACATAAGACTTACACCTTCTAAGTTTCCATTATGGAAGTTCCATCCTCCTAGGCTCAAATCAAACTTTAAAATTAGCTCGAAATGCAGAGGAAATATCTTCTATGAACTCCCAAGAGCCTTTGCCTTTTGATATTTTCTTAAACAATTTCCTTCTATCCTACAGTGCTTTCAACAATATGGGATTGCCCCTACCACCCATCAGAATTAAGCTACATGAAACTGCCCCCTCCCCCTCACCCCCCTCAAACTTAAGAAGTAAAATCCATTACATGTTTCCCTTCCATTGACTACTTCTGCCAAACTCCATTACCTATATTGAGTTTTTAAATTGCATTGGAGTTAATTTCCATGCATAAAGACTCGTCCACCACTAGCCTCACAGTTTTGGTGCCTTGGCTATCCAAATTACCATCTACCAAAATCGATACAATTTCTTTCCAGTCTCCCTAATTAATTAACATCGTAATGTCGATTAGACATCTTGGAGCGGGAGACCACATCCCATGGCTCATTTGCATGGTTCATGGCATCCCTTCTCCTCTCATCTATACAAGTCATACCATCCAAAAACTTTAAACTAAAATTATAATTTAGTTAATTTCTATATTTTTTAATTTTAACAATATTAGATGTTTTATGAAATACACTTATCAATATTTACTAATCATTATTTTTATATAACTACCATAATATATAATATTAAAAACAAATTCGACTTACTATTAGAAATAAACTTACCAACTATTCCAAATATTCATGTCCATGTTCCCAACAATTCCTACACTTACACAACATAAAATAATTAAATAACAATCAACACGTTAAATTTTTAAAAATATTTTTCCACAACACTAATTTATGTTTTTAATTTATACTATAAAATATAATATTTAAAGTTTTAATAACTCTTATCCAAATATAATGACTAGCTTGCCTCATCTCAAGTCTAGTCGAGGAATTGAAATTGATTTACATGTGGCATAAGTCGGAGACATGTGAAATAAATAAGTGGGGGATGTGGGAAATAAGTGAGGTTGTATATGTCCTCTAGATAGCATTGTCTGGACAGCTTTTCAAGAACTGTATTCAACAACCTATAAACATCAACCAGTAAAACCTCTAGAAGAAAATAAAACTAATAATAAATTTAAACAATTTAAACTCAAAATCATTGAGGGTTTCAATGTTCGGTTCACTAAAATTATTGAGGGTCTCTATATGTTGTTCCTCTTCATCCTCATGACCCTTTTCTTGGAATTCACTTGTACTCAGTTTCATCTTCCTCTTCCTTAATCTGTTTTTGACAACAATACGTCGTCTTCCGCATTCTCTTCATCTTCCATGGTGTGTGTTGTTGCATCTGCAAGCACTGAAAGGTTATGAACTTTAGGAAAAACTTGGGGTGATTCATCATCAATTATAATCGGAGAGCTCGACTGGTTCATCCCTTGAGAGACTGTCTTCTTCCTCACCGAGGTTCTGGTCTTTCTCTTCTTAGCCAAGTGTGGAGTGTTTTCGATAGTCTTCCTCCCTTCTTGCACCGGTGTGCTTTCACCTTTCTGCTTGGTAGGAGACGATGTCTTTGCTTTCCTTTTCTTACTTTTACTTGTGCTAGTAGATTTCCCTGCACTCCTTGCCTGAAACTCTTTCAGAAATGCTCCCTAGGTTACTCCTTTTACTTCCAGCTTCTTCTTGACTAGGATCGTGTAAGCCCATGATGGTATATCTTGCCTGCAACTTGGCTTGCAATCCCACCTTGCATGCCCTTCACCATTTCCTCAAGACTTTTGAGCAGGTAGTAAGGGAAATTAATCAATTTTCCTGACTCAAAGTGCAGCAAGAGCCGAAGGTGATATATGAACGCCAATGTGTAAAGTCCCTCACCAGTCATGAAATTATGCAGTATGAACAAGAGGTATTACCACTTCCCGATCATGGCACTCTGCGAAGTCCCTTCCTCCAATCAACCTTAAGCTTCTTATTAACCACGAATCAGTGCCATCGTTTCCTCCCAAGCCGCTCCTTTTTAAACGAATGTTCCCCTATAAATGACAATCTTGTAGCTTGCACAATAGACTCCTCTGTGACTTCAAACTTCAACGAGCCAACCTTGACTCGGCCTCCTTTTAATGTCTTCATGAACTCCAGTACCACAACCATGTCAAACCCGTCAAAGTTCTGTAAAAATGATAGGAACTTGGATTCTTGCAATAGTGCAAGACTGTTCCAATATTCTGTGATTTTCTCAATCTCCTGTAAAGACAATGGCTCACTCCTTATGGGTGCCATTTCGAACTGCACTTCACCCTTTCTGATCACAACCTCGAAAGAATTCCAGCGATTGACACCAACGCTTGCCGAGAGATTTATGCTGGAGGTTCGTCATTGTCCGTCTTTTCAGTCCCACTCACCCAGTAATGATGAAAATAGCTCTTCATTTTAGGTGTAGATTCGTATCAACTTGCTGCAGGTGAGTCATAATGCTTCGATGTAGTGGAAGTTTATGTGGTGGGGGCACAATAGTTACAATGATCGGGTTACGGGGTAAGGTAATAATGAACAAGCAATGTGAAATTATTTCAAGGAAGGTGAATACAGGCTATCAGACAATAGTACTATCCCACATTTCGCCTCGTAATTTAATTAATACATACTTCAGCACTTATTAAAAAACTTAGATTTCAGAACCCTATACACCTTGCACTTTAAAAAAAATCCCTAAGTCAGTAAATGATGAAACAGAGCATTAATTGAAACATGCAATGCTATGATATGTCAGTACTCATGTGCAGGAAAATAAATATCCATAAAAATCCTTTATAAGACACTCCTAAGACTATGTGAATTTATTTTACACTTGCTTTCACAGTCAGTTGCGTTCCTGCACTAAACCTACTTGCACTACGCCATGCTTGGACTACCTGTCTTGCACTAGGGACTTTTACCGAAACCAAAAAATTCTGATAGAACACAATTCTATAGCTGGACTAAAATTTTTTGCCTCAATATACAAGAAAAGTTTTATTCTCCATCCTTTGGTGTTTCACAAGCATGCCTTCTGGATTGACTGCATCAAATTCTGCAATCAATTTATGAGGGAATAAAGAAGTGGGAAGGGGGTAAAAAAAACATTGAATGGGAAGGAACATTACAGTAGGGATTCCAGAAACAATATCACCAAGGGGGATAAATGAAACAGGATGTGGAAAAAAATTCAAGGGAAAAGAGGGATTTTACAAAATCGGGCAAGGGTAGTTTCCTTAGAAGAAAGAGGAAGGTAATTCATTGGGGATTTTAGAAAAGAAACTAGTGCGAATTTTTGAAATGGGAAATAGAAGAAAGGAAATGTTTTTACCTTGAAATCTGCCTAAATTGGTGGAGGAAAAAGTAATTGCAGCGGGAAGTAAGCATTTACTTGAATAAAAATTTCCATGCTAGTTACCCCAAACTTGGGTAAGTGCTTGGTTTTTTGAACCTACTTCTTCTTGGTGGCAGCTAGCATATCTAAAAGATCAAGTAACATTCCCTTTTTATTAAAATTTCAATCTTCCTACCAGCATGATAGTTTTTAGGTTGATCCTTCTTCAATCATGTCAGTCAATTGATTTTCATACTTACAACATTTTTTTTTTCTTTTTATACTTTTTATTTCTGTCACTTTTTTCTTTTTGTTTTTCTTTTATTATTTTTTAATAAGGACAAGAAGGAATCAAATCTTCAACGGGTTGGTGTTACCACCTGCCAACTCCTTTTCAAATGGTTGTTGGACTTGCTGCATGAAATCTCCTTTAGTAAGGGGTTGAAAATATACCTTCAATCTATGTCGTTTACCAGGAACACAAAATTCCGCCCATCAATAGTTTTTATTTCTACTGCTCCATTTTCAAAAACTTTGACCACCTCATAGGGTCCCATCTAGCGTGTATGGAATTTTCTTTTAAAATATTTGAATCTAGAATCGTAAAGGAGTACCCAATCACCTGGTTGGAACTGCTTCTTTTGAATCGAATTGTCATGCCACTTCTTGCACTATTGTTGAACCAAGATGTTTTGTTGAACAACATCCCTTCAGAATAAATCTAACCCATTCAATTGTAGAAGATGTTGTTGTTGTGCTTTAGAGAGATCCAACCCCAATTGGACTGCAGCCCTAAAAGTCTTGATCTGGAATTCTATCAACAAGAGGACTTGTTTTCCATACACCAGCTCATATGGTGTGTGTCCTATGCTATTTCTACAAGTGGTTCGATATGCCCAATTCTTCCGGTAATTTGTCAGCCCAATCCTTTCTATGCATATTTACCGTTTTTGTGAGGGTGGACTCAATCACCTTATTCATGGACTCCACCTGACCATTTGCTTGCAAGTGATACAGTGTAGATTTCCAGTGTCGTATTTTGTATTGCTCCATCACACCCTATACCAGATTAGAAATAAACTGTGGTCCATTGTCAGAAACAATTTCTCTAGGCACACCAAATCTAAAAAATATCTTAGTAAAAATAAAATCAACAACAACTCTTTCAATAGCAAAATAAATAGCTTTAGCTTCTACGCATTTCGTAACAAAATCTGTAGAAACCAAAATATGCTTTTTATTTGATGATGTTGGATTTATTGGTCCTACGAAATCAATGGCCCATTTTTCAAAAGGCTCAATCATAACCTGAGGACATAAATGCATTTCATTGGTTTGATTAGGCTAGCCAACTCGTTGATAGTTATCACACCGCTTGACATATTGTTTGGCATCCTTAAACAAGGAAGGCCAAAAATAGTCGGCTCGTAACAATTTTTATGTAGTCTTCTTATCGGCGAAGTGACCCCTGCAAGGTTCATCATGGGCAGATTTTAAAATATCAAACACTTCTTCCTCTCTTACACATCTATGGATAATGAGATTTTCTCTAGTGTAAAAGAGGTCTCCTTGGATCTAGGAATATGCAGCAATTTTCTGTACGATATTCTGCTTTTCATGAGCGGATAAGTGAGGTGGTAATTTTCTAGTGACTAAATAGTTAGCTATGTTAGCAAACCATGGGGATTTTGTTGACACAACAAAAAGATGTTTGTTAGGAAAATCATCATCAATAGGAATTGCTTCACCAGGATTATTTAACCTTGAAAGATAATCTGCTACTACATTTGATTTTCCTGGTCTATCAACAATAGTAATATTAAATTCATGTAACAATAGTAACCACCTAGTCACTCTATCACTAGTTAATGGTTTATTCATCAAATATCTTATTTCGGAATGATCAGTATGCACAAAGACTTCATATCCTGTAATATAATGTCTGAATTTGTTAATGGAAAAAATTACAGCTAAAAACTCTTTATCAATAACTGTATAATTAAGTTTGGCAGGTGACAAGTTTTTACTAATGAAATAAATAGCATAAGGTTATTTGTCTTCTTCTTGTACTAAAGTTGCGCCAATAGCAGTATTTGAGGCATCGGAGGAAATATGAAATGTTAGGGACCAGTTTGGTCCTCTCAAAATTGGTGTCTGGACTAGTTTTTCCTTTAATGTCTCAAAGGACTGTTGGCAAGCTGTGGACCAAGAAAACTCACTATCCTTAGCCAAAAGTTGGAAAAGGGGGTTAGCTATCCTTGAGAAATTCTCAATGAGTCTCCTAAAGTAGCCCGCATGTCCTAGAAAACCTCTCGCTTCCCTTTGAGTTTTGGGTATAGGGAGACTCAAAATGACTTCTATTTTTCCAAGGTCAACCTGGATACCTTTGTCAGAAATAAGATGGCCAAAAACCACCCCTGCCTTGCACATTAATCTACATTTTTTTTCACTCAAGGCGAGATGAGCTTCTTGGCAGCAAAGAATCACTTTTTCTAGATTCTTGAGGGCTTCCTGAAATGAATCACCAAACATAGAGAAGTCATCCATATAGATCTCTACACACTCAAGGTTAATAAAAATAGCCAAGACTGCCCTTTGAGAGGTAGTCAGGGCATTACATAGCCCAAAGGGAAGCACTTGATAAGAAAGTGCACCCCATGGACATGTAAAAGCGGTTTTGTCTTGATCCTCGGGTGCTATCTATATCTGGTTATATCTACTAAAGCTGTTTAGAAAAGAAAAGTACTTCTTACCAGTAAGGATATCGAGTACCTGATTAATGAAAGGAAGGGGAAAGTAATCTTGAGAGTGGCCTTGTTCAATTCTCTGTAGTCAATACAAATGCACCATCTCCCATCATTTTTTGGGACTAATACTAATGGAGAGACCCACTAGCTATCAGAAATGGGATAGATAAAATCAACATCTAAGAGTTTTTGCAATTCTTCCTTTACAACGTCTCTTAGAGCTAGGTTCATTCGCCTTTGGGGTTGTTAGACAAGTCATGATCCATCCTGAATATAAATATGGTGTGTACAACTTTCAGGAGGGATGTCTTTCATACCTTCATAACCCCATGCAAAGGCATCAAGATGGTTTCACAACAAATTCACAAGCTACTCTTGCTAGGAAGGATCCAAGTTTGAACTAATAAACAAGGATTTACCTGGACTAATCTCAACAACACTAGTATCAGGATCAAGAGTACACAAAGGTGTCGCTAGAGATGGTGGTGATGGAGGTAGAGAGTCATATATTTCCTGAAAATCTAAACTAAAAATCTCACTCAATGACTCAAAATTAGGCATGGTGTCTAGATTGTTCAGGAAGTCTTGAATCTCACCCTCTTGCAAGGAATTAGCATTTTGATATATCAAGGAAACAGGTTGAGTATCCTCATCACTACTGTAGTCTAACCATAAAGTGTCTCAAAGCTCCTAAATGGATCTAGCTGGTGGATACAAGGTGACCTTCTTCCTGGAATCTCCATGGGAAATATACATATCACCAAAACGAAATTTGATATAAGCATCGATCGTATCAAACAATGGTCATCCCAAGATCAAGGGATGTCCTCCCACATGATTCTTTGGTTGAAGCGCAATGAAATCTGCAAGATATTCCCAAGATTCTAGGGAAATGACCACATCATCCAGCACCCCTTTCGGCTTGATTTTAGATCTATCTGCTAGTTTAAGCACAGTGGGAGTAGGACGAATATGGACTAATCCAAGTTGATCCATGATTTTCTTGGTCATAACATTAATGGCTACCCCTAGGTCTATAAGTACATTTGAGACAAGGACATCACCTATTTGAACAGAGACAATAGGGTTTTTGGGGTCGGTATATTTTTTCATGTTCATACACCCCGTCATTAACTCTGCTGCCCTACCAACAAATTGAATAGTTTGAGGTTCCAATCTTATCCTTCCTGGCTTCTTGAGGTAGAGTTCCCTAATTATTTTTGTACAAATGGGGATCTCTTTAATATCTTGGAGCAAAGGTACCCTTATGAAAAGTTTCCTAAGCTCAAAAGCCATGCTAGACTCAGGAATGGGGTCTTTCTTCTCCACAACTAACCTCTCTGAATAGGGAGGTCGGTTGGAAGAAGATGGAAATGGCTCAGAAGGTATAGGGATAGGCTAAATGGTGTCATCTTCTTCGGAATGGTCAAGAGTTTCCTCCTCTCCTTTCTCATTGATAATCACCATAGGCTGCTTTTGATTTTCTGAGGTTACTACCTTCCCTGATCTCAATTATAGATCATTGAATCCAAATGGCATAGACTGATATCTGGATGAAGAAAGCAGGTTCATAGAATTGATCATTTGTACCACTTTATTATTGGGGCTGGGTAAAGGTTGAGCAGGCAGCTGAGAAGGTCGAAACCGTGGAGGTAAAGGTAATGGTGGCATAGGTTGACATAGCTAAGGTAATGATGGTTGTGTCATTGGGTAAGGTGCATATGTAGGAGGGTATGATTTCATAGGTGCAGGATAGGAATGATATGAATGATGTGAATGGTTTGGCCCTCTCCATCCTTGTTGCCAAGATTGGCAGGGTTTTCCATACTAATATTGGTTCCCATGTTGCCAATGTTGGGAGTGACCCGTGTTAGGATAGGAATATGAGTGTGCATTATAACCAGAAAAATGTGGTGGAGGTTCAGGAAAAATACATGCACTTACCTAAGGCCAATTTCTTTGTGCTCCCATAGCATGCAGTGATTCAGCTTCAGGTTGTCCTCCCTCAAGTACAGATTTAAGCCCAAGTATGGAGGGACATTTTTTTGTAGCATGGTTCTCTGCACAAATTGCACATTTATTAGTTTCTTTAATATCGAGAGGACATTCTCTTAAAGGATGCTTTCTTCTACATCTTGGATAGAAAATAGACAATGACTCTTGCTCTTCTACAAGTTTTTTCTAAAACTACAAAGATTCTATTTGTTTACGAACATTATTCATTATTTCACTTTTCATATTTTCCATTTTGTTTTCTAATCCAATAATCATAGCATCAATAGATTCGGTTTTCCTGTTTCTATTATGAATTCCTTTACGAGATCTATATTGGTTCCTTGAGAATTTTCTACGCAAGTCACAGATCTCATCAAAAGGTTTTTGAGCAATATCCTCTTGTCCTAATAGATTTAGATTATTCCTAGCATCATCAGTAAGCCCACGTAAGAACAAGGTTCTAATGGTACTTAGATCAAATTTGTGACTTGACCTTTCGAGGATGTATAGGAATCTCTCCAAGTAGTCCTCTAGCATCTCATCATCATTTTTCACAATAGTAAAGATTTCATCTTGAATATATATAGTTTTACAATATTCCTGATATTTCGATAAGAACACTCTCTTCATTTGCTCCAAAGAAATTATAGTATTTCCTCCTAGTCCCATGAACCAGCGGAGTGCTGTGCCCTTGAGAGTTGCAGGAAACAACTTTAACTTCTAGGCATCAGATGAATAATCATAACTTCTACACAAAATATCAAACTCAAATAAGAAATATTATGGGTCTTCATGTACCTTACCATAGAAATGAGGAATAGCTAATGATGAAATATTTTTCATTTGTACTTGTGTATTAGGATTCACAATCGGGAATTCGAAAGTGGACCGTTCCTCATTTACCTAATTTTCACCACTTCCTTCTACATGGTCTTCCTCATCTGCCATTGTTGTTCCTCCACATGAACCCCTCTCAACAAGTTGATAAAGCTGACTATGGATTCCAATAGTCCCCTTCTTCCCCTTTATGGGTTGTGTCACACCTAGACCACTGCTACCAGAGCCCAAGTGGAATATTCTTGTGTGATGAGTATGAGTTTTTTTGGACTTTCTGCCTGCAAAAGAAGGCCCAATATGAGATTTGGTTTCATATTTGTCAATATTTCTTTGGCCCCTAGTGGGCTTCAAACCCCTACCTCTTCTAGGCATTCAATTCAAAAAAATGACAAAATGAAATTCGAGTAAAAACTGCAATTTTCAAAAAAATAAATCAGCACCTATAAATTCCTTCAAACAATAGAAGCACACTGTAGAAAAAAATAATATCAGACTTACCCCTATTGCAAAAAATGGAAAATTCTTAACAATTCAAATCGCCTCCCTGGTAACGGTGCCAAAATGTTGGGTGCAGGAATTGCGCTTAAGCAAACTCCTCAACACTTAATTGTCAAACCGAGGGTTTTGTAACCTTAGAGATGAAGCACAAGCAATGCCAAAAGTGGTATGAACTTTTCCTATTCCTAATCCTACTTCTTAAAGGAAATGTTTATAGAATCAGGTAGAAAACAATCTTAAATGTAAATGACACCAAAGAAACTCTAGTGCTGGAATGTAAAAGAACAATTTGCAAGTAAATCAAGTAAATGAGTTTTCACATTATTGGAAGTAATATTAAATGTTGGAATGAAATGCTATGTTTATCTTTAGATAGATGGATAACAGTCTAACAAGTGGGCCCTTGCAAAGATCTGTTTTCCTCTTGATCTTCCTTCTACACAAACAACCTGTTCTTGTACTATTGTAATCTGTTTGCACTAGTGCAGGTACAGTGCCTCTGTGTAAAAGTATATTTTACCCCCCTTACTAAAGATTTATGTCTTTGTGGATGTGTTCTAAGCCTTAGGGCTTAGATCACTCTGTTTTTGTGACAAGAAACCAGCTCTTGCACTGAGGCAGATTTTCCTTCACCAAAGTTTTCAATTTACATTCGAAAAGATTGAAATACATGCTGAAAAGAATTGCAATTGCAAACGAAATTCTGAGATAAATTATCTATGGAAAAGAAATGCTTTAATTAATTAAATCTTGCAATGGAATTAAACTTCATGAAATGAAAGCAACTCGAAGTAATAAAATCAGTAGTCTAAGTGATTTGCATGTATCAGCTAGCTTCGAAAATCCACTTAAAATGTTTCTGTTCTTTGTTCATAAGTCATAAAATGCAAGTATAAAGTGTATATGATAAATTCATGTAATCGTTCTCAAATCCTTTAGAAATTCACTCTTAATGTTAAGGATGATTATTTCAATTAATAATATATTTTCTTGCAGAAACAACTTAAAATGGTAAGCAGTAAGAGAAATGCAATATTTGTTGTGAAAGGAATAACTGAACTAGAGTGCAGGAAACTACATGCACTAGTACAGGAAGAGGCTTCCTGCACAATCCAAGCGGAAGAAAATCGAGACCAAAATTACTAGTAAATAAATGCAAGAAAGGAATCACAAGAAAGAAATAAACTTAATCAACTTCCAAGCCACGGATCCGCTCACACTTAACTACGAAATATATTTATATTAGAACTTCAGAAGTAAAAATAAAAATTGTTCACACAAAACAACTGCAAAGGGAAATATTCACACAGTTTTTCCAAATAATGAAAACACAAGGGTAAACGAGTTGGGTTGGCTGGGCCTTAACCAACCAGATCGTTTCTCATTTAAGAAACGAGACGATTCAACGCTCAAGTATGCATGAAAGATAAATTAAACACAATGTACGAATAACTTGGCTAGTACCTTGTATTACTTGATCAACAAATGTACATAGTAGTGCGAGTCTAGCCTAGAGATGAGGGTGATACCAAATTACATAGAAAATGAAATTACAGCCTAAGGATGGCTAGCTAGTTCTACCTACAATCTACATTTTATACATTCTTTAGGCCTTAGCCGTATTCCACTAATTATAGTCATTTTCCTATTCAGGCATTTCAGCCGAATGGACTAACAACCAAACATTTTAGAATTGGCTTTCAGTTATAATAGAACGTGTACTTCGCTAGCCGTAGACCATCCTTGGCAAATATCCCTAATTGTGCACCATCGATATTCATCCTCAATTAATCAGCAACCGAACTCAGAGTCATGGATCAAAACTTCCATGTGGAAAGATTCAGTTCACGGAAATCTCAGAACAATCATCATTGGCGGTGCATGAATTTGCCTGCACTAATCATGATAACTCATAATTAACACTTAGTTTCTCAATTACTTCTAGGAAATTAACATAAGTTAGAAGAGGTACTTAATAGGCATGAAATCTATGTAAAAATGATTAATAAAGCACTTTAATAAATCTTAATGTAAGATACGAAGCATATGTAGGAATAGGTAGTTCTCTTGGACTAGTGTAGGAAAGAGAGGCTTAAGTCGAGATAAAACAGAGGTTAATGTTTATAGAAATGGGGTAAAAATAGAGCAATTTGGGATACTAACAAGCCAACAGAGGAAGAAGCCATTTCTCTTTGAGATTGCCCCAATATACCCCGAGCATTTGTAGAAATTTTGAATAATTTAACACATATTCAATGGATATTATCTTGATCATGTACTATTGCGGAATACATACACAATACATAAGCTCCTCTACGTTGATCATCAATATAGCAGCATCAATAACAATAAAACATCAAGAGCATTCACACATTAACACAATATGTAACCAGGGGAAAGCATCTCGCTCAAAACCCCAACTATTTGTATATTAATGATTGAGACCATGTAACATTACAAAGTACAATGCTTATCACAAGCAATCCAGTACCAGCTCCACCTGTTACACACAATACAGCTAAGATCTTATCTCCAAATCTATTCCACTGCTTGCCTGCCTCCACTGCTCAATGCCTGCTCAAGAATGAATGAGAATGGTTTACCAAACTCGTATTTCACCTCCAAATAATCACTCACATGTGTAAGACTTGAGCAAAGGCTATAATACTGGGCAAATACATGAGCAAACTCATTGGCATACTCAATCCCTTGATTGTGCAAATCCTCATGCACAACTATAGTCACAACTGATAGCAATCTGATCCTCTAACACCTGTCCCTGCTGAACTGAACATGCACTGACATGAAACTGAGTTAGCTGATGTATTCTATAGTTGCATTATGATTTAATAATTAGTTTAACAACTCATCATTAGTCTATTTGTAGTTATACTAATTACAACTAGTTTAACCAAGTCAAACTGAACACAACTCCATCAACTCCACAATCAACTCCACCAAACTCAACTGATTGAGTTCTAACTGAAGTCATGCATGCAACAACTCAACTGACTCATAAGAAAAACGTACTTCCTTTTGACAGCTGCATGGGCCACATCTGTAGCTCAAACTGAAGTGCTCCAAGAGAATAAGATCAATTTTATAGTCCAAATATTAATATGAGACAATAATATTTGACTTTTCTATTTTGGAAAACCAGTCTAAAAATAGACTTTGATCACTCCTGTTGTGATCACTCCTGTTGTGGTCACTCCTACTGTGATCACTCCTGCTGTGGTCACTCCTGCTGTGATCATCCCTGTTGTGGTCACTCCTGCTGTGATCATCCCTGCTGGGATCCAAAAATAGAACTTGCACCATAATTTGCTTGCGGGCCCACTTAGTGAAGGCGACTCTTTTCACTAAGCTCCATCATCTTGTTGCAATCTCAACACTCCCTCTCGACAAGATATGGATTATCAGCAACCCCTGTCCTGCCTCAGTGGTACTCGAATTTTCTCCTGGTGAGAGCCTTCGTCAGAATATCAGCATCCTGATCCTCCGTTGGAATGTATGAAAGCAACATGATCCTCTGCTACACACAATCTCTAATATGATGGTATCTGATTTCAATATGCTTAGATCTATCATGAAATACAGGATTAGCCGAGAGTTTAATGCAACTTTGGTTATCACAGTAGGATCCAAATGAGAACTGAACAAACCAACCAGGATCTTCCTCATCCATATAGCCTTGCATGTAGCCAAACTTGCTGCCATATACTCGGCCTCCGCTGAACTGAGTGCCACGGATCTCTGCTTCCTTTTGTACCAAGAAACTGCTATCGATCCAATACTGAAGACCCCTCCTGATGTTCTCTTTCTGTCCGTTGGGCTCCCTGCCCAATCTGCATCCATGAAGCCACATAGCTTCACCTCATCCTCCTGTCTGTACCACAAACCATATCCCGATGTGCCTCTCAAGTAGCGTAATACATGCTTGCCCGCCTTCCAGAAGAGCTTGGTAGGCTTAACCATAGCTTGTGAAAGTTGGTTAACTGCATAGCATATATCGGGTCATGTATTAACCAAATACATCAGCGACCCCACCAATTGTCGATAAACAGTGGCATCCACATCTTCTCCCGAGGTGGCATCCTACTTCCTCCAACCTCCAGGAAGAGGAGTATCAACAGGCTTGCAGCCATGCATGTTGAACTTCTCCAGTATCTCCGCAGCATACTTTCCCTGAGAAACAAACAGTCCACCACTGCGCTGCCATATTTCCAATCCTAGGAAATAGTGAAGGAGGCCCAAGTCCTTCATCTCAAACTCTGTAGCAAGATCCTTCTTGCATGATAGTATCAACAGCTCATCACCCGTTAGAATCAAACATAAACATACAGTACAATGATAAGCAACTTACCCTCCACCACAATCTGGTATAGGTTAGGATCCGCCTCGTTCTTGGAGAATCCAAGTCCTATGAAATAGCTGTCTATCCGTGTGTACCAAGCACGTGGTGGTTGCTTCAACCCATACAACGCTCTCTTGAGCCTGCACACATGCGACTCGCTGCTAAAGACCTCAAAGCCTTCGGGCCGCTCAATGTACACCTCCTCCTCAATGACTCCGTTGAGGAACGCAGTCTTCACATCCATCTGATGAATGTGCCATCCCATCTGCGCTGAGAGAGCAAGAATCTTCCGTATGGAAGAATACCTTGCGACAGGTGCAAAGGTCTCCTCATAATCGATCCCCTCTATCTATGAAAAGCCTTGGGCAACAAATCTTGCCTTGTACTTCTCTAGACTCCCGTCAGCTGCCTGCTTAACTTTGTAGATCCATCTCGAACCCACCACTGATTTCCCTTCCGGTCTAGGAACAATCTCCCATGCACTATTTCTGACAATAGAATCATACTCTTCCACCATGGCATCTACCCATGCGAGATCCTCCACAACTTCCTCGAAAGAGGATGGCTCAGTCACAACACACTTGCTCATAAGAGCCATGTATCCAGTGTACCGATTAGGTGACTGTCTCTACCTGCGTTGGGTTATAGGTGGTACTACAAATTTCTCTGCATCTTGAGCCAGTCGCTCAGCTTCTGTCAAGCACTTTTTCCCTCTTATGGTTGGCGCTACATGAGTGGTCTCTTCCACTCCATGAACCTCGTCCTGTGGCTGATCCATGTCTTGAAGCTCATCATTAGGAACTAATAGCTCCTCATCTGCATGTAAGTGTAGCTCCCTCTCAAGCGAACACTTCATGGCTTTCTCCTCCTGAAATTTTATATCCCGTCGCACAACAGTTTTACCACTGTCTAGCAAATACACATTATAGATGTGGGGCGTATCAGTGTACCCCACAAATATCCCAACCTCTGCGGTCGGCTCCAACTTCTTCCTGGCATCCTTCGTCACATGCATGTAAATGTTAGCACCAAAAGTCCTCAAATGAGAAAGATCAGGCTTCTTACTAGAATAAGCCTCCTCGGGTGTACTCATGCCAAGTATCCTATGAGGACAACAGTTCTGCACATAAACCACTGTATTTCATGCTTCTACCCACAAGTGAAGGGGTAGGCCCTAATCATGCAACATTTCCCATGCAGTACCCACAATCGTTCTGTTCTTCCGCTCAGCTACCCCGTTCTGCTGTGGGTTATGGAGAGCTATGAGCTCTCTTCAAATCCCTTCTGCCTTGCAGAAATCCTTGAACTTGTCTGAGATGTATTCACCACCATTATCGCTCCTAAGAGCCTTCACCTTCTTCCCCGACTCCTTCTCGACCAGTGCTTTGGATTCACAGAACTTTGAATATGTCTCGCTCTTCTTCTGCATGAAGAAGATCCATCACTTACGAGAGAAATCATCAACAAAAATCACATAATACCTGTGTTTTGTTGTCGAAGCAACTAAGAAAAGTCCACACACGTCTGTGTGAATTCTCTCAAGGATCGTCGTGGCACGACTATCCTTCTCGTGAAAGGTGGCTTTCACAAACTTCCCCAAAGTACACCCCTTGCACTGATCTGACTGCGCAAGTGTGCCTTTAGGAAGCCCTGTAGTGGTCTGCTGCAGTATCTTCAAGGCTCCATGGTGAAGGTGACCCAATCTCCTGTGCCACAACTCGCCATCATCCCAGCTCACCAATCCTTTTGCCTTGCCTGCCATTGCTACACATCCATCTACATGCAATTGATAAAGGTTCCTCGCTCGAACCCCTATCTTCCGGGTCTCACCAGTTGTCTTGCTGCGCAGGAAAGCCTTTCCCTCGCTGAAAACAACATCATATCCCTTGTCTTCTAACATCGCCACTGAGATAAGATTCTTCTTCAATCCTGGAACATGCATGACTTCCTTCAATACGAAGGGTTTACCAGACTCCCTCTCAAAGGAAATGGTATCGATACCGGTTGCACTGTATCTACCATCATCGCCCATCTCGATGTGCACTCCAAGATCTTTTTCCTCTAGATCAGAGAACAAATCTCTATCTCCCGTCATGTGAAAAGATGCACCACTGTCCAAGAACCACACTGATCCCATCACACTTGAAACCAAGCATGCGATCAATGAAAAATCAAGCTCAAACTGCAAAGCTAGAGCCTCTCCTGCTGTCGATCCAGCAGCCTGCTTGTTCTTCTTCTTCTGCGGACAATTAGTCGCACAGTGTCCGTGCTGGTGGTGGTGAAAACACTTCACCTTGGACATATACTGCTTCTTGCCTTTCGCACCAGACTGAGAAGCTTTCTTGCTCTTCCCTTTCTTTGCTTTGACAGCCAAAGTGCAATTCTCTTCATCAGCTCCCTTTGACGAAGATCCGTCCCTGGTACTCCACTTGATCTCCTCCTGCACAAGATCTGGCCTTAGTCTTTCCCATCTTGGCAATTTCTCCTGACCATTGACAGAGTCCTGATAGGAATGCCAACTCTTCGGAAGACCAAGGAGAGCCAAGCTCACCAAGTCCTCATCATCGACAGTAACCCCCACACTTCCCAGCTCATCTTGACACTGAGTGAGCTTCGTGATATACTTGGGCATACTGTCACCCTTCTCGCATTTGATGTTTCTGAGTTTATCTTTGAGCACCAGCTTCCTCTGATCGCTCTTGCTTTGGAATAATTCTGTTAATGGTTTCCACATCAAATATGGAGTAGCCTTTCCATGGAGGCTGGACACAATGTGATCCTTCACGCCCTCCAACAGAATCCTTCAACATTTTGCGGTCTTCTTTTGCCAAGCATCAGCTTGAGTAGCATCAGTAGGCTTTGGGACATCTATCTCTATGAACTCCTTCAGCCCCTTATCATCCAATACTGCCTCCATCCTGTCCTTCCATGCAATATATTTTGAGCTGCCCTCAAGAGCATACTCCAATCGCAATCCGTTGAAAGACATTGTTGCATTGCCACCAAGAAAACACTGCTGCAAATTCGAATTTCCACCAGCTCCAACTCAACCGCCTCGGATCTAAGATTAGTGAGAACACAATATTTCTCGTACAAAGATTGACTGTATGGGCATTCACAGGATATCTCACCTTCCAAAGGAAGGATGAATCCAGAGGCTACCTGACCCGATTACAGACTCTGCCTGAAGAAATAGAATGTAAACACTTCCTGAATAGTAGATCCGATGATCAAAAGCTCTGATACCATGTAGAAATTTTGAATAATTTAACCCATATTCAATGGAGATTATCCTGATCATCTACTATTGCAGAATACATACACAATACATAAGCTCCTCTATGTTGATCATCAATATAGCAGCATCAATAACAATAAAACATCAAGAGCATTCACACATTAACACAGTATGTAACCCGGGGAAAGCATCTCGCTAAAAACCCCAACTATCTGTATATTAATAATTGATACCATGTAACATTACAAAGTAAAATACTTATCACAAGCAATCCAGTACCAGCTCCACTTGTTACACACAATACAACTAAGATCTGATCTCCAAATCTATTCCACTGCTTGCCTGCCTCCACTGCTCAATACCTGCTCAAGAATGAATGAGAATGGTTTACCAAACTCGTATTTCACCTCCAAAGAATCACTCACACTGTGTAATACGTGAGCAGAGGCTATAATATTGGGAAAATACATGAGAAAACTCATTGGCATACTCAATCCCTTGACTGTGCAAATCCTCATGCACAACTATAGTCACAACTGATAGCAATCAGATCCTCTAACACCTGTCCCTGCTGAACTGAACATGCACTGACATGCAACTGAGTTAACTGATGTATTCTATAGTTGCATTATGAGTTAATAATTAGTTTAACAACTCATCATTAGTCTATTTGTAGTTAGACTAATTAAAACTAGTTTAACCAAGTCAAATTGAACACAACTCCATCAACTCCACAATCAACTCCACCATACTCAAATGATTGAGTTCTAACTGAAGTCATGCATGCGACAACTCAACTGACTCATAAGAAAAGCATACTTCCTTCTGACAACTTCATGGGCCACATCTGTAGCTCAAACTGAAGTGCTCCAAGAGAATAAGATCAAGTTTATAGTCCAAATATTATTATGAGACAATAATATTTGACTTTTCTATTTTGGATAGCCAATCTAAAAATAGACTTTGATCACTCCTGCTGTGATCACTCCTGCTGTGGTCACTCCTACTGTGATCACTCCTACTGTGGTCACTCCTGCTGTGATCATCCCTGCTGTGGTCACTCCTGCTGTGATCATCCCTGCTGGGATCCAAAAATAGAACTTGCGCCATAATTTGCCTGTGGGCCCACTTAGTGAAGGCGACTCTTTTCACTAAGCTCCATCATCTTGTTGCAATCTCAACAGCATTTGGATCCATGAGTTGGCTTAGATCTACCTTAACGAAGGCTTATTGAACTAAGCCCCTCCTATTACCTTTTTACTTGAAAATTGGAGTGTTGATAACCTCTCACATATAATCTTTCATGAACTCCTCTATTTAAGTTGTCTTAGGCACTGGTCTACAATCAACCCAGAGGCTGTCTCTAGGGAGCTTTCTTTGTCTCCTGCTACACTTGTGTTGCAGATGCAAGAAAAAGCGACAACAGACACGAGGCATGGAACTAATTTAACTTTTAACAGAAAACTCAATGGCAACTAGATGAGTCTCATTATGATCAATAGCACTTGGAGGAGGTGAATTTAAGTATTCATATTCTTCTTGTTTATTGTATTATTTTCAATTTCTTCCCATTGCTTAAGCATTTTAATTTCCTCTAAGTTTTTTATAATAAATTCTTTCAAAGGCTCATTGGTGACTTCAGAGATGATTATTTCAATTTATAAGGGCTCTTTTACATGTAGAATTTCCAGGACCTTGAATATAGAAGCTTCATTTGAAATTGGTTCCCTTGTTTCTCACTACCGAATTAATGGGAAATAAGATCACCACTCTTCTCTAAACATTAGGAACTACTAGTACCTTTCTAGGGGAAGCTTCCCCACCCTTCTGAAAAATTATTGATAAGATTTGGACTTAAAAAAAAATTGTCGTAAGAATAATTTTAATGTACATACTTCTTTAGACCCACAACAACACAATTCTAACCAACAATTCCTAAAGGATCATTGGGTTTTGAAGGAATTTTAGCCAACTTGAGTGTAAAGAAGTTAATTAATTGTTTTTGGGCATGCTGGATATTTTTGAGGGTGTGAATATTGACTTCAATTGGAAATATAGGCCAAATTTTCTTCCATCTTCTTTGCAATTCATCGTAATTCTTGTTTTAGATGTCTGATAAGCAATTTCCTTAAAAACTAGCCTATCAGGAACATAAAAGGGTAAAGAACATGGAGGTTCTTAACAACCTTATATCCTTATGTATGAGAAACTCTCTTCTAAATACCAATTTCCAATTCTCTCAATTCAATCTTTGGATTATTCTAAATTGTAGGAGGTTTAGTGTTGAATATTCACTCAAAAATAGGGATATTGATGAAATGATAGATTTGGTAGAAATCATCAGAATAATTTTCCTCCTAGAGCTTGCTATGATATATATGGATAGGTAGTGCTTCAATAATTGTCCACGTCCATCCCATTGCATGAAAGGAGGTAGTAAAGAAAATGGCATCGATAACAAAATATAACATATAGAAAGGAGGGCTATGAGTGGTGGTCTTAGCAAGGTGGAAAGAATTGATGTTTTCGACTAGGTTATCTAACAAGATATTTTCCCAATTGAAAACATAGCCTTCAGAAGCTCTTTGAATGAGGGGAACCCATTCTAAATGAAGATGTGTAACATGTTTTAGACCGAAAATTCAACAAAGAATAGAAGAAAGAGAGGCAAAAGAAACATTTAAATAGGCACGGTGATAATCTTTAGAAGTTTCTTCTTTAAATTTGTTTGGATTTGTTATCCATTATTTAATTAAATCATGTATTTTCCTATTATATTGCACACATTATTCTTGGAAAAAAATTTCTACAAATGTAGCATTATATGTAAGCTCAAGTTGAGGCATATTATATATGAACTAAATATCATCGAGGCAAAGGGCGCCAAACAAGTGCTATGTCATGAGAAGTGCAAATTCACCACCTAGAAGTATCCACAGCCTCAATATCCCAATGTACCATGTCAGTTTAAGGAAGTATCATGGGGTGACTGGAAATATTGTGCATGAAATACTTGACAACATTTAGGAGAGATGTTTCTAGAATGATTTTAGCTCCCTCTTCATATGGAGAAATTTCAATCACATTATCGTGCAATTCTTCTTCTAGAATCCTGCACATTCAGTTCCATGAAGATGTATCATCATATTTTCTAATTATTGTATTTGAAAACAAAAATGCATTCAGATTCTTATCATTTCTCTCTTCAAAGATTGGTTTAGGCGGATTTTGTTCCAGTTGCTTCTTAGATTGCTTGCTCGTGTTCAGAATTCTTCGAGAACTAGTAGAATGAATAGACTGGAATTAGTAAGTAAATAGAGTTATGATGGAAGTTAGAAATTCGAGGCATATTTAGAATTAAATGAAGCAATTATTGTAATTCATACTGAAGAAAAAACAAAAAATAAAATAAATAAATTTACTATCTAAAAAGAAATAACATGCATGCAGGATGATTTTGGCATCAATGATGATTAAACTCTGACATGCATTAACTAATGGAGGCATGCTTATCAAACATAATACCGATCATTTAATTAATTAAAAACTAACATATAACTAATGCTAATAACATTATGAGTTGTCAAACATTGAGACGGCATTATATGACATGTGGCAACATCTAATAAGGTTGCATGGAGATATCATCCACATAAGATGACTAGCCATGCCATTGTGGGTAGGTTTATCTCATCCTAGAGGTAAGTTTCATTATTTAAAAGGGCCAAGATTTGAAATTTGTTAGAGTTTGAGAACAAAAGTTTTAATGATTTGTTGGAGAGTTTTCCATCTCACTCTAGGGTTTATAGAAAACCAACAAGCTTAACAAGTAAGTATGTCGAGATGAGAAATATGAGAATTTTTCCAGCGATGTGATGGGAAATTATCTATCTCACCTTAGGAACATTAGGAAGAATGGCACTCAACAAACAGAAAAGGGTCGAGGTATGAGATTTGAAAAAACTAATGGGAGAATTTTATCATGAAGTGGTGGGAAAATTATTTGTCTCGTCTTAGGACTTTTGTAAAGTGTGCACTTGTGGATTGGACCAAGGAACAAGAGCCAAGATGGAAAAAACATACTTTAATAAATGAGATAAGTATCTATTGTGTCGAACTTATTCAAGATTACTTCCTTAAGGAAAATCTTGGCCCGAAGTTTTCTTTTTGTCTCGAGAGATGTAAAAAGCATTGTCACTAAGTACTATCTTAAGGACTTAGTGATTTTTTTTTTGTGTTTTTCAAATTTTAGGAAGGATTTGCCAACAAAATATGTACAAGGTGGGATGAGAATAATATATACAAAGTATGAATTATATACCAAAGTAGGATGTAAAAATTTAAAAGGATCCCTATTTATTATGAGTTATGTACAAAATGGGGATGTTGTTTTCCTACAGCATTCTTCTAGAATTATAGCTTAATTATCAATAATTTAGAATATTTTCAGTAGTAGTTACAAATAAAAGGTTGATATTTATATCTAAAGTAGTTATGTCCTTTCTTTACTTCAATTGATTAATTAGAAAATGTCATTTGAACATATGTCATATGAACGTGATTTCTGGTTTTTTGGGCATGTAGCAGTAGTAAGCCATGTCATATGAACGTCAGTTATGGTTTTTTGGGCATGTAGTATTAGTAAGCCATAGTATTGTAACAAATAATATTTACAGGTTAAGACTGTCCATGGTAATGTGGAGTGAATTTCCATTGTTAGTATATTTATTCATATGCTATTTATTTTTATAATTAATAATAGTGATGATGATCTAAACTAAAGTTTTTTTTTTGTGACGTAAGATTTTATTAATAAAAAATATGGAGTATACAATGAGGATTACATAGTTACTGTTAGTCTCTCACACAAGACTTGACCATAGCCAAAAAAATATTTTCCTTCTAGAGGAAATTGATGTTGAAAATGACAACAAGAAAATATTGATTTAATTTTCCCTTGAATTAAATGAGAAAAAATTGTAGTTCCACATCACAAGACAACAAGAATGAGTTAACTAAGTTAGTTTCACTTAGTTGGCTCAGTTAATTCGAGTTGAGGGCCCAACTTGAGTCATGTAGAGTGGTTCCTAAATTTTAGAAGCCCAGTTTGAGTTTAACTTGAGTTGTAATAGTTTAATTCAGTTAAACTAAGTTAAAGTCAGGTAAACTAGTTTCAACTGTTGGAGAAACTAGTAGGAGGTTTAGTAGTGGGGTGCAACTTCAATGTTCAACCAAGTAACTGATAAATCAGCCATAATTAACTCATGCATGCATGAAATTTGAGTTACCCACTTGAGATTGGAATTCAAGGGAAGTGTACTATTAGTTGTATAATTTTTCGAGTTTTATAGTTGGTGCATGCAGTCAAAGAAGGGCATATATGGATTGCACAGTTCTAGATGAGGAATTTCGTATTTAATAAGGGGCTAATTCCCATGGTAACAATGCAAGGAAGTAGGAGCTTGGCAGGAAACATATTTGGCTAAGTATCAGCTTGATCTGGTTTGTAAAGAAAGATGGATTGTACTTGTGCAGCAATTGTTCGGGTTGAAAAAACATTGTGTTTTCTTCTCAAATCGTATGGTTTGCAATATACAGATGGAAAGGGTTTTTAGCTGAGGCTTTCCCCATAAAATTAGTATTTTATGTGTGATTAAATTCTTTCACTTTTATGGTTCATCATTTCACTGATCAATTATTGTTTCTACTCATGAGTAAAGTAGATTCAAGTCAATTGTTTTAGCATCTTATAATCTGTACTATGAATCTATAATCAATTTCTACATGGCATCATAGCCCTGAAATCACATTAGAACCAATCCTTGAAGTCCTCATGTACATTGATCATTGAAGGAATATTGAGTTGTTAGGAGGCAGAGTTATGGAGCCCTGGTTTAGTGGGTTGAAAATGGCCAAACCCCTCATAAGAGGGCAGATCCAAAAGACCCAATGAGTATACTTCTTAATGGATCTGGAAGGCTGCTAGTGGCAAGATGAGTGATTCAATGTTTAGTGACACAAAAAGGAGTTTTGATCATTGATACTGGAAAATTGAGGGGTAGAGATATTTCCGATAGGGGGATCGAGATTCAAAGGGAGTCTAGTTTCAGAGGGAGTAGCCCTATGGAAGCTAGTACTTCAGGATCCAGGGAGAGAAAACCCATTACTGTAGTAGTTGAAACAACAATGTGGAAGTAGCAGCACAATAATAGCAACAATAATTTGAGTAGATAATATTTCTCCATGCATGCAACCATACCTCTAGGTGTGAGGTGGGGCGATGTAGATCCCTAGTCCTAAGAGTTGCAGAAATTTGGGTAGGGTCAGTTGAGGTGTTTTTGTCTCATGGATCATTACCTTGCTACAGGGGACCACATTATTTATTAGCAAGAGGATCAATGTTATAGAAGCGCAAAGGAGTGTTGACAGCAGAGCAGGGGGCTCAATAGCAGAGTCAACAACAACACAGTTTTCTGGTAGATAGTTGCAGATTGATTCAGTGATTAATTTTTATTTATTTTTTGGATTCTTTTTAGTTGTAGATGTTGCAGTAGCAACAACAACAATGAGAAGTGTTGCATGCAATACATTCCAAAGGTTTTGGATCAGGATAGATGTGAATCACTTTATTGTTGAGAGGGAGTGTTGAAAATGACAACAAGAAAATCATGATTTAATTTTCCCTTTAATTAAATTAGGAGAAACTTGTAATTCCACATCATAAGATGACAAGAATGAGTTAACTAAGTTAATTTCACTTAGTTGGCTTAGTTAATTTGAGTTGAGGGCCTAACTTGAGTTATGTAGATTTGTTCCTAAATTTTAGGATCCTAGGTTGAGTTTAATTTGAGCTGTAACAGTTTAATTCAGTTAAACTGAGTTAACTTTAGTTAAACTAGTTCCAATTATTGGAGAAACTAGTAGGAGGTCTAGTAGTGGGGTGCAACTTCAATGTTCATCTATTTAACTGATAAATTATCCATAATTAACTCATGCATGCATGAAATTCGAGTTACCCAGTGGAGATTGGAGTTTAAGGGAAGTGTAGTATGAGTTGTATAATTTTCCAGGTTGTACAGGTGGTGCATGTAGTCATAAAAGGGCTTATAGGGATTACACAATTCTGGATGAAGAATTTCCTTTAATAAGGGGCTAATTCCAAAGGTAACATCACAAGGAAGTAGGAGCTTGGAAGGCAACTGGCTAAGTATTGGCTTGAGCTGGTTTGTGAATTAGTGAGATAACTTGTACTTGTGCAAAGATTGTTTGAGTTGAACATGCATTGTATTTTCTTCTCAGATCTTCTGGTTAATGTAATATATAGATAGCATGTTTTTTTGGCTAAGGCTTTCCCTAGAAAATTATTGTGTTATGTGTGATTGAACTTCTTCCTTTTCTGCTTCGTGACTTCATCAATCAATTTTTGTTTCCGTTGATGAGTAAAGTAGATTCAAATTTTTTATTTTAGAAAATTACAATTAACACTTTGAATCTACAAGGAATTTATACAATTGACAACTGAGTATAAAATTATCTAAGCTAGGACTAACATACAAGCCTAACTGGCATATAACATAAGAAACTAAACAAAGAAAAGTAATTGGCATATCCAAATATTCTTCAAGCCAAAGGTTTTGAATTTGAGCCATCCATTGGGATGGGATCTCGTTGGCCATTTGATGGTCTACTTGTTGTCAGTGGGATGCTTAAGTGGCTCTCAATCCACTCTAACCTCTAGTCCAAATTTCACGAGTGTTTTCTCAAGTGGTCCAATGAATGAAAAGTATCTACATGAGATTCATGATGGTCTAGAATCATCATTCCCAGCAAGAATTTCATTTCCAAATACATATCCACCATTTTCATGTACTAGCTGAACCGACCCCAAGTGTAACTTGTGTCAAGTATCCAGTTTGTCCACTCCATCAATAACTCTATGTATGAAAGAGGGGTTCTATGAGAAGAGGCCTCCCCTTCCACCTGTGATATTTATGCTTATACGTGAATTGGGGTGAGTTAACTATATCGAGAGGCAAACCCTTCAATGTGTTGATGCATTTAGGTGTTTACTTATTGGGCTCTCTCCTGATAGTAGGCTACTCCTCTCCTTACCTGGCCCCTTAGTCTCAACATGTTTTTCTGCCTAGCAAATATAGTCACTCTGAGCCACACCAAATTATGAAGGTTGTTGCATAAATTCTCTTATTTTTCCAGGACAGAGCCAACGGTCTACACTAAATACTCTTGTGTGTTTCCTGGAAGGAAAGTTCAACTTTCTTAAGTAACAAATATATTCCTACAATGCATTGTAGCCTCTACGACACTGACTTGAACTAGCATTCAATGCTAGCACTTTCTCGTGCCCTCGACCAAGGAGTTATCCAATTCTCTCCCCAAGAAATAACATAGAATACCCTCCTCCATAGATTATCCCAACACCACTTCCAACACTAACCTCTGACCCACGTTGAACCTAAATTGTTATATTTCAGAATTTTTCCCCCACTCCTATGCTTTAGAGAACAACCAACGTATTAAAAAATAGAAAGTGGAGAGCAGGGCTCTAATTTCGATAGGGGAAATCAACCTAGGGGGAGACAAAACGGATGATCCCCCTTCTACATAAAGAAACCTAGTTTCTCAACCTACCAAAAGTTGTTTTTATTCACAACCACATTTTAAAGCTAGTTATGGAAGGAAAAGTTGATAATATTCCCCATAAATTGGGGAGGAAACAACACTTAGAAACACTATCAAAACATAAATTAGAAAACTACCAAAATATAGAAACATGGATTGAAAACACTGAAATTTCCAAACATAGTGTGACCCAATTTGTGAGGAATGCCATCTTAATGTTGATTAGACATCTTGGGGCGGGACACCACATCCCCTGACTCATTTGCATGGGTCATGACATCCTGTCCCCTTCTCATCTATGCAAGTCACACCCTCTGAAAGATTTAAAATAAAATTATAATTTAGTTAATTTCTATATTTTTTAATTTTAACAATGTAAGATGTTTTATAGGATACACTTATCAAAATTTTATTAATAATTTATTTTATATAACTATATATTGTTATATATGATATTAAAAACAAAATTGACTTACTATTAAAAATAAATTTGACTAAGTGTTCCAAACATTCATGTCCATGTTCTCAACAATTCCGACACTTACACAACATAAAATAATTAAATATACCATAAACAAACAATAAACACCCCATGCAATGAGTGCTAAGTGGACTATTCAAAAATCATGAGAAATTTGTCAGCTACCACTGCCTCTCATGGAAATGATCATAGATGAATGATGAATGACTTACTTTAACGTAATTGAATCCCAAAAAATAATATCTAAAACAATAAACACTTTAAATTTTTTAAAATATTTTTCCACAACAATAATTATAAATTAGTGTTATATTTTTAAATTATACTATAAAATATAAAATATAATATTTAAAGTTTTACTCACTTTTAATCATTTTTTAAGGTATAATATAAAATATAATATTTAATGTTTTACTGACTTTTAGTCAAATATAATGAGTAGCCTGCCTCATCTCAAGTCTAGTCGAGGAATTGAAATTGATTTACATGTGGCATAAGTCGGAGACATGTTAAATAAGTGAGGTTGTATATATCCTCTTAGTCCTGTCTGGACATCTTTTCAAGAACTGTATTCAACAACCTATAAACATCAACCAATAAAACTTCTGGAAGAAAATAAAACTAATAATAAATTTAAACAATTTTATCTCAAAATTTACAATAAACCATATTATGGGGATTTGTGAAAAAATGGACAAAACTATTCCCAAAACTATTTAAAACATAATCTTGATGAAACCAATATTCATATTTTGAAAGATCTTTGTAAATCGATTTTGTAGATATATTATCACTTTATAGAATTAATGTCCATTTAAAATGGGTATGGTTTAATTTTTTTAAGTTTAGGTTATATATATATATATATATATATATAAATTTTATTTAAAATTTAATAGTAATTGATTCAAATCACATATTTAAGTTGCTTATTCAACACAATTTGCACATTACACATCTTGTTTTAAAGTTTTTTTAATACTAGCCACTTTTTAAATATAACGTAGAATCTTTAACCTTCCCCTAGGCTTATTTTAAGAGAGGCAATCCACTAGTAATAATGACAAACCTTTAAATACAAATTTATGTGCTAAGTTCTCAACTAATATTCTGCAACCAATGTAATTTCACTGATACGTGTGCTGAATTCTGAATAAAACAAAAAACGTCAGTAATAAGTGAGTCAGGTTGTACTTTTCATTATTGGGACTCTATGCAAGCGTTAATTGCACGGACCTAAACATTAAAATGCAGACGTCTCATTTGACAATATTTAATAAAACTCTAGTTGTTTTGTTTGTTTGTTTTTTTTTACAATATCTAATAATAATATTAGTTGTTTTGTTTTGTTTGTTTTTTTATAATATTTAATAATAATATTCTATGTTATAAAGTGGTAAGTAATTCAATTAGTTGTTTTGTTTTGATTGTTTTTTTATAATATTTAATAATAATATTCTATGTTATAAAGTGGTAAGTAATTCAATGATAAGGGATGGATTTAACCATTGTATATAACATTATCAAACTTCCTCAAAGGATAAAATTGGATTCTCGTAATTCTTCATCACAAGCACCAGGCTACTAGGAATATTAAGAGTCAGCAATATTTATAAATGGGATGGAATATATATGTTTATAGTAAGATTTAAATTTGTATAAATATAATAATAGGCATATACAACCTCATTTAATATCTTATAGCCTAGTAAATAAGCTCTACTAATATTAATACATGAACAGATTTCAGTCATATAGTACAGTAGTTGTGACGTTGTGAAATGCAGTGCGTGTAATTTTCCGACTTCAATTTATAATGGTTGCAGCAAGCCTAGGGCTAGTGGCTGTTGTCAAGGTTCACCTTCTCCTCAAATTGTAGTGGCCAGAAAAACCAATTTTAAGGCAAACAAATCAGCGATTCAAGACTCAAGCAGTGCTGCAATTTGTCGAATAATTGTTCTAAATCTAATAAGGTCTGAAGCAGCCAAATCCTCAAGATTCAAGCAAGGTTGCAATTCCTCCAATAATCATTGTTATTGTAATAAACACTCCTACGTTATCGTACTGCATATCTATATGGTTCTTAAAGTAACATAGCATATAAGAAGAACTACATTCTAATAAAATGTGGTTATTGCATTATCCAAATGATTGAAATACCCAAAGGCACTAGATGATTAAGATTTTAAATTTTAATCATTAAAGGATTTAACATAGTCTATAAATTTATTAACATTCAACATTTCTCAACTTGTTTATTGGGAAACTATGTATGTATTTCTAACCATCAGTCAATATAGTAGTGAGACCAAAACTGTAACCATTGTAATTTCAATAACATCACCAAAGAATCTAAGAACAAATCATAACAAAAGGAAATAACTGAAGTTATCTAACTATATTCAATCCGAAGAGTTTACTCGTGCAAGATCTAGAGCACTGGATCAGGGAGGAGCTGAGGACTTGGCAATAGGGAGAGTGTGACGCTCATTGTGGACCAAGTAGGCATCCATCCTCTCCATATAGAATCACATGTTTCACTTCTCACATTTCACATCAACAAGGTGTGCAAAGATATTATATTGATCTACATGCCCTCTCCATCAATATTCTGCCCATCAAGCTTTTAATTTTGCAGTACAAGAATAATGCCTTGAAATACTACTTCCTGCAACCCCAAGTGTGACCAATTTCCACTATTAATTGCCCAAATTCCTTCAAATGTTCTGAATCATAAATTACATGTAGGTTTATGGCTGCCATTGCTTCTAAATTATGCATCTCAATACATATGTATTAAGGGATAGTCAAATGGAAGAAGTTTGTGGCCTCCTGAGCATGTTGGTTGTCTTGGTTGTGGTTTTGATCGCCTCCACCTCCCCTACCTCTCCTATTCCTCATGCATTGTCTCTGCATAATGGCTAGCCAAAGGGGGTGTATCTAAATGAAAGTATAGCTACTTTCGTGAATTGAAGAACAACAAATAAAGAATCACAAAGCTCTTATCTTAGGATCTAAGTTGGGAGCTTCATAATTAAGACCACAACTATAATCAACCAACTTTGAAATAACCATGCAACAAAACCAAAAAACCAAAATAAAAGAACACTTGAATTTCCAATTCAGATTGCACTTGAGACCTCACATCCATGAGCTAAATAAAAGTGAGGCCCTTTCCCATGCCCAAAAAATAGCACACTAACATCGACATTGTTGCAAGGAAAGCCCGGGCTATGGGCTAACTTATACTTTCATCAATATACTTAGTGTATGAACTTACAAGACAAATGTTGAACCAAGACACATTCACAAATTTATAAAGCCTCACACTCATAGAGCCACTAATAGAGCAATACCATAGTATAATACTACAAGAAAATACCCATGGAAAAAGAAAATTGGTATACTCATTCCCAAAAATAAGACATTGACTATCAAACCCAATTATAGATCCAACTACAAAGATTGACTGCCTAGAAAGGATAAGACCAATGACACAATATATCCTCCCAATAAGACTCTTGACAGATACCAAGGAAACGATAGAAGCTGAATGAAACCCCTCTTAGACCTAAAAGCCAAACCAATTGAACCCTAAGTTAACCAATAAGTAAATTTATATTGGTAGAACTAGCAAAAAAACCCCTATCAACACGTCTAGTTTTAACCCACGACACAGTTGTACACCTGCGTGCACAAATTTCTATACCACCACCATTTTCATCTCACACCTCATAAGGATGAATTTTATTCATCATATTTATTAAAAAATAATATTTTTTTTAGTTATGACAAAATTCATGTCACACCTCATAAGGGAGAATTTTATTCATCAAATTTATTAAAAATAAATAAAAGAAGTTATAAATTATTATTAGGTATGACAAAAAATTATAGAATTTTATAATTTTATAATATTTAAAATGGTTAATCATTTAAAATTATATAAAATAATTTAATATTATTTTTAATAACATATAATAATTCTGACCAAATCTTTATTATGTGATTAATCCTAAAGACATCTATCAACATATAATAAATTTAAAAATAATTAAATAATAATGTTTCATGAAAGAATAAAACTCCATAATATAAAATATTTAAAAAAAAATTAAAATAACTTAAAAATTATAATTATATAAAAAAATTATAATGAAAAATTAAAAAAAAATGATTAAAACTTAATTTTATATTAATATGGCACATTGATAAAATTATTTTTAAGAAAAGTTATAGTTCAATATGAAAAGAATTATATTTAAAAATAAAATTTAATATCATCACATATTATATTTATAAGCTTCATTTATAAGGTATGGAAATAATTATATTCTAGAATAAGTGTCAATATTATCATGGAGGAATGTAATATATTTACAAAGTTTACATAATGAGATATGGTTAATGCTAGTTACATGTAACCCTAATTAATTAATGGAAAAGTTATTGTTAAGAATATTTAAATATTTTATCTTAATTAATTATGGTTAACTATACTCAAATATAGTTAAATATGATTAACAATAATTAAATGTTATGAACCATACTAAACCATTACCAAATATGTCAATTATTAGTTATTACATGTTCTACGGATAAAGATTTGGAAGAGGGGATTATATTCCAAAATAAGAGTCAACATTATCATGTATGAATATAATCCATTTACAAAGTCTACATAGATATGGTTAATGATAGTTACATATAATCAATTATGGGTAAGTCATTGTTAAATATACTTAAACACAATGAACCTTAATCAAGTGTGGCTAACCATACTCAAATATATTCAACAATATTCAAATATGGTCAAACATAGATAACCATAGTTAAATATAGTGAACTATAATAAATTATGGCAAAAAATGTTATTAAGGAATAAACATGTTCCAAGGAAAAATCTTTGGAAGAGGTATGAAGAGAGAAATGTTCATTTTTAGTTGAGGACTATTGTGACAAGGTTGTATGAGAATATTATTTCCATGTTTAGAACCATTGAGGGTTGGTTAGAAGAAGAGTAAAGAAAGGGTGTTTCTCATCCCCTATCTTTTTTGTCATATACATTTATAAGTGTTGGTGCCGTGTTTTGTCCCCAATTTCACTATTCCCCACCTCTATTTTTTTCATTTTTGTAATCCTGTACCTACTCTCCTATCACTATCATTGTCCTAAATCTACGAAAACCCTGACATAAGGTAAAGCATTTCATTTGTACCATTTCATTGTTTAATGGTTAGGTTTGAGTGAATTTAAGTTATTCCTAACGAGCTAACTAATCACTATGATTAAATGTGAGTATTGCAGTAGCATGAGCAAGTTAATATCAAGGGAGTTCTTGTCCACAAGCCATGTTCTACCATTTTTGTACTTAACAACCACTTCAAGATCGGTACTCAACTCTAGAGAGGGTGAATAGGCCTCGTGCTTCTAGAGGATCGGGCCACCTATAGTTGTGACCGAATAAGTTTGATATCTGCCATGATGAAGATCTTCTCCATCCTCGTTGAACCAAGCTTATGGCAATAGTGGGATTTGTTAAGGGTTCATTCTGCTAAGTAGAACAGGGTTGTTCCAAAAATTTGATCTAAGAGATTAATTTAGTTAAGTCGTTGGACTTGCCATGTATGGTCTATTATTGTTTTAAACTTAAATCGATTCTTATAAATTCCTGAATTGTAATATCTAGGAGTTAGTTAGCTAGAGAGAAGATTGCCAATGATGTAAAACTATCATCAAGTATTTTTCAAAGACATTGTTGTTTATAAATCGAAGACTGTGATTATGGCTATGAGTTAAGTTCAAATCGACTCAATTGTTGGTTTGCTATGACTTCTTAATTTAAATGTGTTAAGCTCTTCTTTTTCTATAAATAGTTAATCTTCCCCAGGTGTAGCCGGGTCCACCATCATCTGGGAATAGGTCTGTATTAGTTTGTAGGAGCATAGTTGTGTGTCGATTCATTATAACTAGTTTTCATTTGCTTTTGGTTTGTCTGTTGAGTCTTTTATACATTGCGTGAAGATTTTCATTAGCTTGGAACGATTTCAGTGTGATAACCTTGTGTTTACTTTTAGACACTTCGATTTAGAAATCGAATGTGTAATTCTTGTGTGAGTCACAGAGATTTGTGCGCAAACCTTTGATATAGAGTTATGCTCTGTTTTCCCCAAACGACGAGTTGTATTTTGTCTTAACTATGTTGTTTACAATCATATGAAAACTCGTTCAATTATGTCGTGATTGGAATGACTGTGATGAGTTGATCGAATGTTGAAAACGCAAAACACAATCTTTGTATGCTAGAATAAACATGATTCATTGTTGCAGCAAGGCTTATATCATGTGGATTTCATTGTGTAGAATAGGAAGCCTAAGTGATGGTGTGTGTTAAATGAATTTTAGTTAATCACAAATAGAAATTGCATTGCTCATTTTCATTATCAAATTGTTTGATTCCCTTTAGACATTTTCATGAATGTGTGTTATCATAGAAGCATTTCTTTACAAATTGTCGATTGAAATAGTTTAAATTATCATAGGATAATTTAGTTTTATTTCTCATTTAATTGATGAAGGATTGATTCTTATTTTGTTTAATAAAGTTTGCAGGTTGATTTCGAAAGCTCAATTGAGTAATTTAAGTTGCAGTGTGATTCCTTTTACCTTGTCTTGAGTTACTGAATACAGTCATAAAGTAAGGTTACATTCCAGTATTGTAGTTCAGGATTTGACAAACTTAGATATTTTTGGTTGAGATCTTATTCATGTAGTGTTAGCTTTGCACTCATTTAAAGTATAGCTAGGAAGTGTTTTCATTTCAAATAAGAAGAAGAGTGATTTGTGTGAATTAGAAGTAACATGTTAGGATTTGATTTCAGAAGCATAGATTAGTCTCTTTACTTTGTTTCATTACATAGGTGTTTGATTTCAAAAGTTTGCATTCTCACTTAAGTTTTGTAGTTAATATGAATTCCATTTAAGTTTTCAATTTCATTTGTCATTTGATTTCAGTCAATTAGAATAAACATAGAGTGGATTGAGTTCAATAGAATGCTTTTAGTTTGCTTATGAGATGAATGCTTAAGTAGTCATTCTGTACTTAATGATAAGAAGGAAATAATATACTCTACATTTAAATCTTGCACCAAAACATAGTACAACTCATGTTTACAAATCCGGGTTGACAATTAATTGTAAGAGGTTTAATCATTAATTAAAACTCCCAACATTTTGGCACCGTTGTCGGGGAGTTGTATTTGGTTCAAGCAAGATTATCATTACAGAGTCTCAAAGGTATTGCAGGTAGTCAAAGGGTAGGGAAAGTACGGTAAGACGTGAGTGAAGAGCCACGCATCCACTATTGTGGGGTTGCTCCAATCTTCACATATCTTTGAACTTTTACTTCCTTTTTCCTTTATGCGTAGAAGTAGAAGTAGACCTAGGGATATTCAAGGTAGATTTATTGCTAGTTCAAAATTTCCTACAACTTTTGGCCCAGCAAACACTCCAATTACTAATCCTACTAATTGGTATGCAGGAATAAAGGAGGAAGAAAAAGGTGTTGACAAAAAAGTAGCCTTGGAAAGGGAGATCCTGAATCAAGAAGAAGAAACAATTGAACATATCATTTTCAGAAATACGGAAGGAAGTGCATTCAAAGATCTAGAATCAACTAATATCAAGAACCACCCTTCAATACCTCTTGTTGATCAGGCAATTATCAGCAGGCCTCTTTAAGAACCTATAGCAAACATGGCCAACACAGGAGGAGAGAACAATGGAGAATGTATGGGAGAAGGAGAAGGCCCTTGTCGTAACATACCAGGACAAAACAATGAGGAACGTCACGGGGAAGGAGAAGGCCTGCATCACACCCTATTTGGAGGAAACCATGAAGGACCTAGGGGAGGACCGAAGGAAGAGGAGGAAGAAGAAACCACTTTTGGGTTTCCTATTCTAGATATAACTAGAGATATCACTATGAAAAATATACCAATGGCATCTCTTCCGCTCTTTCACAGTAAGTCTTCCGAAGACCCAGATGCCTTCTTATTTGAATTTGATATTTTGTGTAGGAGTTATAACTATTATGAGGATGCTCATAAGCTCAAGCTATTCCCAGCCACCCTGAAAGACACAACCCTTAGGTGGTTTATGAGTCTAGGTGAACATACCATCTATTCCTGGGATGATATGAAGTCTGTTTTTCTCGAAAAATACCAAGACTTTTGTAAAATTAGATACGTAAATGATATTCTGAGAATGCAACAATTAGAAGATGAAACTCTTGAAGAATACCTTGAACGTTTCTTCTATAATTTCCATAAATCCTGGGGGGCACACCTAGATGAGAAAACTGTTAGGACTATATTTTTGAAGGGACTAAGGGATGAATGTGTTGAAACCTTAAATCTTCTAAGTGGGGGGAATATTTATAAAAAACCTTTTGCTGAAGTGGTTGAATTATGTCGCACCTATTCACGAAGTCAGGCTAAAGTAGGAAAAAATCTCAGAGATAACTCCCGAGATTATGTGTCAAGAAATTAGAAATATGTACCTAATGTTGTCACTGGGGTGGAATTAGGAAATCTGTTGGAAAATTTTAAAACAGATATCCTGAGTACTATTGGTAATCAGCTTGACACAATAAAACTTAAAAAGAAACAAGAAGATGAGAGGGCTGCCATGGAAATCTTTTGTCCTAAATGTAGAAGCAAACATGCTGAGAGAGAGTGTACCATTAATGTCCTTGAAGTTTGTGGGATTTGTGCTTTAGAACATGCAACCGAGAAGTGTCCATCTCTTCTCGGTTTAAAAGCTATCTATACGGGTAATTCTGAAACAAATGATTCCTCACTAGCAAGCAAGAAACCCTCTGGGAGAAGTCCAAATCAAAATCTATTTGAAGATACTAGCCCCCAAACCTATGGTCAAAACCAACCCTAGAACTTTCAGCCATCTTGTCCTCCTTGGTTTAATCCTCAATCTCAAAACACTCCCTAGACCCAGTATTGGAGGGGAAATCCTTATGGAAAAACTTTCCAAAACAAATCCTACCCTCCATACTCAAATATGCCTAGTACATCCTTGTTGAGGGCCAAGAATGTTTGCCTCAACATTGGGGGATAACCACCCGGTCCGGACCTTAAAGCAGCTCCTTTTTCGTTTGGAGTAGTGGCTCCGACTGGTTTAACTAGGTTCAATTACCTTTTCCCTATCGCTATTGGTTTATGATAATATCTTTAACTACCAATAGACAGGGACATCAGATCATTTCTTCTTGTTGATCATGCAAAAGAATGACCCTTAAGCTGATTTGGGTTCAGCCAAGCCACAACTAAAATTTTTCCTCTTTGAGAAGAGGACTTAAAAGAATGTAGCACTTAATCTAAATGAAAACTTATTCTATAATGCAAGCAAAATAAACTAATCCTAATCCTATCTCAATTAGGCAGATATAAATCTAACCCAACTAAGAGCAAGATAATTAAATGATAAGGATTTAAATATGTCTGGCTTTTAGTTAATATCAGGCTAATGAAATAATTCAATTAACTGACATTCGTGAATACTGAAACACATCCTATTGAGACCTCTTAACTGAAATAATAGACCAACAACACTTAGGAAGTAATTCACAAAAATGATATTGATTGTAAAATCAGTAAATCCAATAATTAAACAATAATATGCGGAAATAGTTCACAACACATCACTATTTAATAAATTGGTTTTATAAGACAGATTTCTGAGTAAATAATTACTCAAAAATTAGAATTTAATCCATAAGAGTAGAGATACATAATAACAATATTGAGACAAATTACCCATATCAACGCAAGTGCAAAAACATGAATAAAACGACACATTCTTGTCATCATAAAACTGAAACTAGTATTTGAAACAGTAGTATTAGAAATACCAATTTATTAAATCCATTTCTCTGACCCTGGTCTCCAACAGTCCTTTTTTTTTGTTGATGCAAGAGTCAGACTTTCTACTTCATTAGTCAACAAATAGAGTACATAATTTACAACCAATCACAAAGGGGTCATGGGCCAAGGAGAGAACCCATCAAAACCCCATAACCGGGCCCAAGGCCAGAGCTTCAACCCCTACAACTAAACATTACAACTCTCTAAAGAAAAATACAAGAATCTGGATTCAGACCCGAAGAGGAACAAAAGTACCACAATGTAAAGTTCTCATATACCACACTATAAAGTTCTCATATCCACACCACTCCCTAACTCACGAATCAGGGAAATGAGCGTTAAGCCACCTCCCGCCAAGAACAAATTTCTTCCCTCCATATTCCTAACTTGTGTCTTCAATCTCAACCGTCGAATGTCCCCGCTTGATCCAATGGTCATGGCTAAAATCGCAATGCTAAGTAGCATGAATTTTACCCAGAGGACCCACCAACATGCACGAACAGTCTTATCCATGGATCTGCTTAGCCAGATCCGATGGTTGGGGATAATATCATGCCCGCCTACATTCACGAACAATAGCGTATGATGAGGATGGTATTCCTCTCGACCCCACCGCCACGTGGAGCACTCTAAATGGAATCGCTCCCAAGAAGAAAAAACTGCTTCGCGCTTGCTAGGGATGTGATCACTGGAAAACTGCTTAGGCTGCGGAAAAGCTAACAAAGAGGAAAAACCCCTGGTTTTGCAGCCTCCGAGAGATCCCGGCTTCTGACCTCTCGTTGTGTTTTCCCTAACAGAACCAATACGACCTGAATCAACCAACATATTGTCTATTCTCCAAAAAACCCAGTCACCCACACTGTTGCAACTAGAAATAACAGTGAACAAATTAACCTGAGATGCGAGGGTTGACCCCTGCAAGCAACCTGCATTAAACTCGACTATGAATAAACTCCTAAACCAAAAACTGCTAGTCATTTGTACCCCTCCTCCATGGCGCTATTCAAAAACATTGTCTTATCTTCATCTGCTTCATCTTGGCACTTCACTTTTAATCTATTTGGAGGTAGCTCTTGCCAGTACTTTGCCACCTATTATTTGTGCAAATCACTCCTTGATTAGCCCAAAAATCTACCAGCTTATTGGCCATTCTTCGCACATGAATAAATCTGACTTTTCTCAGACTCTGGAGGTGACTGTGTATCCGTTGAAAGACCTGGATCAATCTCCAGTTGCTCGAGGCTTTTTCCAGCTTCGTACTCCATCTAATTTTCTTGACCGAATTAATAATTAATCTCTGAATCAGCTTCAATGATTGCATTTTGGCGGTTATCCTGGACCAAGAACTCTCTGCTCCATTGCCATTAATTCCACCATGTTGTTGGTGGCTCTTCCTAAATGGCAATAGAAGATGAACAAAATATTTCTGTTTTCATCCCTTAACACCCCTCCATGGCCGGCTGTGCCCAGATTACCTTTTGAAGCACCATCAATGTTGAATTTTAGAAAACCCTTAGGGGGAGGATGCCAGAAATCTAGCCCAGGATGCTGAGGAATAAGTCCTTACAACTCTATCTGACAGAGAATCCTCATATTTGTTGCCGAAGGTGGATTTGTGTGGAGATTGTGAACTCTAGTGCTAACCATCTCCTTACACTATGTTAGGATCAAATCATGAAGGTACTGGAAAGGTTTCTTAACATTCTTGAAGATTCTATTGTTCCTTTCTTTCCATACATTCCAAATAATGAAGCTTGGTGTAAGAGCCCAAGCTAAACCAAGAACTTCATTATCTGAAAAGTTTCTTCTCCAATTAATAAGGGTATGGATAATGCTCCCATAGTCCGTGTCAGACTGTTGGAAGATGGAGGCAAAAGAATCCCAAAGTCTGGAAGAAAAAATGCAGTTGTTGAGGAGGTGCTCCATTGTTTCCTCTTGAGCCTCACAGAGCTGGCATCTGGAATGTCCTAGGACACCCCTCTTTCGAATGTTATCCCAGGTTAAAATCTTCTTATGCAGAACCAACCACATGAAAATTTTAATTTTCATCCAACCATGATGCCTCCATAGGTTTTTCCAAGACCTATATGGAACATGGGAATCTAGTCCAAGGAGTATGAGTTTTGCTTCCTTGAGCTTAAAGGTACCCTCATTGTTTTTGCCCCATCTCAGATGGTCATGCCCCCCTGATACTAGAATTTTCCTTTGTTCTAACTCTTTCATTAGTATCTCAGCCTTAGCTTTCAGGGGGTTGTCGTCATTGAAATCAAATCTCCTCCAATTTCTCCATTTCCCTATACTATTGTTTTGATCCCAAAAATATTTAACCTTGGATAGCCCCTTAGTATTTGCCTTTGCTTTGAGGTCCTCCAGATCCTGTTTTAATAGAATAGGTTCTTGTTTCCATCTGTCCTCCCAGAATAAAGCTAAGTCTGCCTCTCTAATTTCCCAGAAGCTGTTATCTTGAACTAAGCCCCTGTTTTCTGAGGCTTTATTCTAGATGTGTGATCCCTTTATATTACCATCCATCCTTATGTGGTCAATATCTTGCCATGAGTTGGCATATTTTTCTTTCCAAATGATTGCCCATTGAGCCTCTGGTTCTTTTATCTAGTGCCATGATAATTTCCCCCCTAAGACCTTGCTTAGAATCTCAGGATCATCCAATCCAAGACCCCCGTGGTTTTTGGGTTTGCACATTTTTTCCCAGGCTACTAAGGCCAATTTCTTCCTTTCTTCCCCCTTGCCCCAAAGAAAGTCTCTTTTAATGTTTCTGAATTGATGCAGGACTCCTTTAGGAGTTGGGAGAGCTGAGACCATAAAGGAGCCTGGGTTTCCACCCCTTGAGTTTGGGTTTTCCATATAAACAGCTGTTGGACTCTATTGAACTCCTCTAAAGGTAACGATTCTAACCCTTCTCTAGTTCCTTGATTCAAGAAACCTTCCAAATCTAGGTTCTCTTTCTCAAGAATTTCCTGTAGTTCATGGTCCTCCATTTCCATCTCGATCTAGGTCATTTCATGATCCACCTCCATTTCTGCATCACTCATCATAGTTTCTTTCTTTTTGTTATTATCTTGTGTTTGTTAAATGTCTTCTTCTTTCCCTTCCTCCTCCGGACTTCCTCCCTTTGCCTGATCTGTTTCTATTATACCTTCGTCCTCTTTGGGAACTTGAAACCTATTCTGGCTAGATTGTTTCCCTTTAGATTTATACATCTTTGGCCCTCTTTTTACTCCTTTTCCTTTCTATGCCACCTTGTGGAAGCTTTCAGAATCCTTATGTTAGCACCTAAATCTACCTTAGGCTGAAGGAAGGCAAAATTCAGGGTAACCACAAACCATGCTCAGCCTGGTAGCTAGCCCTACCAGAATAGGAGAGGGCTCTGTCTGAGTCACACTCAGTGAATAGATAAATGAAACGGTCTGAGATGAATTACAGTGAAATATTGATCTTAGGCTAGTAAGTGAATATGGATACAAGAAACAATTTTTTATGAATGACTGAGTTTCTGGGATGGTATGGGACCAACGGACAACAATGAACAGAGAATTTAATACAAAGGCACAGATTATTTCGTGAGGCAAGACCGGCGGAAAGTATAGCAATTTAGTTCGAAATAACGCGGAATGGAGAGATTGCTTAGGAGAGTGAAAAGGGCATAAGTACATGAATCCTTTTCAATGAAAGAAAAACACTGAACATGAAAATTTCCCACGGGCAAAGCAATATAAATGAATTCTACCTTATCTAAATTAGAAAATTTCACTGGAAATGAATATGAAATGAACTGTGAAACATAATGAAATACATATGAAACATAAGAGACACATTTGCTACACTCACAACCACATGAATCTCATGAAACAGAGCCGCTGCCTTTCATTAATCCTCTGTCAAAATATACAATGAAGAAACAGAGTTTCTTTCCCACAGTCTCCCAGAAGTTACAAGCCAACCAACCCTTTGCAAATAGCTTGCATACAATATATAGAATGTGCCATGAAGAGATAGAACACCCAAGGGTTGGGGAGTTACTTGAATCATTACAAAATGGAGGTGAAGAGCCAACCATCAGCTACAGGTGCAGCATTACAAACATGACAAATGGCTTGGGTGACTGTTTGCCTTCCTTCGCCACTTGGATAGAAGCCAATCTGGAGAGAAAATACTTTAAATGCTGCCTTAGGTGCCAAAAAACTGAAATGTAGATGAGCGGGCCCACTTGGAGAAGTCGCGAATCGAAATTTCGCGAAACGGAAGCAAATTTGGAAATTTTTCTTGTGTGCGTCGCGCCATTTTCTTTGTGCGTTGCAGTACTTTGGAGCCTAATTTGATGCACTTTCATGTGTCCAAAATGTGCCCAAGTGTGCTTGTTGGAAAGCCTGTCTTGTCTACTTTCTAACCCAACTAGAATTTCTGAATTTTGTGCTCATTTGCCCCTCCAAATCTTCATTCTCCCAAGACTGCTTCCTATGTGTCAAAAAAGGGACAAAGAGGCCATTTTTGGGTGTTTTAGACCTCCTGGAGACTCAGATCTTGCCCAAATTTCTTGTCCAATCACCAATAGTCATTATTTTTCATGCTGAATCCAAAAATGCAAACCATTCTTCATTTGGAGCACCCAATTTTTAGCGTCGTGCCCGTGGCGCGACGCAGAGGGAGAAAAAACTTGTGTTTTTCCCAAAAATTTGTCATGTGACCAAAATTTCCCCAAATTTCTTGAAATTTGGGTTGGAGGTCCTCTATGAAGTGCTATGTTGTGCCAAGGAAGCTTCAGCCAAGATTCAAAACTGATCTTGCTCTTTTTCCTCTTTTGCCTCTTTTGTTGCTTTGCTCAATTTTTCCTTCAAGCTCTTTATCCGGGCCTTTGCACTCATACCTCACAACTGAAGTATTTCATGATCAATTTCATGAGTGGAGCATACTCATCTTTCAAATATCTGAATGGAAAGACTCTTGTGAGCTGAATCAAGAATTTGGACTTAATGTAAGGCTCATAGTGTTGCATATCCACCTTCTTCTTCTTATGCCATTGTTCTCCAACATTTGGTATGCCTGTTGCCACTAAGATAGTTTCGGGTGTCAATGTGAAGGTGACCCCGGCCAAGATAGACTGAACTCCATGTAGGTGAAGCAAAAAAAGATGGGCCAACTCATGATGAAATCTAACATTAGCCACCATTTGACAAAATTCAAAACATGCTAGGTGTTGGAAACATGACATGGCAAGAGGGCATGCTTGTAATTCAGTGAGGGTAGTGGACTCATCCCTAACATGTTTGCCACTATTGTGATGTCTCCTGGGAGCCTGCTCTTTCGAGGATGAGTCACTTTGTGTCTCCATCTCATACTCTGATGAATGTTGTGATGCCATGACTACTGTGTGTACTGTATTTAGGCTGCCCTTTGATGATGGTGTGAAGCTAGGTGTTGTTTGTGATATCTGCCACCAAGGGGAACAATGGAAAAAGGGAGTGTTAGGAGGGGGATAATATGATGGGAATAGGGGTCATGGGGAGAATTTTTGTTTAGGGATATATAGGAGGGTTTGGGGATTTGATAGGGTAGGGTTTTGGGGTTTTGATATGGTAGGGTTATGGGGTGTATATTTGACAAATAAGAGGAGGGGAAAGAGAATAAGGTTTGGTAGTGTTTTAGGGTAGGGATAATAGGAAAAATGAGAAAGGGAGGATAGGGAAAAATGGAGAGGCGGAAAAATATGAGAGATGAAAGAGGATCCTTGGCATCAACAACACAATTTTGCAACCCTAGCAACAATGGCTTTGGTGTTTTTAGGTGGTAGGGTTTAAGAGTTTTTGTGCAACCATAAGCCGCCATGAACTATCATCATACTAACATAAAAATGGATGAAACATTGAGAGATTGACCCCACCTGGAAAATTCAAGGGATTGAAGGCAATTGGTTTCAAATTCAGAGAAAAATCAGCCTTGGCAGCTCTATGCGCCGTGCCAGTGTAAATTTACACTGGAAATTTTCTCCCAGTGCGCCGCGCTCTCTATGTGCATGGCACCCTTTTCCAGGTGACATTTGGAGGTCTTCCCAGCGTCCAAATTGGGCACAAGATAGCTCATTGGAAAGTTATTTGAATCTAATTTCCAACCCAACTATAATTTTTCAATTTGGAGTTCATTTTCCCTATAAAAAATCAAATCTCCCAAGACTGGTCAAAATGTGCCAAATGAGGCTGCCTAAAGGCAGAGTGCTGTTACAGTCAACTTTTGAATGCCTTCCTCAACTCCAAATTGAGCTCATGATAGCTCATTGGAAATATATTTGTGTCTAGTTATCATTTGGCTCATCAAGCAAGTCATTTGGCCAACCGATCTAGGAGAAAACTTGATTTTCCCAAGGTCACTTCAGAGGTGCATCAATTCTCCCAAGGCGATTGTATTTTTGACATTTCTCCAAAACCATGACACCTGTGTAAAACGTGAAGGAGGTTTTTCTTCCTTGGCATGTTTTGGACAAAAATCTCTCTCAATTTTCAAAAATTCATCTTTTATTGCTCAGAAACATCATTTGAGTGAAACCTATCCCGATGTGTGGAACAAGGGATTTGTCGAAATGAAGCGAAATGAAGGGGATAAGCGGCTTCTAAATTCTTGGGAAAATTCTTGGAAGTAGGGAGGGATATTAAAAAGCAGGGGAAAGTGTAATTTCAAATATTGAGTGACGGGAAGGGGTCCAAAAAGGCAAAACACAGGTCCAGCCTAGAAAATTGCCAAGTTGTAGCAAGAAACTAGGGTTTGTGCGAAAATGAGGAATTTGGGGGATCTCAGTGATGGGAAGTGTTTGATAAGGTACTTTAAGGATAGGGGAATGTGTATGAACATCAGGATACAAGTTTTTCTGATGATTTGACTGTCCAAGAGAAATTGCCTTCAAAACCCTAGGAGAGGGAAATAATTGTAGCTAGGTGCAACTGAAGCATGAACAAGGTGTAAAATGACCCATTGGAACCTGACATGATGATGACAACCCTCTGAATGATGGTAGAATCAGCTGAATAGTGACATAGACCGACATTTGGACAACTTTGGAAGGAGTGAAAGCAAACCCTAGATCTAATGCCTAGTGACCAAATTTTACTTGAAGACTCACTGAAATGATAAAATTTGACCTTGACACCTTAAAATCACTTTGTAAGAGCATGTTTGATCACTGGAGGAAGGCTGCAAAGACTGACACTAACATTGGCTCCAATGGGGGATGGTAGCTCCTTGGAGGTGCCAAGAACTGCAGATCTTTGGGTGAGCAGACAGTGCCTTCGTCCATTGGGCTATGGAGTCCATTATTCTGACAAACCAACATGACTCAATTTATTGACTGGAACTTGACTCAAACTGACTCAATGCAAACTGACATGACTAAAAAAACTTGAGTCTAACAAACTAACTCAAAATACTAAGAATTGAGCTTAAAACTTAAAGCTTGGTGGTAGTACATGACCACCTGCATTTCTTACAAGACTATATATCATCAAACTATATCAAACTACCAATGTAACCAATCAAGAAGATGGCTTCTTGACTGATGCTTCCGATCAGATCTTCTGGTCAACAATTGATACTGGTAACTGGGCTTCCAAAAACATAATTGACCGTGATCTCCTTCATCACTGAATACTGCAATAATGACCTGCACTGTTGACTGTAACAGATTTCCACTGTATCATGAAAAATATGAAGATTTACCTCCTGCTGAGGAAACAAGATGTCTTTTTCTTTTGATTCTGATCTTCCTTCATAATGTACTTCAGAAAAAGTATGTTCTTGGTCCTCAAAAAATTCTTAACAAGCAGATGAGTGGATTTCCTCTTCAAAGAAAACTTCAAAACATGAAACATATGAGGAAGAGTATGAAAGACGATCCTAAATGTTCTACTCTTTGGTAGCCTGAATGTATTGTAGGTCACCTTCATATGATATGACAACCAGATTGTCTTTGCATTCATTAATCATGAGAAAAGAAACTTCGAATGATTCTTGAAACCCAAGCATGACATTTCTATCATCTACCAACGATTTGTCCAAGGAACCTTTTTCACTTACTTGAACAAAATTCTCATCTTGCTGTTCATGAGCTGACTGGATTACCTCTTCATGAAGACTGTGTTCTGATGACATGAGAACATTTGGATCCAAAACTCTGTCTTCTTCATCCCAGATGATTTCAGCAACAGAGTTCTCTTTCATGGGACTTAGTACAAGGTTTTCTTGGTCACCATAATCCGAATCTGGATCTGAAAGGGTTGACTTAACGTTATCACATTCTGAAAGTAGAACTGGACTTCCCTGCATGCTGTCTTCTTCTATGGACAGATCCGAAACGACACTTTTTCTTTCATCACTTTCAGCCATATGGAATTCTTCAACCTGCTGATCTATAAAGTTGTTCACCGGACTGTCATCCTTTTCAAAAGAGGAAGAAGTTTCACCAACACTTTCTTGACCATGTGTGCACTGCAAATCCGCTTTAGCTTGAGCTGGAACATAACCGTGCAAGAGTTGACCTATCTCGTCTTCAGACAAAGGAGATAAGACCTTTTGTTTCCTTTCGCTCAAACAATGATTGTCTTCATTAATTTCAAGTGAAGGTGTATATAAATATTCCTCATACTGCTGATCCATTTCATGTAATTCCTGTTGACTTTCAAGATGCAAAATTCTTTCCTCTTCCACTGTACTACAATCTTGATCATGCTGCAAATTTTCATGATCATCTTTACGCTGCTGAAAGGGATTTTCATCCAGGGCTTCCATGATCTCATCATCCATAAAATTATCATCATCATAATATTTTTCAAGGCTTCCAATAAAAGTAGAAGCATGTTTGCAACAGTCATGAACTAGATTTAATGATGGATAAGAGTCTTTATATCTTTCAATGAACATGGCATGAAAATCCTTTAAACAGTAAATACAAGCAGGCGGAAAAGTTTCATACCAAGATTGGGCTTCAATTTCTAGAGTGGCCATGAATATCTTCATTAAGAAATCTTCAGGAAAATCAACCTTCAACTTGCGAATATGCATGTGAAATCGAACTAGATGTAAAGCAGCGTCCTTCTTACCATCATCTTTAAACGTAGGCAAATTCCTTGACCAATCTACTTTCGGAATCTTATTTGGAAAGCCTGGAATGTGATCTCGGCTCATGGGAGCATATCTTCTTGCAACCCGATCCATCTTGAAAATCTCAAAGCTACTGACCTCTCTGCAGTGGAGTCACCATGAAGCACCGATTGCTGGATTCTTCAGTGAATGGAGTCGCCAGGTGAATGATTTCAACCGTCTTCTTATGTTTGATCGTTGTTCACCATCAACCATCAGATTTGAGCTTGATAGATGTACTGGGGCAAAACAATCTTCAAGCAAACCATTTTCTTCCCCAGTATGGTCGCCATTATGTTAGCACCTAAATCTGCCTTAGGTTGAAGGAAGGCAAAATTCAGGGTAACCACAAACCACGCTAAGTCTGGTAGCTAGCCCTACCAGAACAAGAGAGGGCTCTCTTCAAGTCACGCTCAGTGAATAGATAAATGAGACTGTCTGAGATGACTTATAGTGAAATATTGACCTTAGGCTAGTAAGTGAATATGGATATAAGAAACAATTTTTTATGAATGACTGAGTTTATGGGATGGTATGGGACCAACAGACAGCAATGAACATAGAATTTAATACAAAGGCACGAATTATTTCGTGAGGGAATACTAGCGGAAAGTATAGCAATTTAGTTCGAAATAACACGGAATGGAAAAATTGCTTAGGAGAGTGAAAAGGGCATAAGTACATGAATCCTTTTCAATGGAAGAAAAACACTGAAAATGAAATTTTCCCACAGGCAGAGCAATATAAATGAATTCTACCATATCTAACTTAGAAAATTTCACTGGAAATGAATATGAAATGAACTGTGAAACATAACGACATACATATGAAACATAAGAGACACATTTTCTACACTCACAACCACATGAATCTCATGAAATAGAGCTGTTGCCTTTCATTAATCCTCTGTCAAAATATACAATGAAGAAACAGAGTTTCTATTCCACTGTCTCCCAGAAGTTACAAGCCAACCAACCCTTTGCAAATAGCTCGCATACAATATATAGAATGTGCCATGAAGAGATAGAATGCCCAAGGGTTGGGGAGTTACTCAAATCATTACAAAATGGAGGTGAAGAGCCAACCATCAGCTACAGGTGCAGCGTTACAAACATGACAAATGGCTTGGGTGACCATTTTCCTTCCTTCGACACTTGGATAGAAGCCAATCTGGAGAGAAAATACTTTACATTCCGCCTTAGGTGCCAAAAAATCGAAATGTAGATGAGCGGGCCCACTTGGAGAAGTCGCGAATCGAAATTTCGTGAAACAGAAGCAAATTTGGCAATTTTTCCTGTGTGTGCCGTGCCATTTTCTCTGTGCGCCACGCTAATTTGGAGCCTGATTTGAGGCACTTGTAGGTGTCCAAAATGTGTCCAAGTGTGCTTGTTGGAAAACCTATCCTGTCTACTTTCTAACGCAACTAGAATTTCTGAATTTGGTGCTCATTTGCCCCTCCAAATCTTCATTCTCCGAAGACTTCTTCCTGTGTGTCAAAAAAGGGGCAGAGAGGCCATTTTTGGGTGTTTTAGACCTCCTGGAGAATCAGATCTTGCCCAAATTTTTTTTCCAATCACTAGTAGTCATGATTTTTTATGCTGAATCCAAAAATGCAAACCATTCTTCATTTGGAGCTCCCAATTTTTAGCGCCGCGCCATAGGAAGAAAAAACCTGTGTTTTGCCCAAAAATTTGTCATGTGACCAAAATTTCCCCAAATTTCTTGAAATTTGGGCTGGAGGTTGTCTATGAAGTGCTATGCTGTGCCAAGGAAGTTTCAGCCAAGATTTTAAGCTGATCTTTCTCTTTTTCCTCTTTTTCCTCTTCTGTTGCTTTGCTCAATTTTGCCTTCAAGCTCTTTATCTGGGCCTTTGCACTCATACCTCACAATTGAAGTACTTCATGATCAATTTCATGAGTGGAGAATACTCATCTTTCAAATATCTAAATGGAAAGACTCTTGTGAGCTGACTCAAGAATTTGGCCTTAATGTAAGGCTCATAGTGTTGCCTATCCACTTTCTTCTTCTTATGCCATTGTTCGCCAACATTTGGTATGCCTGTTGCCACTGAGATAGTTTCGGGTGTCAATGTGAAGGTGACCCTGACCAAGATAGACTGACCTCCATGTAGGTGAAGCACAAAAAGACGGGCCAACTCATGATGAACTCTAACATTAGCCACCCTTTGACAAAATTCAAAAAATGCTAGGTGTTGGAAACATGACATGGCAAGAGGGCATGCTTGTGATTCACTGAGGGTAGTGGGCTCATCCATAACATGTTTTCCACTCTTGTGATGTCTCTTGGGAGCCTGCTCTTCCGAGGATGAGTCACTTGGTTTCTCCATCTCATACTCTGATAAATGCTGTGATGCCATGACTGCTGTGTGTACTGTATTTAGGCTGCCTTTTGATGATTGTGTGAAGCTAGGTGTTGTTTTTGATATCTGCCACCAAGGGGAACAATGAAAAAAGGGAGTGTTGGGAGGGGGATAATATGATGGGAATAGGGGTCATGGGGAGAAGTTTTATTTAGGGATATATAGGAGGGTTTTGGGATTTGATAGGGTATGGTTTTGGTAAGGTAGGGTTTTGGGGTGTATATTTGACAAATAAGAGGAGGGGAAAGAGAATAGGGTTTGGTAGTGTTTTAGGGTAGGGATAATAGGAAAAATGAGAAAGGGAGGATAGGAAAAAATGGAGAGGCGGGAAAATATGAGAGGTGAAAGAGGAGCCTTGACATCAAAACCACAATTTTGCAACCCTAGGAATAATGGATTTGGTATTTTTAAGTGGTAGGGTTTAATAGTTTTTGTGCAACCATAAGCCGCCATGAACTATCATCATACTAACATAAAAATGGATGAAACACTGAGAGATTGACCTCACCTGGAAAATTCAATGGATTGAGGGCAATTGGTTGCAAATTCTGAGAAAAATCAGCCTTGGAAGCTCTATGCGCCCGCCTTCCATGTGCGTTGCGCCAGTGTAAATTTACACTGGAAATTTTCTCCCAGTGCGCCGCACTCTCTATGTGCGTCGTTCCCTTTTCCAGGTGACCTTTGGAGGCCTTCTCGGTGTCAAAATTGGGCACAAGATAGCTCGTTGGAAATTTATTTGAGTCTACTTTCCAACTCAACTAGAAAGTTTCAATTTGGAGTTCATTTGCTTTGTCAAAAATCAAATATCTCAAGACTGGTCAAAATGTGCCAAATGAGGCTGCCTAAAGGCAGAGTGCTGTTACAGTCAACTTTTGAATGCCTTACTCAACTCAAAATTGAGCTCATGATAGCTCATTGGAAATAGGCTTATGTCTAGCTATCAATTGGCTCATCAAGAAAGTCATTTGGCCAACTGAGCTAGGAGAAAACTTGATTTTACCAAGGTCACTTCAGAGGTGCATCAATTCTCCTGAGGCGATTGTATTTTTGAAATTTCTCCAAAACCATGACACCTGTGTAAAAAGTAAAGGAGGTTTTTTTTCCTTTGAATTTTGAGGACAAAAACCTCTTTGAAGTTTCAAAAATTCATCTTTTATTTCTCAGAAACATCATTTGAGTGAAACCTATCCCGATGTGTGGAACAAGGGATTTGTCGAAATGAAGCGAAATGAAGGGGATAAGCGGCTTCTAAATTCTTGGGAAAATTCTTGGAAGTAGGGAGGGATGCTAAGAAGCAGGGGAAAGTGGAATTTCAAATATTGAGTGAGGGCAAGGGGTCCAAAAAGGAAAAACACAGGTCCAACCTAGAAAATTGCCAGGTTGTAGCAAGAAACTAGGGTTTGTGCGAAAATGAAGAATTTGGGGGATCTTAGTGATGGGAAGTGTTTGATAAGGTACCTTAAGGATAGATGAAGGTGTATGCACATCATGATACAAGTTTTTCCGATGATTTGACCGTCCAAGAGAAATTGCCTTCAAAACCCTAGGAGAGGGAAATGACCATAGCTAGGCGCAATTAAAGCATGAACAAGGTGTAAAATGACCCATTGGAACCTGACATGATGATGAAAACCCTCTGAATGATGGTAGACGTAGCTGAGTAGCGACATAGACCAACATTTGGACAACTTTGAAAGGAGTGAAAGCAAACCCTAGACCTAATGCCTAATGACCAAATTTTACTTGAAGATTCACTGAAATGATAAAATTTGACCTTGACACCTTAAAATCACTTTGTAAGAGCATGTTTGATCACTGGAGGAAGGCTGCAAACACTGACACTAACACCTTCATTGTGTCAATTTTGCTTTTGTTTTCTACTTTACTGAGAGGGAAATCTCTGAACAGGTGCTCATGCTCGTGGCATTTGCGACATCTAAAAGGAATGTGTTCATAATCTACTATTTGTACCCATTCTTCATCAAATAATTCCAAGATAACCTCATCCGGTAGAGCTCCAGAGAGATCCATCTCCACACATATTATAGCAAAGGAAATATACTTTCCCCTTCTAGTGGCTTCATAAGCTTTGACAAAATGTCCTAACTTATTTCCTATGGAAGATAAGGATTCTGTTTGCCAGTAATCAAGAGGTAGAGAGTAGAGTTTTACCCAAACTGGTACCGATGTAAAGGTTTTGCATTTTGGAACAAAATTCATGATCCATGGACGCATATAGAGGCCTGCTGCAACGTAAAAGTAGGGCCCTCCTTCAAACACTCTGTCCTTGTCTTAAATATTTGCAAATACCACAGTGAGGAGACCCTTGGACCCAAGATGTAGGTCAATGCTGCCTTTTGTTTTCCAGTGGTATTTAATCCATGTTTGTAAGGATTTTTTAGTGGGCCATAAACCCATGAATTTACAAATGATTGCATATGTCTGCATGTGTTCCTTGTGCGCCTGCAGCGCAGGATCATTTAAAATGACTCTGGGAGTAACCGTCGTTTTGGGTTTACATGGTCCCATGTGTGCTTTGTCTTTTGTTCCTTGCTCCTTGTCTTCTTCCTCCTTTTCCTTTGTGCCATTATGCTCCCGTGACTTGGTTCCATCCCGTTCCTCTTCACTGTTGCTTTTCCTTTTTTCTGAAGGCTCTTTAACATTTTCCATTGGTTTTGCCCCTGCTGGCCACAACCTGCTTATAGGAGGGAGTGGAGCTCCCTCCTTTACGTCCTTCCATGGAGAACAGCCTCCGTAATAGCCTATAACCTTAGTTTTTCGTCCTCGCAGTCTTCCCTCGTGTATCTCCCATATGAATGCATTCCTTCGTTCCACCAAAAATTATATCATCATATTCTAGAGAAAAAAAAAAATTGTCTCCAACAGTCCTTTACATTGCTTGAACTTATTCTTTCAAAACTAGAGCTTCAATAGTGCAAAACTCTGTCCATCATGCATAATTCAAGATACAAAGGAAAAATTCTCAATAATCCTCAGATCTGATATTTTCGCTCCTCCTTCCTACAACTCTAAATTCCTATTACAGAAGTACTTTTAAAAGTCCAAAATTGTAGAGGAGAGCAACCCTTATTACTTATTACATTTTGCAATCGGCTATTTATAATATTTGCAAATGAATTCTTTACAAGAAAGTTTGTTGAAGAAGAGATTTTCTCAATCAATTTTAATTACATTCTTCAATTGCTGGAGCATTCTCATTGATTGAGATTGTGTTATCCTCATATTTTCAACTGTTTTCCTGCAAAAATCAATCAAAACAAAATTAAAATGTAAAAACAAAATCAAAATGCCAAATCTGGAATTTAAAACAAATCTAATCAAATTCAATTAAATAAATAATTGAAAATAAAATATAAGCTTTCTATTGATGTCTGGGATGGTTTAATTTGCCAAGGATATCATTGACAAATGAATCTGAAATTAGAAGAGGCTTGGGCAAATGAAAATGAAGAAAATAAAACTCAGCAAATTGATTTTGTTTAAAAATTCAGAGCTTGATCTTCTGCCTATTTTTAGACAGAATAAATGACTAAATCTATTAGTGAAACCTCCTCATAAATTTTCTCCTTGATTTTATCTTTCCAATGAGCCATCCTGGGCCTCATTTGGCCAAGTAAAACTCAATCTATGAGCCTCCAAAGTTGATGAGTCAAATCTGACACAATTCTGGAAATTCTGTCGCTGGGCTAAAAATCAAAATTTTAATTAAAAAATCTAATCCTAAATTAGACTCTAATTATCTAATAATTAATTCTAATTTAATTGTTAATCATAAACTAAACTATTTATTAATTAATATTAATCTAACTAACTAATATATACTTAACTATTTATAAACTAATTAATATTAATCTAAATAATAATTAATATTAGTTTAATTTAATTAATAATATTTTATATATTAATTAATTTAAAATTTAATATTTAAATATTAAATATTTAAATTAATATTAAACTATAACTACCCTATCACTCCATACTTCACTCATTCGTATGAAACCAAAAAACAAATCATATGAAACTTTGGTTAATGCCCCCATTGCCTTTTGGCTTTTTTCCATTGGAGGATCGGGAGAATGGTCTATATCGAGGTTCTTTAAATTTGCCACATTTGAAAGCTCTGATGCGATCTTCCAATCTGATCATGTAATAATTTTTATTTTTATTTTAAATCGGTAGATTGGAGATCGGGAATTGTCAAGGTCTTTTAAAATTGTTAGGTTTAAAACCTCTAATATGATCTTTTGATCGCGTAATATATATTTTTAAAATTATTTTATTTTGGTTTTATTATATTGAAGTTTAGTTTAGTTATGAGATTATCTAAAGCATAATTTGTCTATCTGAACTGCAACCACTTTGATAAAAATAAAAACTAAACTACAACCACTTTGATATTTTGGGTTTTCGAGATTGGTAATTTATTTGAAAATAGAAAATTGAAGTAAATGACTGAAATCCCGTTGCTTCATGATTTGGCTGGGTTATGTATAAATGTTAGTAATAACTACCTAAGGGTTAATATTTAAAATAAATGCATTATTGAACTAATTTAATTACAAAAATGGAATATTGTACATTTTACGCATTTTTAACCGAGGCGACCTAAATGATTAGACTTCAAAAGAGTGTTATTTACAGACCAGTTGACCAAATAAGGCGAAACAAGTATCAATGGAAAGCTTATAAAAAATTGATTTTAATGAAGCAATAAAAAACGAAAGTCTAAAAAAAATGAAAAATTAACAAAATCATAGGATAATCAACTTAATAAAAATCCTAAAAGGCATTTAGCCAAAAAATTTATAGAAAGGGTCCCCATTATTTGAAGTGAACAAATAAAAAATGGGGGGGGGGGGGGGGGTGTGTTCTACCACAACAATGACGACACATGGGAGAAGAATCAGTTATCTCTGTTTGATATGAATGAGATTTTCCTAAAATTAAAGTAAAATTAATTAAAGAAGAGAAAATTATTTTTGGAATGTTTGACTAGGTTTATTAGTTTGAATAAAAGCAAGAATCATCTTATTGTAATTTTTCTTAAAATTCCTCATAAATTAAAATATTTCAAAACTCTATATCAGTCCTTAATTAGTTGTAAAGATAACGCGGGGGTCACTTTACAGCTTAGTTTTAAAATATACTCATTTGTCATAAATAGAGCCACTACTGTCAGAAAACATCTATAGTCTCGACAGAGTTACCTTTTAATCATGAATGATTCAGAATCCCATCTATTTAAGAATTATTGGCCTAGAGATAAATCCATGTATACATGTTTATTTTCTTTGTATTTGTTTTTTTTTGTTCTTTTTTTTTTAGTTCTTAAAAGCCAATGTCCTTGTTTGGTATCTAGAAAGTTGACAATGCCATTCACTGGTTATAATTGGACTGAACAAGCTGGCTCATGATGAGACCCCTTGTCTTATAATTATTTGCAATCGTAAGCCATTACCCTGATTTGTTTAGTAGTGTTGGTAATGTCAATCTATTTTTTTCCCTATGATCATGGTAAGCAGGCTCATAATGAGACTTCTTATCTTATTTTTGGATTACACTATAGGAGAATAAGATTTTTTGGACAGGGAGGATCATTGACTCCTTAAGAGTTAAGAATGAAAATTTCAGAGTTAAAGGTGCTTTGCTGTAAAGTGTATTTACTTGGTTAAAAGTAACTTTTCTTGACTGATAATAGAATTTTGAAAGATCTTAATAAAATATTGAAATCTCAAAATAATTACAATTTTGATGAAAAAAGAAATTTCTCGGATTTTATGATACTTTGTCAACTTCTCTTGTTTTGTAATCTCTTCGTTAAGTATGTTTACCTTTATAATAAGAAAAATAAATTTTATTAAGAGATTTAAGAAAAAGCTAATAGTATACTATTAACATTTTTTCCCTATATATGCCGACCATTGTTAGGTAACAAGAATGCCTTCCATATAAATCATGGCAAAGTGATCAAAATTAAAATTGAAAACAAAAGGAAAATAATTCTTAAGTTCAAGTGAGCAAAGAAGCCAACAAACAAAAATAAAAATCAAGAAATTTAAAAGTGGAAAGGAAAATCCAAGTTTCGAAAGATAAACTCTAATAAGAATGTTTATACCAATGTCTCAACAACATGAAGTAAAAGAAAATAATCATGTAACCACTCCTTCTTATGTCGAGATTTAGATAAATTATACCTTGCAGGGTTGTAAATGTTTTAGGCTTTAGATAGCAGTGATGATAAAATTCAGCCACAATGAAAACTTTCTGTTTGATGTCAATCTTGTTGTTTCAAAGCATCATTTTAATAATTTTCTATAAAAAAGGAATGTTGAAAGAACATATTAAAGGTTTAGAAACTTCCTAGTGTAGCTGTTTCTGCTACTTCTTGAAATAAAACCAGGAGAAGAGTATAGGACTTCCAAAATATGATTTAGTGTAGGATTGAAAGCTTTTCTAAAAAGCTGCAAAACAAATTTAGATATCAATAGAATTTAAAAACAAAACTAAAACTAAAGTAATGAAATGGAAATTAATGAAAGTGGGTACATGAATCTTACCATTTGATAATTGCATTCGATCTTACATGAGAGGTATCAGTTTCTCCAATACTAATTGACTTCTTCTTTTAGTTAACATTAAAAATATGAAGAAGTCAAACTAACCAAAATCCTATAACCCAAAATCATTATTTATTTTATTTAAACTAAAGCAAGCAGTAAAATGTAAAAAATGGAATGCTTTGTATTCAAGGGAATCAAAATTAAAACAAATGCATTAGAAATGAGAATGAGAATTTGCAGTGATGAATGTTCTCAAAATATTATAAGTTTCATATAAACTCCATGATTTTTATAAATTGTCCAAAATTAAGACCAAATCCAAGATAATGAAATTTAAATGTGAAGATAGAGAGGTCTTGAATTTCATATTAATTATGGAATTATATATTTAAAATTGAAATATATGAGAAATCGAAATGATTTAAATATGCTGCAAATTTGTCATCAATTGCTTTAGTACTATAGCGGTTACCCAAGATTGCTTTAAAATAACACAATGCCTTATCGGATGATTCGCATCACATGTTTCTTCACCATGCTTAAAGTTCAATCTACAAAATTTCACCTTTGCTGATATGCCATATATCGATTAAACGTTAATGGCATAGAGGCATGCATTAGAGTCTATTGCATCGAAAAATCTTAAGATAAGATTTCATTTTAATTTTTCGATGGGATATATTTATTGCGATGGAAAATTTGTGATATAAGAACATGCAATGAGAATATATATGATGAGATGGAGTGATCACAATACTGAATAATTGTTATATCAAGGATCGAGGAATAGTCACATCGTGCTTTGTACTTTGCATATCGCACATCGCAAATTCAGAATTGTGGTATGAGCATCAAAAAATGCAATGAAGCGATAGCGATATCAGCATATCGGAATATTGGAAAATAGTCATGTCGGAAATTCCAATATGATTCTTGCGATAGTGAAAATGCGATGGATGACGTGGCTCTTAGGTGGGACTGGCTTTGGACCTCGAAAGAAATCGCCGATCGGCAAACTTAAGTATAGGATGTAATATTTTTGATACGCCGATATGTGATGAAGAATGGAACCGATAAATTTATACGAGAATTTAATATCATATCGAATATGAGACATCAGTACTTTTAAAAGTATGCCCCTACCGTTATTACGATTGAATGGACGCGATATTTCTTATGAACTTGATTTAAATTTCATATCGGGTCCAGAATTATATGAACATCACAATATTGGTAAAGTCATTTTATCAGAGAATGAGTGAAAAGGAACATCGAAGATGTATAGATTTTGTAGTATCAGCGATATGAAATGTTTCAATATGAATCTTTCGATACTATTTTAAATGTCTATTGGGTTTTCTAATGAATGAAAACAAAGTTAATGAATACTCAAATTCTAATGAATCACAAATAAAATTTCCCTGAACTTCTTGCAAATTTGAAATGGGTTTGCTGCTTACTTCAAGTTCCGAAAATAAATGGAAACCTGCAAATGAAACAGAACAAGAATAAAAAATAAACTAAGGAAAATAGAAAATAAATGAGAATGAACTTGTAAATGCATACTTGGAAGGAAATTCTCTGTAAATTTTACCTAGATTGAACAATATGCTAATAAGTTATAATGGGTAGAGAACACATTGATATATATGGATAGCACAGTGGTGGATGTGGAGAACATCATGATTGACTTGGAGAAACAATTTGACCAAAGCTCTTTCTTGCAAGTCCCAGAGTTGGAAGAGCTAATGAATATCCCTCCCATCATCTAGACTCTTGTCAATGAGGAGAAGAATCCCAAAAGAAACAGAGGGGAATCATCAAGCTCTACCATGGAGACCACTGATCAACAGTTCCAACTAAGCAAAAGGCCCAAATTGACTCCTGCGTCTGAACAGACAAAAAACATTGCATCAGAACACATCAATGACACTGAGGCAATGGGGCAGAGTAGTAAACATACGACAAAGTTATCTACATCAACAGAAACACAGTAGCCAACTACTTCTAACACACAGATCATACAGAGACAGAAGAGTGTGGAGGTGTCTTCCTTTGTGAGGCCAGCTGACAAGGAAGAAGATATCAAGGAAAGATTCAAGGACATTAAAATGAGGAATGAAAAGCTCAAGGCAGACACTTATGCCAAGTACTTGAAGAAGACACCATCAAATCAAAAGACATTGATGTCAACTTTTGACATCAAAGAAGGAAAGATGCAGGTGTCTTTCCTACAGCCTACTGTAAAATAGCCTAAAACCACAACAAACTACTAGAAGAACAACTTTGAGGTCTTATCTAGGGATGTGCATCCCATAGATCAAATATAATTTCACAAGCACACTGAAGAGATGATCTACTCTATCCTCACAACAAAAGCAATGGTATCATTCAAGCTCAAGGACTCATTAGACAATGTGACAAGCCAGTACAAATTGGAAAAAGCATCTTCCAGTGCCAAAGGCACAAGGATCAAATCCTTAGAATACCTTATCATTGAGCTGGGCCATGACCTAAAGGACATAAAGGCTACTAAATAGTTAATTAAGAAGAAAAATGAAGACATTGTAGCCCTTAAGGAACATATCAAGCTGCCTCAGTCAATACACCCTCAAACAAAAGAAGTCCTAGAAAGCAAACAAATCTTGAAGAGATGATGGACTTGGTATTGCAACTCAATGGCCAGTTGAAGGAAATGGAAAAGGAACTAGATATCTTGATCCAACTCAAAAAAGCTAGTCTAGACAGTGCTCCTCCAACTGTCATTCCTATAGTGACCACAACTGTGTCTTCCACATTAGTAGCAACATTAGCTCCCTTTGGTCCAATGGCCACTGCGTTGTTAGCATCAACAACAACAAGTACCACAAGTGATGAAGCAAACAGGTTGGTTAAGGCAATGGAAGAACTTTCCATTCAGACCAATGAAATGAACAAGTTAAAAGAGAAACTTACCAGCCAGGAGACAAATTGCAGGTTAGCCCAGATCATGCATAAAGAAGAAGAACATAAGGCTACCAAAATCAATGAGAGAGTGAAAGCCTGGAGAAAGAGTTAACACTGAGTGAGCCTTTGGGAAAGGCCAAACAATTATTATGGGCCAATATCATTGACTCTGTCAATGATATTTGGCCATCTATCCAGGTCATTTTTTAGTAGATAAACTTAATCAAACAAGCTATAGAAGCCATCCAGAATGTCAAAATAGAGCTTAGAGAAATGCGAGAGGAAGCAGTAAGAATTATTCACTTCCTCAACTCCAAGAACAAATATGAGCTACAAGAACTTGACATACCTGACAGGACATGTACAATTTTGGAAGTCAAGAGGGTCCTAGCCAAGAGAATTTTAATGTTAAATTTAGAAGATAAGTGTCAAACCATGCAACTAGGCATTGACAGGTTTACGACCAAGTTTGAGCTTTTGAAAGAAAAGGGACTTCCTAGTCCCTTAGTCATAAATGATAAATTGATGACACGGGAGGACTACAACAAGAAAATCAGACAAGTAGCCAGAGAACAGGAAAATACCTCATCAATGAGTGGTATACCAACTGGCAGAGTATTATACTAGACTTTTGAAAATTTGTTTTAACTCCAACATGAGGTGAAACAGTTATTTATTAATAAGCCTACTTTTTCCAAATATACATAGGCTAATGAGATATATAGAAAAATGCTCAACATCCAATTACTAGATGAATAAACATGGAAAAAACTTTTAGATTTACTATAGTAAAAGCACAGTAAAAATATAAGTGTATATTAAAAAGTAAATGAGCATGGTAAAAGGATGAACAAAGGTCAGCACAATCAAAGTGTATAAGGTGAAAGAATATCAGGTGAAAGGTTAAAGTAAAATAGAGCATCCAGCGTAAAAGCCAAACATCCTAGCAGCATAAAGGGCTAAAAATCAAAGTCTACAGCCAACAGAACCAAAATAAAAGGGACAACATGAAACGGTTCAATAGTTGTCTCTATCTTCTTGCACGAAGATATTTTACTTTTCCTAGACTAATTCTCAAATTAGTTTGAGATATTTTGTAATAAATTTTTTGTATAAATACTTCACCATTCGAAGTCTTTGGGGTGGATTATTTTACATTTATAAAGTTACTGTGATCTTGAACCTAAGGGTGATTGTACCATTTTCAAGTCAACACACTGGAGCAAGTAATAAAAGCATTTAGTTACAGGATTCATGAGATGAGCTGTTTGCAATGAAGTACTTTCTTTGTGTGATTGTTTTACCTTTCTTATGTGTCTTCATAATCTTAAAGGTGTTCTAAAATCTAAATGAATTAACTAGAAATATCACTCAAAATTGTTTAATTACATTTTTTTTTGCACAGTAATTTATTTACATATTTTATTCTAATACCTGTATTTGAGAACCTGTTGACATGGCGATTTTTTGCTATATCAACAAGCGGAACTAACTCGATCACAAACCCCAATTAGATCTGTTTTCGTTTGGAATGACTAGCTCTAATGGGTTTTAAAGGACCCCGTAAACTGTTAAATGTGTTGAAAGATTGCTTCTGGGAGGAAGATTTCAATTAAATCAACAAAATAAAAACAGTTAACCTCTAAGTATCAAATCCTATCTACAGTACTTCTAGCTACTCTAGTATAACCCTAACTATCCTAATCTATCCCGAAGAAGCATAACAAAAGAGAGGTTAGACATCATATATGAATTCCAAGTCTAAATGAATCAATTACTGGTTCATCTAAGAATAAGGTTGCATCAATTCTTAATTGCAATCGAATCATTCATACATGAATACACATTATCTTTTATAGAAGTAAAGCTTGCAATTGATGTCTAACATAGTTTCAATTCAGGGACTGCTTATGAATTAACTATGATGAAGAATTACATTCAAACAACCAAGACTAATTATAAGCTATATCATTATCAATATGCACAAAACGAAACACATTTTCATTTATGCCAACAACAACACCCTGTCTCAAAACACATAAAAGCAAAGGATCTTAAATCTGAAACAAAAGGCTCCTCATTGAACCAAATAGTCTCCTTTATTCATAATAAATCAAAGTTGTTTTCTCCAAAACCAAAAAGCCCCCATCTCCTATTTGGAGGTAATACTTATGCACATGGATATTACTCTCGGCCTTCCCTCTCCTTATTTCTCCTTCCCCTTGTTCTCTTCAATACACATATCAGAACACGCAGATGTAGAACAATCAGTGTCATTGCTGAAATGTAGAGTGCATTTCCTATCACTCTAGCGCTTTGTTTCCAGAGGAATGAATAGATGTTGATTGAAATAGAATGACTGTGGGTCATCTCTTCACACCTGTATAAAGTGGATGTTATCCCTTGTTATTTCCTGAAGGAAACTAAAAACACCACGCTCATCATCCCAAATCTGGCATGAATAAATGTGTGTTTGGAAGTAATGGCATCTTGATGGATCAATGTTGTCATGAGTGCTTTTGTTGAACAAAGAGAGTGCCTTCATTATGCACTATGGCAGTCCATATTCCCTTTTGCAGAGTGTGTTTTTGCAACATTGACATGGTGGTGCAGAGGTGTCATCTTGATAAAGCTTCCATTTATACGTCATCGGGTCTACTCGAACTTGTCTGTAGAAATAATTCATACCAGCTATGATTGTGAGAAACATGGAAAAAATGCTTACAAAACATGAATCTTGCCTTTATTAAATGTTTATAACATCAAATGTGAAAGAATCGGCCCCTGTTTTCTAATTTATGCATTGATTAAGTCCTGCAAGTGCGAATATGATTAAAATTGAAAATCATGGCATAACACATAACCGGATTCGAAATCCAGACTTGAAAGATTATAGACTAGAACTTATACCCTATCGGGTCCACCACGTGGGATTTTCCATTAAAAAATGCGACTATAACATTTTATTGAATACAAAGGAAACACGGGAAAACCCACGGTCGGGCCATACTGCCAGACTTGAAAAATTTATTCCCCGGCATTGATAGTCATCGGCAGGTCCGGTATATCATAGCACACCATGTATATGACCTCTGGGTTCCGCTGATTGCTACATGCAATTGGGATCTAGACCCGACACACACACACACACACACACATATATGTATATATACATATATATGCATGTGTGTGTGTGTGTATATATATATATATATATATATATATATATATATATATATATATATATATACGCACACACAATAATACTACCTGCGGGTCCGCAATGTTAGCCTTCCCTTTGAAAAATCCCGACTTCAATGTTTTTTCGAAAAACACAAGAATATATGGGAAAACCTGTTTCTGGCCATTAGGCTGGACTTGAAATATTATATGCCCGGATCTATAATCATCGGTGGGTCTGGGTGATAGCGGTGTGCCTTACATATAGACCCCAGACCTCGCCGATAACAATGTGTGATATGGCTCCAGACCCGATATATATATGAAATATGGTTAATAATTCCATCGGGTCCAGAGTATAGTGGCGCGCTTTTTATATAAGCCCCAGACCCGCCGATAGCGATGTGCGATATGTTTCTAGACCTGATATTATATATATTACGGTTAATAGAGCCATCGGGTTTGGAAGACAAGTGCGCTTTTTATATATATAACCTTAGGACCTAGCCAATTGTGACATGCGATGGGGCTCTAAATCTGATATTTATATAATATGGTTAATAAATCCGTTGGGTCTGGAGTACAGTGGTACGCATCATGCCTTAATGTTGATTCCGATAGGTGAAAAGGGGTGATTTAGGCAATTTTTTTGAGTATTTCTATTATAAAGAGTCATAATGGAGATGAAGGTGCGATGGAAGGTTTTTGAGGGTTGAAAAGGTGCCAATGGAGGATATGAATGGAAGGCTAGAAAGGGTTATAAATGGATGATGTGGCAGATGTTTAAAGAGGGGGGCTTAACTATTAGGAATTGAAGATTTGGCTCGGCAACGAGTTAAAGTCTCTGGAATAAAAAAGATCACTCAGAGAGGTGAAAGAATCAACTTTTAGGGGACCCATTCAAAATTGCTACCAAGGCAAGTCTTAATAGGTTGCTGGTTGTGGCCACAACAAATGGCAAATCGTTGGGTGAACCTGTTACCTCTATTTCCAAATAAAGCTTTGACCAATATAACATCAGGGTGTTAAGATAAAATTGAAATGAAAACTATATAGATGGATAAGCATGGGTTCCACTTCTACATTAATTTCTACAGGGGGAATAAAGACAAATAACTTCTACCTACTAGCAGGGTTTTGACAGGAATTCTCCAATGGTAATATTATGGGATTTATTGACCTTCCTTTACCTGTTTCCTACTTTCAAAAATCCTTCCAGGGCCATCACTGGTTTGTCAATACCTGTTCAGGTGTGTACCTAAACTCTTTATTGCTCATCAAACCTAATGTGATATGTTTATCTTCACTTTATATAAGAATTTCAGTGCTATATTTCCATATGATTGAATGGAGCACAGTCATGGATCATGCCATATTTTTAAACTACTTAAGCAAGGTTGGGCTTGCTGTATCAACTGGTACTCTGAGCCCAGCAACAGTCCCTACTCTAACCAACTTCCCAAACAACCTGTCCTTCCAGATTGGCACAAGGACTTGACATTTCATTTTCTTTTAAATAAGTCCTTCTAGTTTTGGGCACAAGGACTAGAGCACAATTGGACTTTCCACAGGGTGTATGATAGTGAGTTTAGTCCATGAAAGGAGGTTTACTTGTAGATGATAGGTGTTGGAAAACTTAGTGTGGTGGATGGGACCAATGGATAATGACTGCAAACCTTACAAGCAAGTATAGGCTAGGTCTGAGGGGGATTTAAAATGCAACGTTCCTACATGCCTGTCTAGCTGTAGTTACACATTTTTTTGTTTTATAAAGATGCCCCTACATGCTCCAAGTATCTAGGTTATCAATAGATCTTACCCAGTTCCCAACAGATGCTAATGAGTGGCTTTGGTTTGAATTCCACAGCTGACTTTCAAGTTCTCAGGGGCTGACTGGGAATTTGTTTTATTTTCAAGGTAATGATGGATTTAGGATTAGCAGACTCGTCAATAGGTTAATGAAGGAAGCAAAAGCTAAAGGTGGTGAATGGGGGCAATCTGAAAAAGGAAAAAATGAGACTGGAGGATTGAAATCAGTTGGATGAAAAGGGTTAAAATTCAAAGCAGAAGGAAAATAAACTTTGCAGAAAAACAAGAATAGTAAAGATGGAAATGGAACTAATCTAACGGCAAAATGAAATGAAATCTAACCTATTCAAGGGGTAACCACCATGTGGTTGCTACTGGAAGTATCTTTTTAGATGTTGGCCTTTAACATGGAGTTTTTCAGTTTCTCCCTGTAAAGTTTTTAATCTGTAAGTTCCCTGATCAATTTTTTCCACAACTTGGAATGGGCCCAAACATAAGTGTTGGAATTTCGTGTGTTTACCTTTTGGCTCATTCAACTTGTCCCATTTTAGGACTACCTCTCCTACTTGGTAATCTTTATCTCCTGCCAGATGGTGATCAAACCATCTCTTCATGATCATTTGGTGATTTCTGAATTTATTTTTGGCTTTATCTCTCAATTCCTCCAACCTCATCAGTTGGTTAATCCTGTCTTGAAGTAAATCTAAAGGGGATCCTCTTGAAGCTTTGGAGATCTGCAAAGAGGGAGGGGTAACGTTGGGAGGCAAGATGGATTCCTGTCCATAGGCAAGGAAGTATGGGGAGTTTCCTAAGGTCACTTTTGGGGTGACCCTATCGGCCCAAAGGGAATTTTTAGAGCATTGTGCCAGTTCCTCTGGTTGTCAGCGACAAACTTACGGATTATGTGTATGAGGTTCTTATTTGAGGACTCTGCAACTCCATTTCCCTGGGGGTAATAGTTTTCTGCATACCTTATGTGGATGGATTTATCAATAGAAAATTCAATCAATTTCAATGATGAAAAGTAAGAAACATTATCAAATATGAGAGCATCAGGGATGCCATACCTGTTGATAATGAACTTCTCAATAAAGGATATTACCTTGTCTTCATTTATCTTTCGAAGTGGGATGGATTCAATCCATCTGGTGAAGTAGTCGGTCACTGTGAGTATGTACTTATGCTATTGTGAAGAGTTTGGAGTTATCTCGCCTATAACATCTAGGACCCATTTCTGGAACGTGTGATAAATCATAACAGGCCTGAGGGGAACGGCTGGCATTCTGTCTCGTCCTGTAGCAGTTTGACATGCCTTGCATTTCCGAGCATATGCATATGAGTCTCTGAACACTGTGGGCCAATAATATCTAGCTCTTAATATTGTGTGAGCAGTGGTCTCTCTACCATAGTGACCACTTGCTAGGCCGTCATGCATTTATTTCAAGACATGGTTGGCATCATCCTTTTCCAAACACCTCAGCCATATTCCATCATAATTTTTATGTATACTATATTATTGGCCAAATGATACTAATTATATTTCAATCTGAGCACTCTCCATTGTGATGCATCCATGTGTTCAGGACATGACCCCCATGTAAGATAAAATCGAATGTCTTAATACCACGACTCAGGGTCCAAAAGGGCCTCCGATGTTTCGTGCTCACACACCAACGCTTCATTAATCCATAGGGACTCCTCCCTGAATTCCACTTGTGCACTCTGTGGGTTCTCCACTTCTGGTTCTTCGGGCACCCCTACTTTCTCCACCAAGGCTTCTGCTGCTAGTTTGCACAGTCCCTGCCCTCAGACTATCTTTGTCGGCTTAATCTTGAGGTCTAACTCTTGAAGTGCGATTATCCAATTTTCTCTCTGTTCACCCATTTCTTTATGCATGAAGAGGGCTCTCAAAGCAAGGTGGGGAACAATCACTTTAGTCTTGACCTTTAGTAAAGAAGGGCATAAATGTTTTATGGCCTTGAAAACCGTGAAGCCTTGTTTCTCCATGTCGAGGTTGTTCAGTTCTGCTCCCTAGAGATTAGAACTCATATAAGAAATATTGACTTTGTTGCCTTCAATCTTTTTCTGAGTAAGTACTGCAGCATATGAAACATCAAAAGCAAAAGTGCACAAGAAAAATTCCTTGCCGAAATTAGGGCTGACCAATGCAGGAGCTTCCACGATGACTTCCTTGATTTGCTTAAACGCTTTCTTGGCTTCATCGCTCCACTTATACACAACATCTTTCTTCATCATCAACTGCATGGGGCACACTATTTCCGCAAAAGCTGAGACAAATTTCCTAACGAAATTGATCTTCTCGAAGAAAGGTTGCATTGCCCTTTTATTTGCAAGGGGTTGTATTCTTATGATGGTCTCTATTCTTTCAGGATGAATAACGATCCCTTCTTTAGAGAGGATATGACCCAATAATTTCCCCTCTGTGACTGCGAAGACACTCTTCTTTGGATTCAATGATATTCCATACCTTCGACATCTTTTTAAAATCTGTTTCAGGTCATAAATATGATCCCTTCTGTGATATGAATACACAGTGATGTCGTCCATGTAAAACACTACTGATTTTTTAATCAACCCTCGGAAAGCTATATCCATAGCTCTCTGGAATGTGGCACCCACATTAATAATTCCAAAAGGAAGTTTACAGTATGTGTAAGTGCCCCATTTAGTGTTGAAGGTTGTCTTATGTTGATCCCCATTAGATACCAAAACTTGATTATATCTTGAAAGCCCATCTAATAGGGACAACATTTCAGACCCAGAAACGCACTTAAGAATGTGCTCCATAGAATGGATAGGATAGTTATCATTTTGCGATGCTTTGTTCAGGTTTTTTAAATCAATACAAAGCCTGATGTCTCCATTTTTCTTTCTTACTGGCATGATCTTGGCTACCCAGCGTGTGTGTCAGACAAGAAAGATGATTTTAGCATCCAGCATTTTGTTTAATTCTTTCTTCACCAATGGTTCTATGCTTCGATGCATCTTACGAAGCTTTTGTTGGTAGGGTCTAGCCTCCTTTTCCAAAGGAATTACACGTTGCATAACGTTGTTATCAAAGGTTTTTAGGTCTCCATATGTCCATGCAAAGACATAATTGTATTCTTTAAATAGCTTGACAAATGCAGCCTTTCCTTGTGGAGAGCACCCCAAGCCCAAATTGACATTTTTGGGTCTTCTTTGGTTCCCAGGTTGACTGATTCATACTTCATGGATGAGCTATGCGTTTTGCAGTTAGTTGGCTTCTTGAATTTATCATGCAAGTCATACAAGTGCTCCATCTTAACAACTGACTTGGGAATCACATTAGGTTGATCCTTTTCCTCATCTTCCCTCTCGTTCATAAGCCTGTCATGTTCTTTTTCATCAATGACTTCATTCTTGAATGTCTTCTCGTAGTGCAAGAACTCAAGGATTTGCTCATCATATTCAAACACCTGCCAATTTGAGATGTTATCAGGCACAGATAGTTTGAAAATCAATTCAACATAACTTTTATTCTTCTTCAATCTAAAATCAGGAAAAAGTTTAGCAGCCATGCTAGCCATCAGATCGACATATTGGTTTTTCCTTCGAGGTATGTATGTGATATTAAAGGAATCAAAACTGTCAATTAATCTCCATACCTCATGCTAGTATCTCACAAGGTGTGGCGAGTTACAATGTATCCTTTTCCTTACCAGATCCACGATTATCTGTGAGTCACCAAAATTTTTAATATTTTTCACCTTCATATCAATGGCTTTCTTCAGGCCTTGCAACAAGCCTTCATATTCTGTTGTATTGTTGGTGCATGCAAACTCCAACCGGCTGACCATCAAATGTTGGTTCCCTTGCGGGTCAATGAGAATGTTCCCAGCACCTGCACCTTCAAGATAGTTAGAGCCATCAAAATACAGTGTCCAAAATATAGACTCTAATGTTACATCAATTGAACTGCTATATACGAAATTAGTCCTATCATCTACTATAATACAGGATAATTCATCAGTGGGGTTACGGGGGAGAGCTTCCAACTGTGTGTTTGTCAGATTTTCTTCAATTGTCTCTGCATGGAATTCTCCAAAGCAGGTTTCCATGGCACAAACATTGAAATTGTAATTCCCAAGGATATAATTGGTAAACATTACAGGTTCATTAGGGTCATTTATTTCTGTCAGCACATACTTCATGTATCTTTCTTGGTCAACTCTTAGCATATCACCCATCCCCTTCTGAGGCAGCAAGAGATGGGAGCAATCAGTTGAGAAATATCCATTCAGTTTTGCTGACCAGTCCCTACTAAGCAGCATTCCATAAGCCTTGAGTATATCGACTACCACTATATCAATGACTTGTGTATATTGTGGTTTAGCAGTCATCCGAATCAACACATCTTTCAATTCTCCAATTACTTTCACATTTGTCCTGTCCAATTGCATAATTCAAGTCCTAGTTTTCTTGGGTATCGCATGCAGTATTTTAACAACAACATAAGGCATCATAGTGGATGAGGCATCGAAATCTACCAAGCAATTGTGTATGTTCATGTTGGGGATTTCAAAGGTGATAAGGAAAGGTGGAGCCATGGATTTTTATTTTCTCCCTATCATGGCTGCACTGACATCTTGGGGGGTTCGATTCATTTTTGACAGAGTGGCTTCCATGGATGCTAGCTTTTGGGCAGTGCTAGGAGTACTAACATGTCTGGAGATGGATTTATGGGTTTGGCTGCTCAGAATGGTGGGAGTTTTGCAGTTACACTCATTCATAGCCTTCAAGAGAACATCTCATTGTTGCGTTAATTTTAGCAAATCAAAGTATGTTATATTAGCCTTGTATTTTTTAAGATCATCCACAATATTGTAATCAATGTTATAAAAAAGGTATGGAAGAGTAAACATACTTGTTTTTCCATTCTTAGGTGGGGGTTTACCATTTTGAGTCGCCTTCGTTGCAGTTAGAGACGCATTATCTTCCTATGGATAGTTCACAACTGGAGTACTCTTAGACTTAGCACTAGGCCTACCCTTCACTACATGAACTTTGGGAGTGGATGGCTTTAAAGTACGAACATATTTCTTGGTCTGGTCTATAGGCTTCATCACACCTGCAAGTGACCCCTTACTTCGTGTATGGATTTCATTAGTGTGGATTTCTGCCGTACTATCTCATTCATCATCATCATTCTCATTTGTATAGAAATCCCACACTACATTGATTTGAGATTCTTCGTCCAAGGGCTCTTCTACTTGATACTCTTCCTCATTTTCTTGTTCTGGCTCCAACTCCATTATAGGTTCTTCCTGGTTAAGGAGCGATCATATAAGAGCCAGGTCTTATGTATTTAAATTTCCTTCATTGGGTGGAGCAGGTAGTGCAAGTGGACCATGACCACCTTTTGTCTTCTTATGATAGAAAGGTTTGAAAGGCTTTCTATTGTTATACTCTCCTCCACTCCCACTTGTACTCCCTCGAGAATTCCTTTTCATATCGATGACTGTGTTTGTCAGTTTCTTAATGATCCGATGCAAACCTTCCACATATGTGGTATCCTTTTCTTTAGTTCCAACCCCTTTGTTATCACTCCCATTATTCTTCTTGGATGCTTGAGAGGCTTTCTTTCATAGAAAATTTTAGGGGCGAATGTTCGCCCTTTGGCGAAATTAAGGGGTTTTAAATTTTTAGTGGACAAATATTTTGTATCATAGTACATTTTTACAAATCACCTCAATTAGCCCACCTTATTTTAAGGGAGAGGTTAAAAAAGGTAAATTTAGCCCTTGAAATTAGGAGTTACAACCGTCCATTCGCCCATTTTCAAGAATAGGTTTTATTTAAGTGAATCCATTCGCCCATTTTCAAGAATATGTTTTATTTAAGTGAATCCTATGGGTCAAAGGCCCAAATACCATATTTATAAAAGAGGTATGGTAAATTAATAAAAATATAAATAAATGGGAGGTATGGTAAATAAATAAATAAATTTTATATTTACTCCATAAGTCACCTTATATACATGCAAGGGTGTAAACAAATAAAAATATAAGTAAAGTGGACGTATGGTAAATAAATAAAACGTCTTTTTATACTTACTCAAAAGGTATGGTAAATAAATAAAAATATAGATAAACTAGACGCATGGTAAATAAATAAAACCTCTTTTTATATTTAGTCCCTAACCCTCGTTTTATTTATGAAGGCTCAAGAAAGAGGTTTTATTTAAGTGAATCCTATGGGCCAAATACCATATTTGTAAAAGAGGTATGGTAAATTAATAAAAATATAAATAAACGCGAGGTATGGTAAACAAATAAAACATTTTTTTATATTTACTCCATAAGTCACCTTATATTTACGAACACTCAAAAAATGTGCTATATTTAGGTGAAACCTATGGGAAAAATACTATGGGACAAATACCATGGACTAGATTGTTATTAATACCATGCAAAAAAACATTATTAAGCCTAATATTATATTAATAAAAATAAAAATGGCACATGGTATTGACCCATGGTATTCACCAAAATGGCACGTGGTATTGACCCATGGTATTCACCTGGAATGTAGCCTATTTAAATGGGGGAATTAAACCAGCATAGATCCATCTTTACTCTGATCTACTAACCCCCAAGAGGTATCAAATATCGTGATATGCAAACTAGCATAGAGTGAAAAAATATTTGATCCGATCAAGAGTAAAAATGGATGTTGTAATTTAATGTATGTTAAACATTTTAGCTTGGTTAAAATAAAAAATAAAATAAAAATCAACTATTAATTTTATTAATTTTTATAAATTAATAATAGTAATTTTTAAGCTCCAGGTTTATGATAGCCCATGGTATTGACCCATGGTAATACCATGGTATTCATGTGAGCATAGACTATTTAAAGGGGAAATTCTATCATCTTAGATCCATATTAATTTTGGGTCTACCAAGTGCTCAGAGGGATAAATAGATTTCATACTCTTAAGAGTGGTATATGTGGAGTTAAGATGGATATAGGTTGGTTTTTATGATAATGAAGATATTAAATAGACTTAGGAAATTATATTGTAAAAGCATCTTAGGGTGAATGGTTAAACCATAGACATTGAACAAGTATATTTGTATACTTCTCTTTTAAACTGAAACAAATCCAGGGCTAAAAGGAATGGATTGATTGCACTAGTCATCCTTTTATAACTTTCCAACATATGCTGGAGTAAACAGATTGTAATTTGGGTAATTTTTCTAATTGCAAACAGGAACATACTTGTCTATTGGTAGGGTGGTTACAAGGTCCCTAGAAGTGATGAATTTGAATTTCTCTTGGTTTTATATATAATATTAGGTTTAGGTTATCGATATGTAATTTCGGTAATTTTGATTTCAAAAGATATTTTAAGGAAATGCAATGATTTCATTTTGTGTATTCAATAAAAACAAGATTTTATAATTGAGTAAAATAGTCGCCATCCCTGGTGAGAGATTCCCCAAAAAATTATATATACATATCATATTATTGATAAAATCGCCTTCCATTTTTCCTATATACCATGGAGATTCACCCATTTATTATACATGTAAATTTAGGGGGGGTTCTTAAAATTTTCCCTGCTTTCTTTTCTTTGGTTATATGATGGCATGTTGTGAGATTGAGCATTTCATTCTCGACTTTTACTGCTTTATCGATAGAACCCTGTAAGGTTTGTGCATTACTCCTTTTGACCCACATCGCAGTAGGGACAGGGAGAGCAGTGATGTAGAATTTCATGAGCACCTCCTCAGTAGGTCTAGCGTTAGCCAGGATTCTGTTGAACAAGGTGTTGAACCGAATGTTAAAATCCTTGACCTTTTCTTTGGTTTCTATTTTCAAACAAGATAGTTCTAGTGTTGTGTGTGGAGCATGATTGTTCAGAGGTCTTTGTTTCAGCTGGATGTATACCCCAGGAATTTTTTACACCCCTCCACACGGGGGGGTGCGTAGGGGACTTGTCCCCCCTGCAGGGGTCCTAGGGGGCCGATCCCCCCAGCTGGGGGGTCCGGGGGCCAGCGGTCCCCTGGCGGGGGCTCGGGAGCAGTGCCCCTGAAGCTAAAAATAGATATAAAATTGCCTTGTAAAATTATAGTAATTTCTAGTCAATCTGGGCCATTCATTAGGCAGATGATCTGATGGTAGAACTTATGTTTAGTTTAGGGTTTTTTGCCCTAGAAGGCAACCCCTCTCTTTGTATTGAGGGCATTGTTTTGAGGCTGTGTAATAGATACAGTGTATTCGGTGAGCGAGAAACAGAGAGGTGACACTGTGAGAGAAAACAAAGGATATTACAACGGATATGCTGTAGGTTGTGTCTCTTCATTTTGCTGGATAATAGAAAGGAAGGACTGGCTGTTCGGGGTGGACGTAGCCCAAACTGGGTGAACCACGTATATCTATGTCTCTCTTGTTTTATGCATTTTCTGTGTTTATATTTCTGCAATATTTTATGTGTTCCATTGCTCCGTAATATATAATTTTCTAACAACTGGTATCAGAGCCGAAGGTCTATTTGGTTGATAAACTCACAGGAAAGAATGGTTCCTCGTTCGAGTGGGAGCAATGGCGGAAGATGGTAAGTTTAGGGTTGAGAAATTTAATGGTCAAAACTTCTTACTGTGGAAGATGCAGATGGAAGAATATCTGTATCAAAAAGATCTATACTTACCATTGGGTAGAAAAGAAAAGATGTCGGCGGGTATGAAAGATTAAGAATGGAACCTTCTCGATAGAAAGGCACTCGGAACAATACGGTTGTGCCTTGCAGCGTCGGTTGCCTTCAACATTTCGAAGGAAACAACGACAGAGGGTTTGATTAAGACATTGGAGAAACTATATGAAAAACCCTCGGCCTCAAACAAGGTATTTCTTATGAAACGGTTATTTAATATGAAGATGTCGGAAGGTGGATCTATTGCAGATCATTTAAATGATTTTAATATTGTTACAAGCCAGTTATGTTCTGTACGGGTAAACTTTGATGATGAAGTTAGAGCTCTCTTATTCTTGTGCTCATTGCCAGAAAGTTGGAATGGTTTAGTAATGGCCATTAGTAACTCTGTGTCTGGATCTAGTACTTTAAAGTTTGGTGATGTTGTCGGTGCTATCCTTAGTGAGGAAATGTGATGGAAAAGCTCCGATGAGACATCGGGAAATGCTTTGAGTGCAGAGTCTAGCGGAAGAAAAATGGAAAGAGGAAAGAGATCAGGATATCGCAGTAAATCAAGGGAAGGCAGATCCAAGTCCAGATCGGGGATAGTGTGCTGGAAATGTGGAAAGAAAGGACACCTAAAGAAAGATTGTAGATCTCGGAAGGGAAAAGAAGGAGATTCACAGCAAGAAAACAATCATGAATCAAATGTGACAGGTGAGGTGTTACAAGATGCTTTGATTCTTTCTTTCGAAAATATTACTGATTCGTGGGTGGTAGATTCAGGAGCCTCATTCCATGCCACACTTGATAAGAAATACTTTCATGACTATGTTCAAGGAGATTTTGGACAAGTTTGTTTGGGTGATGATAAACCCTGTAAAATTGTTGGAATGGGTAAGGTTCTTGTAAAACAGCAGAATGGAAACCAATGGCTACTAAAGGAGGTAAGGCATGTTCCAGATCTAAAGAAAAATCTGATTTCAACAGGGCAGTTAGGTGGTGAAGGTTGTGTGACAACTTTCACAGATAAAGCTTGGAAGGTCACCAAAGGAGCCCTAGTAATAACAAAAGGTGAAAAGGTTGATACATTGTATTATTTATGTAATGGTATTTCTAACTCTGTTAATGCTTTAACTTCCAAAGGAGCAGATGCAGCATTATGGCATCATAGGCTCGGACACATGAGTGAAAAGGGGATGAAGATTCTTCACTCAAGGAATTTGTTGCCGGGTTTGAAGAATGTTGATTTGGACTTCTGTGAAAATTGCATTTATGGAAAACAGAAGAGAGTCAAATTTCTCAGAGTTGGGAAAGAAAAGAAGAATGAAAAATTAGAGCTTGTGCATACAGATGTATGGGGACCTGCTCAGGTATCATCTCTCGATGTCTCTCGTTATTATGTTACTTTTATTGATGATGAAATTAGAAAAACTTGGATTTATTGTATTAAGAATAAATCTGATGTATTTGATACTTTCAAGAAATGGAAAACTTTGGTTGAGATTGAGACAAGAGAGAAATTGAAGTGTCTTAGATCAGACAATGGAGGTGAATATTGCAGCAAAGAGTTTGATAGGTACTGTTCAGAGCATGGAATTCGCAGAGAGAAGACAGTTCCAAGAACACCACAAGAAAATGGTGTGTCAAAAAGGATGAACAGAACAATCATGGAGCATGCAAGGTGCATGAGATTGCATGCAGGATTGCCTTTACAGTTTTGGGAAGATGTTGTAGAGACTGTTGTTTATCTAATAAACAGAGGGCCTTCAAGTTCCTTGGATGGTGGTGTTCTGAAGGAAGCATGGATAGGTAAAAAGGTAAACTACTCTTTTTTACAGCCTTTTGGTTGTGAGGCCTTTGTCCATACTGATAAAGAAAATAGAACAAAGCTTGAGGCAAAGTCAAAGAAATGTACCTTTATTGGATATGGTGTTAATGGTTTTGGTTATCGCTTATATGATTATGAAAATAAAAAAATCATTAAGAGTAGAGATGTAATATTCAATGAAAAGGTCTTGTATAAGAATCAGTTGCAGGAAAAGAAACAGGAAAAAGAAAACAAAGAATATGCAGTTCTTGATGAAATCACTGAAAAAGTAAAGGTGTCTGAAAATAATAATAATCAACAACCACAACAGTAGCAACCATCACAATAGCAACAGGCACCCCAAACACCTGAAAGTGGTGTTAGAAGATCTACCAGGATAAGTAGACCCCCTGAACGATACTCTCCTTCATTATATTATTTATTGTTGACTGATTCCGGTGAACCCAAATGTTATAAAGAAGCAATGCAGGTTGAAAGCAGGAAGAAGTGATAGGTAGCCATGGAAGAAGAGATGGACTCCTTAATGCATAACCCGACTTGGGACTTAGTCAGGTTTCTTGTAGGTAAAACTACATTGCAGAATAAATGGGTTTACAGGCTGAAGGAAGAAGATGGAGGAAAACAGAGGCACAAAGCTATACTTGTGGTGAAGGGGTTTGCACAGAAGAAAGGTATTGATTTTGATGAAATATTTTCTCCTGTTGTTAAAATGACTTCAATCAAAACTATTTTAAGTCTAGTGGCAGTTGAAGATTTACATCTTGAGTAGTTAGATGTAAAGACAACCTTTCTCCATGGGGATTTGGAGGAAGAGATATATATGCAGCAGCCACAAGGATATGATGTGAAAGGGAAGGAGAAACTAGTGTGAAGGTTGAAGAAGAGCTTGTATGGCTTAAAACAGGCTCCAAGGCAGTGGTATCTAAAATTTGACAAGTTTATGTCTGAACAAGGTTATACTAGATGTCACTCTGATCGTTGTGTTTATTTGAAAAAGAAAAATGATGGAAGCTATATTATATTGTTATTGTATGTAGATGACATGCTTGTTGCAGGATCTAACATGCAGGAAATAAATGTGCTCAAAAGAAAATCGGCAAATTCATTTGCAATGAAGGATTTGGGAGCTGCAAAACAAATCCTTGGTATGAGAATAACTAGAGACTGGAAAAATCACAAATTAACATTGTCTCAGAATGAGTACATACAAAAGGTGTTGAAAAGATTTAACATGCACAATGCAAAACCAGTTAGTACACCTTTTGCTAGCCATTTCAAACTTAGTAAGGAAATGTGCCCAAAGACCCAAGAATACATGGATTATATGTCTAAAGTTCCATATGCATCAGCAGTTGGAAGCTTAATGTATGCAATGGTCTGCACAGAGCCTGATATTGCACATGCAGTGGGAGTTGTAAGCAGGTACATGAACAACCCAGGAAAGGAACATTGGATGGCAGTGAAATGGATTCTCAGATATTTGAAAGGTACCACAAATCAAGCATTATGCTTTGGTGGTTCAAACATTTCCCTACAGGGATATGTTGATGCAGATATGACAGGTTACAGAGATAATAGGAGGAGCACTACAGGATATGTATTTACTATTGGTGGAACAACTGTCAATTGGGTTTCAGAAATCCAAAGTGTTGTTTCACTTTCAACAATAGAAGCAGAGTATGTTGCTGCTACAGAGGCTAGTAAAGAAATGATTTGGTTACAAAGGTTTATGGGTGAATTGGGTAAGGAGCATGATATGGGAACATTATACAGTGATAGCCAAAGTGCCATTCATCTTGCAAAGAACTCAACATTTCATTCCAGGACTAAACGCATATAGCTCAAGTACCATTTCATACGATCAGTGTTGGAAAATGGAGAGTTGAAGCTGGAAAAGATACACACTAGCTAGAATCTTGCAGATATGCTAACAAAATTTGTAACCAGGGAGAAACTGAGAACATGCTCAGTTTCAATTGGTCTTCAAGGATGACGATGAATATGAGAAACAACTAGGTCCAAAGAGGAGTCATTGTCCAACAAATGAAGCAGCAGTGGAGTTGCTACAATCATTCTCCAAGTGGGAGATTGTTGTGTGTGGAGCATGATTGTTCAGAGGTCTTTATTTTAGCTGGATGTATACCCCAGGAAGTGTGTACACCCCTCCACGTGGGGGGGACTTCTCCCCCCCACAGGGGTCTGGGGGCCAGCAGTCCCCCGAAGCTAAAAATAGATGTAAAATTGCCTTATAAAAGTATAGTAATTTCTAGTCAATCTGGGCCGTTCATTAGGTGTATGATCTGATGGTAGAACTTATGTTTAGTTTAGGGTTTTCTTCCCTAGAAGGCAACCCCTCTCTTTGTATGAGGGCATTGTATTTGAGGCTGTGTAATAGATGTGTATTCGGTGAGTGAGAAATAGAAGACTGTGAGAGAAAACAGAGGATATTACAGCGGATCTGCTGTAGGTTGTGTCTCTTCATTTTGCTGGATAATAAAAAGGAAGGACTGGATGTTCGGTGTGGACGTAGCCCAAATTGGGTGAACCACGTATATCTGTGTCTCTCTTGTTTTATGCATTTTCTGTGTTTATATTTCTGCAATATTTTATGTGTTCCATTGCTCCGTAATATATAATTTTCTAACATCTAGAACTAAGGCTGCATGGGTTTTGTCATTTCCATACTTGTCTAAAAAGACACGTTGAAAGGCAGCCCACGAGGTGATCGATTTGGTTCTCAAACTAAAGTACCATGTGGAAGTTGCACCAATCAAGGTAAAAGGGAATATGTGACATACTATATCTTCATCGGCTACCCCCAACATGCGTACAACTAAGAAGAAAGACTGAATATGGTTATCAATGGTGTCTCCTTTCTTGGGGCCAAATTTAGTAATTACTCTTTCTGCATTCTTGGGTAGGGGATGCTGCTACCCAGGTACCGCTATGACATCCTGTGCAAGCCAGGGAGGAAGTGTTCCCGAAGGAGGTGGCAACTGGTTCCCACCTAGGTTAATCTGGTTCCCACCTGGGAGAGGAATGTTAGCCATATCATGGATAGGGATGTTCTGGTTGAAGGTTTCTTCAAGGCTTTCTTTATTAAGACTTCCAAAATTGGGCCAAGGATTACCTTCAGAGAGTGGATCTTCAGTAATTTCTTCCCAGGGAGTGTCAATACTTTGCAAGGATTCACAATATCTTCAAGAGACGGGGCTGTAGATGTCTCTTCATTTATGGAACAGATCCTTTGCTTTCTTTTAGTTGTTGGAGGTAAAGAGTTAAAGATGGGAGTTGAGAGAGGGAACGAGCGTAAGCCCGAGTAAGTATTCTGACTGGTTGTTCTTGAGTGACAAGATACTCCCACAGTGTCTCTTCTTCGAAATGAGGCTTTTCCAAATGAGAGGAAGGGTCTTTTCGACCTTCATTATCCATGAATTAATCTTTTCGAGTCCATGCACGACATTTATGGATGAAATCATAAAAAGCTGTGAATGGCGGTTCAGGCCCTCCTTCTAGTGCCAATTTGTTGACATGGTGAATTTTTGCTACACCAACAAGGGGAACTAACCCGATCACAGACCCCAATTAGATCTGTTTTCATTTGGAATGGCTAGCTCTAACTGGTTTTAAAGGACTCTGTAAACTGTTAAATGTGTTGAAAGATTGCTTCTGGGAGGAAGAATTCAATTAAATCAACAAAATAAAAATAGTTAACCTCTAAGTATCAAATCCTATCTACAATACTTCTAGCTACTCTAGTCTAATCCTAACTATCCTAATTTATCCTGCAGGAGCATGACAAAAGAGAGGTTAGACATCATATATGAATTCCAAGTCTAAATGAATCAATTACTGGTTCACCTAAGAACAAGCTTGCATCAATTGTTAATTGCATTCCAATCATTCATACAGGAATACACATTCCTTTTTATAGAAATAAAGCTTGCAACTGATGTCTAACATAGTTTCAAACCAGGGACTGCTTATGAATTAACTATGATGAAGAATTACATTCAAACAACCAAGGCTAATTATAAGCTTTATTGTTATCAATATGCACAAAACAAAACACATTTGCATTTATGCCAGCAACAACACCCTATCTCAAAACACATAAAAGCAAAGGATCTTAAATTTAAAACAAAAGGCTCCTCATTGAACCAAACAGTCTCCTTTATTTATAATAAATCAAAGCTATTTTCTCCAAAACCAAAAATCCCCCATCTCCTATCTAGAGGTAATACTTATGCACATGGAGATGAATCTTGGCCTTCCCTCTCCCTATTTCGCCTTCCCCTTTTTCTCTTCAATATACAGATCAGAACACATAGATGTAGAACAATCATTGTCATTGCTAACACGTAGAGGGCATTTCCTATCACTCTAGTGCTTTGTTTCCTGAGGAATGAATAGATATTGATTGAAAGAGAATGACTGCATGTCATCTCTTCACACCTATATAAAGCAAATGTTATCCCTTATTATTTCCTGAAGGAAATTGAAAACACCGCACTCATCATCGCACATCTGGCATGACTAAATGTGTGTTTGTACATAATGGCATATTGATGTATCAGTGCTGTCATGAATGCTTTTTCTGAACATAGAGAGTGCCTTAATTATACACTATGGTGATCCGTATTCTCTTTTGCAGAGTGTTTTTTTGCAATATTGACACTGGTGGTGCAGAGGTGTCATCTTGATAAAGCTTCTATTTATTTGTCATCGGGTCTAATCGAACTTGCATGCAGAAATAATTCATATCAGCTATGATTGTGAGAAATATGGTAAAAATGCTTACAAAACATGAATCTTGCCTTCACTAAATGTTTATAACATCAAATGTGAAAGAATCGGCCCCTGTTTTTTAATTTATGCATTGATTAAGTCCCGCGAGTGTAAATCTGATTTACATTGAAAATCATGGCATAACACATAACCAGATCCGAAATCCGGACTTGAAAGATTATAAACTGGAACTTATACCCTATTAGGTCTGCCACATGGGATTTTCCATTAAAAATTATGACTATAGCATTTTATCGAATACACAGGAAACATGGGAAAACACGTGGCCAGGCGTACAGCCGGACTTGAAAATTTATGCCCCAGAATTGATAGTCATCGGCGGGTCCAGTATATCATAGTGCACCATGTATATAACCCCTGGGTTTCACTGATTGCGACATGCGATTGGTCTCTAGACCCGACACACACACACACACACACACACATGCACACACACACACACGGGCGTGCACACACACACACACACACACACACATATATATACACGCTAATACTGCCAGTGGGCCTGCAATGTTAGCATTCCCTTTGAAAAATCCCGACTTCAATGTTTTTTCGAAAAACACAAGAATATATGGGAAAACCAACATCCGGCCATTAGGTCAGACTTGAAATATTATATGCCTGGATCTATAATCATCGGCAGGTCTGGGTGATAGCGGTGTGCCTTACATATAGAGCTCGGACCCCACCGATAGTGATGTGCGATATGGCTCCGGACCCAATATATATATATATGAAATATGGTTAATAATGCCATCGGGTCCAAAGTATAGTGGCATGCCTTTTATATAAGTCGTAGACCCACCGATAGCAATGTGCGATATGTTTCCAGACTCGATATTATATATATTGCGGTTAATAGAGCCATCAGGTCCAGAAGACAGGTGCGCTTTTTATATATATAGCCTTAGGACTTGGCCGATTCTGACATGTGATGGGGCTCCGGACCTGATATTTAATATGGTTAATAAAGCCGTCGGGTCATATTAACTAAAAAAACATTAAATTTTAAAGAGAGAGCCCTCTCTGAGCATCAGGAAGGCTAGGTCCTAATCTCCAAAATTGGTTTGTGGTTACCTTTGGTTTTTCTTTCTTCTTACTTCAAAAGAATTATTAGAGATAACATTTATGGCAACCATACTGGGGACTTTGATCCTCAGTCTCATAAAACTTTAAGGAAACCTTAAATTTAATCTTTAGCCTCTTAAGGTCATTATCTAAAATAAAGTTTCAAAAATTTCATAAAAAAGGTTTAAAAAATTAAAATTCTAGCTCCTAAGAAGATTCACTATACCAGGGCAAACCCAGATCCAAACCTTGCAACTATAGTTGATGACCCAGACAGAATTCTAAGAAAAACAAAAAATGAACAAACTCAGGCAGGTAGTAGCCAGCTAGCCAGAGCCAATTAACTCCTTGAGGAATTGTCAGCCTTAGAGGAAATCCCTTTTGATTTTTCATTTGACCTCTCATTATTTAGAACTAAATCTGAGAATGCGATCCATGAAACAGTCTTAGACCCTAAGTTTACTCAAATCATTGAATCAAAAAGGGTTATCCATCCAGATTTAGATAAATTTGTCTTGGATGCTTTTGACAAGTTAGAAGCTTTGACCTCTACATTGATTAGCAATATAGATAGTGCTTACCTTCAATAATCTGTTGAGCTAGCTGCCCTTACTGCTGCTACGTTTGAAATTTCTCCACAGTTCTCACTCACCATAAATATACTTTCCTTTACCACAACTTCACCAATTGTATCTACCACAATCCAATCACCTAAAACAGTTATTAATCAACCATCTTCATCATCATCTAGTTCACCTCCATCAGTTTTAATCCCTTCCTCAAGAATCACAACTTTACCTCCTAGTCAAACTAGAATCACAAAAATGGCAGACCAATATGCTCCTCTTGTTTTACCTGCACAACTCCATGCCATGCCTGCAGATTATTAGAGTAAGATTTCATGTTTGATGCTATTGGTCATTACACTTCCTAGCAGCGTGTAAACAAGATGTTTGACCTTTTTAAGTTGCATGAGATAGATGAAGCAGAGGTCAAAATGAGATTGTTTGCCCAAACTTTAACTAGGGATGTCAAGAAATGGTTCAAAGCCTTTCATTCCGACCATATTGTAGACTTGGCTAGTTTTCAAAGGTTATTCATTGATAAATGGGAGAGAAAGAAAAACCCATTGCAAATACTTTTTGAATATGACAATATTAGAAGAGCTCCTAATGAGTCAGTTTAGTACTATTTCACTAGGTTTAATAATATCTACAATGCAATTCCAACCAACATTAAGCCTCCACTTGACCTAGCATTAGTTAAGTTCCCTTATGGTTTTGATGTTGACATGTCATACCAGCTAAAGGAAAGGAATCCTGAAACACTTGAACAAATGCAGAGAAATGATATTAGTGTAGAGGCCAACCTATTAGCTAAGAAAGCACGAATGAGGAATGAAAAGAAAGTTGTATTTAAAGAGGAAGCTTCCACTTCAGATGGAAAAGTAGATGTTTTAACTAAGAGTTTGGAAAGAATCATGGATAGGATAGAAAACATGGAGAGGAAAAATCAATGGGAGAATCAACAACAACAACCCCCAATAAGAAACCCAGATTTTAGGAAGAACCCTAATGCTAGAAAAAATGCTACACCAGACCAATAGATTAGGCCCCCCTTCCAAGAAAACTATGTTGAGGATTGATAGAACCAAGAAGCAGAGGATGATGGCCAGATTAATTTACTAGAAACCAAAGAGGAAGACACTGTTTTTTCTTACTCAAGAAGAACATGAGTTATATATGTTGTAGCAGTTGTAGTTAGAATCTGGTGAATCCTTTTATTTTAAACAGGGATATGAGTCAGCTATATATGAGGTACATAAACAATATAGCTTGAGAAGTAAGAATAACAATGAGACTCCCATTAAAAGATCCATCCAAACCTAGACTAAGATAATAAAAGAAGCTCTAGTTAACAAAGTGTTACAAATCCTTCCTAGGGAAACACCAGAGACTTCAACCCCTAAGATTGTAGATATAACCTTCACTGAAACCTAAATAGAGCCAATTACTGAAAACAATCAAAATAAAAGAAATCAAGGAAAAATAGTAGAAACACAGACTGAAATGCCTAGTATTGAGAAACAGAATAAGGACACACAAACTGCACATATTAAGGAAGATTTAAATCAAACAAACAAAACTCAGATCCCTTTCAAAATAAAAAATGAAATAGAAAAATTAAAGATATGAGTTCCTTTGACTAAACTAGTAAAGAATGAATCTTATATGTCACAGATAACTGAGACTTTGAACATAGGAGAGGGAGAGGATTTTGTTAATTTGAATGATGACCAGCCTGAATTATTGCTTAACCTTGAGGCCAATTTTATTCATCAACAAGGGGGAGTTCCTCCTTTTTTACATCAGCCTAAACATCCATGATAAAATATTGCATAACGTTATGTTGGACTCAGGGGCATCCCACAATTTTTTGCTAAAGGCAATAATGGAAAGACTGAACTTAGACATTACCAGACCTTATAAGGACTTGTTTTCTTTTGACTCCAGCTAGGTTATGTGCCTTGGTATGATCAAGGACTTATGTGTGACTCTTGTCCAGTGCCCTACAAAGAGAATCTTAATGGACATTGTAGTTGCGGACATCCCACCAAAATATGGAATGCTGCTATCTTGCTCATGGGGAGAAAAACTGCAGGGATCCTTGCAGGTGGATATGTCTTATGCCACCATATCTGTTTTTGGCCAACCGAGAAAATTATATAGGGAGGCCTTGATGAAATACATGGTCAGTAGCGAGGAAAAGTCACAAAACTTTCCCATATACTCGATGCATTCAAATATGGACTCCTTCATATTATACAATGCAGAAAATGATAAAAAGGAAATCACAGCGAAAGACCTTAAATACATAACAGCTAATGGTGATAACATATTCCATGAATCACTATGGCATATAGACTTTGATGGGTCAGTCAATAGGTTAGGGGCTACTGCAGGAATGTGGATCCATAATATGGAGAATAATCATGCTGAGGGATATGCTTTCAAATTGAACTTCAAAGGTACCAAGAACATTGCCAAATATGAAGCCCTAATTCTGGGGTTACAATTGGTTAGGCAATTGGGAGCCAAAAGAGTTTCCATCATGGGAGACTCAGAGTTGATTATTAAACAAATTAGTGGTGAATAATCTGTCAAAAACCCTAGGCTTGGTCGATATAAGGATATTGTTTTAGACTTGATCAAAGACCTCCTGGAATCAAATGTTGCTACCATTCCTAGAAAACAAAACATGGAGGCTCACAGTCTAGACACCTTTGCTAGTACTTGTAAATTTAAATTTCAACCAAACCACCAGTACACTGTAGAAGTTAGACATAGGCTTGTGATACCAGATAACTTGAAGTATTGGCATATTTTCTCACATGATTCTCATATTTATGATTTCATGAACAATGAAGGTGAATTTCAAAATTGTAAGATAGACACTGACTGTAAAATAGACAATAATATAGAATGTAGCATAGATGTAAATATTTTTGATGTAGCTAAAACAATTAAATTTACTGGAGTAGAAATAGATAGTTTAGAGAACGTAGAGATTGAAGAAATAATGAATGATGATCCTAAGATCCTTAATTTGAAAAATGATTTCTTGCAGTACCTTTGGAAGATTTGTTTGACTCTAATGACACAGCTAGGAAACCCAAGATGGAACCTCTGAGAGCTGACATAGAGGAGGTTAACATAGGGACTAAGGATAAACCATAACTCATAAAAATATCAAAAGCCTTACCCCCAGAGGAAAAGGTTAAATAGATCGATCTGTTTAAAGAGTTCCAGGATGTATTTGCCTGGAGTTATGAAGTCTTAAAATCTTATGACACCAGCATAATCCAACACAAAATACCTCTAAAAGAAGATCATAAACTTTTCAAACTGAACTTAGGATGATAAACCCAGTTCTTATGCCATCCATAAAGAAATAGGTTAAAAGAATTTTTGATGTGTTGGGTGTGGAGCCTGATTATCTTTTGTATTCAAATGTATCACCGCATTGGACCCTAGTTTGTAATGGGGCAGCAACTCCGCCTGTAAAATATTCGCTGCAGGGGGGGTCTAGGAGGGGCAGCTGCGACTTTTGGGAGCCCCCCCATGGCGGGGGGTTTCGGGGGTAGCGCCCCTGAAGCTAAGAATAGATGTAAAATTTCCTTGTAAAAGTATAGTAATTTGGGCCGTTCATTAGGCAGAGATCTGAGGGTAGAAGTTATGTTTAATTTAGGGGTTTTTTTCCCTAGAAGGCGACCCCTCACTATATATGAGGGAATTGTATTGTGTCTATGTATATCTGTATTCTGGGTGAGGAAGAGAGAGGAGATTGAGAGCGAAGAGGGAGTTACAGTGGATCTGTTGTAGGTTGTATCTCTTTAGCTTGCTAGATAATATAATAAAATAAGGACTGGCTGTTTCTCCGTGGATGTAGCCCAAACTGGGTGAACCACGTATATCTATGTCTCTCTTGTTTTGTGCATTTTCTATGTTTATATTTCTGCAATATTTTATGTGTTCCATTGTTATGTAATATATAATTTTCTAACATGATGCCCAAATAATAGCCCCTACTAGATACTTAGACTGGATTTCAAACTTAGTTACAACTAGGAAAAAGACAGGTGAAATTAGACTTTGTGTAGATTTTATAAATTTAAACAAGGTCTCATTAGAATATAACTATCCTCTACCGAAAATGGACCATATACTGCAAAGGGTATTAGGCTCATCTAGGATTTCACTGTTAGATGGATTCTCTAGGTATAACTAGGTCTTAGTCCAACCTGAGGACCAAGACAAAACTGTGTTTATTACTCCTTGGGGTACCTTCATGTACTTGAAGATGCCCTTTGGATTAATGAATGCAGGTGCCACATTTCAAAGAGCTATGGATATAGCTTTTTCTAAGGAGACATGATTTCTTAGTAGTATACCAATATGACATCACAGTCTTCTCTAAATCTGACAATGAACACTCAGATCACCTGAGAAGAGTATTTATCAAATGTAGAAAAATTGGGATTTCTTTAAATCCCAAGAAAACACTCTTTTTTCCAGAGGAGGGAAAATTGTTGGGGCATATCATATCTAAAGGTGGGATCAGAATAGGTCCTGCAAGAATAGAGGCCATTTTGACCATTACCCATCCTAGAAACATTAGAGAGTTACAGTCATTTCTAGGCAAGATAAACTTCCTTAGGAGATCCATTTCAAACCTTGCAGAACTGATTAGAGAGTTAAATAACATGCTAAGAAAGGACTGAGCACTTAAATGGACAGTGGAGGCCAAACAATCCTTTGAAGCCATCAAGGAAGCCTTAAATAAGCCGCTAGACCCAATAAGTCCTGATTTTAACAAGGATTTTATAATTTTTTCTTTTGCTTCAAAGCACACCATTGCAGCAGTCTTGCTGCAAAAGAACAACCAATGGAATTTTTTAGTAAATTCTTAAGAGATGCCACACTAAAATACAATATCATGGAAAAAAAATCATTAGCCTTAGTAAAGGTTATCAAAGACTTCAGAGTATACATTCTGTATTCTCACATTATTGCTTATGTTCCAAATTCTGTAGTTAAGGAAATTTTGACACAAAATGGGCCTAAAGGGAAAAGAGGCAAGTGGATTGCCACAATATTGGAATATAACATAGAGATAAAGCCAACTAAGCTTATCAAAGGCCAAGGTTTAGCCAAACTCATGGCTGAATCGAACTGTTAGGCCCTTGGTATAAACTTTATTAGTGCCCTTGATGATCAGGAAGAGATGGAGACTCCATTGATCAGTGAGCCTTTTACTGATTCACCTTGGTATGCAGATATTATATTTTGATTACAAAATTTACAAGCTCCTCCTAGTTTGACAAGAGCTAAAGCTAGATTTTTGAAGAAGAAGTCATTAAAATATTGTATTATAGATAATGCATTGTTTTGGAAAGACAGTAGTGGTATTGTTTTGAATTGTTTATTGAAAAATGAAGCTGATAAAATCATGCAAGAGTTTCATGCAGGGGATTGTGGAGGACACTTATACTGGAAAGCCACTGTTGACAAAATCCTGAGGCCTGGTTTCTACTAGCCCACTTTGTTTGCAAATGTTAGGAAACATGTGACCTCCTGTCATCAATGCCAGATATTTGAGGGAAAAAGAAAAATTTTACCCTCGCCTGTTAAACCAATTTCCTCTAAGATGCCATTTCAACAATGGGGGTTAGACTTCATTGGATAAATACACCCAGCCTCCTTAGCTCAGTGTAAGTGTATTCTAACATCCAAAGACTATTTTACCAAATGGATAGAGGCCATACCTTCTAGCCAAGCCACAAACACTGTCATAATCTCCTTCATAGAGAGTAATATCTTGTCAAGATTTGGATGTCCCCAGAAGCTCATTACTGATAATGCAACTACCTTTAAATCCAAGAGAATGATAGATTTCTATAACAAGTACCACATCACCCTTGGCCATTGCACAACCTATTACCTCAAGGTAATGGAATAGCAGAGTCATCCAACAAAATCTTGGTCAATATTATTAAAAAATTGCTGGAAGATAAAAAAAAAAAGACATGGAACAAGAAGTTAGTCAATGCCTTATGGGAAAATAGACTGACTACTAAGAAGTCCATTGGAACATCACCCTATCAGCTGGTTTATGGGATGGATGCAGTTTTCCCATCATCCTTGAGAGTGTTAGTGATGAAGATCATCCAGGAATTAGAGGTGGAACCAAATGATATTCATAGAAGAATAAATCAGACCATACACCTGCAGTAGACCAAAGAAGAAGTATATGTAAAATCACAAGTAATCCAGGAAAATATCAAGAAAGTATTTGATAAAAAGACTAAGGCAAATGATTTTTACATAGGAGATAAATTCCTTAAGTGGGATTCAAGGAGAGAAGACAAAGTCAAGCATGGAAAATTTAATTTTTTGTGGCAAGGACCTTATGTCATTTATGGCTACAGAGGCAACAATGCCTTTTTCTTGAGAAATATAGATGGATCAGATCTACTAGGATGACCTGTTAATGGTAGAATGTTGAAGCATTATTTTTCCACTAACTCACAATAGTTCACTTTACTTTTCATCATTGTACATAACATTGGAGAGTGTGGATTGGATTGGATGGTAATCCTTTGAAGTTGAAGCCCGGAGAGAAGGCCCTAAGCTTTGAAGGATTCACTATCATAAGTATCAATAAGGCAGAATCACAGAAGGACAGTTCACAAGGTAACGACAAACACAATTAAAAGGCTACTGATCTTCATAGTTCTTGACATTTCACCAAAAAATGCCATCCCCATGTGGAGCCACTATTAGAGTCATATAGTGATAGGATTCATAATTTTGAATTGGCTGATGTTAACTCTTGTAATATTGTTCATACATTTTCTTTCTGCAAAAGTTTTCCATAATAAAATTAAAAAATGTAAAGAGGGTATGTCCTAAAAGAAATATGAAAGGACAAGAAAAATAAGAAAAGATCAAAAAATGAAAAAATAAGAACCCCAAACATAAAACATATCATGAAAGTGTGCAAGTCCAAGTGCCACTAATTTTTACTATTAATGCCTTAAATAATGGTTGTGTGCAGCTTGTCCTATATGCCACAACCCATGATAGTCAATTTATTTAATCTTGACTATTTCATGCTTTGAATTTCATGTTTATAGTTAGAGAATAAAAATCTGACCAAAGAGTTTAATCTTGGTAGATCATTAGATAGGTAGAGAAATAAAAGGAGCTCATCAGTTTAATTTGAGCCCTTGGAAGATATAAGGTTAGAAGTATTTATTTTTTTTTATAAAAGAAAAGGAAAGAAAAAGGTTTTCTAGCTTAAGTGCACCCACCAAAGTGAAGAAAAAATGTTAGGGTAGGTAAAAGGGTAAGTAAAGAAAGGTTGCAGAAATACAAGTCATTTGGAGCATAAGCACTACTATCATACTTAACTATGTGTTTCAAGTGTGTAGGAGCAATTATCAATGAAAAAAGCATGCTCATAAGCCGATTTCCCTAACTCCCCTTTCATTGCATTTCACCCCCACTATATACTCACTAATTTCCCTTTTACCCCTTCATGGCTTATGAAAACCCCTTCCCCCTCATTTTTACTCCTACCTCTTAGTTTCACACATTTCCCTAGTCAATTACTCCTAAAATCCATTCCCCTAAGTGTGAAACCCCTTCCCCCCCTTTTAAAATCATGTTTTCACTTCAATAATTACCCAAAACCCATCTAAACCTTTTATCCTAACTCTAAAAGCCCCCTGCCTCACTAACTCCGCCACTTAACCATTTTACCGACTAAACTTGAGTTTAACCAGCCACCCTGGTGAGGTAAAATAACCCCTCTACCCCTAAAACACTGCAGTTTAATTAATCCACACTAAAAAATGACTTAATTACTCTAAACCATAATTAAAACCCATGGGTCCCGCTAACCTCCACCCCATCACCCGACTACGCAACTTTCCCACTCAATGGTCATTTGATCATCAACCCCCAGATCCAACGACCATCGTCCATATCGCGCTCGCGTGATGTCCAACCTTTAATGGTCCAAGAGCACGTGATATGGGCAGTTTTGCTCTGGGCCCATTTGCCAACGTGTCGGCTTTTGGCATGGATCGTGTTCCCCTGACAAAATACTACCCTACCCCCATAAGCAGTGCAATGACATCCAAAACCACCTCCCTTCCAAAATGAAAACCAACACTATTCATAAAACATTTTTTCCCTGCCATTTTTCCAACCATTCGCGATTAAAAGCCTTCTAACCCCCATTTTCACCCTTTTTCTCTCAAACCGCACTATTGAACCCCTAAAGCACCTACACCTTCCAAACTTTTGCGACTAGCTATCAACTATCAAAGCCTTTCGATGCCACCACTGCACACCATCCTAGCTATTGAAGCCCTCTGCAAACCCCAATTGAAAAACAGTTGTAGCCCCAACTGTAAATTCCATGTATTTGAACAAGAGCCAAGAATTACCCTGTCTTTAAAGAAAGAACATTAAATTCTTAAAATAATTGAAAGAATTTGATTAATTTCAATTTAATTGAGAGTCTCCCATTCCTAAAATACCAGAACCCCAACCTGCAAACTGCTCATACCCTACCTTGGTTATTCAATTACTGAAATTTCACTCCCAAAGCCATATAAAGCCTAATTTTCCACATTTTATCACAAATATGGCTGCTCCAACCTATCTGGATGTTAGACTAGTGACAACCCCTCATTTAGACATTGACCATTTGGCCCTAACAGACAGGGATTTTCAAATCAAATACACAGTCACCCAAGGCAACCATCTGAGAATCAATTATTGGGCTAAGGATAGGTTCCTAAACCATGCTGATGACATAAAACTTTGGGAATAAAGTTTTCCCAAGTATACATTCCCAGAAGTCCATCCATTCCTAGGCATAGTACATTTTTTCCATGCCTATTATGTTCCAAGCCATAGGGCTATTGAGGCACCAAACCATGAAATATTATTCACTATCACTGCTGAATCCATCAACCAGATGTTGTAAATCCATTCTACTCCTAATATGTCTCCTTTGTCCATTGCAAACCTATTAGACCTTTACATCACATTGGACCCAGCCAAGATCAAACAAATATTTCAGAATTTCATCATTGAGGAGTGCCATACTCCTAAAGGCATTCCACCTTATGTTTTTGCTATTTTTTTAGAGACTGGCAAGAGAATAATCACCATGATCTCGAGCATCCTAGGATTCACATCAGACGAGTTTGTGGATGGGATAATCATGGCCTTCTTGTCCATTTTCACTCCAGTCCAACCTCCTACCATTAAGTATTATTATGCCCAGTTCATTGTAGATAAACTGCATGAACAATTCAATAGATTGCCCACTGAAAGAGTCTTCAAATACTCTTCAATGCTATTTCATATGTTTATGTATTATCAGACAGATAAATTCCCAATGAAGATTCAGAAAAAAAATACGACGGGAATGGAAATATCAGTCATCTACTAGACACCCTTGGTCTAGAGGTATAACACAACATTCACTTACAAAGACTTCATAGATTATTTTGTTCACCCTGTCATAAACATTTCAACTTCTAGCACTCAACCTAGAATTAGTACTGAGATCAAGAGAGTACTACAACTGGCAAAGAATAGCAGAGTAGGAGAGTGGTACCTCTACCAGAATCATATTGAAATCAATATCTATGGCTGTAAGTTACCCCCCTACAAATTACCTAAGTATCTCCCAATGAGAATATTTTCCCTTGAATACTTCAGGAAAATCATAAGTGCAGATGAAGTCAAATTCCTAGCTACTAGGAAGAAGACACAATTTAAGATGAAAAACCAAATGGGACCTTTCATCTACAACACTAGAGAAGATGGACCTGAGGCTGATAAGATGCTTCAAGACATGAAATTCCAGCATAGTTTCATTTGGAATTATGACCCTCATGGGGTTATAAACAAGCTTAGAAAAAAGGTCAAGCTGGGACCTTACATCCACTACCCAAGACCTGACATTGAACAATATGCTAATCAGTTAGAATGGGTAGAGAACACATTGATAGATATGGACATCACAGTGGTGGATGTGGAGAACACCATGATTGACTTGGAGAAACAATTTGACCAAATCTCTTTCTTGCATGTCCCAGAGTTGGAAGAGACAATGAATATCCCTCCCATCATTTAGACTCCTGTCAATGAGGAGAAGAATCCCAAAAGAAACAGGGAGGAAGCATCAAGCTCTGCCATGGAGACCACTGATCAACAGTTCCAACTAAGAAAAAGGCCCAAATTGACTCCTGTGTCTGAACAGGAGGAAAACATTGCATCAGAAGACATCATTGACACTGAGGTAATGGGGAAGAGTAGTAAACAGACGACAGAGACAACTACATCAGCCATCTACTTCCAACACATAGATCATACAAAGACAGAAGAGTGTGGAGGTGTATTCCTTTGTGAGGCTAGTTGACAAGGAAGTAGATATCAAGGAAAGATTCAAGGAGATTAAAATGAGGAATGAAAAGCTCAAGGTAGACACTTATGCCAAGTAATTGAAGATGACACCACCGAATCAAAATAGATTGATGTCATCTTTTAACATCAAAGAAGGAAAGATGCAGGTGTCTTTCCTACAACCTACTATACAACAGCCTAAAACCATAGTAGACTACAAGAAGACCAAATTTGAAGTCTTAGCCAGGGATAGATCAAATAAAATTTCACAAGCAGGCTGGAGAGATGATCTACTCCACCCTCACAACAAAAGTATTGGTAGCATTCAAGGTCAAGGACTCATTAGACAATGTGACATCCCAGTACAAACTGGAAAAAGCATATTCTAGTGCCAAAGACATAAGGATCAAATCCTTAGAAGACATGATCATTGAGCTGGGCCATGATCCAAAGGACATCAAGGCTACTGAATAGTTAATTAAGAACAAAAATGAAGACATTGCAACCCTTAAGAAACAGCTCAAGCTGCCTCAGTCATAACACCCTCAAACAAAAGAAGTCATAGAAAGAAAAAGAAATCATGAAGAGATTATGGACTTGGTACTGCAACTCAATGACCAGTTGAAGGAAATGGAAAAGGAACTAGATAGCTTGATCTAGCTCAAAAATGCTAGTCTAGACAGTGCTCCTCCAACTGTCATTCCTACAGTGACCACAGTTTTTCCTTCCACATTGGTTGTAGCATTAGCTCCCATTGGTCCAATGGCCATTGCATTGTCGGCATCAACAATAACTACATCAACAACGACATCAACAACAACAGGTACCACAGGTGATGAAGAAAATTGGTTGTTCAAGGCAATGGAAGAAATGTCCATTCAGACCAATGAAATGAACAAGTTAAAAGAGAAACTTACCAGCCTGGAGACAGATTGCAGGTTAGCCCAAATCATGCATAAATAATAACAACAAAAGACTACCAGAATGAATGAGAGAGTGAAAAGCATAGAGAAAGAGTTAACACTGGGTGAGCCTTTGGGAAAGGCCAAACAATTATTATGGGCCAATACCATTGACTCTGCCAATGACATTTGGCCATCTATCCAAGTCATTTTTGAGAAGATAGACTTAATCAAATAAGCCACAAAAGCCATCTAGAATGTCAAAGAAGAGCTTGGAGAAATGCTAGAGGAAGCAGTAAGAATTATTCAATTCCTCAACTCCAAGAAAAAATATGAGCTACAAGAACTTGACATACCTGACAGGACAAGTACCATTTTGGAAGACAAGAGGGTCCTAGCCAAGAGAAATTTAATGTTAAATTTAGAAGATAAGTGTCAAACCATGCAACTAGCCATTGATAGGTTTATGACCAAGTTTGAGCTTTTGAGAGAAAGGGGACTACCTAGTCCCTTAGTCATAAATGATAAATTTTTGACATAGGAGGACTACAACAAGAAAATTAGAGAAGTAGCCAGAGAACAAGCAAATAACTCATCAATGAGCGGTATACCAACTAGTAGAGTATTATACCAGACTTTTGAAAATCTGTTTTACCTCCAGCATGAGGTGAAACACTTCTTTATTAATAAGCCTACTTTTTCCAAATATACAGAGGCTGATGAAATATATAGGAAAATTCTCAACATCCAATTACTATATGAAGAAACATGGAAAAAGCTTTATGATTTACTGTAGTAAAATCACAGTAAAAATATAAGTGTACAGTAAAAATTAAATGAGCATGGTAAAAGGATGAAGACAGGTTAGCACAGTCAAAGTGTATCAAGTGAAATCTTAAAGTAAAACAGAGCATCCAGCATGAAAGCCAAACAACCTAGCAGCATCAAGGGCTAAAAATCAAAGTCTACAACGAACAGAACCAAAATAAAAGGGACATCATGAAATAGTTCAATAGTTGTCTCTATCTTCTTGCAAGAAGATATTTTCCTTTTCCTAGATTAATTCTCAAATTATTTTGAGATATTTTGTAACAAAATTTTTGTATAAATACTTCACCATTCAAAGTATTTGGGGTGGATTATTTTACATTTATATAATTATTGTGATCTTGAACCTAAGGGTGATTGTACCATTTTCAATTCAACAGACTGGAGCAAGTAATAAAAGCATTTCGCTACAGGATTCGTGAGATGAGCCATTTGCAGTGACGTACTTTATTTGTGTGATTGCTTTACCTTTCTTATGTGTCTTCATAATCTTAAATGTGTTCTAAAATCTAAATGAATTAACTAGAAATATCACTTAGAATTTCTTTAATTACACTCTTTTTTGCAAAGTAATTTGTTTACATGTTTTCTTCTGATACCCGGATTTGAGAGCCCTTAATTTCTCTCCCATCCCAGTTGACTTCTTTCATTTATTCCAGAGTCCAGCCTAGGGAACCTTAATTTCTCCCTAGATTCGATTTCAAGCCATTCACCATTTAACCTATGAGATTTGCAGTAACTCATCTATCTTGCCCTATAGACACTATTTTTAGAACTAAATCCAGTCTTGTTTGTCAGACATCTGACTCCATAGCCTAATGGTATAAGCCAAAACTCTGTCCATCTAAGTAAAGTGATCCCACCACCAAATTTTCAAAAAAGAACCAAGTGAAAGTAAAAACTAGCCTGAAATCACCTTAACTAAAGCACAGTTAAGTTTTAAAGAGAGAGCCCTCTCTGAGCATCAGGAAGGCCAGGTCCTGATCTCCAAAAGTTTTTTGTGGTTACATTTGGTTTTTATTTCTTCTTACTTAAAAATAATTATCAAAGTGATAACACCCATAAGAATGAAATATGCCTCCGTCGGAAGTGTCACTATCGGTCGAAGCCTCTTGCTTCTTTTTATTTTCCTACAATGCTTTCCATTCCTTCCATGGTTCCTTCATGCCAGATGTGGAAGCACCCTTTCTCCCCACTGACCATGCGCTCTTCTTGGGTTGTAGTTTTTCCCTCTGAGTCTTCAATCTCCCTCTCGAACTTGACTCCATCTGAGCCTATTGATCTTGGAATTTCTTGGAAAAGTGTACTTCCTTCTCAGGAACCTGCACCTGCTGCTTTCAAGCCTGCAACTAGACCTGCACCTGCTCCTACTCCTTTGGAACCTAGACCTACCCCTACTTCTTTATATGATCCTCAATTTTTCCCATCAACCTGTAGAGACCATTCTCCCTGACTCCAAGCACCATCCCATTAGACTTAGAGCCTCTAGTCTTGAGTCTTTCCTTACAATCTTGGAACAAGACCTCAAAACCCTTCCTATCCATCATCAAGATAGAGAGCTCATTATACTTGAGTCTTGGTAAAAATAGTACATCCTGGACCTGCAACATATGTCCTATCTCTAACTTGAATGGAACCACACCTGGTCTTTAGATCTCCAATTGACTCTTGTCACCCAACACCATATGCAACTTCAAGTCCCATTCAACGAGAGTCTCAAAAACATCTTGTGACCCTATCATATGCTTCATCGCACCCCTATCCATGTACCATCCATCCTCTTTGATAATACTTTCTGAGAAATGAGAAATTAGTGATAGCGCATCCTCTTCTTCTTCCATATTTTCTTGATGGGAAATAAGGGAGTCCTGCTTCGCTTTTTTCTTCTCATCATCTCCTTTCTTATTCAGACATCTTGATGCATAATGACCCATCATTCCACAGTGAAAACACTCGATTTTACTCAAGTACTTCCACTTACCTTTCATTTTTTTTGAAAGTGCCACGTCCTCATCTACCTTCCTAGAAGGATGAAGATCCTTGTCTCGCAACTCTTCCTGAATGAAGTCGTCCCATAGTCTATTCCAATCTGGAAGCTTCTCTCTGGCAACAATTCCTTTGATGAAAGGTTTCCATTCCTCGGCGAACCCTAAGGAAATCCTTACCATATTTTCATATGAAACTTTGACCCCGATGGTAGCAAGCTCATCTCGAACCCGAGATATCTTTGTTAGATACGAAGTCATTCTTTCACCCTTTATCATCTTGGTGGATTTCAACTTATCCTCCAGTACTAACACCTGGTTCTCATTCTTGTTCTAAAACAAATTCTGAAGATTCATCCACATCTCATGTGCTTGGTTCTTCCTTGACACATGAGGTATCAAGGGATCCTTCACACCATCAAGGATGATCAACCTCGCTTTCGTATCCAAGTCTTCCCGTATTTCCAACTCCTTAGAGTCTGATGGCTTCTTGATCTCTTTCTAGACAAAAACCCATAGCTTGTTGACCTGCAATACCAACTTGATCCTTTCTTTCCAAGTAGTGTAGTTGGATAACCCTTCCAACTTGTCTTCATACCAAAGATCAACCTACAACTTCGACATTGTAGTGACTCCTTCACTCACAATGTGACAAACTCCCTCTCATGTTGTACTTTGTTGTGAAAAGTATGATTTACTAGCTTTCAAAGTAGCTCATATATGCTTTGATACCATGTTGAAATTTTGTGACCTTGGATCTAGGTTAAATTATTAAATCAATGATGCTACCAAACCAAGATTCTCAACCATAAACTACTTTGCATAGTGGAAAATCTAAAGTTGTAAATCATACAATGCACAATGAACACAATTTTAAACAAAATTGTACAATGATGTACAATCACCAATCTTTGTTATATTAATCCAAACTGATAAATATAACAGTCTATGGTTACAAGATACAATGACAAACTTGGTTGCAGTGCTTCTTGTCGTATCTTGTCCTGGCGGTACATTGCACCCATTCTTCTCACTAGTAGTTCCTTAGTCCATCAATGCCACTACACATCGAGACTTTAGGAGGGCTTCCCTCTAACACTGTTTCACTTCCTTCTACACGGTGTACTTAGGCTGATCTAATCTAGTCCTCTTGGCTAGCCAATGCCCGAGCTCCAATCTTCCAGGCTAGTATCAAGTTTCGTCCATCAAAGTGTTTCACTTTTCCATTGTCGTTCACCCAACCTTCAGCTGCTCTTTGTCCTTCAAGATTGCTTGTCAATGGCTCCTTTTGGTGGTTAATCACGCTGCCCTCCACCAGCTCTATGAATCCCAATCTACCACTATTAGATCTACACCTAAGAGGATACTTTCACTCCACAATACGTATTCTACTTAGCTCCAACAATCACCAACAAATGTGATCCAATTCTCATCAACAAATTGTGGCCCAACACATACCAGATGTTGTTGTTCTGACTTGCTGCAATGCTGCAATTCTAGGACTGGTTAGGACACTGACGATAGTCCCTAACTACCCAAAAAACTAGCCCAAAATTTCTTCTTATTGCTATAGATGTCCTCCCATATTAGGCTTCCCTTCACGCTACTCATTTAGGGCAGTTGCAAGACCAATACATAGACCTTCCTCCGTAAGACAACTATAGCACCCTACAGGACCCTATCTAGGCCTGTGATAACCTCTTAGGAGGACTGTCCACCCTCTAGCAAGCCTCCAAACTACCTCGTTGTCCTTGCCTTAGCTGCGACCTATAAGAACAATGCCTCAACCCTCCCAACAACAATTATGTCCTCAAAAATGACTCCTGAAATAGCCCATAAACCCTTGTTTTTCCTTCCTTCTCTTGTTGTGGCTAGGGCACAGAAATATCCTTCTCCAACGATTCCTTTTGTAAGGTATGCATTGCACTTGATAGATGCCTTAAATGAAATCAATATGCCTTGTATTTATACAAATACAATTGCTCAACGTCACATTTGAAGTGACACTTGTCAAGTCCCACTACTTGGTAATTAATTAATTATGTCAACTTCAAAAATTCATATCTCTCAAATGACAACTTGGATTCAGATGATTTTCAATGCGTTCAAATTTTCTTTCCAAGTGCTACCATCCTGATTCATCACATGCCATGTAACCATCATGGTTCTGCCCCGAAAACACGATCGGTGCAAAAACTCATTTCTTGGGTTTTAAGTCCACAAGCTGCCCTTGTGGTGATTTTTCCTCCAACTTGTGAACCCTTGGGGCATGGAGTACCTCTCAAGCTACAAAATTCAACAAGAATCTCATGGCCTACACACTCATCAATAGTTGGGTCTATGAAAGGTATGGGAAAGTTGTCTTTGGGACAAGATTTGTTCATATCATGAAATTTTGTGCAGACATGAATGGTTCCTTGTTTATTTAGGATAGGAACAAGATTGGACACCCATGTGGTGTATTCAATAGGGTAAATAAAACCAACCTACTTGAGCTTATTGATTTTGTCTTTGATAGCATCATGCTTGGAAGGATGGATAGGCCTTTTATTTTGGTGGAGAGGGATGGCATCAGGCCAAGTTTCAATGTGATTTTCAACAATGGTGGGATCGAGTCTGTGCATCTTAGAATAAGACCAGGAAAAAACAGTACAAAATTATTTGAATAACTTAGTGTAAGCATCAATTTATTCTGGGGGGCATTTTTCTCCCAAGGTGATATTTTCTTCGATCCTTGGTTTATTCGAAATGTTAATTTTGATGGTAGGAGAGATGTTAGCAATATTTTCTTCCTCGAAAGCATCTGGTGTAGGAATGGGGTTTTGAACCAGTCGATCTCACCATGGATGAATTGTTTGGACTCCACAACGTATTGATCTTTGGTTTCCTATGGAAGGAAGTACACTTGATGGTGCATATTATCCCAAGGATAATTAGGGGTGTTAATGGCTTCCATGATGTCTTCATCTCAATGAAATATGAGAGGAAGGGAGGAAGAGAGACCACGTGACTAAGAGGAGATACCTAAGGCATCTTCAAGAGAGACAAGGTTCACATGTGCATCATTAACAAGGGGAGATGCAACATCTACCGATGTTGAGACCCAAGTATTCTCCGAAGAAGGTTCGACATAATCACAATATTAAACATCAATATTGTCCTAATAGATGGATGGATGATGATAGGTAGAGAATAGGGGTGGAACTACTATCATCTTGACATTAGGAGGGGGAATCACAAAGGTGTGTTTGGAAACCTCCTGTCCTAGCACAATAGTGGGACTAGAACATGCAGGTCGAGGAGAAGCAAAATCACTACGGGCGACATCTAACTCACGAATCACCTGAAGCTTATCGCAAAAATATTTGAGACAGGGATAGTGATGCGAATATTAGCCATAATTATGAGACAAAGAACAAGGGTGATTTGTGTGCAAGGATTTGTTCTTCTTAGCTTACTCGGGTAAGGTGACATAGACTTCAAGAATGTTAGATTCAAGAAAGGTATCAGACACCATATTCTTGATACGAGGGAGCTCAGGACAATTATTTGTGGCATGCCCAACAACATCCCACAAAGCGCATGGAGGAGAAAGCTTTGGTGGTTTTGGAGGAACTAGAGTGTTTTGGGGTGCCTTATCTTTGGGTCCCTTTTTCTGAGCTTTGTCCCACTCACTAGATGCTTTCACAACAGGATTGGCTTCCTATTAAGGTTGTTATGGAAATAAAGCAAAGGAAGGGGTAGGAAAAACTAGTTGAACCAGGGTCAAAGCTGTGTAAGGTTTGAGTTTATTAGGAGAAGCGTTTGCAGGAGGATCAATGTACCATATTAGGATCCCCAAGGTAATGTTAGGAAGACTCAACATAGCCACACCATGGGTAGAAAATATTCTTGGTGGTGGGAATAAGAAAGCTATTTGTCCAAAAGGGTAATGACTTGGGGGAGCTGCTTCCGAATGGTTAAGACTCGTGGGAAAAATGATAGGCTGAAAATGGTCAAGAGAGATACTAGTAGAAGGAAATTTTCCCAGAGGAATTGCTGCTAAAGGTTGATTGGAGTTGGGAGCAAGAGGTTGCAGAGGATCTGGCTAATATGAAGGCATACTAGACCACTTTTTGGTAGTCCATGATGCCTAAAGCATGCAAACACTAGATGAGCTAGGCTCAGAAGGGATAGATGGTGGGCCATAATAAGCCCCAAGAAACGTGGAATATTTTAGACTCTAGGAGATGCATCGGTAAGGGGAATGACAATATTATTTCCAGTTAATGATGAGATAGTGGTCTGAGGAGATGTGTGAGACTGAGGTTCATAGTAAGCTAGCTGATCGATAGTGATAATCTTTCCATTGTGAGGAAAGCACATCTTGTGAAAGACAATAGATGCGACAATAGACATGGCATATGTGTAACTATGACCCAACAAGATGTTATAATCTAATGGGGCATCAATGACTTTGATACCAATCAAGAGAGTGTTTCCAGTAACAGTAATGGGACATTTACAATACAAACCAACGATCTTCGAAGGTGATTGTCCCAAGCACAAAGATTAATATTGGATGGGGATAGGTCAGGGAACCAAGTTGGTTCGAAACACTAGTGACCATCATATAGGTGGAGGCCCCTTTGTCTATAATACATCGTTGAACTGTGGCATTCTTTATGGAGACTACTATTTTAAAAGCAATTGAGGAAGGAAGGGTTGGATGTTCTTCTTTGTCAATGTAAAATAGAATCATCAGAGGGATCCACGATGCCTAAAGCATATAATAGATCTTTTTGCTGGGATGAGAACATGTGGAGGACTTCCATCATTTAAATCGTAGAAGGAGACCGTGCCAAGTCATCTACTATGCTATAGGTATGGGTGGTTCTGGAAGAAGAAGAATTTCTACATAATGGACCTTTGAGGATATTGGAGGGAACCTCTAATTTAGGTAGAGGCATATGTAAGGTCCCATTTGGTGATGCAAGAGGCTCAGTGGAAACTTTGGGTTAGGTACCAGTTGTTGACTTGGAAAGGGGTTTATCATACTCACATGACCAAGTCAAAAGTTTAACTTGTTCGATGTTGACTTTATCAGACTTCATCATGAGGATCTAGTAATTGTTCAGGCCATATTGTGGAGTTGGAGGAGCTGCATTACCATGTGTGGGTTGGGAAGCTAGATATCCCTGATGGGGAAAAGGATTTGTAAGCACAACCGAGTGTGATGAAGCAAGAGGTGGAGGAGGTGGATCAATAGGATAAGGTCCTCTAGAAGTAGTTTCTTAAGCTTCCCATGCTTGGTGCATCTAAGGTAAAAGGGGACACTCACGGATATAATGGCCAAATACTTCGCAACACGCACAAGGTTTATTCATACGAAGAGCCTTGTTTTTCTTGGGTTGATTGCTATGTTTTTGGGTTACAGGAGTAGGTTGGTCACCCTTAGGGGAATTGGTGGTGGACCATGGTTTCCTTGGTTACCTTGAGATGGTTGGTTCTAGTTACTCTTCCCCTTATTCTTTCGCTTGCGGTTGGGGAGACTGGTTGCACTCTGCTAAGCATATACTTGACCTTGAGGAGGCGGTTGTTGTTGTGGAAGAGGTGGAGGAGGCATGGGAGTTTGAGGCACTAGTGTCGGAGGTGTTGAAGTGTTGGATAATGTGTAAGGATAGAAACAATTGGAGGCATCATTGGGATAACCAGGCGAAGCAAAATATCACCCTGATATCGACTGATGCAGATGGGGATATGTGTATAACGTGCGTGTACCTTGGTTTTTCCATGGGAAGAAGCAAGAGGGTGATGGATGTAAGTGGAACTGGTTCTCCCCAGGGTTGACCATAACTCATATGAGGCTGAGGATATGGTGGAGGTGAAGGGTGTGATAGGTCAATGGCAGAAGTTTGATGGAAAGAGGTAAAGAGTTTCGTACCAGTGTCATATCGAAGGGGTAATTGGATGTATGACAAAAACTCTTTGGCGAGAGTCATGAAGGTGGAATGGGAGGAATTTGGTTGGTCTACATACCATTTGGAACCAACTCTAGTAAGGGTGCATTGGAAAAGATGAAGATGAATGCAGTATTGAATGATAGAATTAGATGAACACCACACATGAAAAGAGCGAACATGATTTGTGGAGTCTTATCCAGGATTACCTTCAAACTTGGAGATGTCAGAAGGAACATTGGTAAGCATAATAGGCCAAATAGGGTCATGTAGAATAGGATCGTTAATGAGCTGGTTGAAATTTGGGAGGCTCAAACCAGTCATATAGGGGAGAAATGGGAGGTTAGTAACCATATCGGTAGAGGTTCCGCATGTGAGGTTACCTTGGTTTCCCGCATCCACGTTGGTTCTTGAAATGGTAGAGGTATGAGGTTGGGAAGATGTAGAATCAAAGGAAGAAATAGAAGAATTAGCATAACCAGAGTGAGAATGAGGACTCAATGGAGGACTAGGAGGATGAACTCTAACTCGACAGGGAGGAGAAAAATTTCCTAAAGGAAATTCGGGGCGAAGATCATGAAGTCTCTGTGACAAACACATAGAGGGAGAAATGATGTCAAGACAAATATTACTTAACTGACTAAAATTTGGTGATAGGAGAAAAACAAAAACAAATAGGAAGAAAACACCTAGTGCAATGGTGCCATATGTAAACTAACTATATTAATATGCTACTCTAATTCAAGAAAATGTGTCCTTTCAAATAAAAATGACCTATAGCCTATAGGTGATATAAATCCTCAAACAGGTCCTAAATATATTGTTTCAAATGGCCTTCCAAAAGAATTCTTACTTGACAAAATCTGATCCCTGCAATCAGAGCTATCCAGAGAATGGTCAGCAGAGAACCGATGGCTACCCAGAACCAATCCTATAGGGTATTTTCCTATGATTGGTCACTACGGTTACCTTGGTCCCATGTTGGTGGTCGAGTCTTGAGATTCTTGGTGATCAACCATTGAATGTGGTTCCCTGCCACGGGATGGGTATCCCTAAGGAGAACCACTCACACGATGACCTAGCCTAATCCCCTATGTATCGAGTTTTTGATGCACTCTAGCTTTGGAAAATGGCATGGTGAAGGATTTTAAACTCCCTAGTTTGTAAACTTATATGTCTCAATGTATGTGATCAATGGGTGTTACTGGAAGCCTATCCCACCAATCCTACAACTAACTACATAGATTGTTTTGGCCCCGGTGCCCAAGTGCGCTTAATCTATGTGTGTGGAATTATTAAGGTGTACTGTTTTAAGTCTTCACTTGGTGATGTTATCCAAGATCATATTCACTTAGGGTGTGTTTGTGTGTGTGAAAATGTTGTGTTAAGTGGATGAGTTAATTGAGCATGTTTTATGATGTGATGTGTTGTTGAAAATAAAGTGCTGAAAAAACTATAAATAATGTTGAAAATGGACATTAAAATGAACAGAAAGTCCAAGCACTCAAACCCGCACCCAAGAAGGCTATCAAGAAAATAAAAACTAGGTGGCAAACAAGCTACTCAAAGACACAATTATGTATAAAGGATATAATGTCTGAGGGATTATGATCTAAAGGCACTAATCTGTTGTAAATGGCGCAGACAAACAACAAATGTTAGAGGTGAAAAATGTTGTAAAGGATACGAAAAGGGCTCAAAAACCTAAGACATTCAAAGGGATCCTAAGAGGGAAGGAAAAACTAAAATATAGAGGGATTAAAATGATCAATAAAACTATCCAAGAGGGCTATAAAATAGTAGAGAAAACCTTAGAAATCAGTGGTTGAAAGTGATGTACCCTAGACTCTTCAACTTATAAAAAATCTTCCTAAATGATGTAGGTGTACTTTAAACCTTAGAGGGATTTTTCCTTCGTCAATGAGAAATTAATAAGAGAATATAGGCCTAGGGGTGGATTAGGAAAGAATATAAACCCTTCCAATTACACACGCAACTCTTGAGTTAAATTATAGACTTATAATTTAACAACATAAATTATCAACCAAAGGTATGTAAACTTGCGAGATGTCATGTGAAATATATGCAGGCTTGATACCTCAAGTGCTTCCTTATTAAGTCAATCACATATACACAACACTAATGCCTCTTTTTTGCATCAACACTTGGAAGAAAATGCTATAGAGTGGATTCACCTCCCTCTATAGCTTTGATATTGTTGATGTTGATCAGAAAAGATAAAAGATCAAACACACAACCAAAAGAAATCAATTTGACAATGGAAAGTTGAAACTGATTAAATGAATCACATAAATCTTAACCATAAATCAATTAATATATGTTGTTGAATCAGAAAAGAGAACACTAGCTATGCAACAACAATATCACTGCATAAACATAATTAAAGGAATATGCTAGTACTACTAATGGAGTTGTGAGTAAAGGGGGCCCTCCCTTACTCACAACCCCTTCAATATTAAAAGGGTTTACTCAGTAGAATGAACAAAACATATAACTTGTATTAATATGGAAAAGATCACAGTATTGTACAATCTGATGAGCTGATCAGCCAACCAATCTCCTTACACATACAATGTAATAGTATTTATACAAGTTTGCAGGCATATGATTTTCCTGAATAAGGAAAAACTACTTATTGAACTATTTACTATTATTACAGGTACAAAATATCAAAAATAGCTCTTTTGAGTCTGATCCATGACTGAAAGAATGGATCAAACTATTTCTCTACATCTACTGGAGCTTTTCCTCATGCAGCCAATCAGAAGCATATTGGAGATCTAGGTGGTTTTGATGATAAATCTCGAGCAGCCAATAGGACATCGTCCATGTAGGTGGATTTCCCCACAAAACCCATGTTCCTATTTGTTATGAGATTAAGTGGAACATAGAAAGCCATCGATTATGTTGTAGGAAATCTAGATAGTTGCCTGAAATCCAAATGGTTGCAGGAAATCTACACCTGCAGAAAATTGTGGAGTGTCTATAGGAAATGGCAGAGCTTCTTTGAATCTGCATAAGACTTCAATTAGTTGACTCAATAATTTCAATAAGGAAACAATTAGCTTAAGGAAATACTTAAGAGTAAGATAAAATGACAATTTTTAAGTTAATTTTCATACCTTAAGCACATAGTACCCTTTTGGCCAAAATCTAGATAATATGATTGAAACAAGTATGAATAGGGGTCAAATAGAGTTCGAAAATGGGAAAAAAATGTCTTGGAAGGCTTTCAAAATTGAGCAAAACTGTGACTCAACATTCCCCCATGCCTAACTTCTTGCATGTCCCTTATGTAAGAAAACTTATGCAACCTCTAAAGAAAAGGATAAATTTTCGCGTTGTGCTACAGCTACTGTAGCCAAATGGTCTAATTGGGCCCTACTGGATTCTACCTAAATCTGGCTTCCATATGTTTCATTCTCCTTCTTCAGGTGATCAATCTGGTTTTGTTTCTTCTTCATGATTAGGGCTGCCTTATGATGCCATTCGTCGTGCTCTTTCTACATGCGTAAATTGTTTTCTTTCAAAGTATCATTCTATTTCTGCAAAGCCCACTTTGACACAGTAAGTTCATGGATGATTTCTTCCAGTTCTTATAGACACTTATTTTTATGAGAAGTTACCTCCACCTCATGTCATCCAAGGGAGGACTGAGGCAAACTAGGCTCCTCCTACCCTTGGATCCTGGAAGCATATTGCTTTTCTGTCAATAAATTTGGTCGATACCACCTTCTCCTTCCGTTTTTCCAAGCTCTGGGGCTTCTTTTTCTTCTTATTAGGTCTACTTGGTGATGTTCCTTCTTCTGCAATTTCCTTTGTGGCCAGCTTTGCAACCTAGCTCCTTGTAACTCTTTTAGTAGGGGTAGAAGAGTTTTTCAATTTAGGCTTCTTCCTTATGAGTTCTCTAGTTACCACTAGTTCTTCATCCTTCTCATTTTCCTTTACCATTAGACCTCGACTTCGTGTCTTTTTTCTTGGATTTTCATTTGACTTTTCTTCCTTAACTTGAGAAGGACTAGAGTCTTTCTCATCTTCCATGAAATGATTTTCTGACAAGAAATCGTCCCATGTTTTTTTTTTCTTCTTCAGAACCTCAGTCTAGATAATTCTTATTAACCCATGGTGGTAGAGGTTTTCCTCTATGTGGGCTACTCTGTCCTTAGCAACAATGGACATTTTAATCAAAGACATCCTTAAGAAATAAGGAAAATGTAAAGTCCTATCTCGGAAGTGCCCGAGAAGGAAAATATGAAACATAAAGGCAAGCTAGAAATGACATTTGCAAGTTATATATTTCTGTAAGAGAAATAGTAGGTACTAATACTTACTCTAGAGGTATTCTTGCAGGATGCCTTTGCTCCAATCGGGGTTTATGTGTTATTTATGGAGGAAGGGCACACAAATTCTTTGTTAAACCATTGATTTTTTAACCAAAGTTCTCCCTCCTGTGGAATATTGTAGGCTTGAGCCACCAACTCCTCCATCAATCGAAATTTGACATTTCCCTCCTGTGCTTTGTTGCCATTAAAGTTAAGAGCGAAGGATTTGGTCACTTCTAAATTATTCCCACAAAATTTCTGAAACAGGGGCAACCACCTTGATTTTTCCAACCTAGATTTTCATTTGGGCTCAGCATCTAACAGTTCAGAGCCTTGTGGTTCAATCCCAACAGGGGAACATAGTTGAGACATGGTTAGGAGAGGAGGAAACATAGCTAATTCGGCTCACAATGATGCCTCCTAGCCTTTGCAAAAACTTGACAGTGGGATTTAATTTTCGAAGTATTAAGGAAGTATGGAAATTTTGAAGAAAGGATGCCATTCATGATCATGATTAACATCGTGATCTGAACTACATAATGGATATCGAAAATATCAGCAAAGGATATGTTAGAGTTATGATAGGTGGACATGGAACTCCATTTATGACGTAGCAGTCATGGCTGCATGTTTCCACAAAGGGTACCATGGCTTGAGATCATGAAAATTTTAAAAAGATTAAAGCATCATTACCTTTCACTTTAAGCATCCTATTACCAACTGTACCTTACCAATCTTACCTCCCAATGATCTGGTCCTTTGATGACAATTGTCATTGTCTTCGAAATGATAACACACCTTAGCATTATATAATTCATGTATACATTAAACATGATAGGTTATAAACATTATTACATAATTCGTGATCTTAACCAATAATAAATTAACAATACTTTATCGAATAAGCTAATTTTTTGTTTGTACTTTCAGGAAATCGTTGGTGTGCTACAAGAATTGTTTTGTCTGCACAATTTTTGAATGTTTTGCAAGAAATTCTTCTATAGAAGACAAACCAATTTCTTCCCATTTTTGTACAATTCATTGCACATGAATGAAGGTGTTGATGTCGAATGTTCAATGAGCTCATTGGATTACTAACCATTAAGGTCAACTGTTAACCAATGTGAGGCCCACCACCATTAATGAGAGTGAGGAACAAGGTACCTTGATGCATCCTATCAGGTGTGAATTTATGAGCTGGTGTTGAACCCCCTGTAGGATCCAACAATCAAGGAGCCATGATTATTCCCCATTTTTGTTGGCGAGATAACCTGTCATTAAGGCATACAAGCTTCAAGGCATCATAAGGCTCTTGATCTTTGGCCCAGATAATTTGCTGATGTTGATGGGCCAAGATTTTTGGAATCAGGGCCTTAAAGAATCCCACATCAATCCAACACGGGAAATCCAAAGATTAGTTGAAAAATAAAATTTATTCTAAGGATCCAAAGGATATACTATCTTGTTATTTTAACGAGCCCAACGTAGTTCATGCTCGTCAGCTTTCAATTTTAGAGAGTCTGAAATACTCAAAAAGAAGACTCCAAGTGGGCTCCTTTTCCGTAATTAGTCCATTGGGCCAAGAAAAAGGAATAAAACTATACCCAATAGACATTCCTCTCATAGTTTACTTGATCCAGATTTAAACAGGAACACAACAAATTACAGAGATAACCATATACACAACGATGCAGCGGAAATAATACTTCATTTCATTAATGGAAAATACTGAAATATGCTTACAATCAGAAATGGAAATAAACTAGCTAGGGCGATGGTAGCTTATCTCTGAGAAGAGATGTGATGGCTACATGCCTCTGAACTGTGTTACAATGAGGCTCGAAGGCCTATTTATTGTTGAGAAACAATGGAAACCCCTTAACATTCCAAAACCTAACCCTAGGAGATGAAACGCTAAACTGTGGGCCCCATTTGGGGTAAATTGGTACATCAACTTCCCGGGGTCGTAACTTTGGCATATGATCTCCGTTTGATGCGTACAATAGCTCATTAGAAAGATCTATCTGAGCACTATCATTGTTGGCCCATGTTGCCCCCAGATTCCCCAAGAAACGTCATTTAGGGCCTCAAAACGGCTCTGGAAGTTCAGGACCTGAAAAACTGCTAAAAATAGTAAGTTATTAAGGAAATTGAAAATGCTGAGAAAGACAATGGTGGGGGTCCAGGTGGACTTGGCAGGTGGCCACCAATATCCACCTGGATCATTACTGAGCATGAGAAGGAACAAAGTAAGATCAGCTTATGACAATAGAAAATTAGAAAGGGGTAGTAGAAGGAACAACTCCTTCTCCCTTCTCCTACTATTTCCATCTCTTTCTTCTTCACAATTTGTTCCACAAATTCCTCCTTGGATAGGGATTTTTTTATATAACTTGAGTCTATACCCATTTACCAATAAGGAAACATTCCCATTGTTGATTATTTTAACCTGAACAGATCCATTGTCAAAAAATTTCTCAATTTCATAGGGACCTAGCCAATGTGTATTGAATTTCCCTTTAAAGTTATTAAATCTTGAATCATACGACAATGCCCAGTCTCCCTCTCTAAATTGCTTCTTCTTTCTGTATCTGTCATGCCATTTAGCCCATTGTTGTTGGATCAAGTTAGTATGCTAAAAAGAATCCTGCCTAATCCCATACAACTAATTGAACTGCAAGATCCTCCACTATTGTGCCTCATCAAGTCTATACTCAAACCTTCTACCACCTTGAAAGTTCTGATATGAAATTCAATGGGCAGTGAAACATATTTTCCATACACTAATTCATATGGAGAGAAGCTAGTGGTGTTTCTCCATGTGATCTTATAGGCTCACAATGCCTCAAGAAGTAGATCATACTGATCCTTTTTATTTGGTTGCACTGTCTTTGTAAGGATTGTATCCAACACCTTATTTGTTGATTCCACTTACCCATTAGCCTGTGGATGATAAGGGGTGGACTTCCGATGAGTAATATTATTTTTCTGTACAATTTACTGCATAATCTTTGACATAAAATGGGTACCATGATTAATAACTATCTCTCTAAGTACCCCAAGTCTTACAAAAGTATCAGAAAAAACAAATTCTACCGCTGCTTTCTCCATTGCTCTAGGTAGTTCTCTTACTTCCACCCACTTTGTCACATAATCAGTAAAAACTAAAATATACTTCTTACCTTTGGACATAGGATTAATGGGACCTACAAAATCAAGAGCCCACCTCTCGAATGATTTTATGAGAACTTGTGGCTGCAAGGGAGTTTCATCTTATTGAACAAGCCGCCCTATTCTCTGGCAGCTATGACACTTCCAGACATACTACCTGACATATTTAAAAAGACATGGCAAATAATAACCTCAGCAGAGGATCTTATAGGTTGGCCACTTATCTGCAAAGTGACCTCCACAAGGTTCATCATGACAAGCTCTCAAGATATCATACATCTCATCCTCCCTGACACACCTGTGAATAATCAAATCAGGTCCAGTGAAAAAGAGGTCTCCTGTTATCCAAGAGTAATTATCACTTTTCCTAATAATTATTTTCTTCTGATTAGATGAAAAGTAGGGAGTAACTTTCCTGCAGCAAGTTAGTTGGCCAGATATGAATACCAAGGTGTTTTAACAAAGACAACAAACAAATTTTCATTGGGAAAGTTATCATTAACAGGAACATCCTCACCTACATGGTTAAGCCTAGATAGGAAATCAACTACCTGATTTTATTTTCCTGACCTGTCCAATACCGTGATGTCAAATTCCTACAGCAGCAACAACCACCTAGTAATCCTGCCATTAGTGACTAGTTTGTTCATGAGATATTGAATAACAAAATGATTAGTATTTACAAAAAAATTGTACCCAGTGATGTAATGTCTAAAATTGTTAATAACATAAATTATAAAAAGGAATTCTTTCTCAGTTACAATGTAATTCAACTCTACAGGAGTTAAATTTTTACTAACAAAATAAATAGCATGGGTTACGAGATTTTCCTTTTGGCCCAATACCGCTCCTATAGCTGAATTAGAGGCATCAGTGGAAATGTGAAAGGGAAATTTCCAATCTGGACCTCTCAAGATAGGTGTTGAAGAAAGCTTTTCCTTGAGTGTATCAAAAGCAGCTTGACATTCATCACTCCAATGAAATTCAGATTCTTTAGTTAATAATTTAAACAATGGCGAGGCTACATTTGTAAAATTCTCAACAAACCTTTTGTAGTAGCCCGCATGTCCAAGAAAACTTCGTACTCCCTTTTGATTGGTTGGTGGGGGCATTTTCACAATTACTTTGATTTTAGCTGGATCAACTTTGATTCTTGCAGCAGAAACATGATGTCCCAAAACAATGCCCTCAGTCATAATCATAAAACACTTTTCATTACTCAATGAAAGATTAGTTTCTCTACATCTCTACAAAACTCTCCTAATATTATGTAAATCTTCTTCAAAAGTATCACCTATTACTATAAAATCATCCATATAGACCTCTATGCAATCATGCAAAAGATCAGGGAAAATACCAAGTATCTCCCTTTGAAATGTGGTTGGTGCATTACATAAACCAAATGGTAGTACCTTATATGGATAGGTACCCCAAGGACATGTGAATGTTGTCTTCTCTTGGTCCTCTAGAGCTATCCTGATTTGATTGTACTTGCTGAATCCATCTAGGAAGGAGAAATACTTCTTTCGTGCTAAAGTGTCCAACACTTGGTTTATAAAAGGAAAGGGAAAGTGGCCTTTTAATGTAGCTTTGTTTAGTTCCCTATAATATACATACACTCGCCATTTACCGTTCTTTTTAGGGACAATAACCAATGGAGAAACCCACTATCTGTCTGAAATAGGATAGATGAACCCTACATCTAACAATTTCTGCAATTCATTTTTCACAATTTCTCTTAAAGTGGGGTTCATCCTCCTTTGTAGTTGTCTTATGGGTTTGGCACTTCCCTCAATGTAAATATGATGAATACAAGTATCTGGGTGAATACCCCTCATGTCTATATATTCCCATGCAAATGTATCTGAAAATTCTTCTAATGTCTGAATTAATTGTTTTTCTTGTTCAAGAGTCAAGGCAACATTAATATTAAGAGTTTTTTTAGGAAGAATTTTGACTACCTTAGCTTCAAATACAGTCATTGAATATGCAGGAAATACATATAATAGGGTTGAATTTAATTCATCCATTGTATTACGCTCATAAGAATTCTGCAAGTTAGTAATGCTATCTATATTATGACTAGACTGCCCTTCTTCATACTGCGAAAAATCAGGATTAGAAATATAACAATTTATAAGATTTTCTTCTAAGTTTTCCTTAAGGCTCATGGCTTGGGCTATTGTTAAAACTGGTTGGGTACATTCTAAATCATGCTCCTCTTCTTCAACCCACTATGTATTTTCTGATCTTAAGAGGGGTTTAGCAGGGGGATACAAATTGATATGCTTTGTTTCAACCTAGTGAGTGATAGTCATATTCCCTAATCTACACCCTATTTAGGCATCTGTTGTGGCTAACCATGGCCTCCCCAAGATCAAAGGATTCCCTCCCAAGTTATTTTTAGGTTGAAGAACATAAAAGTCTACAGGGTATTCCCAAGAATCCAATGAGATGACAATATCTTCCAATAACCCCTCTGGCTTTACCTTAGACATATCTGTTAATTCTAACATCGTAGGAGTAGGTAGTAAATCAAAGGATCTTATGTGAGATAAAGTCTCCATGGTCATCACATTGATGGCTGCACCTAAATAAATTAAAGGGTTTTTTATTGGATACCCATTGTTAAAGGTAGTAACCATAGGGATTCCCGGATCTGCATATTTTTCAGTAGAAAATCTAGTGGACATAAAACTTGCAAGTTTTCCGCCTACTTGAATTGTTGAGGGTTCTTTCTTATGTCTTCCTGTCTTCTTGGTACATAGTTCCCTCATTGTTTTGGCATAAATCAGGATATCCTTATTGCTTGCAGTAACGAGATTTTAATGCACAAATTTTCTAGTTCAGACACAAGATCAAACTTAGGTTGCTTTATTTTCATTTCCAACCTCTCCGGAAAAGGAGGCTAGACCGTATGGCATGAGGAAGGTTCTTGTGATCTTGGAGTGATGTGTTCTACTGGTTTAGGTATGTTTTCTACTTCAGGTGGTTCCATAGTGTCTTCCCCTACGACCTCTTCAATTCTTTCAGGTTGAGTGACCACTTTTCCAGATCAGAGTTTGATTTCTTGTAGTGACATAGGATATTCCTGCAGTAAAGGAAAAAAACCTTCCTGCAGAGGCTATGGGGCAATACAATAAGTAGGAAAAACTGGGATAAGTGAACAATCCAATATTGTGAGTAGATTGGCTGATTTTATTATTGGGGTTAGATACAGGCTAAGCAAGAAGGTGTGGGACGAGGTTGATTTGGTGGGGTAGGAATATGAAGTTGTTGTTGTTATGGTTGTACCATTTTACGCGGCATGGGCTATGGTGGATAAAAGTTCTGAGGTGGAAAATTTTGTGCAGCAGGGTAAGAAAAGTTCCCTTGCCAAGTTTATTGAGAAGGACAGGGCTGCCAGGGCATTGGAACATTCCTCATCTAATTATGAGCATAAGAAAATTGAAAATGTGACTGTGACATACCTCTAGGACATGGTTGCCATGGTCGTTGAGGTGCCATTTCATAGAGTGAATTGACAAGTTCTTGATCTGCTGCATAGGATGCTTTAATCTCAACAAGAGAGGGACATTGATCAGTAGAATGCTTAGCTTCACAAATTCGACATACCTTTATTCTGTCAGCAGGGCATTCCCTTAGAGCATATTTCTTCCTGCATTTGGAGCTAAATACGGCCATGTATTTTTCCAATTCCTCTTGTTTCTTCTTAGCCTGCAAAAAATCCAATTGTGAAGATAAAGTGCTAAGAATATCAGTCTTAAAATTTTCAAATAAGTTACCCATTTTAGCTCTAGTTACTCTAGCTTTGGCAACTGATTTTACAATCCTGGAAGAAGTGTCTCTTGATCCTCCTCCAACCTTAGAATTTCCTTATGAATAACATCTTCAAAACTCATAAACATCATCACAACTCAATTTTTATACATCACCTGCTCCCATTAGGTTCAAAACTTCCAGATATTTCAGTCTAATTTCCCTGAGAAAAATTGTTCTCAAGGTTTCTTTGTTTAGTTGGTTCATCTTGGATCTCTGGATATTATATTGAAATCTTCCACCAAGTCCTCAAGGCTCTCCCCTTCCTTCTGATTCATGCAAAAAAATTCTTCCATGAGGTCCGTAGTTTTACAATAATCTTGGTACTTTTTCAGGAATACCTTCTTCATTTCATCCCAGGTTGCAATGGAGTTTGATCCCAACCCCATAAACCACCTGAGAGCTGCATCCTTTAATGTAGCATGAAACAACTTCAACTTATGATCATTGGAATAATAGTCGTAGCTCCTGCATAATACATCAAATTTGAATAAGAAATCATCATGATCTTCACTAGGGACACCATGAAATTTTGGCAAGGCTGAGGGAGGAATATTTTTCATCTGAGTAGATCCAACACTCTCCCTAATCAGAAATTCAAATGTGACTAGATCCTCTTCAACGTGGATTCCATTTATATTACCCATACCTTCTTTATGAGCCATGTCAATCCAAGAGAAAGTAGGACCCTTATAAACTATATATTATTCAGAGTCAATGGCCCTGAACTACGATTCTTGGATAGGATTGATGAGAAATTCCTTCTCAGGTTGACTACTGAGTAGAGATGATGTCTTCCTTGTAAGAGGAGGTTTTAAATGGGTAGAAACATAAGATTTTCAACAAAATATTCTATTGTGGAAGTATTAATTTGCTTAGGGTCAGAGACCAAGCCATCATCAAGACCAGAGACCTCCTATTCAGATTCTTCCGATTTTGTTGCCTTATTTCTTATAGACTTCCTTCTTCTTGCCAGTTTATTAGTGAATGAAGTGGTGCTCACACCACCACAAAAGACATTTGTAAATATTGGACCCTATTTATCTATTATGCAAACAAATTCAAAATATTTTACTTACCAAGCAATCAAGACATGGCTTTGGCGAATTTTGAACTTTGTAGGTGCATAGGCTTTACCCTACATCTTACCACTTTGACTCCCCCAGTCTTGAAAATATCAAACAACAAAATCATACTAAAACACTTTCAGTATCATCCCTTAGCACCTCCCTAGCAACAACACCAAAATATTGAGTTAAATAATAGACTTATAATTTAACAACATAAATTATCAACCAAGGGTAAGTAAACTTGTGAGATGCCATGCAAAATATATGTAGGCTTGATACCTCAAGTGATTCCTAATTAAATTGATCACATATACATAGCACTAATGCCTCTTTTCTGCATCAACACTTGGCAGCAAAGGCTCTAGAGTGGATTCACCTCCCTCTATAGCTCTGATATTGCTGAAGTTGATAAGAAAAGATAAAACATCAAACGCGCAGTGAAAAGAAATCAAATTGACAATGGAAAGTTGAAACTAATTAAATGAATCATGTAAATCTTAACCATAAATCAATTGACATATGCTACTGAATCAGAAAAGAGAACACTAGTTGTGCACAACAATATCACTACATAAACATAATTAAAGGAATATGCTAGTACTATTGATGGAGTTGTGAGTAAAGGGGGCCCTCCCATACTCACAACCCCTTCAATATTAAAAGGGTTTACTCATTAGAATGAAGAGAACATATAACTTGTATTAATATGGAAAATATCACAGTCTTGTACAATTTGATGCGCTAATGAGCCAACCAAACCCCTTACACATATAATGTAATAGTATTTATACAAGTTTGCAGGCATATGATTTTCCTTAATAAGGAAAAGCTACTTGCTAAACGATTTACTATTATTACACGTACAAAATATCAAAAATAGCTCTTCTCAGTCTGATCCATGACTGAAAGCATGGGTTCGATTATTTCGCGACATCTGCTAGAGATTTTCCTCATGCGGCCAACGAGAAGGAGATTGGATATCTGGGTGGTTTTGATGATAAATCTGGAGCAACCAATAGGACAACGTCCATGTAGGTGGATTTCCCCACAAAACCCATCTTCCTGTTTGTTTTGAGATTAAGTGGAACACAAAAAACCGTCGATTTTGTTGCAGGAAATTTGGACGGTTGCTAGAAATTCGGACGGTTATAGGAAATCCACACCTGCAGGAAATTGCGGAGCATCTATGGGAAAATAGCGACAGCAAGCTGTCTACAAGATATGTCAGAGGTGCTCTGAATCGCATAAGACTTTGATCTGTTGACTCGATAATTTCAATAAGGAAACAATTAGCTTAAGGAACTACTTACGAGTGAGATAAAATGACACATTTTAAGTTAATTTTCATACCTTAAGCACATAGTACCATTTTCGCCAAAATCTAGATAATATGATCAAAATAGGTATAACTAGGTGTCAAATAGAGTTTGAAAATGGAAAAACAAGGTCTTGGAAGGTTGTCAAAATTGAGCAAAACTAGGACTCAATAGCAACACAGTCAACAATTTTGAAAAATTCTGATTTTTTTTTTGAAAAATAACATAATGCAGATTCTGACCAGAAAAAGTGCACTGGAATGCACAAAATGGGCCAAAAAGTGTGTTGTGGAACACAAATAATGGGCCAAAAAGTGTTTTCTTCTCTTGCAACTCTCGCTCGATAGATTTCACCTGGATTATGTCATCTCCTACTCAGCTGGTACCTGTGACTTGCGGAAGGATGCAGAAAACCACATTAACCAAAAAATTTCCAGAAAACAAAGTTGATCTAAAAATAGAAATTGAGAGGCTAAAAATAGCTAGAAAGACATTGAAGAACATTGAAACGATAGTCACCAAGGATTTGAATTATCACACCAATGGATTTGCCATTTATTGGCGACTAAGTAGCTAAAACGTTGGTGGAGTCACCATTTGTTAGTGTAAATATTTCATAAAAGTGTACCAAAAGTGCTTCACTTAAGTCATTGGTGACAAGCAACCCTAACAACAAAATGGTTGCTTCTATGCTTCATAACTACAATAAAACGTGATAAAACCTTGCAAGAAAATATTTGATTTAATCCAAAAACATATAGCAGTAGAAAAAAAGGTGCAATAACTCAATGGAAGCTTTTAAATGAATAATAATTTTATTAAAACGCCTCATGAAAATGATTTACAACATGGATCTGTAAATCCACCTTTGTGGAATGGTTCCTTTGATGTCCTTATGCTTCAGCACTCTTGTTATTCTCTCTCAAAATGCAAAAAACCCAAAATTAATATGGAACTCAAGTGGGAGCTCAAATGTTATTAGATGATAATGGTGGCGATGATAATGATCATGGTGAAGAATGAATCGAAAACCATCTTATTTATAAGAAAGTGTTGGGCTCAATTAGGAATTGGAAAATAATAAAATATTATTTCCCAAATATAAATCTAACCATTAGGAATACTTAATTATATTTTGGGGGAGGGAAAAGATATTCAAAATGGTCAGATACCTCTATTTAGAAAATGGTTGAAGTAATTAACGAATAAAATGACTTATTAATCACTTTGTGAGGATTAAGAAAAGTGTGAATTCGAAATAATTATTAAATAGTGATTTAACAATTATTCCAAAAATAAAATTAAGGAATAATAATTAAATAGTGTTCTTTTAACTATTCCAAAGTGATTTAGTGAAATGTGACTAGGAATTATTACCAAAGAATGACTTAATAATTATTCCTTGAGAGAATTAAATAAATAATAATTTATTTAATTATTCTTATATGTTTTGTTTTTTTTAAATAGAAATAATTTAATAAAAATGGTTTACTAAATGATTTCCTATGGTGAAAGTGATTTACTATGGTAAAATTAATCCTACATGGTGTATTTCGATCCACCTAGTTAGAAATGACTAGGTGATCATTTTTTGGGTGATAACAGTGTGTGGTTGAGATTTTCTCATTTTCTCTCAACCAAGTGATTGTGTGTCCAATATAGATTTTTTATCTTGATATAACACCACATGTATTTATACACAACATTATTTTATTATTTGATTAATAGTATGTGTGATCAATATATTTGAGTCAAAATGTGTTATATACCACTCAAACTAAATTCCTTTAATATTTCATAACATATAATTAATAAACATTAATATATATATATATATATATATAAACATCTACTATACCATTCAAGTTAAATTCCTTTAACATTTCATATTATATAATTAATTAAATAAATAAATAAATTATATATATATATATATATATATATATATATATATATATATATATAAACATGGTATGAATGAAAATAATAACTTATAATCCTAACTATTATATTTTAAATTCATATTTAAATTTAATTAATAAGCATATAAAATTCATTATTTACAATAAACTTTTTTTAAATTTATCTATCTCTTTCATTAAATCTATTCATATCACTATTAAAAAATTATAATTAAAAAGTTGTAAAATATTTATGTATTCAAGCTTGTGTGATCCATAATGAATTAAACAAAGTCTTTGGGTAGAAATCACATGAGAGAATATTTTGGTCGATGCGTTTCAAACCAACAAGTGTGGTTCATTTGGTCCTAATGATGAACCACACTTGTTGGTTCAAAACGCATCGGCCAAAATATTCTCTCATGTGATTTCTACTGAAAGTCTTTGTTTAGTTGTAAAACACCTCTCAAAAAAATTGACTCATTTATATATATTATTAGGATTTTAATATAATTAAATAATAATATTTCTATATATAGAGATGTGAAATTTATATAAATATAAAGAAAATTATTAAGAACCATAATAAATATGGAAATGCTAAAAGGAATCAAATCTCTTGAGGTGTAACCCTTTTCTAAAATTTTACACTCAAAATGAGCTTGCATCCTCATAGTTTTGATATGTCTCTAGGGTTGGTCAATCCACAAAAAACTAATAAAATTACAAGCAAGTTTGTTCAAAAATATAATATAATATACTTATTACATTCAAAAAAATTTAAATATTAATTATTCATGTTCATTATGATTATTTCAAAACATATATAAATTTAATAAGAATAAAAATATTATATATATATATATATATATATATATATATATATATATATGATTAAAAATTCATATTTCAACCTTTTTTGTAACTCGAGGAATTTGTAACTAGTGATCCTTATTATGGTATGGCATGATGTGGATTCCAAGTGCTACCATTATAAACTTTAGGTGTGTAGGTATGTCCCTTCCACATGAATCGATAAATAAAGGAATTTGAACACCTGAACTCATAGCACATAATACATCATTTACACACAATGACTAATTGAGCTACCCCTAGAGCTCATATTTAACTTAATTAATAAGCATATAAAAACTTAATATTTACAACAAAATTTTTCTATAAGTTATATATCTATTTATCTATGTATATCATCAATGTTATTCATATCACTTTAAAAAAAATCATAAAAATTATAAAACATGTGAAAAGATATATATATCTATATATATATATATATATATATATATATATATATATATGAATTTTGATAAAATTAAGGATAGGAATATTTAGGCATAGATGTGGAATTTATATAAATATAAATAAAATCATTAAAACTATAATAAATCTTAAAGGAATCAAATTTCTTAAAGTGTATTTTTTTTTAAATTCGACCTCCAATATGAAATTTCCATCTCCATAAATTTTATTTTTTAAATGTTTAGAAGATCTAGAATAAAATAAATTTATATCAACTATTAATTAATTAACATAATTAATAAATAACAATAACTATTAAATTATTAATTATAATAAATCCATTAATTATTAATTACATAATAATATTAGTTAATAATTAACTTTTTAATATTAAATGATACTCTAATAATACTTTTAACCTTTCAATGTTAATCATATATAATATAACATACAACTTAAATGTCATGTCATAAGCATACTCATGATGCATAAGTAACTTGAATTTAAAAAAAAAAATATGTTAGCCTTGAAATGCCCAAAATGATAGGATGTGCAAACATATATGACATAGCATTCCACTTAAATGTAATGGCATAAGCATACTATCCACGCATATGCAATTTCACTGGAATAAAAGATTTAGTGTGTCTATTTGGAAATGCTACAAAATGATAGATGTGAAAGCTTGCAATACAAACAATTGGTTTTCCTCTATTACTATAATATATTGAATTGTTATAACGAGAAAAAAGTATTATAAAGAAACGCAAATTTCAACGACATAACTTTGTATTATACTAGTGTACTTCAATGTCATTATTAAGTGCAGTCTAGATGCTTTTGGTGAATTTCTTAATTAATATTCATTTTGTTTTTTATAAATTTCCTTTTAAAACTGGAATCCCTTGAAAGACACCATAATGTTTTTTTGTTGTATCTAATGTTTTGGAAATTTTCTGTAAGTATTACTTCCAATTTAAGGATATTTGATTTGATTATTCTTCATAGGGTACACGTACCACATATGGAAGGGAAAGCACCTACCACATATGGAAGGGAAAGTATTCCTCTGTTGACTATACCACAACACATGGACAATAAAAGACATCACCTTATATATAGAAGAGCAAGTATGCCTGGCTTGATTAGACTTTTTAAAGAAAAAGTTTATCTAATAAAATACTCAAGATTTAAAGAAGCTTTCAAAAAATATTATCAGATAATAAAATATTTAAGATTTAGAGAAGCTAGAGTAAAGAAGAAATGCTATAAATTATAACAAAATCCATTTTTTATATAGTAATAATAAAAAATTAAAAAACCAAACACTCAATAATGTTATTATTTTTTAAAGAAAATACAAGATGTAAGGTATTTTTTTAAAAGAAAGAAAATACAAAATGTATTTTTAAGAAAAAGGATTTAAAAGAGTGATCTAGTTTAAGTGGATCTAATAATTAGAAATATGTTTTTTTCTCTTAAAGAATTATAAATTTAAATTAACAAAAAAATAAACTAATTTAATTTCCAAATTATAATCTTAAAATTAATTAACAATTAAAAAATTCCATATATCAATTAAATGTAAATGATTAAAAAAAATTAAAAATTAAAGTAACACATTTTTTGATATTATTTTTTAAAACCAATTATAGAAAAGTGAAAAGTTAAGAGTTAAGTTCAAGGGAGAATTACCCGGAGGCACAGTATCCCAGATTTTGGTTAAAAATCATCGTTCGCCAGTGTACAAAGTGAAGGACAAGATATCGAAGCTGTTTTTGTCGGACCCGGGCAGGGAAGATATTTCTGTGAAAATTAGTGTTTGTCTAACCTTGAAGGGATAAGGTTCCAATTTGACTTTTCAAAGAAAAAGGCCATTGATATTGATATCAGGAAATAGGGTTTCTATATAACCTAGGTTATATGATGCCAAACTTCTTCCAGATTTAATAATTCAGTCTCGCAATAATTGATTCTCTTTTTGGCTTTTCAAAGAACGCGGCTATTGATATCAGAAAATAGGGTTTCTATCAAACCTAGCTGGTTACATGATGCCAAATTAATATTAACTTATTATGAATATATAGCATAGAAATAAATTTCACAGATTCCATAACAATATTCTTCTTAACATTTTCAGGTTTGCCAATTTATCAGAGTCGTATTGTTGGAATGGTAGTTGAATAGGGTTTCTATCAAACCTAGCTGGTTACATGATGCTCGGACCCGGGCAGGGAAGATATTTCTGTGAAAATTAGTGTTTGTCTAACCTTGAAGGGATAAGGTTCCAATTTGACTTTTCAAAGAAAAAGGCCATTGATATTGATATCAGGAAATAGGGTTTCTATATAACCTAGGTTATATGATGCCAAACTTCTTCCAGATTTAATAATTCAGTCTCGCAATAATTGATTATCTTTTTGGCTTTTCAAAGAACGCGGCTATTGATATCAGAAAATAGGGTTTCTATCAAACCTAGCTGGTTACATGATGCCAAATTAATATTAACTTATTATGAATATATAGCATAGAAATAAATTTCACAGATTCCATAACAATATTCTTCTTAACATTTTCAGGTTTGCCAATTTATCAGAGTCGTATTGTTGGAATGGTAGTTGAATAGGGTTTCTATCAAACCTAGCTGGTTACATGATGCCAAATTAATATTAACTTATTATAAATATATAACATAGAAATAAATTTCACAGATTCCATAACAATATTCTTCTTAACATTTTCAGGTTTGCCAATTTATCAGAGTCGTATTGTTGGAATGGTAGTTGAAGGTGTACATATGGTGGTTGTCAGTGACATTGTTTTTCTTTAACACTATGACCAGTCCACATGTTGGATGGACTAAAGCAGGGTTGGAAGCACGATCTGATCTCACCTTATCAATAACCTGTCTAGTGAATCACACAACGTGTGTGTGAAGTCCCCTAACGTTCATGGATAATCTTTAACAGAAGTTGGGCTGCCCATGTCCAGACGTAGTGATTGCAAATCAAGAACTATACAAAAGCATAAAGTAATAATAATTGCAGACAGCTGCTCCACGCGACCTTCTCCCAGCTTCTATTAGCTTTATGGATGCAACACGACGTCTCTATGTTAAAAACTCCAACTTAAATTGTCTTCCTCTTAGGCCACGCACCTTGCAAGGCTCGAGTCCGGCTTTATCATCTACACAAAGTCGACGCTACAGAACAAACCACTACAGTGCAGAATCTAGATGCTTTGTTTTCTGCTTCGACACAGTAATAAATTCACTCCTCAGTGGCCCACTGCTAATAAGCTGAGGGCAATTATTGCCAATTAAGAATGAATCTGCTGTCTTATACTGCATTAAGAATGAATGGACAAAAAATAATGGAGGTATCATTTATTTGTTAAATTGAATTATGTCTGGTCTTGTTCGATGGGCTGTCCGGCAGTCGCTTGTTGAGCCTCAAGCCTATCGCATGAGAGAAGGTCAAGTATGAAACATATATTGTCTGAATCACCCGTTCAATTTGAAAGTTTAGGCAACTCTACTAAGGTTCTAATCATTTTAAGAAAGGAGGTTGATAATTATAAAAGGAAAAATTAGCTGTATTTATGGACAAATCACGTGGTCTTGGCCAGCAAATTTGCTCTTCAAATTCCATCCTTAATTGTTACTTACTACAAATTTACCTGTCAAATTCCATCCCTAATTGTGACTACTCAGTCAACTAGATCAGTTCACTGTACACTGGCTGTTTGATCGACTGCAACACCCCATATTGCCTGTCTTCAGTGAATTGACTGGTGACCAGTTAATAAATAACGAAGTACTGGGTCGGGGCTGGTTCACAAGAGAGATTAAGCGAACTGGCTTTCAAGCTGTTCGATGAAAGTACCGCCATTGGATAAGAGAGCCGTAAGACGGAAGCAGTATACATGTATACGTGCCATTCATATTTCTTTTTTGGGTGAGTATTTTGGATTTTGAGAGTTAGAAATGGTTGAAATTGATATCAATTTAATTTGATTGCTTAATTCCCAGGTGGGAAACGAAAAAAATGAGAGAGAAATGGTATATAGCACTGTTATCCCAAGTTATATTATTTTATCTATATTGTATTATGATGAAGTTTTGTAAAATTTATTATTAGCATAGATTTATTTTAAATAAGAATATAATATGTGTTAAGAAACATTTAATTTTTTCAATTGTAGTTTGTTTTATGAGTTTATATTATTTAAATATTTTGTATAGTTATTTAATTTTTAAAATTTTTAGATTTTTAAATCTTTTTATTTTGACAGAATTAATCTTACATTAAACTGTAAAATAATCTCTCTATTCAATTAAATTTATAATATATAAAATGATAAAATAATTTAAAAATGTCAATAAATAATGCATTTTGTTTTATCCCAAATATATTAATAATGTGTTTTGATTTATCCCACATATATCAATTTTGTTTAAATGAATTTGGCTTTCCCATAATCAATTAATTTATCAAGTATTAATACATTGTAAAATTTAATGTTAATACAAGAAAGTAGTTAGCTATTTTTTAAAGTATTCCATTAAATATTATTATTGTTTTTGAATTATTAATAAAATGGCTATCGATATATAAGATTATATGAAATAACAGTCTTCACTAAGTAATAGTTTTTTGTTTAACGATATATTTTATAATTAAGTATTTTATTAAAAGATTGTACTAAGAAAGAAAGATATTAGATATTTGTGATATAAGAAAGAAAGATATTTGTAATATATTTTGAGACTCTTTAATATATATAAGAGATATTTGTTATATATGTATAGATATATATAATTATGATTTTTTTTTAATTAATAATTAATTAATTAATTAAAGTAAGAAAATAATAATTTAGATAAAATTATAATTTAAATAAAATTATGAATTATTATTTTTTACTGTTTTAAAAATATATTATTAAAATGATATTTTTAGATATTTTTCTAATTTATCTAACACTAATAAGTAATAGTAAGAAACATTACAAATAAATAAATGTTAAATTAACAAATTGCAATGCAAGTTAATTTAATTTTAAAAAAAATATTATATATGTGAATATTTGAATGAATAAATTAAAATAAAAATCTCCTAAATAATACATAGAGAATAGCTTACTATTTTTATTAATTTAATAAATTTCAGAAAATATAAAAATATCAATTTAAAATTTTTGAAATAATATAAATTATAATAAATAAAGAAATTCTAAATTATGAAAATTAAAAGAAAATAATATAATAATAATCATATATTTATGTTTTAAAATTAAAGTCACATTTCTTTATCTATAATAATATATGTTTTTTTTTTAAATCAAATTTAATATATATAAAAGCAATCATTTAAATGATAGTGAGAATCAATACAACAATATTTATAGATATATAGTTATGGCAATAATTACGTTTATGATCATGTTATTTGGAAGAGAATTGAATTTGGGTGGGGTAGATGACAACCATTCTACCCAACTAATTTATTTTTAAGTTAAAATTATAATTTTATTTCCTGGATTTATAATACATTTCATTTACCTTTTTCTAAATTTTGCTTAAAACACATTGTGATTTAATTGTTTTTAATAATAAGCAATTTTTATAATATAAATAATGTTCTTTAGATTTTTATTTTATTTTAAACCATTTAATTATTTTTAGTTATGATGATCATTAAGATAATGATAATTACCTTCCATTGAGATTGAACATGCACTATAGGCCTTAAGAAAGTAAGAAATTAATCAAATTTCTCTACAATTTTATTTTATGTTGGAAAAGAATTAAGCTATATTTTCCAAGATCACCAAAGCTTTGCTAAGTTAAAATGTCAGCGAAGGTGTGGTGTGACAAATATTTTGAAATTTAGATTTAATCTTAGTATATGTTGGATAGTTTAAGAGAGTTATTTTCATCTTCAAATCTATTAGTATCACAAAAGTGAATGTTCATTTTCAACATGAAGTTCATGAATTTATTTTTAGTGTAACAATGTTTATTTGATTCTTTGCACTAGTCAATATAAAGAGATATCTTTTATTCTAGAGATATGGGTTGATCACCTCCATATAATACCTTAATTTCCTCTTCCCCTTCCAACTCTTTATGAGAAGACAATTCTCACTTAAACTTTAAGGTAATAATATTTTTATTATTATACTTACTCTAAAAAATGATCTATTCCTTTATTAACTAATGGTTTGTCATGTGGGGTGGCTCTAAGGTAGTTCTTGCAAGAGTTTCAAGCAATTCTTGGATTCCTCTTATCATTTATGTTGTTTGATCTCTTCTTATCCCTATATACATGATCATATTCATGCTCTAAATGGGGGAAAAGGTGCCTTAGGCTATATTTATTTTATTTTCTGTCATAGGTTCCAAATACTCTTTTAACTTATTGATGTATTTATGCAAAAAATGATAGGGAAGAAAGGAAACTCTTTCTTCACTCTAATATTGCAATTATTTTCTTTCAACTAGCATCCAATGGTTCTAAACTTGGCAATAACATTCTCATACAATATTTTCACAACAGAACAACTTTCTCACAACAACCATCAACTCCAAAGGAACCTTTATCTCTTTCACCCTCTTACAAAGGTTTATCTTAGAAATAATCTAAAATATTTTTTAAAGTCAATGAAACAACACAAGAGATTGGCTTTATTATTGTGGCACTCCTATACAAAAAACTTTAAGAGAACGAGGTGATTTACACTGAAATGATGTCACATAAACCTACCTTGGCCCTTAACTCCTTTTGGTGGCTTTCCAGCCATAATTTCATCTTTATTTTCCAAAATAATTCCATATAGCTTGGCTAAAATGGGGCTAATCATAATGGTCCTAAAATCAAAGGAAATTTTTTTATCTCCACTTTCAAAAATATGTACAATGAGACTTTTCATCTAAGATTTAGTGAAGTGTTGCTTCATTGCCAAATTGAAGGTAGTATATGCTAGGGATGAGGATATGCCTTTGGATTTCAAGAAAATTAGCTTGGTAGCATTCAATGCCCTTATCTTTTCTCATTGCCAGGTACTTAAGTACAAACTCAATGTCTTCTAGAAAAAAGATTGCATTCTCTATAAAAATGTTTAAAATTGTGCCCTGACATGAAGAGATTCATAAAAAAAAATTGAAAATAAATCATATTATTTCCTTTAGTTTTATAAATTAGAATTTCCTTCCAATTTTTCCTAAAATCCATATTACATAAGCACAATAGCCCCTCTTACTTTCTATTTACATAATAACTTTGTTTTTAATGAAAACTTTGTATATATTTATTTTTTTAAATTTAAAAATTCACTTAAAACATTATTAAAGATTTTTTAATAATTTTATATGAATTATTATAACAAAAAAGTTAATTATTTTATTTTAAGTTTGCATGACACGTAATGAAAGTAAAAAAAAATTGTAATAAAATTATGATATAGATTTTAGATGTTGCGAAGTTTAAATCCTCTATATTTTTATTATAAAACAATTACTTTTAATTATCAAAATAATTCTTTATAGAATGTTCTAGTATTTTTTTTTTTTAATAGAGTGTTTGTGTATAGTAAAATATATACACTACTGCACATGAATACAAGTCATAAAAAAATTTACCGCTTCATTAAACTATTACAAATTATTACGCTTTGAAAATTACACAAAAGAAATATAATGGTATGAAAAAATTAAAATTAATCAACACGATCATGCAACTATTTAAAATTGTGATTACAATAATAATTTGTATTAAGAATTGTTATCAAATTAACAAAAAGTAAAATATGATTCCAAGCCTTGTAACCTTAGAATGGATGCTAACTAAACGCTCCCCGGACATTAGCTATACACTAATTAGAGATCGATTAGAAGACATCAATAGCATAACTCTGACCGGACATGGAGTATCAGTTACAGATAATTATTGTTTTGCATGAAGAAAGTACACATATGTAGCTTATGCAGGAGGTGAGATCTGTTTATCTTGCCCGGTAATGGATGTCTTGGCTGTTTGATCGTTGACGGTGGCTTTATATCGGTACCAACGAGCAATGATGAGGAAATACACCAAATTGAGAGTCCCATATCCCGCTATTAGCCAGTAAAAGTTATCGAGCTTGGCCATGTTCAGGTTCTGCGCCAGCCAATTATGGTGACCGGGGCCACCTGTGGTGTTATGCACAATGCTGACAATGAGACTGCTGAGATAATTACCCAGAGCCATAGACAAGAAGAAGAGTGCACCCGCTATACTCCTCATGTTTTCGGGGAACTGACTGTACAGAAATTCGATCTGTCCGATTGCACTGAACGCCTCTGCCAGACCGGCCACAGAATACTGAGGAACCAGCCACAGTGCTGACATCGTAATCCCGTCCCTCGTTTTCTCTATGAAACCGTGGCTTAATGCCACGTTCCGCCGCTTTTTTTCTACCGTCGCCGCGAAGACCATCGATATGACGGCGAGGGCCATTCCAATTCCCATTCTCTGTAAAAGTGTTATGCCCTTGCCATCCTTCGTCATTCGCCTGGAGAAGGGCACGATAAATCTGTCGTAGATGGGCAAAAACAAGGTGAACGCTAGCATAGTGAAGATTCCAAAAGATCCTGCAGGGATCTGGAAGTGCTTGCCCACGTGTCTGTCCATCACCTGTGCCTGCAAAACCGACAATGTGTTTAGCTGTGCTAGACACACAAAGATGCTGATCGTGCTTGACCATATGGGCGCTATTCTTATCACTGATTTCAGCTCTTCCACTTGCTGTAGACTGCAGAGTCTCCATGGAAAGGCCACGGACCCGTCTTCTTTAAAATCATGTGGGATTTTTATAGAAGCCTTGTTCAGAAACCTGAAAAATAGGTACCCAATATCCATCAATTGAACCATTCATAGTGAAGAAAAGGGACTAGTGTTATATTATGTTCTATATATTTTCTGTTAAAAACAATCATAGCGACCACAAACAGTTGACATATACTGCAAAATAATTCATACTTTGGTTATGTGAGCTTACATGAATTGGTCTGTAAGAGCCATCCTTGATTTCAGAAATCCAATGTGTGGTGGGTCATAGTAGTCGGATATCTGCGAAGGCAACGACAAATGGCGCTTTCTTACTGCACCAACCAATACTTGAAGGAAGCTGGTGAGTGAGCTTCCTTCTGGTCTAACACGAATGTAGAGCTTCGCCCCCAGAAGGAAGCTTGTGACAGAAAGAAACATGAGACTGGTGGGGATAACCAAACCCCAACCCCAGCTTACATTATCTTGAATATATACTATGATTGTGAGTGCCACCATCATGGATATGGTGAATGAAAAGTAATACCAGTTGAAGAAGCTCTGTATACTTCTCTTCCCCTTTTCGCTCGTGTAATCAAACTGATCTGCTCCAAAGGCTACAGAACACGGTCTGATACCACCTGCTCCTATGGCCATCACTGTAAAGGAGGAATAGAGCAAGGCATTTTGACCTCCAGTTGCAAGTCTACACGGGGTTCCTGCATTGACGTTGCATGGAGGCGGCCTGAACTGTGGAAATATGGCTGTAAGTGATAGAATACCCATTCCCTTCACAAAAAACACAGCAGATAATTAGATGGCTGTGGGGGGAACACGTTTTCCCCTTCATGCCACACAGACAGAGTACTTACTGCCTGCAGGTTCAGCTTTTCTGCTATTTGAAACACGAACAAGCTAAAACATTTATGTCAAATTACCCAATATTGGTTAGAATCGATTTCTTGACTTCATACAATGTTTTTTTTATGCTACAGCTTAATACAGTGGTCCAATATAGAAAGAGCAACATACGATGACAGATGCTATGCAGCCGAGAGAAATAGTCCAGTATCTGCCAATGTAAGAATCAGAGAGAAACGCGCCTAGAAGCGGGGTAAGGTTCGCCGATCCCAACCACACGTTAATAACGTATGAAGCTGTCACACTTGGCATGTGGAATTTGCTTGTTAAGTAGACAATCAAATTTGAGGACAAACCCAGAGTTGCTAATTTCTCACAAGCTTCGTTTCCTGTCATTTCAACACGGACGAATCCAACTCTATCATAAAATATACCACCAAATTAAAGGCATATACGGAAAAGAAACTCTGCAACTATGAGAAAAAGAAAAAAACACATGCCTATCCTTGCTCGATCAGGATGAATCATACAATTAACAATGAAATTTGGAGGTAGAGGGGCTAAAACTGATAAAGTTAAACATAATGATACGCGAAGAAAAGCAAGTTTTGAACTGGTTTGGTTTTGTTATCTTTGTTCTACAGCAGTAAATTATAGAAAATTGGGTTGCCATGAATCTATACTGATTGTAAATTAATTGCTTTTATAGATTCAACTTGTCCTGACGATGAATGGTTTGATGTCCACAAATGATGTCTCATGTGATCTTCGCCGAAAAATTCTTTATAAACTTGATATGGACCACAGAAACCTAAACTCTATTATATTAGATCTTTATTTAAAATGATCTTTTTTTAAAATAAATCTATACTGATTGTAAATTAATTGCGTCTAGACATAACTATGTAAAATATGAAAAAAATTTAGTGAACACTTCACTCATCACTATCATCAACTACAAACTTGAAACTTCTAAACATTTCCTATACTCTACACAGTTATACTCTAGACTCTACATAGTTATTTTTAGAAGCAATTTATCTACCATATAAATTCAAACCATGCAAACCTACACACCCAGATATCTAATTCTACAAACTATGCCAACCTATACACTCAGATATCTAATTCTACAGAGTTCAAGGTGATATTGAATGAAGCAGAACCGCAATATATGTTCACACTTGCAAAAATGAAATAGGCAGGGGACTTGGACCATGGCAGCAACGCATGGCTCCTCATGGAGAGAGTAAAAAACCTAGCAGATATATTATGAAGAAGAAGAGAATTTGAAGAGTGGTATTCCGAAAATCCACAAGGCTATTTTTAGTCGATATTTCGAGTCTCAAAACCAGACTCATTATCAGGGCATCACAGTCAAGAAAAGGAAGGGAGACTTAGATTAATGACTAAATAAATAGGGAAGTTTTGGTATGAGCAGGCATTGACCTACACATATTCAAACTGCCCTGGTGATAACATTAATGACACCAATATGGGTAGTGATTCACCTATGATAAAAGGCATAGTTTTCCATCCTCCTTTGCTGCTGTGATCAAAGGATCCCTCCACATCTTTCTCCCCTTGGTTTCTGTGATCGAAACCCAAGATCGATTCCACCGGGACTTTGGTTCCACGCCCATCACTTGTGAAATTGCTTCCCTCCTCAGCGTTGTTACCTTCAATTACACTACGCGCTGGATCATGTAATTTTGGTAGGGCTGGTAAAGAACCCAACTCCATCTGGGTCTGGGCAGCCATGACTCTGCAAGCCAGTGTGCAATCTGTGTACGAGGGGAAGGAGGGACAAGAGCACAACCACATGAGAATGCACAGTAGGCTCGCCCCATTTATTTATGGTAGCAAACAAACTTACGAAAGGATACATCATACGCAACTAGTAAAGCATGTCACATCAAGATTGGCCAAGTGAAGTCTAGCATTTTTTATTTCGTAGTTTTTTCATACAATGCAAACGATCTTGACATGCCTCTGGCGCGTTTATCAAGTATGTCAATTTAATTTTGATTTCTCGAATCAACTTTACGAGAAAAGGAATCCAGAGGTGGGTGGGTACGTAGACGCAGAATCCAGAGGTGGGTCGGTAAGTAGAAGCAGAAGAGTTGTTGGTAAATTATTAATGTGTTATAAAAAATATATATTTAAAAACTATAATTTACTAGATATTATGTTAAAAGGATAAACATTAAATATCAACGAGTGACGTTCTTTAGTACACATCTTCTCATAAAAAATTCAAAAAAATAAAAAATTGGTATGAGTGAATACGTGCCATCACCTCAAGCAATTGTGTGGCTGAGGTAAATGAAGTTTTTAACTATAATCATAAAATTCTTATTTTTTTAAATATTTTTGAATGGGAAGAGATTTTTATTAATAAAAAGAAATATCCCTGGGTTTTTTAAAGTTTAGGAACTCTTTATAAAAGGATTATAACTTTTGACCAAGTAATTACAATTAAGAATATACTTAAAAATTGGTAAAGGTTTTTTTGGATTAGGGAGGAAATAATTTTTATATTGACATGATTTTCTTTAAGATAATTAACTTTTCTTTATTTTTTTGGACCAAGTTCTTAATGCTCTTGTATCTTTTTTTCTACCCTCCTTACCATCTTGGGGGATGTTTGAAAAATTGTGTCTCAACTAACTCAAACCAAAATGAGTGTTGTATGTTTGGTGGTGTGGCGTGGATTACAGATCTTTATTGAAACAAGTCTTTGTCAAAGCAATAATGCATGGAACATATAGATCCATGTCTTCTATGAGGCGTTTAGTCTTATCCTTTTCCATTACTCACCTAGATGGCTCTTTTGGCAGAGAATTTTATAGATTAGCTTCTAGATTCTTTTTATCTGGCTCTGTTGGGGGCAACAAAGACTCCAAAACACTACTTATAACTGGTGGAAGACTGATTGATTAATTTTTTGTATTGAGGTCTTGTTTGAAGAGTAGAGAGACACAAACCTCTTTCTCTTTATGAGTTGATTGACTTGTGGGTAAATCCTTTGCAATGAGAGGACGATCTTTAAAAAGATGTCCATATTCATGATAATGCCTGCATCTAAATGAGACATAATTTTCATAATCCATTGTCTCTTTCCAAAGATTATCCACTAAAGCTCAAAGAGGTTGTGAAATATTTATATAGAACTAGATCCCCGCATAGGATGTGTATCTATGTCTCTTTATTTCCTTAGGAAACTTGATGCTACCAATGGAATTAACAACGACTTCAAGGATTTCTTCCTCCAAATATTCCTTTAGAAAAGAAAAGAGCCAAACCTATATTAGGGCAACAATGGAATCTTCCTTCTCATGATTGTAACACTCTTTCCAAAACCGCATGAAGAGGCCAGCATTAATAAGAAATAAGGCCCTCCTTTAAACCCCTCATTCTATCATCCAAGATGAAAAAATTACCTTTTGCTTGTAGCTATAGATGTATTTGTCCCTTAAGGCTCCATTTATTTTTCATCCAACCAATCAAGGAATTTTTCAAAGGGCCATAACGTGATGAAATTGCAGATAAGAACATGTTCGTGAATATATTAGAAATATTCTACAATCTTGTTATATCTCACCTCATACTTTGGATATCGCAAAGCTTTTGGAAGGCAATGCCCTAAATTTTATTTTTCCAAAATGCTCTAATCATTTTTTGAGTGACTAAAATCTCCATTGCCTCCAACAAAGCTTTGAAAATGAAACTAGTGATGAGAAGTTTAGAAGAGATTCTACATAAATCCAAAATTCACTCTTGAGGCAATTCACCTAAAAAAAAAGTTGAGCCCCAAAAACTAGCAATGAAAAACTATATAGAAAAAACATTACCTTAAAACTAAAAATTATTATATATAATTTAAGTTTTTTATTAATTTGATTAACTATTATTAAAATATAATAAAATATATTACACACTCTCTATAGTAAATTAACAAAATTTTAATATTAATTTAATTAAGAGAATAATTGAAAATTTTATTATTAATTACTTCATAGAATTTATGCAAAAATAATAAAATAGAAATGTATGAAAATGTACAATAATCAATATTTATTAAAACAAGTTATCATCCGAGATTAATTTGTATAAATATTTAATATGTAAATATCACATTAAAAATATAAATATAGTGATGAAATTTTTTGGAACGTTGAGGATGAAAGAAGTGTCCAGCGAAAACATGAAACATATTAACAAACATCAAATTGTGTAAATATTTAATATGTAAATATCACATTAAAAGTATAAATATGATTATGAAAACTTTTGGAACAGTGAGGATGAGTGAAGTGTCTAGCCCATACATGAGACATCTCAACAAACATCAATTTTTATAAATATTTTAAGGTAAATATCACATTAAAAGTATAAATATGATGAAAAAACACTTTTGGAAAACTAAGAATGAATAAAGTATTTAGACAAAACATGAAATATCTCAACAAATTTTCATCATGAAAATCTATATCATATATATAGATGAAAGAATAATATTAAATTATAGAATTATATCAAATAAATAAATTCTATAATGCATGTATATAAATAGCTCAATATTAATAATTATTAATATATATTTACGTATGCAATGTTGTTGTTGTTGTTTTTTTCGTAGAAAAAGTCGTAATTTTATTCATATGAAAAAATTACATTTTGTAGATGCTTGAGCATATGCAGATAGTTGTTCCTGTAATGACAGGAATCAAAAGAAAAAAGAGAAAAAGAATAAATTCCAGCTAGCCTATAATTTTCTGCCCTTCTTCTTCTCAACTCGTCGCCAACCTCCGGAGTCGAGAGTAGGTGCAATAATAGCTAGCTGGTTTTCCATTGTGATCAATGGAAGTTCTTTGTCAGATTCCGAGCCCTCAGATCCATGAGTTCGTTTGATGCCGCTTACTTCTAGATGTGTTTCTTGTTGTTGTTTTGATATGTGTGGCCCCAGCTGAGTAACTGGGGCGTTCCCTTCCTGTGTATATTTCTATCCCATTTGTGTGTCAGGTTCTCTCTGGTTCTCTATAGGATCTGTGTTCATGTCCTCTTCTTCCAACGGGCTGGTGTGCTGCCATCCTTTAGGCTTTTTTTGTTGTTTCTTATTCCTTTTGGGGTCCTTTCGAGCCAGTGGGCAGGCATATTGGAGGTGCCCTGTTTGCATGCAACCACGACATCTGAATGCTGTGTTCTTGTAGTCAAGCTGTTGTGTCCACAGAGAATTATTGAAGTTCAACGTGATGTGGTCTGGTAGCCCCTCACTCAAGTCCACTTCTACACATATCCTGGCAAATGTGAATATTCCCCTGATAGCTCTATCTTCATCCATTTTTAGGAATTTCCCCAGGGAGTTCCCAATGGCTATTAAAACTTTGTGATGCCAAAAATGAAGAGGAAGACCATGAAGCCTTACCCAAACAGGCATTGTTGAGACTTTCATTGTATTGGCATCAAAATCAGGAAACTAGGGGGTGGTGAAGAGACTAGCATTGCCCCAAAACCAATGCTCCTGATTGATAATGCTATCTCGTTCCTGTTCTGTGTTAAATCTAACAATAAAAAACCCTTTTGGGCAAAGGTAAATCTCATAGTCACATGTCCATTGTGAAAATATCCATTGATGCAGAGCATCTGATTTTGGCCAGAACCCATTAAATTTGCAAATAACAGTATTTTTGGATAGATCTGTGTGTAGATTAGTTACCTCCGACAAAGATACTTGAAGCGTTGGAGATTCCGGTTTTTGTTCCACAATATAGGGGCCTGGTAGCTCTGGTGGTGGTGCTGGTTTATTTTGCATTTTTTCCTTTCCTTTGACTGCATCCCAAAAGGAACCTGTATTTTTTGAGCTAGTTCCATTACATCCACTGCACAGTCACAGATTTAGAATGATTGTTGAATCTTTGATGATGTCGTAGTGCTGGAGTGTTTGGTTATCCTGCATACTATGTCCTAAATATATCAGGTTTTGATACTTTGTTGGGGTTCCAAATTGGATCTCGATTTCCTACTTTAAAGATTGGATACTCCACCCCTTGTTGAGCCGCATGCAATAATGTTTGCCCCCTATCAGTTTGATGAAGATCTGTATCAGATCTTCATCCATGCAGAGTGGATCGTTCTTTGTGAGGCCTCACACAGTTGGATCGGGCAATTCCTCTGTGAACCCAAATGCGCCTTTGAGTTTTGGATCTTGTCTACGCCTTGGTCTCTCCAGATTTGGCTTATAGGGAGCGTTTTTCAAAGATCCATCCACTCTGACAAGAGTATTTATCTGCGGCAGGAAAATCCGTGTCTTTGGGCTCATGGCCGCTATGGCTAGGGCCGCTTCCTCCATCTTCCGTTCATTGGCTTGTACTCCTGCCTATTCAAACGAGTGCTGGAGCGCCTCCGACTTCACGGCCCATAACCTGTCCCTCGCTGACTGAATCAGCCTCATTGCCTTTACGACTGACTGTTCGGATCGGTTACCTTGATGCGGGAGGAGGAGGCGACCAAATGTCGATCTTCTGTGGGGGTTTCCTACTCGGCTCCCATCTCTGGTGTACTTTGCGTCGGCGGCATGAAAACTTGGAGCAGCAACCCTAGCCATCGTTCGTCGGTGTTCAGTTCCGGAATTCAGTTCATAAATAGATGTATTACATATGCAATGTTATTAGTAAATGGGGTTAAATCATTACCCTATTCTACACACACACACACACGACACACAAACATTAAATAAGTTTAGATATAATGAAATATCGGCTACGGATAAAGAAAAGATATACAATTTTCAATAAGTCAAGATGACTCATCCATTTCTAAAAAAATAGTTAAATTAATTACCAATTCCATTTCAAAATTGATTTAATTTAAATATTTAATTTCTATTTTTAAAAAAATAATAATTATGTAATAATTATTTCATAGAACTAAAAATGATAATAAATAGAAAGCAATGAAAATTTGCAATAACTAATTATTCTTAAAACAAGTGATTGTGAAACATTATATTATATAAATATTTAATCTATAAATTTCACATTAATGGTAGTAATGTTGAATGTTAGTTCTTTGTGGGTAGTTCAAATGGAAAGTGACATGACATTGAAGTGTTATGTATTGTCGACTTTGAGTTGGGAGTGCCCAAGGAGGGTTGAAAAACCGAATTCGTGATACGGGCGCACCCATGATGTGCAATTGGTGCCCATGTTTGGTTAAACATGACTTGGTTCGGTTAAAGGGGACTTAGGTGAAGGCGTTCGGTTAAAGGAAACTTTGGTGGAGATGTTCAATTATGTGCAACCCCATCTTCAGTTAAAGGTGCGCACATTACATGCAGGAAAGTGCATGTAACTTGAATATTGTGTTGGGTGGGTGCCCGCCCATTATGACAAGTGACCAAGTAGTGGGCGCGCACAGGTTACACAAGTGTGATGAGTTGGGAAAGTCACTGGGGAGCAAACGAATTGAACGACACAAGTCGGGCCCCTGGGTGGATGAGCAACTAGGCAGATGGACGAGTTGGCCGGATTGGCTAGACGGACAACATATCGGTGGACAAGTGGGCTCAGCTAGATAAAAATATGAAAGGGTGCATGCTAGTGTTGTGCACAGGTCGACTGGGTGGACATGGGTGAGCCAACCCATGGCCAACCCAAGCGACGCATCGGTTGAATGAAAAATAAAACACATGGAGGTCGTATATATTGGTGGTCACGTGGATGGTGGGAGGCATCATCGTAGAAGAAAGAAACATAAAGAAAATAGAAAACCAGTGAAGACATCCACAAACGAGCAGGCAGGGCAAGGTCGAACGGACTGAGGGCTTGGGGTAGAGTTTGTTCTTCAATGATATTTTTGGGTTTCCACAGATCGGACCGTAGGGTAGCACTACACTAGAGTCAGGTAGAAGGGTCGCAAGGTGGCAGACTTATGACTCGGCAACACAGTGCAGGAAGACAACCAAAAAGGTAACATGGACTAAGATTTAGTGAACGATAGGGCTGCGGGTCACTGTGCGTTCAATGGGAATGACACATGCCATTGTGTGTTGAACGAGAAGACCAAGGGAAACTTTATGCTGAATGATAAGGTCGTGGGATGCTATGTGTTGAACGACTAGCACGACAGGCTGTGTTGAGTTGAAATGATGGCACAATAGGTCACTGTGAGCTGAACGATAGGTACAACAGGTGACAATTTGGTCGAATGGTGCACGAACTTGACAAAAGTGTGTGGGTCGTTACGAGGCAAAATTATATTTGAAAAATTATTATTGAGTGCACAAACTTAATCTGGGAGTTTCCCTCCCATTTCTGATATGTGTGTACATTATTTATTTATGATTTATTCCATCGAATAAAGAATATAACTGGTTGAAGATAATAGAAGTAATTTCGATTGCATGATAACACTTAGAAGACAATTGGATAGGCGTTGAGTAGGTGTAGTTCTTAAGCTTGAGTAGTAGGAAATGAAACATTTCAGAGGTGTCGCGCCTCGCCTATGTTTTGTTGGAAGACTCCACTAGTGTAGGGGTGTGACAATTGGTATCAGAGCCCATTTTGCAAAAAGAGGGCTTTAAAAAGTGAAGTAGGAATATGACAGTCGTGGTTGCAGTTGGTATTGAAGATGGGCACTGTGCAGTTGGTCACAGTGCGACATTAGGGAGTTTGGTAGGGGCAAGACAATAGGTCAGGGCCGAGCTAAATATTGAAGTGTATGGTCATGATATGTTCAAAAGAAAAGCTAATGGCAGACAATGTAGAAGAGCCACAAGTGACAGGTGAATCTAGCATGAGTCCTGAGATAGTTTTTATGAAAAAAATGTTGGACCACATGGATGAGATAACTTCGAAGATGGGTGCATTGGAAGTCGTTAATGATGAACTTAGACATAAGTTCATAAAGAAGGAAGAGGACCATGAATACCTCAAGGTACAGTATGAGTATCTTGAATGGAAGTATGAAGAAATTGCGAATGAATTCAAGAAATTTGAATATGTGAAGGATCAAGGATTAGAGGAGATCATGACATTATGAAAGAGTCTTGATGAAGCTCTTAATGAGATTGCAATCTTGAAGAATGCAGTTGGACAGGGACTAGTTGGAGGAGCTTCCCATATCAAAATCAAGGAACCTGATTCTTATGATGGAGTGAGAAGCATGAAGACACTTGGGAATTTTTATTCGATATGGAGCAATACTTCGAATTCTTGGGGCATCCTAATGAAGAGGCCAAGGTAAAGGTAGCATATCAATTCCTTACAAAGGATGCCAAGATGTGGTGGGGAAGGAAAGCAGACAAATTTCTCACGGTGATGCTCAGGACATCTCTACTTGAGAAGAAATGAAGAAAGTGTTGTAAACTCACTTTAGCCCACAAAATGAGACTTGGGATGCAAGGACGAAGATCAAGTACATTAAATAAATAGGGAGTCTGTAGGCATATGAACAAGAATTTGTGAGTGTGGCCTTGGAACTACCTGACATCGCAGAGAAAGACAAGGTCTTCAACTTCATCATTGGCTTAAATCCTTAGGCACATAATGAGGTGAAGAGGCAATAGAGAAAAACACTTGAGGAGTCATTTGTTGCAGTTGATAGAGTAGTAGACCATTTTGATGAAGGGATTGAAGAGAAGAAAATGAATTCTGACAAAATGAAAGAGAAGCCTATGAAGGAGGATCATGCGAAAGTAGGTGGCAAAGTGAAGCCAAAGAAACCCATGATATTTTGGTTGTGTAGAGAGGAACACACGGTGAAGAATTCTCCTTCAAGACCGGTAGTGGCAACTTTGGCACAATTTGATGAAAATAAGAAGGAAGAACCAATGGTTGGGATGATGCATATATTGGGTGTTGCAGCAACAATGAAGGCTTTCCCATTACGTGATCCTTACAGGAATAAGTTGGAGTATGTGGACATGAAGGTTGGGCACGTCACATTTCTTACCATGGTGGAGAGTGGTGCAACCCATAACTTCATTAGAGAGGATGTTGCGAGAAAATTTGGGTTGAAATTTATTCCAACCCAAGATCATCTCAAAGCAGTGAATTGTCCACTATACCAAGTTATTAGTATTGCAAATAATGTGGAGGTACGCATTGGTGAGTGGTTTGAAAAAGTCGACTTCACAATGGTACGAAAGGATGACTGTGAAGCAGTTTTGAGGATAGAATTTATGAAGAAATATGAAGCTATGATGGTGTTGTTAGTGCCTATCAGTCATGTCAGTCACCGATGATCAAATGTGCTCTTACAAAGTTTTTTCTTATGGTTTTAGGTTAAATTTTTATAGTTTCAAATAGCTTTTCAATAAAAATTTGGTCACCGGTTAGGAAGGTTCAGTATTTAATACTCTTTTCAGTTCCATGGTCAACTAATATCATCTTGGTCAAGTCAAATCACTGTTAGAAGATTCCCATAGTCATTATGGTCATAATTCATCTAATAAGCCCATGTTAGGTCACCACTAGGTCATAAGGTTAATTTTTGAAGACTAGTCATTTCACCATTGAAATCCATTTTATAAAGGAGTAGTAAAAGTTAGGTTGGAAATTAAAGTTTTAAATCATGTTTTTATTTCATTTTTAATGAAATACTTTCATAAAGTCATGAAGCTACATTATCAAAGTCAAGTTATGAAAAGTGATGGTGGGTCCACTACCACATGTAATTGAAAAAATCAATTTACACAAGTTATAAAAGAGTCCCACTCACTCTCCATTTGCTCATTCCATTTTCCAAGACATTACTCTAACCAAACAAGTCGAATTTTCTAGATAAGGATTATTTTTTGCATGCCAAAGTCAAGTTTTTCTTTTGTGTTGCGCAAATCCTCATGCTGTGCTACGTAAATCCTGGCACTGCTACGTTTTTCATCCAATGGCTGCAAATTTATTTGCAGTGATTTATTTCATCACATCCAAGTTGTGGGGTAGTAAATCCAGGTTGGTGGCCTTTCCTTTTCTCAAGTAAACTCTTAATAATGTTGTTATGCTTCACTTCCCTCTCCTAGGGTTTTGAAAATAGTTTTTAAGATTTCATGATTTGCATGGTCAACTTGTTATTAAAAGTTGTATCTAATGTTCATACATCTCCTATCCTAATCACACCTTCCCGAACACCCTCTATCAAAATTCTCCTTAAATTCCATCATTTTTACATAAACCCTAGCCAGAGTACACTTTCCTAACCTTGGACTGTGTTTCTCTTCTTTGAAACCCTTCCCCTCACCCAAATTCTAAAATTCCACCTTCCTTAGCTCCCTAACATCCCTCACTATCCTCCCAAAATTTCCTAGAAATTTTCCAGTTCCTTGTCCCTTTCATTTCCCTAAATTTCCTCACAACTATCAAAATCCCCTATTTTCCTATAAGTAAAACCCTAGTTTCTCTCCTATAGAGCTAGGTGTTATCATGGAATCTGAAACCTCTGAAAAAGAGAGACATAAAGGAGGGCAGGTCATTAGATATGAACCTACCTCAACTCAAGAGATCTTGTCATCTCCTTTCATCAGAAAATCATTTGAAGATGCAGGTTGTCTGGCCTTTTACCAAAGAATTGAGCAACTAAAGTTTCATGATAAATTGACTAGTGCTTTTGCCACCAAATTAAGAAGGGATAAAGTGACTATAACAGGATTTGAGTTCATTGTTTCAAGGAAAATCATCTCCACAACCACAAGGATTCCAAACACTGGAGAAACTTGGTTCAAGAAAAGAGATATTGACCTTCAAAGTTACAAGATGTACTTGAAAACACCATATAAGGCAGTTGCAAAACATCTTTTTCCGTTCATACATTTGTTGGATATATATGCCCCTCTCACGAAATTGATCATGAAATATTTTACATGTGAGGGAAATTATTCAAGGTTATATCAATACCACATCAGGATTTTGATGCATTTCACTGGTGTTCAACAACTCAACTTTTCTTACTATATGTACAAAATCCTAACAAAAATGATTGAGAAGGTGCAAAAGCTGGGAGAAAATCATCATACTAGTCTATTTCATCATTGCTTGGAGAAAAATCTAGTTTGTCATTAATTAGCACAGGTAAATTTGTCTTGGGATGGCTTTTGAAATTCCTCTTTTCCTCCATCTTCTCTAGCTGTATCTAGTGATGAATCAACACCTCCAAACTCACAAATACAACAAGAGATTGCTTCTTCAAGAAGAACTATCAAGAAGAATTATAGGACAGAAGTGACTAAGACTTATTCCAGAGGTGAAAGGCTTGTGTTTGATCCAAAGATTGTTGAAAGGGCCAAGCCTACAGTAGGTGAATAGAGAGCATCCCCACAGCATGAGGAATTCACTCATCCTGGTACCAATGTGACAGATATGGAGAAAGGCCATGAGGACAAAGTTGCAAACCAAATCATAAGGGATAAGGAGGCTGAGATCAAAAAGTTGGAAAACAAGTTGACAGAGGCAAATTCTTTAATAGCATTCTTACAACAAGAAAACATGAAATTAAAAGTAAACCAAATGATCCAAAACAAACACATAGCCTATTTGAAGAAAGAGGATGTAAATGGGAAATCAGTGGTTCAGTTGGATGTTTCAGAAGGAAAAGGAGAGCAAAGCACACCAGGGAGACCAAGAAAAAGATCCTTCAAGAGAGCCCTTGAGCTACAAAAATAATTTTCTCCACCTAGAGGTCACATCACTGTAGATGACTTCATTACTAGAGAGATCAATGTAGACACAATATATTGGCTTGACAAGGTCAATGACCACCTAGAGAAGCTCCTCAAGAAGGCAAATAGGGACAATAACATGAAAATACATATGGCCATGCATTACTACATAAGAAACAGGGTATCCCAAGTCAGAATTAAATGTTTGAAGAAAAATCTCAAGGAAACCCTAACAAGCCAAAAGGACAAAGAAAATCATGATCTACTTGTTGAGGCCTCTCTCATGGCATGACATATCATATGATGGCTTCACTTGACAATTTTGAATAAATTTTGAGAACTTTTTTCCATTTTGAAATTTTTGGTGGTCTTTAGCCTATTTTAAAACACAGAGGCAACTATATGCGCAACACCTAGGTGCTACACTTTTTCCTCAACCATCCAAATTTTAAATAAATTACATGGTTTGATAGATAATCACTCCTAGATGTTATATATCCACTTTTTCAAGCTTTTCAGTAGACATATTGGGAGAAAATGCTCAAAAACAGGTCAAAAAATCACTTTCTGCCACTATTTTGAAGCAGGAATTGCACATATCGGAGTAGTCTTGGGAAAATCAGTTTTTCTTCCCACCGGAGTGTCCAAATAACCTTCTTGAAGAGTTTAATGAAAACTAGAGATCCATATATTTCCAGTGAGCTATCAAGTTTCGAATTTAGAGCATGGGAAGGCCTAAAAAATCCTCTTGCAAGATGGTGATATGCATATGTTTGAAGGCACTGCACATATCCATTATGGTGCTGTGCATATCCTTATGACAATTTTTCCTCATCATGTTTTGACTTGATGTTGTAATTTCATTAGTTCGATGTCTTGATGATGCAATCATTAATAAATTAGCATAATAGGTTGTTTTTTTTAATGTTAAATTAGGCCTCATTAATGAAGAGAAACTCAAATCAAAGTCTAAGAGAAGAGTTTGTTTTCAACCTTCTCACTCTCACTTGTTGGTTGAGATATCCTTGGAAATTGTTCCACTACTTATGGATTCAACCCGTGAAGGTGGGGAAACTATTTTTCTTAGTCTATATGTATCATTTTATTAGTCAGAGAGAAGCGTTGGACATTTTAGGAGAGAACTCTTGTAACTTGTGCTTCAACATTTTCAGGAAATCAAAAGAACAGTTGTAGCTGTTATCTAAGAATTCATGTGCATTGAGTTTGTGATCTTGTTTTTTCTCTGCTATAGTTTCATATGATAGATATTCATCTCTTCTTTCTATTCGTTAGTTTATTCAATTATTTTTCCTAATTTTATAAGCAAAATTATTTCCTTAAAGTTATGTTTTGATGGAATTATCATTATATGTTATTTTCTTTCTTGCTTAATGAATTCATGACATATATGTTCATTAAGTCCTCTTATTTATTCTGAAAACTACACTACATTGAAAAACCCTAAGCCATCACATAAATATTGCTACCTTTCTCCTTTATATTTTTGTTGTTGTTACCCTTTAATCTTTTGACCTAGTTACGTAGTTTTCATCCCTTGTTCAACATCAAAACCATAAATTTTCAAACCTATCTGAGTCTAGCATATATAGCCTAAAATCATTTTATATTCTAGTCAATTCTTTGGCTATCATATCATAGAGAGAGCCCTCTCTGGTTTGGTAGGGCTAGCTACCAAACTGAAAGCTTGGTCTATGGTTACCTCCATCGATTCCTTTCAGCCTGGGACATTGTGGGGGATAACAATTTGGTGTCATTATCGGGAAAACGACTGATATATTATTATTTGGATTAATTCTATAAGTTCATTCAAGACTGGTTCTGTGGGTGACAACTTCTAGTATCTAAAGAAAGGTTGATTTAAGAAATCATATCAAGTTTAAGATGTAAAACAATTTGACCCCTAAAAGACATATAAGGTCAAATCCTGACCCAAATCCACCTGCTATTATTGATGACCCAGAAAAACTAGTTAGGAAACTCAAGTCAACTACTCTTGAAAGTAGAGCTTGAAAATTAGAAAGAGCTACTTCTTTGCCTGAAAATTTATTCATTGTTGAAGATCTTTCTTTTGATCTTCAACTTGAGCTATCTATTTTCAGATCAAAATATGAGTTTTTCCTTTCTAAAGTGGTACTTGATCCTATTCAATTTGATTCTCACCTCCTTTATTCTAAATCCCTCTTTTCTAAAGCTGATCATGAGCTTTGGTTTAACTTTGATAAACTCCAGAGTCTAGCTGACCAACTTCAAATCAACACTGAAAAAGCCTACATTCAATATCAACTTGAAAACCTAGCTACTACTTCATCCTCTACTGCACCTCCAAACACGTCAGTTACTTCATCTCTTTTAAAACCAACTCCATTAGTGTCATCATCTTTATCAACACAACATATTATCATATCTACACAACCCATTGTAGTACGTCTACTACATTCTCCAACAGTCATGGCACGGTTTGCCCCTCTAATGTTACCTACTCAACTTGTTGCTCTACCTAAAAACTATAGCCCAAGATTCCCTCTGTTTGATGGAAGTTCAGAAATCACAACCCAACAGAATGTTGATAAATTGGTTGACTTTATCGATCTTGAAGGGGTTGGTGAAGAGGAGGCTAAAATGAGAATCATAGCCTAGAGCTTTTCTGGATATACCAAGAAATGGTTTCACATTTTGATAGCCAATTCTATCAATAGCTCTTAACGATTGATAGAGTTGTTCTTAACACGATGGCAATAAAAGAAAAATCCATTACAGATTTTGGTTGAGTATAATTCCATGAAAAAAAATCCTGAACGAGACAGTGCAGGAATTCACACTAAGGTTTAGTATGGTGTATAATTCCATTCGTGATGATATGAAACCTCCCCTTGGTTTAACACTTCTCCACTATACTGATGCCTTCAAACTATACATGGAATATCAACTTAGGGAGAGAGACCTTGCAACTCTAGAAGAAATGTAGTGAATTGCAATAAGTGTGCAGGCTAATCTACTCATCAAGAAATCTAAAACAAAACCTGAGAAACCTAAGAAGAAAGTTACCTTTAAAGAAGAGTACTCTTCATCTTCTAATGTAAAAATTGACACTCTGATAAAAACTATGGAAAGAATGATGCACAAAATGTCTATAGTAAATCAACCATCAGAGCCTTAAATCAGGAATCCAAATTATCGGGGAAAGCAGCAACAACAGTTTAGAAATAAGCAGAATGATCAGAGAGATCAAGATCCTCAGGACAAATTAGAACTCCATTTCAACAAAATTACACTGAAGGGTAGGAAGAAGATGAAGAAGAAATTGTTGAAGAAAATCATTTCTTTGAGGAAGATGAACTACCTACTTTTTTGACCGAGGAAGGTCAGTTTTCTTAGGAGTCTTTTATACCAAGTTATCAACAACTTGTCCTTGTAAAGGATGATTTATGGGAAGTGCAAACTGAAGAATATTGAAGGGGATATCAAAATGCTCTCTGCCATTTGCAGAAACATTAAAATTTGAGAAGAAGAAATGTACCTATCACATTGAATCTAAAAAGGATGAATACACAAAAAGATGCACAAGACAAAGAAACTGCCCCTGCAGGTCAAAATAAATAGAAGGAGATTGTCATATTAAGTCGGGATAAAACCAATGAAGCTTCTACCAACAAGGTGAGGAAGGATGAGGAGGCTCAAAGAGAAATTCATAAGGAGTCTCAATCTAAAGGGGATATTGAAAAGAAGGACATCACTACAAAAGAGGTAGAAAAGAAATCCAATATATTTAGTTTAGAGAATGAAATTTCTAAATTGAAAGTTTTGATTCCTCTAACTAAACTAGTAAAGAATGATAAGTACAAGTCGCAGATCGCTAAAATGTTGAAGGTAGACTAGATGTTAGATACAGTTAATGTTACCGATGATGAGCCTGCAATTCTGTTTGGTCCAAATCTAGAGGGAAGCCCTGAAGATAGTGAAGTTCCACCTTTCTATCTTAGTCTAAAACTCCATGATTTTAACCTCCATAATTAAATGCTAGATTTCAATGCCTCGCATAACCTTATGCCAACAGTTAAAATGGAAAAACTAGGGTTAAGTATCTCCTGACCTTATCGTGACCTCTATTCATTTGATTAAGGAAGAGTGAAATAAATTTGCCTTATCAAAGACTTAGTAGTATCCCTAGACTAAATTATGGTCAAGAATGTGTTGATGGACATAGTGGTCATTGATATTCTTCCACGGTTTGGCATGTTTCTCTCACGGTCTTGGGGGACAAAGCTGAAAGGAACCTTGCAACTTGATTTTTCATATGCTACTATACCAGTATTTGTGAAACTTAGAAAATTGTACCAAGAGAAGAAGATGAAATTCATTATTAGTAGCAAAGAAAAACCATATAATCACCCCATCCATGTTATACATTTGACTTAGATTATTTCATTTTGTATAGTGATATGAATGCAGTAGATGATGATAGTTAGCTTGTAGAAATTTTAGAATTTTTGGATGTTATAAGTAGTGTACAAGAAGTTTTGATTGTTGAAGAAAAGGAAAAGAATGTAGAGTGTCTACATCCAGAAAATTCACTTGAAAAGATTGTTGAGTTAATCCAGAAAAATAGATTATTGAGACAATGAGTCATCCTCAAAAATATCAAATAGTTCAACCTTCCAAAGTTCTACTTCTGTATGAATAAGATGGTATTTGGACTATGGAGTTTGATGGTGCGTTGGGGAAAGAAGGAGTTGGGATTGACATGTGGATTCATGGTCCATTGCATCATTCATGTAAAATTCCACGCCATGTATGTTTGAGTTCTTATAAGTTGGCTTTTGATTGCTCAAATAATGAGGTAGAGTAAGAAGCACTGATTGTTGGCCTTAAAATTATGAAAAATATGGGACCAAAGAAAATTTCAATTTATGGCGACTTCAAATTGGTAATTAAACAAGTAAAATGGGATTAACAAGCCAAGCATCCAAGAATGCGAGCTTATCAAAATTTTATCCTTGACATTCTTAAAACATTTTCAGAATATACTTTGTCTTTGATTCCTAGAACTCAGAATATTATGGTTGATACCATTACTACTACAACTAGTATGGTAAAGATTCCCATCCACTCCAATAAGAAGTATTCAATTCATGTTAAACACCACCCAGCTGTCCCTGATAATTTGAGATATTGGAAGGTGTTTTGGGAAGACAAATAGATCAACAATTTTCTATAGATGGAAGATGAATTCCTGAATTTCCATATTGATGATGTATATGATGAGAATGATTCAGAAATTGAAGCAACCGATATTGAAATATTGCAGTTGAAAGACAATAACATTCCATGACGTCTCGTACCTTTGGAAGAGTTATTTGATCATGATGATGTTGCTAAAAATCCCACCATGGTTCCCACAGGAAAAGGTGTTGAAGGTGTAAACATATGCACAACAAGCAAGCCTAAGATGGTCAAATTGTCAAAGTCTCTATCTCCTGAGATGAAAAGTAAGTACATTGCTTTGTTGGCATAATTTTTGGATGTATTTGGTTGGGACTATTCATATTTAAAGGTCTATGATAAGAACATCATTCAACACACTATATTGGTTAAGCCTGATCAAAAGCCATTCCGCTAGAAGTTGAGGAGGATTAATCCTAAATTGTTGCCATCCGTTGAGAAAGAGGTAACTATACTTTACAAATATGGTGTTATAGTTCCTACTCGTTTTCTCCAAGTGGATGTCAAATCTTGTGCCAGTGAGAATGAAGATCGGGGAGATTTGTCATTGTATTGATTTCAAAAATTTAAAAAAATTATCCTTGAAAGACAATTATCCCCTACCGAAGATGGATCGTATGCTCGAGAGGGTAGTTGGGTCTTCTAGGATGTCATTTCTTGATAGATATTCGGGGTACAATCAAATTTTGGTGCATAAGGATGATCAGTTGAAAACAACCTTCACAACACCATGGGGTACATTCATGTAGACCAACATGCCATTTGGATTAAAGAATGAAGGGGTGACATTTCAACGGGCTATGGAAATAGCTTTTGCCAATGAAAAGGATGTTTTTCTGATTATTTATTTAGATGATCTCACAATTTTTTTCTAAATCCGATGAAGACCACTTGCATCATCTAAGAATTGTCTTTTAAAGATACAAAAAATTCGGTATATCACTAAATCCAAAAAAGAGATTATTTTCCATGGAAGAAGGCAAGTTGTTGGGGCATATTATTTCCAAGGATGGCATTCACATTGACCCTAAAAGAGTTGAATCCATTCAGAAATTAGATTTCCCGAGGAAAAAAAAGAAATTCAGTCATTTAATAGGAAAATCAACTTTTTGAGTAGATTCATCCCCAACCTCGCTGAAAATTTGAGAGAAATGATAGACATGCTGAAAAAGGATAGCGAGGTAAGATGGTGCCAAGAAGTCTTTCAATGTGGTCAAATTTTGATTATCTACTACTACTTTAATAAGTCTTGATTATACTTCAGATTTTATAATATTTTCATTCATGTCTAAGCATACCTTAGCAGTTGTCCTAATACAAAAGAAAGATCAGAAAAATGAACAACCTATAGCATTTTTCAGTTGGACAATAAGGGATGCAGTGTTGGAATACAATATAATTGAGAAACAGGCTTTGGATATGGTGAAAGTGCTCAAAGATTTCCTAGTATACATTATGCATTCTCACAAAATAGCTTATGTTCTGACAGCAACGGTAAAAGAACTTCTTATGCAGATAGATCCAGAGGGTAGGCATGGAAAATGGATTGCAACAATGTTAGAATATGATTTGGAGACAAAGCCGACAAATCTCATCAGGGACGAGGTTTGGCCAAGCTCATGGTTGAATCTAATTTGCATGCATTAGATATCAATCTTATTGGTGCTCTTTCTAAAGAAGAAGTAGAATATTTATAGGTACAAGTGTCTAACATGTTCACTTCATCTCCATGGTACTCTGACATAGTTTATGTACTGTAGCATTTAAATCCACCAACACAAGTGCCCAAAGGTAAAAGTATATCCTTAAAGTTGAAAGCTTCAAAATATTGTATTCTTGATGGTGTTTTGTTTTGGGAGGATCTGGGTGGTGTGTTTCTAAACTGTCTAGTTGAAAATGAAGCAAAGGATGTAATGAGGGATTTGCAAAAAGGAGATTGTGGCGGCCACCATTTCCGGAAAACCACGACAAACAAAATTTTGAGATTTGGTTTTTATTGGCCTACTCTTTTTTCTGATGTATATAAAAGTAGTGATGAGATGTCATGAATGTCATAATTTTCAGGGAAAAAGAAAACTTTTACCATTACCATTGCAGCCCGTTTCAGTCACGTCTCCTTTCTAACAATGGGGTCTTGATTTTATCAGGGAAATCCATCCTTCATCATTTGCACAACACAAATGGATCGTAACAATGACGAATTTTTTTACAAAATGAATTGAAGCAATCCCAATGAGGCAAGCTATTGATTCTTTTATCATTCAGCTTATTGAATCTAATATCTTTTCTACATTTGGTTGCCCGCAGAAGATAATCACCGATAATGCTACTACTTTCAAGTCCAAGAATATGGTGGAGTTTTGTGAAAAGTATCATATTGTATTGGGACATTCTACTTCTTATCACCCACAAGGGAATGGTCTGGCTAAATATTCCAATAAATCTCTGATCAACATCATTAAGAAAGTTGTAGAGGTCAAGAAAAACTGGCATAAAAAGCTCATTAATGATTTATGGGTAGATAGAGTTAGTAACAAGAAATCCATAGGAATGTCTCCTTTTCAGTTGGTGTACAAGATTGATATTGTTTTTCCTTCATCCCTTGTTGTCCTAGTCATGAAAACTTTGTAGGAATTGGACAGTGAAACAAATGATACAATGAAGAATAAGTCAAACTATCCATTTGCAGCAAGCTAGGGAAGAATTTATTTAAAATACTTCTAAACTTCACGATAGAATCAAAAATATTTATGACCACAAGACAAAAGAAGATAATTTCAACCTAGGTGATGTTGTTCTTCGTTGGGATGCAAGAAACGAAGAAAAGGTTGAACATGACAAGTTTGAAAATTTATGGAAAGGATCATATAAAATCTTAGGTTTTAAAGGAAAGAATACTTATCTGTTGGAGGAAATGAATGGGAAAGATTATTCAGGAGGAGCAATCAATGGTAGGCTTGTCAAACACTACTATACCTGAAGAAATTTCTACAAAATTTCATTATCATTGTATATACTAGTTTAATTTTCATGTCCAAGTGTGAAGTGGATATCATAGGAGTTTGAAGCCCAAGGAGAAGGCCATAAGGTTTCTTTGATCAACTGCTAGTTTTATTTTTCTTTTTTAGGGTCATGTCAGTTCAAATAGTCAGTGAGTTTTTAGTTTGAGTTTGGTCTTTTGCATTTTGACTCCATTTCCCAATGAATAAGGCTACCTATTCTACGGTGTTCATGACACCTCCAAGGAGCCGCCATTCCTAACTAGAGCCAACATTAGTGCCTGTTAATCATGTCAGTCACCGGTGATCAAATGTGTTCTTAAAAAGTTTTTTATTAGGGTTTCAACTTAAATTTTTATAGTTTCAAATAGCTTTTCAATAAATATTTGGTCACCTGTTAGGAAGGTTTAGTCTTTACTACTCCTTTCAGTTCCATGGTCAATTAATATCATCTTGGTCAATTTAAATCATTGTTAGAAGATTCCCATAGTCATTATGGTCATAATTCATCTAATAAGCCCATGCTATGTCACGACTAGGTCATAAGGTTAATTTTTGAAAACTAGTCATTTCACCATTGAAATCCATTTTATAAAGGAGTAGTAAAAGTTAACTTTGAAGTTAAAGTTTTAAATATTGTTTTTATTTAATTTTTAATGAAACAATTTCATAAAGTCATGAAGTTGCATTATCAAAGTCAAGTTATGAAAAGTGATGGTGGGTCCACTACCACATGTAAGTGAAAAAATCGATTTCCACAAGTTATAAAAGAGTCCCACTCACTCTCCATTTGCTCATTCCATTTTCCAAGACATTACTCCAACCAAACAAGTCAAATTTTCCAGATAAGGATCAATTTTTGCATGCCAAAGTCAAGTTTCTCTTCTGCACTACGCAAATCCTCATGCTGTGCTACGCAAATCCTGGCACTGCTGTGTTTTTCATCCAAGGGCTACAAACTTCTTTGCAGTGATTTCTTTCATCACATCCAAGTTGTGTTGTAGTAAATCCAGGTTAGTGGCCTTTCATTTGCTCAAGTAAACTCTTAATAATGTTGATATGCTTCATTTCCCTCTGCTAGGGTTTGGAAAATAGTTTTCAAGATTTCATGATTTCAATGTCAAATTGTTATTAAAACTTGTATCTGATGTTCATACACCTTCTCCTATCCTAATCACACCTTCCCAAACACCCTCTATCAAAATCCTCCTTAAATTCCATCATTTTTACATAAACCCTAGCCAAAGTACACTTTCCTAACCGTGTACCTGTTTCTCTTCTTTGAAACCATTCCCCTCACCCAAATTCTAAAATTCCACCATCCTTAGCTCCCTAGCATTCCTCACTATCCTCCAAAATTTTCCTATAATTTTTCCAGTTCCCTGTCCCTTTCATTTCCCTAAATTTCCTCACAATTATGAAAATCCCCTATTTTCCTACAAGTAAAACCCTAGTTTCTCTCCTATAGAGCTAGATGTTATCATGGAATTTGAAACCTCTAAACAAAAGCGTTAGAGAGGAAGGCAGGTCATCACATATGAGCCTACCTCAATTCAAGAGATCTTGTCATCTCCTTCCATTAGAAAATCATTTGAAGATGCCCGTTGTCTCGCCTTTTGTGAGAGAATTGAGCACTAAAGTTTCACCCGAGATTTTGCCACCAAATTAAGAAGGGATAAAGTGACTATAGTAGGCATTGTGTTCATCGTTTCTAGGCAAATCATCTCCACAACCACAAGAATTCCAAACACTGGAGAAATTTGGTTCAAGAAAAGAGATATTGACCTTAAAAGTTACAAGATGTACTTGAAAACACCATATAAGGTGACTCCAAAACATGTTTTTCCATTTATACATTAGTTGGATAGATATGCCCCTCTCATGAAAATGATCGTAAAATATTTTACATGTGAGGGAAGGTATTCAAGGTTGTATCAATACCACATGAAGCTTTTGATGCCTTTCACCGGTGTTCAACAACTCAACTTGTCTTACTATATGTACAAAACATTAACAAAAATGACTCAGAAGGTACAAAAGATGGAAGAAAATCATGATACTAGTCTATTTCATCATGGCTTTGTGAAAATTCTAGTTTGTCATCAATTAGGGCAGGTAATTGTTTCTTGGGATGGCTTTTCAAATTCATCTTTTCCTCCATCTTCACCAGCTATATCTAGTAATGAATCAACACCTCCAAACTCACCAGTACAACAATAGGTTGATTCTTCAAGAAAACCTATCAAGAGGAATTATAGGGCAAAAGTGACTAAGACTTATTCCAGAGGCGAAAGGCTTGTGTTTGATCCAAAGATTGTTGAAAGGACCAAACCTACAGCAAGTGAACAGAGAGCATCCCCATAGCATGAGGAATTCACTCATCCAGGTACCAATGTGATAGATATGGAGAAAGGCCATGAGGAGAGAGTTGTAAACCAAATCATAAGGGATAAGGAGGCTGAGATCAAAAAGTTGGAAAACAAGTTGACAGAGGCAAATCCTTTAATAGCATGCTTACAACAAGAAAACATGCAATTGAAAGTAAACCAAATGATCCAAAAAAAAAACACAGCCTATTTGAAGAAAGAGGGTGTAAAGGGAAAATCAGTGGTTCAGTTGGATGTTTCAAAAGGAAAAGGAGAGAAAATCACACTAGGGAGACCAATAAAAAGAGTCTTCAAGAGATCCCTTGAGCTACAAAAAGATGTTTCTCCACTGAGAGGTCAGATCACTGTAGATTACTTAATTACTAGAGAGATCAATGCACAGAGAGTATATTAGCTTGATAATGTCAATGACCACCTAGATAATATTCTCAAGAAGGAAAATAGGGACAATAACTTGCAAAGACACATGGCCATGCATTACTACACAAGAAATAGGGTATCCCAAGTCAGAATTAAACATTTGAAGAAAAGCTCAAGAAAACCCTAACAAGCCAAAAGGACAAAGAAAAGCTTGATCTACTTGTTGAGACCTCTCTCATGGCATGACATATCATATGATGGCTTAACTTGAAAATTTTGAATAAATTTTGAGAAATTTTTTCCATTTTTGAAATTTTTGGTGGTCTTTAGCCTGTTTTAAAACACAGAGGCAACTATATGTGCAATGCCTAGGCGCTACGCTTTTTCCTCAGCCATACAAATGCCAAAAAATTTACATGGTTTGATAGATAGTCGCTCCTAAATGTTAGATATCCACTTTTTCAAGCTTGTCAGTAGTCATATTGGGAGAAAATGCTCAAAAACAAGTCAAAAAGTCACTTTTTTCCACTGTTTTGAAGTAGGCGCTGCACATATCAGTGTAGTCTTGGGAAAATTAGTTTTTTCTCTTGGTGGATTGACCAAATCAACTTCTTAAAGAGTCTAATGACAATTAGAGGTCCATAGAGTTCCAATGAACTATCAAGTTTTGAATTTGGAGCATGGGAAGGCCTCCAAAATCCTCCTACAAGATGGCACTACACATATGTCTGAAGGCGTTCTGCATATCCCTGTGACAGTTTTTGCTCAACATTTCTTCAACATATTTTGACTCGATGATGTAATCTCATTAGTTCGATGTCTTGATGATGCAATCATGAATAAATTATAATAATAGGTTGTTTTTTATGATAAATTAGGCCTCATTAATGAAGAGAAACTCAAATCAAAGTCTAAGAGAAGAGTTTGTTTTCAACCTTCTCACTTTCACTTGTTGGTTGAGATATTCTTGGAAACTATTCCACCACTCATGGATTCGACCCCTGAAGGTGGGGAAACTATTTATCTTAGTCTATATGTATCATTTTCTCAGTCAGAAAGAAGGGTTGGACATTTGAGGAGAGAACTCTTGTAACTTGTGCTTCGGCATTTTCAGGAAATCGAAAAGAACAATTGCAACTACTATCTAGGAATTCATGTGTGGTGAGTTTGTGATCTTGTTTTTTCTCTGTTATAGTTTCATATGATATATATTCATCTCTTCTTTCTATTGATTAGTTTCTTCAGTGATTTTTCCTAAGTTTATAAGCATAATTATTTTCTTAAAGCTCTGTTTTGATGGAATTATCATTATATGTTATTTTCTTTCTTGCTTAATGAATTCATGACATATATGCTTATTAAGTCCTCTTATTTATTCTGAAAAATGCACTACATTAACAAACCCTAAGCCATCACAAAAATACTACTACATTGCTCCTTTATATTTTTATTGTTGTTATCCTTTGATCTTTCGACCTAGTTACCTAGTTTTCATTCCTTGTTCAGAATCAAAACCGTAAATTTTCAAACCTATCTGAGCCTAACATATCTAGCCTAAAATCCTTTTATATTTCAGTCAATTCTTTGGGTGTGATCTCATAGAGAGAGCCCTCTCTGGTTTGGTAGGCTATCTACCAAATTGAAATCTTGGTCTCTGGTTACCTTTGTTGATTCCTCTTAGCCTGGGACATTATGGGGGATAACAAGTGACACATATGAAGAATCTCTATATTTATGATGGACAGGAGGATGAACCATTCGGGGTACCTATCGTTCCTTCCATGACAAGGGGATGTAAGTTAACCTCGATGGGTGTGGAATACATCAAGCAAGATGAAGAATTATATGAGAGATTGAACCATGTAGTGGAAAAACTCATAGAGTAGGTAGATAGTGTGTAAACATTGTTTGATAGTATTCTAGACATAACAGTCAAACTAGATGCAATGGAAGATAACAGGGATCATGTGAAACCAAGGACTCATTAGGAGGAGAGCTAGGAAGCATATATGTAGAGGTTGGAAGAAGAATATCACCACATAAGGATCAAGATGTTGGAGAAGGCAGATGGAAGGCCTTCAACCTTCCCGTCCCCTCCCTCTTTCCAGACTTAGCATGGGGATGAGGCTCATTGTCTCCTGCTCATGGAAGTGACACCTCTTTGACATAATGAGCAGGCAATGGAGGTGAGATAGAAGTGATAGATAATAGGATGTGATGACAATCATGATGATGTGAGATGCCTGCATTCTTGTGGAGGATATGATATAGTTGGATTACCTACCCAACTAATCACCATCACAGGGGGATCCAACACTTGATTTTCTTGCAGAGTTACGAAACTATTTGGGCATGTAATAGGTCATGGGAAGATCTCCCTAGGTGATTATATGGAGATATTAATATAGGTAACAGAGTTTCCAGGATTGTTATAGACAATTTTGTGCCTTACAGCAACAAGCATGAATTGTCAATAATCCAAGGGATCCAAAGTTCCCTAAACATGATGTTCCTACCCCTAGAGGAACAAGGTCAGCAAACCAACAGCTCTCAGATCAGTTCTCCACCTAAAAACACTCAAAAACAAGCAATCCTGAAATCAAAGCAGGTGCTCCACTAGGTTTCTGCGCTGAAGCTCAGTTGCTCCATGGTGTACCTGCGTTGCAAAGCAAGTGGGACAAAGGCCACCTGCGCTGAGCGAAAAGGGACAAGTGGCACAGTGAGTCATTGCTTTGGAATCTTCCAAAAATGACACTTGGATCAGGTATTTCGCCTTGTGATGAGTCAGAGGCTCTGTTTCTCCAAGTGGAAGCAAAGTTCTCCAAGTGGACTCAAGAACTGAAGATCAACTAAAGATTAACTGAAGAGAGAGAGGACACAAGGCAGCTACACATCAGTTGCAAGCTGACTCATCCTTTCTCAATTCATCTATATATTGAGCTCTCTCCTATGAGCTCAGGAGGCTGGAATTTTGTGCAAAGTAATGATATGCTGTTGGTTTCACTATTGAGTTATTGGGTGATTGTTTGAGAGAGGTGAAGAAGAGAAATTCTTTCTGCTGGGAGGTGTTGCTGGGTTGGAGCCTTTAATGGTTGTAATACTCTCAGAACCTTTATTTCTTCATTAATAAAAGCTATTGAGGTTCTTCTATGTGCTCTTGTTTCAATTATATATTGTGATGATTGCATGTTTGGTTTACACTAATCCATGAACCAGTTATGATTGCATGCCTCTTGTAGTTTCCTTCTTTGTTATTTTGCAGGATCTCATCGTAGCTGGGCGAGCAGAAGGACAAAGAGCTAGGAGCAAGCGGCCAAAGAGAAGAGTTTGGATTCGACATTAAGCGCAAGGCAACGGTTAGTGCTTTCTCCATTCTCTTTTGCTTTCATAAAGAAGTAAACCTCAAGTAGTTTGTTTTACAGTTGTTGCTAAGGAACTGTCACCCTTAGAGTGGGATAGGGTCATCCGAGTCGGATACTTTTCCCTACAACAAACTGGCGACTCCACTGGGGATCGTATCCGTTTGATTGTGTTTGTAGTATTTTGCTATTCGTTTCCTGAACAAAAGAGTACCAAATCGAAAAGCTTTTGACTATATCAAAAGCGAAGTAGAGGGCAGCTACTCTTGCTCATTTTCTGAGCAAATTCATGATTTGAAGAGCTGATCTACAAGGATCCTTGTAAGATCTTAGTGATAGCTTTGCACCTTCCTAATCATCCCTTTGAGTGTGCTTGACTGATTGCTTCTGATTTGAGCAAAAACCGTGCATTTTTGAGAAAATTATGACCCAGAAACTGTGAAAACGCAATTCTCGTTTTCCAAAGCAGGTAGTACACAGGCTACCTGCTTTGCAACGCAGGTCCCGAAGGGGCTACCTGCGCTGAGAGCCAGTTTGGCTGTGTAGAGCCTGCGTTGGCCCAAATTTGCCTAGTGCATTTGGGGTTTCCTCCTTTCTCTTGCCTGTTTTCACTTAGTTTTGCTGCTAGGTGTCAGTCTTGTGCCTGTTTTGAAACCAATATTACTTGCCATCATTCTGCCTCTGTTATATAACGAAATTGTACTTGTTCTTTGTATTTCTTACTCATTTACAATTTCCCATAACGAAAAGTAAACTAGTCATGCTTTTGGCCTCTTAGATCTGAACCTGTGTTAGGCATTTTGCTGGTCTAAAGAGTTAGCTTGTTTGCTGTCCATAGCTGATTAGTCATTTTACTTTCGTTAGTATGGTTTGATTTCATGTATTTCCAGTGATTAAGCAAGTGAATCTTAAGGTGTCTTTTGATTTTGGACAAACTTGTTTACTTTCGCTTTAAATCGAAATCAAAGTTATATAACCACTTTCTTTTTGTAATCCATCCACATTAAGAAAGGGAAAAGAAAATACATGCATTGTGCATTTCGCATTTGACTGTGTGCTTGACGATTTAGGAAAAATTTGCATTTTAGTGTGTTCTCTATGATCTGTGTGAAAAGATTTGCCTTTCTTTTCCCTCAGTAGTTAAGGTTTTCAAAGTTGAAAGATTGAAAAGTTTGCTTCTCATCTTAGACTGCATTCAGGAATTTGTTATATACATCTCGTGGTGATCCTTAAAGGCAAACTGATAAGCAAGATCAACATTAAAATAAATCCAATTTACATAACAACGCTTTGTAACATAACGCAAACACATAGAGGTCTAGGTAGAGACGTGTTCCGGCGTCGTTAAACATAGTGACTGTCGATCTCTACGAAGGTGGGTGATTCCTCCTGAGAGTCGGTGGCACTAATACGGACTTGTGCTCTCACGTACCATCACGTATATATTGGGAGACCCCTATAGGCAATTATCCTTTATCCATAGGAAGCCGTGTCGGCCGCCCTACTGATCGCGATGCAGTGAACACAGCATTCACGAAGATCGACCACCCGTACCGTAAAACGTATTCTGTGGTTTCGCGAAAAGTTTGGCACACCCTCTGCCTAGATCTCCATAGAAGTTTCTTTTGGCTTTTTTCAAACTCTATAACTGAAAAAGTCCATCCGAGCATTTGTCACTTCGGGCTCGTTAAAACATCGAAGGCGACTAGAGTCATCTTTAGCTTTTTCTCGACTCTTAAAACATGAAAAAGAAAGTTTGTGTCTAAAAGCGTCGTTAATAAAATTTATTTTAAGCGGAACATAATCACCTGTTATTCCCACGTTGATCTTTCAGTTGAAAAGTATGGAGCCCACCAACCAAGGAAACAACCTTTGTGGAAGTCCAAATCCCTTCTCCTCTTGGGGAGATGTTGGTGCGCCTCATATGGCAACATTGTCACTTCCAGGATTGACAATTGGCCTACCTGTATGGCTCTTTTCAACTAATGTAGTCCAGATCGCCACTAATCCTGAGCAGTCGAATCAACAGTCAGAACAGTCTAGAGCTACCCACTAGCCTTCCACTTCTTACAATTCTTCCTCTGATCCTTCATCTTCACAAGGAAGAGCCGGCAAAAGTCAGCCTCCCATGGAGAAGAAGGAAAAGAAGAAGAGAGAAAAGAAGCAGAAGGGGCCTATGGCGAAGGCGACTGGGGGCAAGCAAAAGACAGCTGACAAAAACCCACACACTGCACCAACCGGGCCTAAATCGCCATGTGTCATTTGCAAAGGGGCCCACTTCCATCGTGATTGTCCTTGTATTCCCCGGATACTAAGGGACTGGTCCCCAAGGTTGCACAATCCGGTAGCATCAACCTCTGGTAGTCATGTTGATTGCAGTCCGTCAACTAGCGAGAGTGAAGGACGAAGAGGGAGACCAAGATCACCCTGTATATTGTGTGAAGGCGATCACGCCATCCACAAATGTCCATTCTTAGATGAGGCAAAGAGAGTTTTGGAAGATCGTCCGGTTTCACCGTTACGACTTCCTCCTGGATACCAAAAACTCGCGCCTAATCCCTCGGTAGTTGAAAATCCAGCTGACCCGCTCAAGTGGTCAGCTGAAGTGTCGGTCATTGAAAATGGACCTATTGAATCCAGAACAGACGAAAGTCTAAAGGTCGAAACGACAGTCGACCCCATTCTTCCTTTGGAGGTTTCATCCTCCAATGACCCCGTCATTGAAGATCCATCTTCAAATGACACCCTCACTGAAGAGGATAAGGATGACACCGTCCATATTCTTTTCATCAACACAGACTCTGATGAGCATCAGGGCAATGCGCCCATTCCTTTATCGCAAGAAGGAACATCGTCAGGGTCGTATCCGGCCGTATATTCGGTCCCACCACCAAGCAACCTAGTTGTATCCTTTGATTGGAATCAACTAGGCAGACCCCGGTTACCAGCCAGTATCCCATTCAGAATCATAGTCCAAATCTACAGAATGGTGATGGCTGGAACTATCATTGATGAAGGGGCATCTGTGAGTATCCTTTCCTCTGTTGCTTGGAGAGCACTGGGTTGCCCGACGCTTTTACTTGAGATGAGAAATCTATCAGGTTTTGATAAAGGAACCAGTCACCCGTTAGGGATTCTCCCCAATGTTCCAGTTACATTGAAAGGGAAGACAGTTCATATGAACATCATGGTCGTCCAGGGACCCTTGGCATATAACTTACTCCTTGGACGAGACTATATATATTGCATGGAGGCAATAGTGTCCTCGCTCTTTAGAGTCATGTGTTTTCCGCACGAAGGAAGAATGGTCAAGCTCGTAGACCAACTTTCATTTCCAGGATCACGCATTGCAAATAGTCAAATACCATCCCTTAACGGTTTATTCACTCAAGGAATGCCACCGCCCCCGGTTCTACTTCCCGATGAATGCGAGTAATTCGGAAAGAAAAGAACTGGGACCCAGGGGGCATGCACCCTGGCCTGCTTCGGGCAGAGAAAACCTTAGGTATAAAGTTAATTTCCGCAGAAGAATGGACTAGTCCGTACCCCGTCCAAAAAAGGAAGAGAGGGTTGTTCTAGGATAAAATTCTTTTGTCAAAGTTATGTTGAAGCGGAAGAATCGCTCCCTTTGTCTAAAGAGGTGGGCTCTCCTAAGGAGGGGATCTATTTGTGGCAGCAAGAAGGCACCATCTTTGAATGTCAAGCCTCACCCATTAAAACAATATGTTTTAAAAGAGAAGTAGGGGCAGTCTTCAAAGAAAGAGAGGAAATTGCTGCAACAAGTAGTCACCATCCTTAGCAACCTAATGATAGACATCGCCGAAAAGAGAGTTTGGTTTGCGGCAGCAAACAAAACCATTTTTCGGATAATAAGTAAGAGGACAGAATCTCGAAATTATACTTTATACCTGGGGGCATGCAAACCTTTTGGAGTGCAAGCACGGGACGACTATTTATTTTTTAAATTTTTAGGTCCTCCCTTTAAACCTGTAGGTCTAACCCGTTAAACTCGTAGGATTAGCCGTTTCCAGCTTGCATAAAGAAAGGATGAAGGGCAAAAGTTAAAACCTGCCAAATTGGAGTAATTAGTGAGGTATCGCTCCTTAAATAAGATTACCTCACCTAAAGCATTCCTTGTATTAAGACTGGTATAATCGAGCAGTTTTAGCAATGTTCATGCTCGTTAAAAAATAAACGCAAGAATCGAGCAGTTTTAGCAATGTTCATGCTCGTTAAAAAATAAACGCAAGAACCGAGCAGTTTTAATACATAGTTCATGCTCGTTAAAAAATAAACATAAGTTGTGAGCAATCTTCCCCTACAGTTCAAGCTCACCCAGAAAAAATGAACCGGTAAATAACCTCGAGAAATGTAACCTTTGACAGCCATATTAAAAGCCCTTGGTCGTGTTTATATGCCATCACCTCCATCCGTTCATTTGGCCAATCGTTCATCTCCATATGTTTGTTTACCCATTTTGAGGAACAGCTGCGAAGAGTGATTTCACTTAGCCATCCTTGTGACACTGCCGTGATTGGAAAATTCCAACCTGTACTTGGAATCTGCTGCTATCCCTGTTTATCACTCGTTCCTCAAAAGGCGAGTCTTCTTTGAGCTCTTTTCACTGACTCGTAAAATATGAAAAGTTTGCCGAGTTTTGGCCTTCCAGCTCGTTAAAGCGACCGGAAGAGCTATCCCTCCTCTAGATTTTAATCTTTTTGGACCTGAGGGATTATTGCACAAAAAGATCGAGCGCTTGTTTTGTTCGGCTCGTTAAAGCAATCGAAAATTCATCCCTTCTGTATTGTTTTATACTTTTTCGGACTTAAGGGATTAGAAGACGAAAAAGGAATTTTGGAGTTAACTTTTCGTACCTTTTCAGACTCTCTAAAAATGAAAAGGACCGAGTTTTCTTTGTCGTTAGACTCGTTAAAATGATTAAATAGCGACAAACTTGTCTTTAGATGAGAACGAGTTTCCCTATCGCTAGGCTCGTTAAAACATAGCGATGGGCTTGCCCGAAGGGCAGGTTATAGAACAAGCATATGTTATCCTCCTCAAGCTTGACAAAAATAAAGAGGTACTGGTTAGCAATGACTGGGGAAAAATTGGGAGAACCTCACAGCATTAATGGTAGCAAGTCGCTCTTGACCATGACACTTTGTCCTCCGTATCACATCGGGTTGGGTTGTTTCATTCACCGGTCTCATAACCATGGTCTTCGCCACACCATCCACAATTGGGGTAATGCTACCAATCCATCACATCAATGTCGTTATATGTTCAAGAGATGTGGTTCTGTAAAGAGTCAACCGTGTTCCACCCACTGCCATACATTATCCTTCATCCACTTCATGACCGCCACCCTGAATCATACATCACAGTTTGTTCTCACCTCATCACAATCACTAGCTCCGTTCCGTGTCACTGATGTGGGATTCATTAAGGCCCTCCTTTGACGGATCGCTCCTTGTCGACATCAGCTCATTATCCAAGGAGTTGATCTAGGAACACCCCCCTCAGTACTTTGAAGCTTGCATGCCTCAATGGAAAGTTTCTCACTTCCGGCGACAGGTATACATCAATGACCTTTGACCAGAAGATTTTGCATGGTGGTCGACGCCAAGTCTTTTATTCCCACCATGTGGATTGTACTGCCGTACCTTGAGGGTCATCATCCTTATCGGTGACTCCTCTCGCGCTTGTTAACGGTTTACATCATTGACCGGTAATCAAGCGATGTCTTTCCATGTTCGACTTCAAGAAATTCTCACATGGATCGACTTGTACATCGAGTGAAGATCGGAAGAGATTGAAGACCCCGGATCTAGTTTCATCCATCCGGGCTGCGATATATATTCAGGACATAAAGACATTTGATATGTACACCATTACAGCAGATGATCATCCTTCTCAAAGGATGATAATTTCAGCAGAGAATTATCAGTCTACAATCAGACGATCGTCTGTTCTATGTACCAAAATGTATTTATAAAGCTGAGCATGGGAATGCCCGCCTCAGCTAGATCATGAAAAATGTATGAAAAATAATGTATTGTATTGTATCTTATTACAGGACACTTCTTAGCAGATTGAATGAACTTCGGATCCTCTCAATAAAGCATTTCACCCGATAAACGACCTCATACTTTAGGGGGCATCTGTTATAGACAATTTTGTGCCTTACAGCAACAAGCATGAATTGTCAATAATCCAAGGGATCCAAAGTTCCCTAAACATGATGTTCCTACCCCTAGAGGAACAAGGTCAGCAAACCAACAGCTCTCAGATCAGTTCTCCACCTAAAAACACTCAAAAACAAGCAATCCTGAAATCAAAGCAGGTGCTCCACTAGGTTTCTGCGCTGAAGCTCAGTTGCTCCATGGTGTACCTGCGTTGCAAAGCAAGTGGGACAAAGGCCACCTGCGCTGAGCGAAAAGGGACAAGTGGCACAGTGAGTCATTGCTTTGGAATCTTCCAAAAATGACACTTGGATCAGGTATTTCGCCTTGTGATGAGTCAGAGGCTCTGTTTCTCCAAGTGGAAGCAAAGTTCTCCAAGTGGACTCAAGAACTGAAGATCAACTAAAGATTAACTGAAGAGAGAGAGGACACAAGGCAGCTACACATCAGTTGCAAGCTGACTCATCCTTTCTCAATTCATCTATATATTGAGCTCTCTCCTATGAGCTCAGGAGGCTGGAATTTTGCGCAAAGTAATGATATGCTGTTGGTTTCACTATTGAGTTATTGGGTGATTGTTTGAGAGAGGTGAAGAAGAGCAATTCTTTCTGCTGGGAGGTGTTGCTGGGTTGGAGCCTTTAATGGTTGTAATACTCTCAGAACCTTTATTTCTTCATTAATAAAAGCTATTGAGGTTCTTCTATGTGCTCTTGTTTCAATTATATATTGTGATGATTGCATGTTTGGTTTACACTAATCCATGAACCAGTTATGATTGCATGCCTCTTGTAGTTTCCTTCTTTGTTATTTTGCAGGATCTCATCGTAGCTGGGCGAGAAGAAGGACAAAGAGCTAGGAGCAAGCGGCCAAAGAGAAGAGTTTGGATTCGACATTAAGCGCAAGGCAACGGTTAGTGCTTTCTCCATTCTCTTTTGCTTTCATAAAGAAGTAAACCTCAAGTAGTTTGTTTTACAGTTGTTGCTAAGGAACTGTCACCCTTAGAGTGGGATAGGGTCATCCGAGTCGGATACTTTTCCCTACAACAAGGATGGTGGTTATCAAGGATGATGCCATTTTTAAATTGGGGGAGGTTGTTAAGACTTCGAGTTGGGTGTACCCAAGGAGAGTAAAAAAACTAAAGTCATGATATGGGCGTGCCCATGATGTGTGACGAGCACCTGTGTTTGGTTAAAGGTGACTCATTTCAGTTAAAGGTGACTCGAGTGGAGGTGTTCAATTAAAGGCGACTCGGTTGGATAAGTTTGGTTAGGTGTGACTCCATCATCAGTTAAAAGCGTGCACATGTATAGTGTGTTAGAAAATTATATATTATAGAACAATGGAACACATAAAATATTGCAGAAATATAAACACAGAAAATGCATAAAACAAGAGAGACACAGATATATGTGGTTCACCCAGTTTGGGCTACATCCATGGAGAAACAACCAGTCCTTCTTTTATTATATTATCCAGCAAATTGAAGAGATACAACATACAGCATGTTATGTACCTAGGGGGGATAATATGGGGTACTGTTGAGGGCCCCGAAGTCGGGTCAACAATAAGGGGGATACCCACCCAGTCCAGAACCTGGTTGGCGGCTCCTTGCCCGTTTGGAGTAGCGGGTCCAACTGGGGGTAATGGGACCAGTTTCCCAATGTGATGGGTGTGTGTGTGTGCATAGAGTCTGATGATATTAATCTAGAGGTTTTTCTAAACTAGTCTTGATTTTAACTGCTAAACTAACTCTATGCTAATGTAATCTAATGAAGAGAAATACATCTGATCTATGCTAACCCGGGGTGTTTTTCTTTTGTTTATGCGATCTAGAAAGATTTCTAACAGCAGCTGGTAATAAAGATCATTCAACTGATATCAGAATATAAACCAATAAAGATAAACCATTCTGCATAAGAAGTTAGGCAGAGTAGTTGTGAAAAACATATCGCATAATCAGTTTTCTTTATGTTAAGCATGATTAAATGATCCCACCGTAAAGAAGTGCCAAATGGTAATGCAGACATTCATACAATAACATATAAAGAACTCAGCTACATATCACTTTAGGGATACTAGCAGAATCTAGTCAAGAGATAAAAGTACCATTTATGACTAATTTCACCAATAAACTTCAAGTAATAATGATTTATTTCTACTTGTTCTAACATCTGCTAAGAGTACAGAAGTGCAACATCAGTAACAGATATTAAAATGCAAACATAAATAAATCTTGATCCATCTATTCATCAAAAACCTCCTCTGAGGGTGCAGAAGTGCATGTTCTGAGGATAAGTTTTTTGACAGATTTCCAGACCCTTCTCCAAAAACCATGAGAAGGGTTAAATACTACTAGCTAATTGATATTAATTACATGAATCTAGGGAATCGGCTTCAAATGACCGCCCTTTACTAAAAGCAAATTTATTTCTAAAACTTTAAATCTAATTTCTCACCGTTTCTGTATATTCTCTTTAGTGCTGTCAACAGCGCAACGTTTTCCTGGGAAGAGTCGGCTGACTGCCTTCTTCTTTTGCTCGGGAGATAAAAGTGGAAATAACAGGAGCTGGCACTTCCTTCTGACAGACCGGAAGATATTTTCGAAAACCTTTCTCTAGCTGGGTGTATTCGCCGCGTGTATACTTAGCACAACCCAGGTTCTTCTCGAACTGATTTTGCTGTTGCTGTTTTGGTTTCCGGTTGTGCGAATGACTGAGTGGGTTAGGAGTCATGCTGTATGGACATCCCCCTGTTTTAAGAATTGTTTCCGTTCTTTGTTCCAGGTTTTCCTGAAGCGTCTTCCTTCTCATGCGCTTCTTTCTCTGCTTTACCAAGTCTGAGCTTCAGGATCTTTTCTGAACACGCTGCTTTTGTGCGCCTTTGACTCTGAGTCTTGGATAGTCTAATTTCATCAGTGCCGGTTGTCTGATAGTCTGGAATCTGCGGTCCTGCTGCATGCGGCATCCGTTTGCGGAGGCATCTTCTCTCTGCTATTTGATTGGCGCTTTCCCCTTTCTCTCAGATGTTTCCTGCATATAGATTTATATCAGTTGCGTGTCTTGCAGTCTACGCAAAGAAGCAGGGAAATGAAAAGATTGACATGAAAGCATTAAACTCTAATGAATGCGTAATCCTGACATGCATCATGACTTGACTCTTTGATAAATGCGATGCAATCATTCCTTGATACTCAAGCACGAGGTCATTCAATTCCTTCAAGGCGCGCACTTAATCTTGGGCTTGTCGTGTGATAAGTCTTTTCAGATCGCAGATCGCAAATCGCAGATATCGCAGATCGCAAATCGCAGATATCGCAAATCGCAAATCGCAGATTTCGTTTAATGGTTATGCCGTATAGCGCGATGCTTGCGATTTCGCATATCGGCGGTCAGCGGTTTTCGAAGGTCTTCTTTTAAAGGGGCGCGTGTGATGTATGCGACGCGATGAACTTCGCATCGCTCATTCACGGTGTTGCTTTTCGCGCTCGAGAAATGCTTTGGCCTTTCTTTGCGATGCGATTTAAGCCTTAGGGAGAGAAATATAAAAACTTTAGAAAAATATTTTTTGGGATTTTTTTGTTCAGGGTCCCTTCTTTGCTTGACGTTATTGCTAATGTCAAGTGAAAAAGGGGGGTTGTTGGTGACCACAACAATGGCAATTCACTGTGAAGAACCAGTTATCTCTGCTTGTTCTATTGCATTTTCACTTCCAAAACAGAAAAGTTTTCTTACGCCTAAATTTTGTTACGGACAGATAGAATATTACCCCTTATCCTGTCAATGATGTTTCGTCACAACTTTTTATTTCATTCTGATTGTTTGCTTCCTCTGGGTTATTTCTTGTATTTACACCTAGACATTACTTAGTCTTTTCAAAGACAAAATAAGGTCTTCTCTGTGTACTGGCTTTGTAAAGTATGCTCATTTGTCGTAGGTAGAGCCTCTGCTGCCCGCAAGCATCCATAGCCTCGACAAGGTTACCATATTATCCAGCAATGATCCTTTTTCCTGCTTGAGGTTATTTACAACATTCCAGAGAAAAACCCTTTTGACACTTTTTCTTTCCTTTTTAATTTTTTATTCTCTAAAGAACAATGTCTTGGTTTGGTGGCCAAATTATGACACAGTCATTCACTTGATTTACACTTTTGCTGAACAAGCTGGCTCGCGATGAGACCCCTTGTCTTTTGATTGCAACAATCTTGAGTCGTTGCCCTGTTTTGATAGACAGTAGTGGCAAAGTCAGCAAGTTATAATATCTGTGATCATGATAAGCCGGCTCGTGATGAGACCTCTTATTCTTTAAGATATAGTGTTTTCTTGGATTGTTTCTCTGGATGCTGCGATTTTCCTTAACAGGGAGGAAATCATTGTTTTTCCTTAAGAAAGCTCTGGACGACAATAATAGAGTTTAAGAACAGCAGTTTTGCAGAGAATACTTATTTTGCTATTGATGATACTTTTCATTGCGTTGGCATAGAACAATTTTTTGCCAAAAGTTACCTTCATCCCAGATTTCTTTGTAAAGTTGAAACTAACATCACATTCAGGCTAAAGTTAACTCTACCTGTCAATAATAAAAGTCAGATTTTTCGAAAAGTTTTACTATTTATACAAGTGAAATCAAAATCTGATAGAGAAATGGTATATACTTCATAAATACAATTTATGATCACTCACAACCAACCTTATTTATATTTTAAAAAATAAAACTAAAATAAAACTAAAATTATCCTACAAAAAAAAAATAGAAGGATAACCTTCTATGGAAAATACATTTTGAGGATTTGTCCGTTTACAGGCAGAGAATCTCTCCTGCCTGTCAAGTCCTGCAACACAAAAGTCGATGGGCCTATGACTTCTACGATTTGAAAAGGACCAAGCCATAGCTTCTGGAATTTCGTATGTTTGCCCTTCTCTTCGTGAGCCTTATCCCACTTCAAAACTAGGTCTCCCATCTGAAAGTTTTTTCTGGTCATTATGTTCAAATCAAAAGAGGATTTTATCAGCGCTTGGTGGTGAGTGTGGGTTTTCTTGGCCTGTTCTCGTTGTTCTTCTAGCTTGATTATTTCCGTTTGCCTTAGTTGTAAGGGAGAAGTGGATACTTCATCAATGTATTGTACTAAGGACAAGGAGGGAATGACTAAGTGAGTAGGAAGAACTGCTTCTCTCCTGTAAACTAAATTAAAGGGAGAAGTGCCGATAGAGGCTTTCTTTGTAATTCTGTCTGCCCATAGGGCGTTTACTAGCGCTTTATGCCAATTCTTTTGGCTTTGGTCGACTGTCTTTTTGATAATCCTAATTAGGTTCTTGTTCGTTGATTCAGCCAACCCATTACCTTGCGGATAGTAGTTGGCAGAATACTTTAGTTTGAACCCTCTTTTGAGTGCGAACTCAGTCATGGTATTTCCAGAAAAATATGAAGCGTTATCGAATATTAAGGCCGTTGGCAATCCAAACCTAGTAATGATAAACTGATCTATGAATTCAATAATATTTTCAGAATTAGCTGTCTTGAGAGGAACTGCCTCTACCCATTTAGTAAAATAGTCAGTTGCAGTGAGGATATACCTATGCTGTTTAGAGGAGTGAGGAACGATCTCACCTATTATGTCCAGGCCCCATTGGCTGAACGACTGTTCGATGTTAACTGGCTGCAGTGGCATGGATGACTTCTTTTGTTTCCCTGCAGCCGTTTGGCAGACTTGGCATTTTCTTACGTGATTGTACGAGTCTTTGAACAGCGTGGGCCAGTAGTATCCTGCACGTAAGATTTTGTGTGCGGTGGCTTCTCCAGCATAGTGTCGACCTGCTGGTCCATCGTGGAGTTCCTGCAAAACCTTTACGGCTTCAGTTTTCTCAAGACATCTAAGAAGCACAGAATCATAGTTTCTTTTAAATAAGACATCATCTACGAGCTGATATTGTTTGGCTTTTAACCTCAGGGCTCTCTTTTTGATGTGATCCAGGTGAAATGGAGCATATCCGTTTTTCAGGAAATAAATGATGTCAGCATAAAATGATTCTGCGTCGTTTAGGCTTACCTCATACGTGTGTACCTCTTCAGGCGATTCTTCGGGGATTTGCGATGCTCCAGCTAACATCTTGCAGAAGCCTTGGCCTCTTACGATGTGTGCTAGCTTGATTTCCAGGTCGTATTCTTGCAAGGCGGTGATCCAATTCGCTCTCTTCTCGCCCACGTCTTTCTGAATCAAAAGGTTTCTTACCGCTGGGAATGGTACTATGACCTTGGTATGGGCCTTTAGCAAGAAGGGTCTGAAATATTTGACCGCTTTGAAAACGGCATACGCCTGTTTCTCTACGTCCGAATATTTCAGCTCAGCACCTTGTAAGTTTGAGCTAAAGAATGCGATTGGGGCTTCTGCCTTTTCTTGGTTTGCCTGGGTCAAGATCGCAGCATAAGAATTTTCTGAGGCAAACGTGTATAAGATGAATGGTTCTGAAAAATTTGGGGTTGCTAGGGATGGAGCGTTGATGATGGCTTGTTTGATTAAGTTAAACACTTCGTGCTCGTCTAGGCCCCATTTAAATCTTGAATTCTTTTTTATCATTTTTTGTAAAGGAGAAATAATGCGTGAAAAATCTGGGACACATCTTTTCACAAAATTGATCTGTCCTAGGAAAGATTGCATGGTCTTTTTGTTATGGGGCATGGATATCTCAGAAATTTCTCTGATTCTGTCAGGTTCAATGTGGATGCCCGATTTGGACACTATGAACCCTAGCAATTTTCCTTCACTCAACGCGAAAAAAGATTTCTTCGGGTTAAGCGAGATTCCATACCTTAAACATCTTTGAAAGATCTGCTTCAAATCTTTGAGATGGTCGCTTCGGTTCTTGGAGTACACAGTTATATCATCCAAGTAAATCACTACTTATTTATTGACTAACCCTTTGAACGCAATGTCCATAGCCCTTTGAAAAGTAGCGCCGGCGTTGATCAGACCGAACGGCATCTTCCGATACGCGTAGGTACCCCATTTAGTTCGGAAGGTGGTTTTTAGCTGATCGTTTGGGTGTACCAGCACTTGATTATATCCTGAAAATCCATCCAGGAAAGACATCAATTCTGAGCCTGCTACAGCCTGTAGTATTTGCTCCATAGGTGGGAGGGGAAAATTGTCTTTCTGACAGGCTTTGTTGAGATTCCGGAAGTCGATGCAGATTCTAATATCTCCGTTTTTCTTCCTAACAGGTACCATATTGGATATCCATTTGGAATGTCTGACCGGGAAAATTATTCTGGCTCCCAACAACTTATTCAGCTCAGTTTTTATCTGATTTTCCAGGTTGGGGTGGATTTTCCTGAGCTTCTGTTGGACGGGTTTCTCATTGTCAATCATAGGGATAGTGTGCTGAATGATAGAAGTATTATAAGTTTTCAGCTCATCGTAGTTCCAGGCAAAGACGTTTTTGTACTGTCGTAGAAGACGAATGTATGCTAACTTTTCTTCAGGAGCTAGGCCTTGGCCTAGATTAACGTTTTGGGGTTTCTCTTCGGTTCCTAAGTTCACTGATTCGTAGTTCAGAGTTGAACTGTAAAGTTTGGCGTTAGCTGATCTTTTGAACCGACTTTTTAAGTCATACAAATCTTCTAATTTGACCACTGATTTGGGTATAGCATTATCCATGCCATTTTGTTGTATTTGGTGGTCATGACAGTCCTCGTCGATTATCTGGTTTGAGTAGGATCCTTCAGAGATAAGGAAACTTACGATGTCTGGGTCGTCGTTGAACACTCTCCAGTTGGTGATGTTGTCAGGGATAGACGGCTTAAAAATAAACTCTATGGAAAACCTATCTGGACTAAAGTCTTCGCAGGGGATGAGTCTGGAGGCTACGTTTGCTAGCAGGTCTGCGCTTGCATTGTGAAGTCTTGGGATTGATGAAATATTGAATGCTGTAAAATGCGCAGTGAGATCTTGTACTAAAGACTGATAGTGCTTTAAATGACTAGACAGGCAGTGTATGGTGTTACGTACCTGTTTGACGACGATCTCGGAATCTCCAAAGACTTGAAAATATTTGACGTTGCAGTCGATTGCTTTGTATAGGCCTTGCACCAAGGCTTCGTATTCCGCTGTGTTGTTTGTGCAATCGAACTCCAGCCTGCATGTGAGCATGGTCTTATTTTCGTCGGGGCTAATCAAGACGCATCCTGCTCCTGCTCCCTCATTGGACTTAGAGCCATCAAAATATAATTTCCAAAATAAAGAAGTAGTTACAGGGTTATCTAATAAACTAACACATTTTGAATCATCAGTCTGGGAAAAGTTTTCTACTTGGGACACGACTGAATTTTCTAAATATGGTGATATGTGAGCATTGAAATTTCCAAGGAAAGAGTCTACCGAGTAGTTGCCTATGATGCTGCTATTGTATGCTATGGCTTCGTTCTCTCCCTCCAAATCCGTCACTATGTACTTTTGGTGCAGTTCTCGTTCAACCTTTATTTGATTTGGCTTCCCGTTGAAGGGTAACCACATGTGTGACCAGTCCGTCGAAAAATATCCGTGGAGCTTCTCGGACCAATCCCTGCTAAGAATTAGACCATAAAATTCAGGGATGTCAGCAACTAGAATATCGATGACCTGGCATACCTTGGGGTTGGACGACAATCTTATGTTCACTTGATTAAGTTCGCCTATCACTTCGACTTGTGATCGATCAAGTTGAACTATGCACACTGCGGATTTTTGCGGTTGAACATTAAGTTTGGCGCATATTGACTTGGGTAAAATATTGGTTGAAGCACCAGAATCAACCAAGAAGTTATGCACGTTTCTGTTAAAGATCTCATAAGTGAGGAGGAAAGGAGGAGTGTGAGATCTAGACCTCCCTCCAATCAAAGCGATGTCATTTGGATCGATTTTATTGATCGCGTTGATTGGGGGTCTTCCTATATTATGGGAAGCTATAGCTGTAGGTAGAGGTGCAGTAGGTACGACGTGTAACTCTTTCATCATGATCTTCTGTTGGTGTTTCAATTTGCTCAACTCGTACAGGGTGATATTAGCCCTAGTCTTCTTCATGTCGACGATGATGTTATACTCCATTTCATCCGACACTATTAGTGTCTTTGATGGAGGCGATTGCTCTGATTGGACTGGACTAAATGAGGTCGCTTTAGAGGTTATCTTCTTTGTTGCGACCTTTTCTTTGGCTGGAGGGCTTGCGCCCTTCTGTTTTGGGGTAGTCTGGGGAGGATCAAGTTGATTTCTGCCTCGTGTGCTAACCGGAAGTGCTTCTTGATCTTCCTCTTGTGGGAGGATGAAATCCCACATTCCTTGCAGTTCCGCCACTTCTTCGTCGTCAGTCTGCGTTTCGATGGTGCTCTCTTCTTCTTCTTCTTCAGATTCCACATTTGAGACCACGTTGGGTGGCTTCGTCTCCATAGGGGGATTTCTTTTGAAATTCCTAAAAGGCTTTCTTGGGGACGATTCTGCTACTTGCTTTCTTATGTCAATCATCTCATTAGACATGGCTTTCAAGACTTTTTGTAATCCTTCCATGTCGAAAGGATCCTTCGTTTGCTTCTTCTTGGTTTCTTATTTGAAAGAGATTTTCTTAGATTTACGCTCTTCGATTGTAGATCTCTTTTCTAGGGCTACTACGCGTCTTTCGACTGCCAATACCTCAGCCAAGTTTTCGACTAAGGTTTTCTTGCTTGCCCTATCTACGAAGATGCCAAGTTTGAAGGTAAGGCCGTGATGTACCATTCGCATCTTACTTCCTCGCTGGGCTGGGAAGCAGCGGGGATTTTATTGAGGATCTTGTTGACCCGTAAGTTAAAATCTTTAATGGGTTCCCTAGCCTCAGCTTTAAGATTGGACAGATCGTTGATCAGCGTCGCTGTCGATCTATCATCGCTGAATTTGGTGAGAAATTGATTTTGAAAAATATCCCAGCTGGTGATAGATCCGGAGGGTAGCGAAAAGTACCATGTCCCGGCTGTCCCTTGCATCGTATAGGGGAAGAGTCGGACCACGACATCTTCGTTGGTGACCCCGTTGAGATTAACGGAAAGCATGAAATTATTGATATGTTCTTCAGCTAGCATTCCAGTTTCTGGATTGAAATTTGGTAACCACTTCTCAGGATGGGCAGGTATTGGACTCAGGGGTGGAGGCATTAGAACTGCCCCAGGGTTGTTCCATGGAGATTGTGCCATCGCTGAGTTGCTGGTTAACAAAAGTGTAGAAGATGATCTTCGAGGTTGAGAAGATAGAGATGTTACGATCTTTGACGATTGTGGAGGAAGGTTTGCGGAAGATGGATGAGTGATTTGAGGTGGAGATGTGGGTGGTTGACTTCGCGGAGAGGGAGTTGAAATGGACGAGGTGGATGAAAGAGTCTCTCTGTCAGACTCTTGAAGTGCTTTCCTTGCTCTTTTCCTAGTGGGGAGAGGGATTTCAGTTGGCTGAATGCCGAACTTTTCACTCTTCAATCGAGTCAGGGGATGAGCAGGGTTGTATTGCGAAGTCAAGCTGCCTTTAGATTTATCAGATTTCTGGTTAAAAATAGAGAATCCCTGGAGTTTACGGATCAAGGTTTGAACTTCAGGGGGATCGACAATAAGTTGTTCTGATATATCGGGATGTATAGCAGCGGTGGATGTCCGAGCGACTTCCAGTTCCGAGTTTAGTCGTACCGGGGAAGTCGGGGAAGTTGGTGAGGGTGACTTGCTCTTAGAATGGTATTTGGATTTTGAATTATGCGCCATTCATAGCTCGGCCCTCCTTCTAGCGCCAGAAATGTTGAGGGCCTCGAAGTCGGGTCAACAACAAGGGGGATACCCACCCGGTCCGAAACCTGGTTGGCGGCTCCTTGCCCGTTTGGAGTAGCGGGTCCGACTGGGGGTAATGGGACCAGTTTCCCAATGTGATGGGTGTGTGTGTGTGCGTAGAGTCTGATGATATTAATCTAGAGGTTTTTCTAAACTAGTCTTGATTTTAACTGCTAAACTAACTCTATGCTAATGTAATCTAATGAAGAGAAATACATCTGATCTATGCTAACCCGGGGTGTTTTTCTTTTGTTTATGCGATCTAGAAAGATTTCTAACAGCAGCTGGTAATAAAGATCATTCAACTGATATCAGAATATAAACCAATAAAGATAAACTGTTCTACATAAGAAGTTAGGCAGAGTAGTTGTGAAAAACATATCGCATAATCAGTTTTCTATATGTTAAGCATGATTAAATGATCCCACCGTATAGAAGTGCCAAATGGTAATGCAGACATTCATACAATAACATATAAAGAACTCAGCTACATATCACTTTAGGGATACTAGCAGAATCTAGTCAAGAGATAAAAGTACCATTTATGACTAATTTCACCAATAAACTTCAAGTAATAATGATTTATTTCTACTTGTTATAACATCTGCTAAGAATACAGAAGTGCAACATCAGTAACAGATATTAAAATGCAAACATAAATAAATCTTGATCCATCTATTCATCAAAAACCTCCTCTGAGGGTGCAGAAGTGCATGTTCTGAGGATAAGTTTTTTGACAGATTTCTGGACCCTTCTCCAAAAACCATGAGAAGGGTTAAATACTACTAGCTAATTGATATTAATTACACGAATCTAGGGAATCGGCTTCAAATGACCGCCCTTTACTAAAAGCAAATTTATTTTTAAAACTTTAAATCTAATTTCTGACCGTTTCTGTATATTCTCTTTAGTGCTGTCAACAGCGCAACGTTTTCCTGGGAAGAGTCGGCTGACTGCCTTCTTCTTTTGCTCGGGAGATAAAAGTGGAAATAACAGGAGCTGGCACTTCCTTCTGACAGACCGGAAGATATTTTTGAAAACCTTTCTCTAGCTGGGTGTATTCGCCGCGTGTATACTTAGCACAACCCAGGTTCTTCTCGAACTGATTTTGCTGTTGCTGTTTTGGTTTCCGGTTGTGCAAATGACTGAGTGGGTTAGGAGTCGTGCTGTATGGACATCCCCCTGTTTTAAGAATTGTTTCCGTTCTTTGTTCCAGGTTTTCCTGAAGCGTCTTCCTTCTCATGCGCTTCTTTCTCTGCTTTACCAAGTCTGAGCTTCAGGATCTTTTCTGAACACGCTGCTTTTGTGCGCCTTTGACTCTGAGTCCTGGATAGTCTTATTTCATCAGTGCCGGTTGTCTGATAGTCTGGAATCCGCGGTCCTGCTGCATGCGGCATCCGTTTGCGGAAGCATCTTCTCTCTGCTGTTTGATTGGCGCTTTCCCCTTTCTCTCAGATGTTTCCTGCATATAGATTTATATCAGTTGCCTGTCTTGCAGTCTACGCAAAGAAGCAGGGAAATGAAAAGATTGACATGAAAGCATTAAACTCTAATGAATGCGTAATCCTGACATGCATCATGACTTGACTCTTTGATAAATGCGATGCAATCATTCCTTGATACTCAAGCATGAGGTCATTAAATTCCTTCAAGGCGCGCACTTAATCTTGGGCTTGTCGTGTGATAAGTCTTTTCAGATCGCAGATCGCAAATCGCAGATATCGCAGATCGCAAATTGCAGATATCGCAAATCGCAAATCGCAGATTTCATTTAATGGTTATGCCGTATAGCGCGATGCTTGCGATTTGCGATTTCGCATATCGGCGGTTGGCGGTTTTCGAAGGTCTTCTTTTAAAGGGGCACGTGTGATGTATGCGACGCGATGAACTTCACATCGCTCATTCGCGGTGTTGCTTTTCGCGCTCGAGCAATTCTTCGGCCTTTCTTTGCGATGCGATTTAAGCCTTAGGGAGAGAAATATAAAAACTTTAGAAAAATATTTTTTGGGATTTTTTTGTTCAGGGTCCCCTCTTTGCTTGACGTTATTGCTAATGTCAAGTGAAAAATGGGGGGTTGTTGGTGACCACAATAGGTACCAAGGGTGTTATGTACCTAGGGGGGATAATATGGGGTACCAAGGGAGGTACCCAAGGTAATAATGTAATAATGGGATGGGCCATAGTAATAAATAAGGTGGTTAACCCATGTCATGTAAGGGACCACAAGTAGTTAATAATAATATAATGGGCCCATGGTATTAGTTGATGGTATGAGGAAACCATGGTAATGATGCATGGTATTGTATGTATGAGGCCTATATAGAAGCTAGAGACTCCACATGGAGAGATATGAAGAGAAGTATTATTGTATGAACAGGCATATGGCTTGTGGAGTGTTCTCCTTCCTTAAGGAGTGAATGTATGGTGTTGCCCTACCTTAAGGGTCTTGAGATTAATAAAGAAGCATTTCTGTTTATTTTGATCTTGTTATTATTGGGTATATTTGTTATTTCTCATATATTCTGGGTCAGAGCTACAACAAGTGGTATCAAAGCACTTTCTTGGGCAAACCATGGAGAATTTTTTTTTCATTTTTGCAGGGATTTTTTGGGTGGTGAATTTGCAGATCAGATCTGTACGTTTTGGTGCAAGATCTGCAGAATCTAATTGCAGATCTGTATTACTTGTGCAAAAATAGCCGATTTCAAAAAAGAAATCGATTAAATCGGAGTCCGGATGAAGGAGATATCACTGATTTAAAAATCAGTGGGGTTGAAGACAATTTTCAGGGCAGTGAGTTTGCGGCGCAGATCTAGACATCCTGGTGCAATATCTACAAAATCTAATTGTAGATCTGAATTTTTGGAGAAAAATCACCCAATTTCAAAAAAAAAATCAGTCGAATCGGAGTCCGGATGAGGGAGATATAGCTGATTTAAAATCAGCTCTTTTTGCAGAAATTTTGGTGACGGCGGGAGAGTTGCAGCACAGATATGGAATTCTAGTGCCTGGATCAAGATTTCTATCACATGGGCAGATGCAGAATGATTGTTCCATTTCTGAAAACAGGTCATAATAAGGATTCTGAGCAATATTGACGAAACTATGACCATTTCAAATTTTCGCCAATTTTTGTGATGACGGGCCGAGATCTGAATTTGAATGACTTATATCCATTTGATGGCTCTCATCCAGCTAAATGGCTAGCACAAATGGAGAAATGTTTTAGATTGAATTACATCATGAATGATGAGACTCAGCTGAATTTGGGAACAATGTACTTGGACAATGAAAGATTGCAATGGTGACAAGGGCATCAACGTCGCTATCGTTGGCCCTTGACTTGGGACAAATTCACTAAAGCTCTTATGGACCGCTTTGACCGAAAAGCTAATCTTGTGGATAAGCTCACACAGACAGACACACAGCCTAGCAAAGATTTTATTTTTACAGGAAAGAAGGAAACCAAGGAACCTAAAGGGTTATTTTCTGCTGGTATCTCCTTATTGCAGGTTCATGGATTGATTCAGAAGGAGAAAATCATTGTGTCTATAAATCCGAGTTGCAAGCAAAATCTCATAAATGTCAATTTGGCAAAAAATTGCAAGTCCCAGCAAAACAAATTGCACATACACAGGATGATGATAAGGATGTTCAAATCTATAAGGATTTGAAGCTTTCTATGGATAAGTATGTGTTTCATGGTGATTTTTATGCTTCAGAGATGGATAATATCGATGTTGTTTTGGGATATCCTTGGATGGAATCTGTGGGTACTATCAATATTAATGTGCAGAAGAAATTCTTGAAGCTATGGTATAAAAAGAAGAAAATTACATTACAGGATATTTCCATCCATAAACAGGTAGAGTCCACGGAGGTTGACGCACAAGATGTTACAGGGACTAACATATCAGATGATGAGCAGTTGATGGTCGACAATCAAACACAAACACAGGCTGAAGCAGAAAAGGTTACAGGTGCTGATACATCTGAGGACGATTTAGTGGTTGAAGTCATATTGAAAAAGAAGACACCACAAGAGGCACCACAGCAAGGTGAAGTAAAGAAAAAGCCATCGTGGGTTAAAACTTCAACATATCATCACCCACATCACCCAGCAAGACAACAATCAAGATGGCAACCATTTAGCCACATGGACAACAAACCCCGCAGGACAGATCGAGAGGAACAAAGATCCACCTACTACACTTCCACACAGAAGAGCTACCGCAGTCAACTTCCATCTCAAGCGAGCGAGGCACCAGCGAGATCGAGGGTTCACCTTTCTCTTGGATGGCTAGATGCACGTGCATGGTATCAGTGGACTACTCCCTTGAGTAGATCTTATTATTTATGTTCTTCCCATGTTTCGGGGACGAAACATGTTTAGGGGGGTGGAATGTTATGTACCTAGGGGGGATAATATGGGGTACCAAGGGAGGTACCCAAGGTAATAATGTAATAATGGGATGGGCCACAGTAATAAATAAGGTGGTTAACCCATGTCATGTAAGGGACCACAAGTAGTTAATAATAATATAATGGGCCCATGGTATTAGTTGATGGTATGAGGAAACCATGGTAATGATGCATGGTATTGTATGTATGAGGCCTATATAGAAGCTAGAGACTCCACATGGAGAGATATGAAGAGAAGCATTATTGTATGAACATGCATATGGCTTGTGGAGTGTTCTCCTTCCTTAAGGAGTGAATGTATGGTGTTGCCCTACCTTAAGGGTCTTGAGATTAATAAAGAAGCATTTCCGTTTATTTTGATCTTGTTATTATTGGGTATATTTGTTATTTCTCATATATTCTGGGTTAGAGCGACCCAGAATATATGAGAAATAACAAATATACCCAATAATAACAAGATCAAAATAAACGGAAATGCTTCTTTATTAATCTCAAGACCCTTAAGGTAGGGAAACACCATACATTCACTCCTTAAGGAAGGAGAACACTCCACAAGCCATATGCCTGTTCATACAATAATACTTCTCTTCATATCTCTCCATGTGGAGTCTCTAGCTTCTATATAGGCCTCATACATACAATACCATGCATCATTACCATGGTTTCCTCATACCATCAACTAATACCATGGGCCCATTATATTATCATTAACTACTTGTGGTCCCTTACATGACATGGGTTAACCACCTTATTTATTACTATGGCCCATCCCATTATTACATTATTACCTTGGGTGCCTCCCTTGGTACCCCATATTATCCCCCCTAGGTACATAACACAACAGATCCACTGTAACTCCCTCTTCGATCTCAATCTCCTCTCTCTTCCTCACTCAGAATACAGCTCTACATAGAAGTAATACAATTCCCTCATATATAGTGAGGGGTTACCTTCTAGGGCAAAAAATCGTAACTAAACATAACTTCTATCATCAGATCATCCGCCTAATGAACAGCCCAGATTGACTAGAAATTACTAGACTTTTACAAGGCACTTTTACATCTATTTTTAGCTTCGGGGGCGCTGCCCCCGAACCCCCGCCAAGGGATTGCTGGCCCTTAGACCCCCACGGGGGTAACAAGTTCCCTCCGCATGGAGGGGTGTACAGTCTTCCTCAGGTATACATCCGACTGAAACCTTTGAATGGAGAAGATAATCAGGCTCCACACCCAACATAGTGGTTGGTTAAAGGAGATGGGTGGGCAAGTGCATGTAGTAGGCATGTCGTGTTGGGTGGGAACCCGCCTATTGTGACGAGTGACCAAGTAGTAAGTGCGCATGCGCGACATGGGTGCAACAAGTTGGGAAACCCATCGGGCAACAATCGAGTTGGGTGACACACGTCGAGTGCTTGGGTGGATGAGCGCCCGAGCGGATGGATGAGTTGGTCAGATCAGCTAAGCGGATAACATATTAGTGAATGGGTCGAATCGGTCGGATAAAATATTTGAAGGGGCACATGTTGGTGTTGTGCACAAGTCAGTTGGGTGCACATGGTTGGGTTGACCCATGGCCAACCCAAGCGAAGCGTCGGTTGAATGAAAAATACAACACATGGAGGTCGTATATATTGGTGGGAGTGTGGATGGTGGGACTCATCATCACAGAAGAAAGGAACATAATGAAAAAAGGAATCCAAAAACGAATGGGCAAGGCAAGGTTAGGCAGAGTGAGCGATAGCAGAAGATTTTGTTGATCAAGGATATTTTAGGGTTTCTATAGATTGCGTCGCAGGGCAGCACTGCACGAGAGTTAGGTAGAAGGGTCACAGGGTGGTAGACTTATGATTCAGTAGCATGGTGTAAGCATACAACCGAAATGTTAGTGTGGATGAAGATTCAGTGACCGACAAGGTTGCGAGTCACTTTGCGTTGAACGGGAAGGTCATAGGTTGTTGTGTGTTGAATGGGAAGGTTGTGGGTCATTGTATGTTGAACAAAAGGGCCACATGATCCTGTGTGTTGAACAGGAAGGTAGTGGGCCACTGTGGGATGAATGACCGACACAACATGTCATGTTGAGAAATGGTAGCACGATAAGCCGCTGTGAGCGAAATGATAGGTGATAAATTGATTGAATTGTGCACGGTTGGGTGCACGAACTTGAAAAAAGTGTGAATATCATACCTATCATTGTGAAGTTTTGTAAAATTATATTTGCATAATTATTATTAAGTGGGCAGACTTAATTTGGTAGTTTCCCCTCCCATTTCTGATATGTGTGTATACTGTTTACTTATGATTTATTCCCTTTTTTTTTTAGAGATATGTTACATTCAACCTATCATGGATTCATATGTTGAAACAAAGATAATGCATCGATTGATACCACTTGGATGATGACTTAAGAAATTTCAAATTTTAAATTATATGAGTGATACCACTTGCATGGACATACCTACACGCTTTTACACATTTACATGCTAATGTCTTTATTTTTTGTATCATAATATAAACACTTTTATATGGAGAGACTATGTAATTCTGCATCGTGTATAGATGGTGTGGACAAGAACCATGTAAAACTTGGTTAATAATCCCCACTGACCTTTATATTGCAGCATACTGGTTTCTTTACTTAAGTTGTTGTTTCCTAGGAAACGTTGTGTGAAATGTCATAAAATATTTGGAATTCTTACATACTAGAACTAAAGCAAACCTCATTTTCTCTTAAGGTAAGATTTTTGTCAAACCTAGATTAAGTAATTTATATAGTTTGAATTGTTTACATTAAGCATTTTGATTAATTGTTCACTAAGGGAAAAGGGACTACTAGATACACCAAGTTTTAAAATTAGAAATTGCACCAGATGTTGCAAAGGAAATGTTGCAAGGCATAAATTTGAGAAGAATCATGATATATAAAAAATCATTGAAGATATAAATTAGTAAACAAAATTTCATTCGAAGCGAGAAGATAAAGATAAATCACTTACATTATGTCAAATTGATATATTCTATAACATTTCCAACATAGATTGCCTCTTAATCTTCAAAGATGCTCTTTCAAGTTCCAATAGAAAATATTTGATAGATTTTGAAGAACCAAATTAAATCATTTTCATATTAGATATTGAAATGATCATGATATTAAGTAATATTGGAAGATAATACCTTCTCACTCAATACATATGAAATCATAGACATTTATTTTTTTTCATTTATTTATTTATTTATAATTAACAAACTTATATGAAATCATTAATATTAATTTATTTTTCAAAACAAAATCTATTTATAAATGTATTAAAATAGATTAATAATATTAAACAAAAAAAAAGTAATTTCAATATAATTATTCAAAATAATAATATTTTATTAAATTCATTTTTAAATGTGATAAAAATATAAAAGAGCTTAGTAAGTGTAAATTAAAAAAAATTATTAAATATTTATAATTATTTAATTTTAAATAATATAATTATTTTGAATAAAACATAATTAAAAACTAATTTTCTATTGAGAGGTACTAAGGTGAAGTTTTATGGTAGCAACCATGAGCTTTCCTTTATTCAACATGATATTTTGTGAGACTTGGCTATGTATGTAGCATTAGATTTTGTTTCAAGTAGAAGATGGTGATTATCTAAATGCCTTCAGATTTTCTTTTTCTAGTCGGTGAAGATTTCTTAACTATTTTGGGGATCAACATGAAATGTTGCATCATGTAGTGATTTCAGAATAGAACATCATTCACATTCTGAAACTATGTCAAACCACTAATATCCATAGAGTTGTTAGAAAAGATAAAAGTCTCATTGGAGAGAGTAAGAATTCAATTTTATATGTGAATGGTAGGATGCAATCTCATAAAGAAATTAGAGATAATGATATGCATTCATCATGGGAAAATATGCATGGTTGGAAGAGGAAAATAAAATCTCTTTAAGCTAAGTGCATTTCTCTTTATCAAATGGTTGTAAATATAGTAAAAATTCCTAATTTTCTATCTCAAATGTGAGATTATTTATTGGATTAGTTGTTGAGGAAATTAAAAAAGAAGAAATTTCCCAACAACAACATGACAATGTATAAATGTTGCTTATGGACTAGGACTTCCAAGTCTATAAGAGTTAAGAGGAAGCCAAATAAGTCTCAAATATGTATGTAGTGGTTCCAATGGCTATAATAATTACCTTTGGCAAATCACATCAAAGCCATCTTATTTATTTGGGAACGAAAGTTGACTATAAATACTTTTGTTCCATAGGTGATTAATGTATGATTTTTCATCCACGTAACAATTTGATAATTAACCAACCATTTACTGCCTTTAATGTATGAGATGTAATTATTTGGTGTTGTTAAGTGTCTATCTCAAATATGTATGCAATGGTTGAATATGATAATAACTACCTTTGGCTAAGTACATCAAAGCAACCCTTATTTCCATTGGGATAAAAGTGTACTTGAAATGTTTCTCGGTTATAACCAATTAATTTGTGATTTTTCATGTGCATAATAATTTGATTGGAAATTTTCCACCTTATATGTCCTTTGTGGAATTCAATTATTCTAAGTTCCACTAAAATCACTTGCAAATTCATTTGTCAAATTTGAGCTTTCTTAAAAATACAAAACCAAAAAATAGCTAAAATCATCTAACTAGAAACCCTATTTTATTGTTTCTAAATAATTGATCTCAATATTTTTTTTGCATTAGTTTCTAAAGTCATATGGTTCCATTTTGTTTACATTTTATGGTAATGCTAACATGGCTCCATTTTTGTTTACATGATAGGCCAATGCCACATGGAAATATGAGGTTGGTAACTTACCACAAGTGTCCACTCAATGCTCTTTGTGTGATCAAGTTGGACACATCAAAAGTGGTAGAAGAAACAAAAGTGTGAAGGGTGGCAGAAGCACTAAACAATTCACATACTGATATTCTTCACTACTATTTTGATTGTGAGGCAGAGCACACTATTTTCATGATCACCAAAGAAATCTAGACTTATTAATATCAAAACTATATTCATGATCACTAAAAAGCTTGAGACTTATATCAACCTAGAAAGTTGTTGTGGAGACTTAAGGTTTTATTAGTAGGGTTGATCATTCTTGTAACAAAATTGAATAATCTTCCTTCTAATGTATGAAATGGTGAGTCTATGGAGTTTGTATTATAAACAATGGATTATAAGATTTAGATTAACATGGCTAATAAGGTGCATTCTAAAGTTGAGCTTAATGATATTAAGGATAAAATCAAGTCATCTAAAGTGAAGTTCCATGCTAAGGCAAAACAACTCAGAGATCAATTTGTTTTTTTTTTTTATAGCATTAGAACTAATTTAAGTTTGATTTTTGATACATTATTATATGTGAACATGTATATAAAAAGATTTCATCTCACTTTTCTTAAGACAAATATAAAAAATAAATTATTATTTTATTTGTATTAAGATTCATTACAAATATTTTTTATAATGTCACTCACACACTATGATATAATATATTTGACATACATAAACTATTCAATATTTTAAGGTGAATGCTTCCATCGATTAAAAAAAGAAGAGCTCATGGAACTGTCTCAATGACAGTTGATGAAGTGCATATGGGCAAAAGAGACAGGGAGGTAAAGATGACGAGGGAAGAAGTTAGTGAGAGAGAGAAACAAATATGTAAATGGAAATAGAGAGATAAAGGGTGTTGAATATAAATTAGTCACAATAGTATAAATAACAATTTCATATCTACCTCCCATAAGGCATAGAGTAAATAATGATAGGGTATTCTATTAAGGGACTCACTGATGTAAAGGTCACCAGCTGAAAACTCCAAACTTTGATAGGTTCATGATTAATAATGTAATGACTTCAAATCTCAAAAAAAATTAGTAAAAACAACCTCACTCAATTGTTATATATATATATATATATATATATATATATATATATATATATATAAAACAAAAAGAAATTAAAAATAACATTAAATTTATAAAAAATAATTATATAAACTTTTAAATCTAAATCTAAATTATATTAAATTTTAAAACTAATAAAAAATAAATAATTTTAAAACATTTCACCCCTTTTTTTATTTAAAAATATTATATCAAATATTAATTTTTAAAATATTACAGAATTTAACACAATAATATAATTTTGATGAAGATGAATCATTTTTTAAATAATAAAATTTAGTAATGTTAAAATTTATAAAATATTATAATTTAATACTTTTTTATTAATTTGTAATGTTGATAACATGTATTATTTATTAATTTTAGTGAGATTTTGGTTAAAATTAATATTAAAAAATAATTGTTCAAAAGGCTATTTCTTCTATAAGTTAGATTTTGCAATAAAAAATAACTAAATTATAAATTTCATTAACAAAGGCTAAATACCTATAATATTAATTTGATTGCCCAAAATTAAATAAAATTACTCACATTTATGTTTTATAAAATAATAATATGAGTAACTTACATATTTAAGGAAAAGAAAAAGAAAAATCATCTATAATATAATGTTAAATTATTCATAAAATTCCTCACTCATACTTGAATGGAATGGACCAGGCATAAGCAATATGAAATGCCAAAAACTCACAAAATATATATAACTTGACAAAGTGTAACAACCTTATTGAATTTGCTAATTTTCTCTTCCAAATACCATTAGTTCTCTTGAAAGAATGAACACATATCCCTAGAAGGTGGATAAAGTTGAATACCATATCCATGTCACAAGGGATAAGCGCTATTACCCTTGATTGTGCCTCCACCCCTACTATCACTCTAGAGTGTGCCTCCGCCCTTACAACAAGGTAGGAAATGCAAATCTAGATAATATCTTATATTATAAATCTAAAATTTTAAATTCTAATATTATAAATCTAATATATTTATTAAATTTTAACATTAATTTAATATTATAAATTTTAAGTTTCCAGGTTCAAACTCTACCAGTTAGCCAACAAAAATATATTATAAATCTTAATATTTTCTATATATTTATTAAAATTTAATATGAACCTAATATTATAAACCCTAAATCCAAAAATTTCATAGAAAAGTTAATGAACCCAAAAAAATTAAGGAAGAGTTAATTATATTATAAATAAGTATACTTTCTTAGGGTGCACACAAGTATCATCTATATAGGAACAATAGATGTAATCCAAAATGAAAAGATTGATGTCTCTTTTGCTTTGAGGACCAGGTTATTGAAAGATTTATATAGTTTACCACTTGAAATCCCACATGATTGAAATAATTTAATACCTCGAGAGACAGATAGTTTATTTTAATTTCTTACATAATGTAAAGAGAGTTATCCATTACAAGATCTTAGTAATGGGAGTACTAAGATCTCAATGTTTTCATAGTGTTCTTCTCAAATTTATTATATAATTTCTTTGATAATAAATATTCCGAACTGCATTTTTCTCATAATATGAAAGTTAATTTAATTGTGGAAAAACACAAAATATATGATTTTACTTTTTCATTATAGAGGCCAAGGAAAGATTTCCTGAAAAATAAAATTGCATAAAATCTCACAAAAGCTGAAAACAAAGATCACTATAAAAATAGAAAAAATAAAATAAATAAATACATAGGGAGATAGATAATTTTAAATACTAAGAATGCGAAGAAATAATTTGGTAGAAGTGAATAAAATTGAAATCCCATCCAAACCACAAGATCTAAAAAAGCTTTGGATGAGAGATAGTCTCAATGAATAATACCAAAGCATTTGATAGAAGGCATTAAAATTGAAATCCCATCCAAACCACAGGATCTAAAAATAGTTTGGATGAGAGATTCAATGAATAATACCATTCAATCAGGGATGGATTTAAGGATTAATACCATTCAATGAGCTCTGGATATAGAATTCTTGAACTAGCCTGAACCATCAGCAAAGGGAGAAAACCACAGTAGCTTCAACAATTGTAAAGGTACATGCAATAGGATGTGGATTATAATAAGGATTAGCAAGTAATAGTTGCACAAAATCAAGATTTGGTTGAGAGTTTGAGAGTTGAAAGAAGTGGGATCTTATGGTGGAAAAACTTTCAATCCTCTTAGACCTGAGTGTGCAAATAGGTGCAGAGTGGCAGCTGGGGGAGTTCTTCTTAGAGGGATTATGACCTAAAGATAAAATGGCTATTATTTTTTATATAGTAATTAATAATCAGAAACAAAAACAATTATTAATGTGGTGGGTGGTGGATATATATTAGTGTATATTAATCACATTGGTAAATGTGATTATACTAGTATTTATATCATGTAGAAATTATTTGAAAGATAGATAAAAGAATTGAAATATCTAATTCTAGAACTTCTAAAATATCAATCCACATTTTACTGAAGGGATTAATTACAAAATTTTATACCTTTTTAATAGTATATAATCCGCACAGTTCCATCTATTTGGACAATGTAGAAAAATAACAAGATGAATGGACAGAGTAGTCCAAAGTGAAGGCTAAGAGAGGGCTAATCATAATTGTCCGATAATTAGAGGGGTTATTTGTATCCCCACTTTTAAAAATAGGGATAATGAGGCTTTGAGTCCATGGTTTAGGGAACCCTTGCTTGACTGCTTGATTGAAAAGCTTGTGAATGTGGGGGATGAGGACAAGACCTCCAATTTTTAAGATTTCCACTTGGTAACCTTCAATGTCCTTAGCTTGCCCATTAGCCAAGTAATTAACCCCAAAAGCAATGCCTTCTAATGAGAAAACTTCTTTCGTTGTGAGCAGGGTTTCAAAGTTATCCATGACATTTGGAGATTCATAAAGCTTTTTAAGATAGGAATTCTAGTTGTGTAAAGCAATTTTATTATTATCTTTAGATTTCCTAGTTAGAATCTGCGCCTCCAGAATTTCTTAGGAGCTACCTTAGAGAGGTGTAAGAGATTATCTTGTCTTTTATGAATATACTTCCTTTCTTTCTTTTTAGCTAGGGCTTTGTATATTTTTATCTTTCCAATTTTAAGAGATTCATCAACAACTTCCTTAATTTCTCTCCTTGCACTTTTACAATATTTGTCATACCATGGGTTGGTTTTGCTATTTCTTTTATTACTTGAAACTTCAATTGAGAACTTGTTAATAGAATATGAGAGGATGTAGTAAAATTATTATAGAGATATTCTATGTTGTCTATCATATATAAAGGAAGCAAATTAGTTTTTAATTCATTTAGAAAGATATGTTTTTTATTTGTATCAAAGATTAACTTCTTTTGGCTATAAGGATTATCTTCTATGGGATCTCTATGCATGACAAAATTGAGAGTTATAAGTAAAGGCCTATGATCATATTCAGGCTCGTGGTTGTTTAAGATGTCAAAATTTGTTATTTCATTGTATAGAGGGAGATCAGAGATAACATAGTCTACCACGCTGCTACCAAGCCCATGGATGCAAGTCATCTGGCTAGAATTGGACCACTTCTTTAGACCATTGCAAATTATGAGATCCTGAGCACTACAGAGCTTGACTAGATTATGTATACAATATAAATTCCTTGGGTTTATTAATCCCTTAGATTTATTAATCGAATTCTTGCAAAGATTTTCTTGATATGAATATTAATCATGATCAACCATGGTCCAATGTCACATTCTGACAAGGATTTTCTCAATATGAAAATCAACGATGGTCAAAGATGCTCAACCATGTTTATTTTAGTGGGTATAATATTTATCTTAGAGTTTATATACCTTGTGTTTATAATATTAATCCCTTGGGTTTATAATATCAATCCATTAGGTTTATTAATTTAAGGGTTGATATTGTTAGGGTATAATATTATTCATACGACTTATAATTTTAATCCTAGGGATTAAAATAAATCCCTTGGGTTTGTAATCATGGTTAATCATGATCCAACATATCATTGTGACAAAGATTGTCTCAATATGAAAATCAACTATGGTCAACCATTGTTAACCATCATCAATTATGGTCACCATGGTCCAATGTCACATTGTGACAAAGATTGTCCTGATATGAAAATAATCATGATCAACCATGGTCCATCGTCGCATTGTGACAAAGGTTGTCTCAATATGAAAATCAATCATGGTCAACCATGCTCGATCATGGTCCAAGGTCGCATTGTGACAATAATTCTCTCAGTATGAAAATCAACCATGGTCAACCATGTTTATTTTACCATTTATCATATATATTATAGGGTTTATATACCTTGATTTATAATATTTATCTTAGGGTTTATCATAGGATTTTATCAATATAAAAATCAATCATGGTTAACCATGGTGAAGAATGCCCAACACCACATTGTGACAAAGTTTGTCTCAATATTAAAATCAACCATGCTCAAGCATTCCCAACCATGGTCCAACGTTGCACTGTGACAAAGATTATCTCAATATGAAAATCAACCATGGTCAATCCTGGTCAGTCATGGTCAACCATGGTCAATAATCAAAATCACATTGTGGCAAAGATTGTCTCTTCGTCCAATGCTAGATTGTGGAAACCATGGTCATCCATGGTCAACCATGGTTAACCGTGGTCCAACATTGCAATGTGACAAATATTTTCTCAATATGAAAATCAAAATTGGTTAACCATGGTCCATGATAGCATTTTGACAAATATTGTCTCAATATAAAAATCATTCATGGTCAACCATTGTCAAGTGTCACATTGTGAGAAAGATTGTGTCAATATGAAAATCAACCATTGTCAATGATGCTCAACCATGTTTATTATAGGGTTTATAATATTTATATTTGGGTTTATATTCCTTGGGTTTATAATATTAAACCCTTGGGTTTAATATTATTTCGAGGGTTTATAATACGTTGTGTTTTTAGTATGTTCCCTTGAGTTTATTAGTCCCTTGTATTTATAATAACAATCTATTGGGTTCATTAATCTAAGGGTTAATATTCCCAGGGTATAATATTATTCAAAGGGTTTATAAAGTTAACCCTAGGGTTTAATATAAATCCCCTCGGTTTATAATCATGGTCAACCATGGTTTAATGTCACATTGCCATAAAGATTGACTCCATATGGGAATGAACCATGTTCAACCACCGTCATCCATTATCAACCATGGTCATTCATGGTCAACCATGATCCAACTTCACATTGAGACAAAGATTATCTCAATATGAAAATCAACCATGGTCAACCCTGTTGAATCATGGTCAACCATGGTCAAATGTCATATTGTCACAAAGATTGCCTCAATATGAAAATCAATCATGGTCAGGCATGGTCATCATGGTTAATATGAAAATGAACCATGGTCAATCATGGTCAACCATGATCCAACATCACATTGTGACAAAGATAGTCTCAATACGAAAATCAACCATGGTCAACCATGGTCCAATGTCGCATTGTGACAAAGATTGTCTCATATGAACTATGGTGAACTATGGTCAATCATGGTCAACAATGGTCAATAACCATGGTCACATTGTGACAAATATTATCTCATGGTCCAACGTCACATTGTGAGAACCATGGTTCAATGTCATATTGATTGGTCAGTCATGGTTAACCATGGTGCAACATTGCATTATGAAAAATATTCTCTCAATACGAAAATCAATCATGGTCAACCATATTTATTTTAGGGTTTATAATATTTACAATAGGGTTTATATACCTTTGGCTTACAATATTAATCCCTTGGGTTTAATATCATTCTCTTAGGTTTATACTATTAATCCCTTGCATTTATTAGTGCCTTGGGTTTATAATATTAATCCCATGGATTTATTAATCTAAGGGCTCATATTCCTAGGGTATAATATTGTTAATATGGTTTATAATATTAATCCTAGGGTTTGACATAAATCCCTTGGGTTTACAATATAAATTTCTTGGGTTTATAATATTACTCATAGGGTTTATATTCCTAGGGTTTAATTCTAAGCCTATGGTTTACAATATTAATCCCTTGGGTTTATAATATTAAACGTAAGGTTCATGATATTAATTTTATGGTTTAATTATTATTTGAGGGTTTATAATATTAATCCCTTTGGTTTAATATTATTCCCTTTTACTTATAATCCCTTGGGATTTTAAAATAATTTCTTGGGTTTATTCATTTTATATTCCCTTGGGTTTATAGTCCCTTGATTTTTTAGTTAACCATGATGAACCATGTTTATTTTACCGTTTAAACTATTTATCATAGGGTTTATATATCTTGGTTTATAATACTTATCATAGGGTCTATCATAGGATTTTCTCAATATGAAAATCAATCATGGTCAACCATAGTCAACCATAGTCAATCATGGTTAATCATGGTCAACATTGGTGAAACATGGTTGACCATGGTCAATTATGGTCAATCATAGTTAACCATGGTCAACAATGGTCCGACAAAGCATTATGACAAAGATTGCCTCACTATGAAAATCAACCATGGTCAACGATGGTCAAGCATGGTCCAATGTTGAAAATTGAGAAAGATTGTCTTAATATGAAAATTAGTTGTGGTAAACCATAGTCAATAATCATGGTCACATTGTGATGAAGATTGTCTCTTGGTCTAACGTCACATTGTGACAACCATGGTCATTCATGTTCAACCGTGGTCAATGATGGTCTAATGTCACATTGTGATAAAGATTGTCTTAATATGAAAATCAACCATGGTCATCCATAGTGCAATGTCGCATTGTGGTGAAGATTGTCTCAATATGAAAATCAATCATGGTCAACCATGGTCCAACACCGCATTGAAACAAAGATTGTGTTAATATGAAAATCAACCATGGTCAACCATATTTATTTTATAGTTTATAATATTTATCTTAGGGTTTATACACCTTGGATTTATAATATTAAATGCTTGGGTTTGATATTATTCCTTTGAGTTTATAATCCATTGGGTTTTTAGTATTAATCGATTGTATTAATAAAATGTTATTTTGTTTTTAATTAATTTTTTATTATATGAATGAATTATTTATATTTTTTTATTTATGTGAATGATTTATATGAATAAATTATATGAATGAATTTATTTATGAAAGCATTAAGCCCCAGAATATAAGTACATACAAAGCCATCATTAAGAGGAACAAGAGGTCATATATTAATAAGAGACAAGAGCATCTTCTCCACCTTTCTAAAGTTGCACCCAAAAAGTTTTGGCGGAATGTGCTTGTTTGTAAAACTAAAGATAATCATTCTATCCCCCTAGAAAATTGGGATAACTATCTTAAGAAGTTGTATGACTCTCCAGACACCATGGGCACCATCTTAAACACTCCTATTAAGGATGATATTTTTTCTTTGGAAGACGTTGAGTCTAGGATTAATAAGCTCACTAATGGGAAATCCAAAGATATTGAAGGTTGCCAAGATGAGATCTTTAAAACGGGAAGATATATCCTCATTCCTCATCTCCACAAGCTTCTCAATTTGGCTATAAAGCATGATTTCCCTAAGCTTTGGATGCAAAGCCTTATTGTGACTATCTTAAAAAATGGGGACAAAAGCGTTCTGTGTAACTACATGACCATCATGATTAGCCACATCCTAGCCAAGCTTTATGGGATCATTATGGAAAAAAAAACTTAGCATTTGGCTTGAGAACGAGGGTAAAAGAGCTAAAGGGCAAGCTAATTTTAGGAGACATCACTCGACTATCGAACACCTTGTCACTCTTAGGATCATTGTAGAGGAATGTCACAATAGTAAAATTGATCTCTTGTGTTTTTTTGTGGACTTTAGAAAATCTTTCGACACTATCCCTCGAGATAAGATCTCGGAGAGGCTTGAAGAGATCATGGTTCCTACTGAACTGAGGATTGTTGTGATCTGCCTCTACGAGAATTTCATTTCCAAGATTAAGACCAATGAAGGGTGGTCTAAAGCTACTAAATGCAATATCGAGGTTAAGAAAGGTTGTCCCCTTTCCCCTACCCTTTTTGGTATTTACATCGATAAACTAGAGGAGTGTATGGAAACTGCTGGCTGTAAAGGAACTGAGCTCGCTCGTATTATCATTACTCTTCTTATTTATGCTGATGATATCGTTCATCTTACAAGAAGCCATGATCACCTAGACAAGAAGCTTAAGACTCTTCATGTCCACTCCTCCAAGATGGGTATGATAGTTAATACCAATAAGAATAAAGCCATGATCATTAAATCCAAAAAGATCACCCATGGTAGTTTCGTCTATGATATCCATGGTCTAGAGGAGGTTTCCTCTTATAAATATTTGGGCATTGACTTTAATCATCAGCTCAACTCGAATTATAGCATCGAGAAAATAATTATTAGAGGTTGGAAAGCTTATTATGAGCTTGAAAATAATTGTAAGTTAGTCGATCTTTACATTTGGAGTTAAAAAAGGTTCCTCTTGGAGACTCTCATCACCTGTGTTATCTTATACGGATGTAAGTTTGGGGGTGCAGTATATCTAGGGAGTCATGGAGAAACACTGAGATGATCCAAAAGCAATTCATAACCTATAACCTCAAGATCAAGGGAAATCCTCCCTACCATATCCTCTTGATCGAAGCTGACCTATCCCCCATTGAAAGTGTAGATATGTTTAGATATCTGTTGTGTCAAAAGAAGCTTCACAATATGGAATCCAAGAGGCTCCCAAAAATTGCTTCTAGCTTTAGTCAAAACCCCCACCTACGCCTCGAGCATACGTGGCATCGAGATACGATGTCTTGGCTGAACCTTTGGGGGATTAAGGAGGAGATTCCAAGGACAATATTAAAGATACTATTACCTCCAGTTTAAAGGACAAGATGTGGGATGCTAAGGAGCTGGAGGATAAAAGGAAGCTAAGGTACTATAAGGAGGTGATCAACCCCACCCTTGATAACCAAAATTATCTCTCTTTGTTGACTAGCACTAAGAAAAAAATGAACATCGCTAGGATTATAACTAACTCTCATGATCTTCGGAGTGAGACTGGGCAGTGGTCTACTCCCAAGAATCCATGGGGTGATAGAATCTATCACATTTGTGATACTGAGAAGGTGGAGGATGGAAAGCACCTCCTTTTATACTCCCCAACTCTTGCCCACATCTGCTCTCAATTCCCTATCATCACCCAAACGTCCAATCTTCTTGACTTATTAAACAAGCCCAACTATAACGATCTTGGAAAGCTTCTTTCCCTCCTCCTTCATCACAGAAACGAGATTTTGAAGAATGACAATTAGACTCTCTTTTCTTGAGGCCTCATAAACCACATTAGTCTTAGTGGATGTTAATCATCATCATCATCATGATTAATAGAATATTAATTATTATTATTATAATAATTATTAAATTATTATTTTTTTATCATATTTCCATATTATTATTAATAATTTTTTAATAATAATAATAATTTTTATTAATATTAATATTAATATTAATAATTATTAATTAATATTTACTTATTATTGATATTTATAATAATATTTATTTTAATAATATTAATAATATTTATTTTAATAATATTAATATTTAGTATTAAGATAAATATTATTTATATTGTTTAGATAATCTTCGGCAAAATCACATAACCAATCTTTTGTCGACGCGTTTCGAACCAACCAGTGTGGTTCATAGTCAGGACAAGTTGAAGAACAGATCCAGCTTAGCCTGTTTAAATAGCTAGAGCAGAGACACCAACGGTAACTTGGCCAAAGGTTGACTTAAGGAGCAAGGTCAAATTTAGTTATATTAGTTAAGAAATAAATAAATATATCAATGATAAAATTATAATATAATAATAAATAAATCAAAAATAAATAAATATATATAAATCTAGTTAGATTATGTGTGAGATAACTAAATAAATATATAAATATATAAATAAAGTAATCATAAATTATTTATTTATTAAATAAATATATAAATATATAAATAATAATAATTTATATTTATTTATAAAAATAAAAATAATAATTTATATTTATTAAATAAAAATAAATATAAAAATATAAATTAATAAATATAATAGCAAAGGTAAATTATTTACTTAATTTATATAAATGGTATTATTAGTGAGGTAAATAAATATAAAATCATATATAAATATATAAGTTTAGTTATACTAGGTGTGAGATAACTAAATATATAGATATATAAATAAAATAATAAATTATTTATTTATTAAATAAATATATAAATAATAAAAACATATTTGTTTATTTATTAAATAAATAAATAAATATAAAATTAATAATTAATAATTATAATAGCAAAAGTAAATTATTTATTTAATTTATATAAATGGTATTATTAGTGAGGTAAATAAATATAAATTCATATATAACTATATAAATTTAGTTATATTAGGTGTAAGATAATTAAGCAAAAGATAGTTATATTAGATAAATAATCAGTATTTATTCAATATTCCAATAAAATTATTAAAGTTAATTCTGTCATTAGGTAATTAAATTATTACTTATATGGTTTAAAAAGAGTTATAGTAGAACTAAATATAAAGGCATAAACAATTGACATTATGGAAACAAAAATTCAAATCTAATTAAAATATACCCAATAGTATCATAAACGGGATAAGGTTAATACAATAATTAGCCCGAAATTAATTAATAACCTAATAAAAACTCAAACACTCCATAATGTTAGGACTAACCCGCCAAAAACAAACTTAAGGAGAGGGAAGACAGAAACCCTAAGACCTAACAAACGGGGAATGAGGAGGCTAGGAAGCCAAGGCTGGGACCCAGCAACTGCTAATCCTCCAGCCATCATCCCTATTAAGATTGTTTGGCCTTTTCTCAATCTCCAGGGCCTCTCTAAATTTGCGATGGTGAAACTGCGCAACTTTGGCAATGACTTGAGCCTCCTCTATACATACATGATGCATAGTCTTCTCTGCATGCTCAGCCAGGGCTGAGGACTTGGTCCTACCATGCCTTAAGTCAGCCGAATGCTCGCTAATCCGTTGGTTGATAGAGCGACCAGTCTCACCAATATAAGGGGTCCCACAGGAACAGGGAATGATATATACGCCCTTCATGTCCTTAGGGTCAATCGGGTCTTTCACCGACCTGAGGGAGCCCCGGATAGTGTTGAGAGGTCTAAAAGTTGCGGGCACATCGTACTTCTTTAGAATCCTCGCAATCCTGTCCGTGGTCCCCTGGATGTAAGGAAGGTTCACACCCATGATATGATCTTTAGGAACCCTATGGATTGAAGGCTCCTTCTTGGCCCTGAGGAAGGCTTTTTGACCGAGGTGCCTATTGTAACCATTCTTTTCAAAAACATCTAGGAGATGAGCCTTCTCCGTTTCCAGGCTCTCCTCATCCGAAATTCTTACAGCACGGGTGGCAAGCGTGCTAAGAACCCCTAACTTCTGAGCGGGGAAATGATGCGAAGAAGCATGCAAGTATTGCTCAGTATGCGTCTTCTTTCTAAATACCTGATGAGAAAAGGAACCATCCACCTTCTTAGAGATGAGAACATCCAAGAACGGAAGACAACCATTATCTTCTTTTTCCATCGTAAATTTAATTTTAATAATATTAATATTTAGTATTAAGATAGATATTATTTATATTATTAATTTTAATAATATTGATATTATTATTATTTATATTATTAATTTTTAATAATATTAATATTGATTTTTATTTTTAATAATATTTATATTAATTTTTAATATGATATATGTTTATTAATATATATTAGTAATTTTTGTTAATGTTATTGTACTAATATAATATATTTTAATATTTATTAATGTGATTGTGCTAATATAATATAAGTTAATCATTTTTTTAAAATTTTGAATATTTTTAATTATTTATGAAATAAAATAAAACAGCAATAGTTTCTTTGCGACATGTAAGTTTAGTTGGTATAACCAGTCATGTAGCAAGTTAGAAAGCCCTAATTTTTGGCCAACTACTCCCTATTAACATATACGTACACCATTGTCTTCCATATTGCTTTTCTGCTCAAAGTATTGTCAGCTATTAGGGTTGAAATCATTGGCCTTTCCATCAGCGCTTTGTGGGAGATACTGATTCTTTTAATTTTTCATAAATAAAAAATGTTTAATATCCTTTTCTCCAATGGTTTAGTGACTATATGTATAGTGGGATTGTGCAATATGGAAAGAATTGTCCATTGATATCAAAGGCCTAAATTTAATGGGAAAGGAGAGACTATGCATAGGCTTATAGGAAATAGGAAATTAGTTAAAACATTTCATTAATAAATTCTATGTCTGATCCGCTGTTTTAAGGTTTGACTCCTTATTTGAGGTGAAATCTTGATCTGTGTTATTTAAATTAGTTTCTTGATTATATATATGGATACACCATTCTGAAAATCTTTTTAAACATTTTAATTGTGTAATGATTACTGATTAAATTTGGGATTTCAATAATTTCTTCTGAAATTTTAAATAAATTAGACTTAAAAAAACCCAATGAAACCCTTCCAAAAAATCAACTATAAAATTAAAAGACCACGGCCTAAACTCAATGAACCTGCAAGTTCATTCTTCCATGCTGAAATTTTAAGGAGCAAAATTTGATTGTCTTCTTGACCCCCGGTTGAGAGGTGTATCATGGACCATCAGTTGTGAAATATAGATGTCCATGGCAGCAAGGGCATGAATTACGGGCTAAACATATGAAGACAAATGAAGTTGTTTCTGATCTTCAAAGTTGTTAAACTTTAAAGCTTCTTAATGTTGCCCGGGCACATGCTGACATGATCATATTCCATTTAGTTCGGTCAAAGCTGGGATTACTTTCAATATTTGATGAAACTATGATTTATTCATGCGTTGTGTTATTAATTATGTGAGGTTTTATACTTTTGTTAAATTTTATTATTAAATTTTTTATAAAATTAAAAAAAATAATACTAAGGATTAAATTTTATACAAATTAATTAATTTACATTTTATGAATAAATAACAATTATCAATTAATAAAATGTAATTAAATTTTTTTTATATGAATAAATAATAATTATTAATGAATAAAATGTAATAATAATTATAAAATTCAAATTAATAATAAAAATAAAAAAGAATGAAGATTGTTATATATTAAAAAGGAATGAAGTTAGACCTTGCATTAAAAATAATGTTCCACACTTGGATATTGCAACATGGTGCTATGGACTTCTAAGTCTTAACTTGCTCCCTTGTAACGCATTTATAAAAAAAAGCACACACAAAACTTACTAGCAATTGCTAAAACTGTTGGAATTGATAATGTAAAAAAAATTGATCCTATGTATTTATTTGGTGAATCTGTTAAGTCCTCGAAGCAATTTCTTGTCTATGCAAAAGTTTTAGTATGTTGTGTTTTCTTTATATAAAAAAAAAAATTAAATTCCCTTTTAAAAAAATTGCAAGATGCATACAAATAATTATATAATAACTACATAAATAAAATAACTATATAAATTTGGTAAATAATAACTACAATCATTACAATTAAAATAATAAATAAATTATATAATTTATATTATTAAAAATATATAATGATAATAAAAACATCATAATAATAATAATTTTATTATAAAATATAATTATCATTCCATTATAATTATGGTAATACTTATAGTAATAATTAATAATAATATAATTGATATTACTAATAATATAATAAATTTAAGGGATTATTGATATTATTAAGTAAATATATTATTAATATTAAAACCAAATTAGGTATAAACTCTAAACAATAATATTAAACCTAAATAATTAATACTATAAAATCAAGGGATTATTATTATAAATTTAATGGTTCATAAACCAAAAGGATTATTATAATAAATAATATCTATTTTTAAGGTCACATCCAAGCCACACACCAAATTGGTGTATGAGACCCCTTGTTTGTGGGACAAGGGACCCACCTCCTCGTAGCAATTTGACTGTTAAGTCTACGAAGGCATACATACTCTACCCCCGTCTAGTTTTGAACCCATGACCTCTTAGAAGGAAACACATGCTCTTAACCATTAGGCCCACTCAAGCTGTATGGGACTAATATTAAAAATATAAAGAATTAAACCCTAGGATTAATATTATAAACCCTATGAATAACATTATACCCTATGAATATGAACCTTTAGATTAATAGAGCCTAGATATTGATATTATAAACCTAAAGGACTAATAAACCAAAAGGATTATAAATCCAAGGGAAAAATATTAAACTCAAGGGATTAATAATATAAACGCAAGAGATGTAAACCGTAAGGTAAATATTATAAACCCTAAAATAAGCATTAAACCCTCAGATTAATTTTATAAACTTTGAGATTAATATTAAAAACCCAAAGGATTATAAACGCAAGAGATTAATATTGAAAACCCGAGGGATTAATATTGAAAACCCGAGGGATTAATATTAAAAACCTAAGGAATTAAACCCTAGGATTGATACTATAAACCCTATGAATAATATTATACCTCGACAATATGAACCCTTAGATTAATAAACCCAAAGGATTGATATTATAAAACCAAAGGACTTATAAACCTAAGGGATTAATACTAAAATCCCAAGGGATTATAAACAGAGGGAATAATATTAAACCCGAGGGATCAATGTTATATATCCATGGGATATAAACTATAAGGTAAATATTACAAACCCTAAAATAAATATTAAACCCTAAAATTAATTTTATAAACCTTAGGATTAATATTATAAGCTTAAGGGATTAATATGAAAAACCCAAGGGATTATAAACTCAAGGGAATAACATTAAACCCAAGGATTAATATTAAACCCTAGTAATATTAACTTAATATTAGTAAACTCGAGGGATTGTAAACTAAAGGGATTAATATTAAACCTTAAGATTAATATTATAAACCCTTGGCTTAGTATTAAACCCTAGGAATATGTTGTAGCGACTACAACCACCCTCCAAAATTTTTCCTTAGCTTGTTTTGGAGCCTCCCTACCAACCTTACACAACACTTTGTCTTGCTTCATCAAGTACACAAGCTTCAGTGTTTTTCAAGCACAAAGGTAGCGTGTCGAGCATAGCTTGATGCATTCCCCTCACAAGTTGTTCATTCAGACTTGGTCTAGCTGCAGGTTGAGCAGCTTCCCCTTGAGGGAAACCAACCTTCCCTCCAGAAATTGCATAATCCTCTCAGGCAACCTGCTGGGCTCCAGGATTGCATAATCTTACGAGTCAACACTCCGAGTAGGATTTGTGCAAGATTCCCCAGTAGGGTTGCTCAGCCCAGGATTTGCGCAAATCTAGGCAGTAGTCGGTTGCTCTTCCTAGATATTGTGCAATCCTCCTGGGTAGTCAACCTAGCTTCCAGTGAGTAATGCACATTTTTCCCAAGCAGTTGAGCAACTGCATGCATGAGTAGTCTAGTTGACTAGTTCCACTCGGGACCAAGGAGACTTGACTTGCATGCATGCATGACTTCGTCTTCCCGAAATAGAAATAGGTAACATGCAAAGGGCATCCCATGATTGAGGGATCTATTTTTAGTAGCTGGAGGTTACATGCAAAATTGTTTTAGAAGTTTCCCTCCAAGTGTCACTTTTTCCTAGATTTGTGGCATACGCGTCATGAGACCAAACTTATTTATTTGACACATCAGAGCTCATTAATTCACATTGATTTTGGAGCTCTGACATCCCACAACACATCCAAGACTCCTTGACACATCCGGCTCAGCTATTCACGGGTAAGTAGCCTCAACTTGTCTTTTTCAACATTTTTGTCACTTGTTGTGTTTTCGCTTCTGTGAGTGTTGTTTGCTTGATTTCTGTGAAGGCTTGCTATCATTTACATGTATACTAGCTTTTCCTAGCTCTATTTCAGTTTTCGTTGCTACCAGACTGTTGTCGCATGCATGAAATTGTTTTGCACAAATGTTCACCCAACCGACGAATTGCCTCATCCACATGCATGTTGATCTATTTATTAAATCTTTCATTCATGTTTTGCATGTACTGTCAATCACTTTTTCTATCACTCAGTGTCGCCATGAATTCATTGTCTTATTTGCTTTTAGTTGCCCATCGGCGAGTCGGGCCAACCTTGGCCCAGACTCTGCCTTCACCAAGGCTGCAATGAGAAACCTCGAGAAGGAAGGCTCATGTTCCTCTCTAGAAATGTGTATTCCTACCTAGCACTGGCCTCGAGGAATATTTTTTACATTTCCTGGGGACATTGGCTGCTTGGTCGAAGAAATTGTGCAAATGTATCCCTGGGCATGCAGTCCTTCCCATCTAGAATTGTGCATTGCGTAATCCCAACAGCCAGCATCCTGACTGGATTGCTCATTTCACAGATCCAACAACCAGTCCTACCTTCGAGACAGCCCATACTTACTTTTGCATAGTTCTTGCAACCAGTCACCCAACCTCCGAGTAAAATTTGTGTAATCTTCCTCATCAGTTTCCCTGGCATGTGTTGTGTCCTTCCCCGAATTTGCTTTTTTTCCACTGACATATTTCTTTCCATGCATGTTTCTTGTTTCTAGATCTTTCAGGTGTTCATCTGTGTCAATGGCTTCCAAGAGAACAAGATCACAGGACATTGATGGAGTTGCAACTCGAGCAGCAGATGAGGAGATGTCCTCTAGTCTGCCGATCTACAAAGATACGAAGTTGTATCTAGACAAGGACATCAAACTGAAGTGGTAAGAGGTTAATGAAACATTCGCAGGAACTTTTGGGGAAGACCTCGAAGACCGTCAGGTTTACCTGAACATTCACAAGTCTGATTTGTACCGATTGCATGCAAACACCACGTGTTCCCATGTGCGGACACGATTCACTGGATCATCTCTCACACTGACCCTGAGATGATGACCTTGAGTAGTGTCAGTGGGATGAAGCTTGCAACCTTCTAGGCATGAGATTATGATGAGATGTATTAAATGTCAGAGCCCGTGACTATCATGACTCCTCCATTCAGCTTGCCTAACAACAGAGCTAACTCTAGAGACATTTTGAAGGAGTGGGTTAAGGAGCCAGCTCGTTTCAGGATGACACCCAACCAGATCTACAAGACAAAGATATTGAGGAAGGCATACCAATACTTGGTCATATTCGCATGTTGACTGAGTGGCCAAGCAAACACTAAAACCTTTCCTCAGAGTTGGGTGATCGCATTGGACCAACTGGCTAGAGAAGGTAAACCATGAAACTAGTGTAGTATACTTGCTCATCAACTGAAGGAACAAGTCACGAAGGCTCGACAGTCACATGAAGGTATGCATGCAGAGATTTGCATGTACGCCTATATCCTAGATGGTGTCTGTTCCCGACATGAGTTCCCAGGCTTGGAGTGGGCATGGTCACTGACAAATACTATTGTGAACTTGTATTTCAAGTTGTTGTCTGAATGCAGCTTCAGAGGAGTAATCATACGGTTGTCCGACCATTTTGTCACCCCAGTGTACAGGATGATATTCGAACATGATCCACCCTACATGTTAGAGGAAGCAATGGAGGCGTTGTTAGGCCTTGCAGATTTCTATGCCTCACTGTCCGACACTTTCATCCGAATGTTTAGTGTGGAGAAGCCTCTGCATGTTCTGCCAAAGTTTGCCTTCAATGTAGTTGTCATGCAGGAAGTAGCGTATCACATCTCGACATGACTAACAGCTAGACTGCAACAAAAGAATAAGGCACCTTGGCCTACTCTTCCATTGCGGATTGGGTTATATGAGATCCAGAGTATCATGCATGTGGATGTCAAAGTAGAACAAATGAAGAAGTACCCATTCGACCTCCAAAACTTCAACCTGTATGACCCACATTACATTATGAAGGATCACTGCACGAGAGTTCAATTCAACTAGATCCATAAGGCATTTCATTGGGCCGAGGAAGAATTATGGAGGTATTGCTACAGTTTCTACAGACCCAATGAACAGGTCGGTTTCATCGTGGAGTGGTTAGCGAAGCAACATGAAGCAACATCACAGAGAGCACCAACAGTAGCAACAGCAACACAGGCAACAGAGCCAAGCATACCTGTGTGCAACAAAGGGAAGAGGAATATTGTCAATCGCATGGAGGAGGAGAAAAGTTGCAAGTTTTAAGAAAATCCACTCATAGAACAAGCAAATATGGCTATTCAGGAAGAGAGGCAGCAGTGCAACAAGCGAATTGCATGAAGGCAGAGGGATAAGAAGAGAATGGAAGAAGCAAATAAGGAGTTTCATGAGATGAGGGAGAAACTCTAGAAAGAACAAGAGATGTGCCAACTGGAGAGGGAAGTGCAACAATAATAGATACAATAGGGGCTGCATCATTTGCAAATGGAAGAGGCAGTGCCTATACAAGTAGTTGATTCATCTGAATAACTGGAATCAGACAAACAAGGTGAACCATCGCAGGGGAAAGACTTTGCTCATGAGATAGAACATGCACTTGAATAGTTGGATGCAAACATGGAGCAAAAAGAGTTAGAACAAGAATCCGAACTCATGCCTCCCCACAAAGAGGTCAACTCACTTGCTTCATTACATCCAGATGATGAGCAAGACTCAAATGATCAAGGAGGCACTAAGATCCTTGATGGTCAGCCAGAAGCAGAGATGCACAACATCTCTTTTGATGATTCTCATCACAAAGTAATGGAGTCTTAGAGAGTACTAACTCTGGAGGACCAAACATCCCTTGCACAAGTTGAACAATGAGTGATCATGGCTGATGTGCACAAGCATCCAACTACTTTGGCCTATGCAACCACAGTGTATTCTGAAGCCACTAGATCAGCTATTCATTTCCTCATAGCTAAGAATGAGCGAATGGCAAAGGAACTATATGTGGCCAAGCAAGGAGGAGACTTGGTGAAAATGTCCGCCCGAGCTGAATTGAAGAAGGAAATACTAGATGAAGTATTGTCCCTTGATACAATTATGCAAGCATTGTACTCCAAGTTTGGTACCATGCACCAAGCAGTCGTCCATCTCCACGGATGGCAGCAACGCTGTGCAAGAAGAGAACGCATCTTGAAGAACATACATCCTGTTGTTGATAACATGCAATCATGGATGATGAATTACAAGGGAGCTCCACTTCACTTATCAAAGATGATGAGGGCCAATGCAGTTGAGCTACAAGCACGTATCTCGAGTCAGATCCAAAACAATGAGGACCTACCATAACTCATCACTAGCATACAGGCTTCCCATGCATTAGTATTCAAGAGCATGGATGTTGTGGTGCACACACATGCGATCCCATCACTTGGGACTCTCACCCAAGTGAAGACAAAGAAGCAAGTTCGACAAGAGTTTGACTCGTACTTCGACGAGTTGATGTGAACCACCACCAACCCACACTTGCCTATCAGTGCAGAAATCATGCACAAGTATGTTTCTGGTCCAGCCACATTGAAGGCAATGATGCGCATGCTTTCAGATGAGTTGGACAGAGGAGCCTGAGAAGTGTACTTGGATGCTATGGAGGCAAGGTTTAGGTTTCAGACAGATGTTACAATGGAACACACAGACACTATCAAGGACTTCCAATCTTGGCATCAATATGTTAATGTTGATGAGCATGAGGATGTCGAGCAGTTGGAATTTTATAGTTGTCTAAGTCAAAATGATGTCTATTTTGGCTTGTTCAAGCCATTGTTAACATGGGTACATGTGCATTGTAATGTTGAGTCATGTCAAGTGTAAGTCAAGTGTCAATAGTGGATGTAACAGTCATAGAGTAAGTGAAGAGCCATGAAGTTAGTTGAATGGTCACAAAGGGGAATGTCAAGGGTCACCCAACCCTTTGCTATAAATAGTCCCTCATAACTCATTGTATAGGCTTTTGGTGAGCCAGGCCTTTGTTAAGACTATCTTGAAGAAAGCTTGGATAGTATTGTAACGAGCCTTGGCTTCTCCACTGGATGGAGCTAGTACATCTCTTTGGAGGAGCAGGTGGATTGGGCTGTAATGTTTTAGTGATGGGGCTAGCAGGTTTACATGGATGTATTGTATTATTGGAACTCCCACTTCTTTATATAATAAGAGCCAACACATTTTCATGCATATGTTGTTATTGTACATGGAGTGTTCTGGTTTCCTTAATGATATATTTTGTTTAACTTATGTATTAGTGTATGAACTATTTCATATGCAATTATATGAATCTTGTTGCAAATGTCTGTTGGTTTAACCATCACTTTGGATTATTGACTTCTCCGCTTTCCATCTTGTGATGCGTCTTCTCTCATGTGTTCCCCTCCCAGCTGAGTACTGATATAGGTTGTCAAGGGGCAAACTCATCCCACTCCCTTTGTGTTAGAACCTCTCATGCACCTTCCTTGACTCATTGCAGTGGTCACACCCTTGCTACTGAAAAAGTTATCTTACTTGCCTCTGTGTGACATTGCGGTCAAGGAATTACCTTACGACCCACTACTGGGACTCCTACACCAAACGGGCTGAGGTATAATTGGGACTTCTTACCACGGAGATCCCCTTGACATGCTGGTGGGTCTTGCACTGTCAACAGAATATAAGCCCTGTGATTAATATTAGAAACCACTCGATCAATATTATAAATCTAGAGGATTAATAAACCCATTAGATTATATTGATAGAGTTTAATATTAATCCTAGGGTTTAATGTTATTCTTTTGGGTTTATAATCCCTCAAGGTTTTACTATTAATCATTGCTCTGGTTTTTATTATCCCTCGAATTGATCCTAGGGTTTATAATATTAATCATAGGGTTTATATTCCTAGGGATTAATATTAACCCTAGGGTTTATAATATTAATCTTAGGGTTTATATTCCTAGGGTTTAATGTTAATCGTATGGTTTAATGTTATTTTCTTGGATTTATAATACCTTGGGTTTTTAATATCAATCCTTTGGGTATTAATTTATTGGGTTTATAATATTAATCCTAAGGCATATAATATTAATGTTAGGGTTTAATATTTATTTTAGGGTTTATAATATTTATCTTAGGGTTTATATACCTTGGGTTTATAATATTAATCCCTTGGGTTTGTGACAATTACTATCTCAATATGAAAATCAACCATGACCAATCATGGTCGAATGCCACATAGTGACACAGATTATCTCAATATGAAAATCAACCATGCTCAACCATGGTCCAATGTGACATTGTGATAGGATTGTCTCAATATGAAAATCATCTGTGGTCAACCATTAGGATTTAATATTTATTTTAGGTTTTATCCTATTTATCTTAGGGTTTATATCCCTTGGGTTTATAATATTAATTGCTTGGGTTTGTGACAAATATTCTTTCAATATGAAAATCAACTAAGGTCAACCATGCTCAATCAAATTCAACCATGGTCTAACGTTAACCCTTAATATGAAAATCAATTATGGTCAACTCTGGTCCAACACCACATTATGACAAAGATTATTTCCCTATGAAAATCAATCATGGTCAACCATGGTCAACCATGATCCAACGTTGCATTGTGACAAGGATTATCTCAATATGAAAAACAACCATGGTCAACCATGTTTATTTTAGGGTTTATAATATTTATCCTAGGGTTTATATACCTTGGGTTTATAATATTAATCCCTTTGGTTTAACATTATTCCCTTGGGTTCATAATCCCTTGGGGTTTTTATTCCCTTGGGTTTATAATATCAATCCCTTGGGTTTATTCCTAGAGTTTAATATTATTCACTTGGGTTTATAATCCGTCGTGTTTTTAGTATTAATCCCTTGGGTTTATTATTCCCTTGAGTTTATAATATCAATCATGGTCAACCATGGTCAATCATGGTCCATCATCACATTGTGACAAGATTGTCTCAATATGGAAATCAATCATGGTCAACCATGGTCATTTGTGCTCAATGATTCTCAATTATTAGGGTTTAATGTTTATTTTAGGGTTTATAATACTTATCTTAGGGTTTATATCCCTAGGGTTTATAATATTAATTCCTTGATTTTGTGACAAATATTTTATCAATATGAAAATCAACCATGGTCAACCCTGGTCTAATGCCACATTATGACAATGATTGTCTCCATATGAAAGTCAATCATGATCAAACATGGTCCAACTTTGAATTGTGACAAGGATTGCCTATGAAAACCAACCATGGTCAATCATGTTTATTTTATGGTTTATAATATTTATCTTAGGGTTTATATACCTTGGGTTTATAATATTAATCCTTTGGGTTTAATATTATTCCCTTGGGTTCATAATCCCTTGAAGTTTTAGTATTAATCCGTTGGGTTTATTATTCCCTTGGGTTTATAATATCAATCCCTTGGGATTTATTCCTAAGGTTTAATATTATTCCCTTGGGTTTATGATCCATTAGGGTTTTAGTATTAAGCCATTGTGTTTATTATTCCCTTGGATTTATAATATCAATCATGGTCAACCATGGTCCAATGTCGCATTATGACAACGATTGTCTTAATATGAAAATCAACCATGGTCCAATATTGCATTATGACAAATATTGTCTCAATATGAAAATCATTCAGGGTCAAGCATGGTCCATTGTCACATTAGAACAAGGATTGTCTCAATATGAAAATAAAAAATGGCAACCATATTTATTTTAGGGTTTATAATATTTATCTTAGGGTTTATACACCTTGGGTTTATAATATTAATGTCTTGGATTTAATATTATTCCCTTCGATTCATAATCCATTGGGGTTTTATTATTAATCCCATGGAGTTATTATTCCCAAGGGAATAATAATAGAAATCATTTGGTTTTATTAATCTAATGGTTCAACAATGGTCAAACATGGTCCAACATAGCATTGTGACAAATATAGTCTCAATATGAAAATTGACCACGGTCAACCATGTTTATTAAAGGTTTTATAATATTTATATTAGGATTTATATAACTTGGGTTTATATTATTCCCTTTGGTTTAATATTATTCCTTTGGGTTTATAATCCCTTAGGGTTTTAGTATTAATCCCTTGGTTTTATTATTTCCTTCAGTTTATAATATCAATTATGGTAAACCATGGTCAATCATGGTTAAACATGGCCAATGATGGTTAATCCCGGTCAACCATGTTTAATGCCGGTAAACCATGTTCAACATTTTTTTATAAAATCAATCATGGTAAAAAATGGTCTAATGTTGCAATGTGGCAGTGGTTGTCTTAATATGAAAATCAACCCGTGGGTTAATATGGTCCAACGTCACATTGCGACAAAGATTGTCTCGATATGAGAATCGATCATGGTCAACCATGGTTCTACATCGCATTGTGACAAGGATTGTCTCAATATGAAAATCAACCATGGTCAACCATGTTTATTTTAGGGTTTATAATATTTATCTTAGGGTTTGTAAACATTGGTTTTATAATATTCATCCCTTAGGTTTAATATTATCCTCTTGGGTCCAAAATCCCTTGGGGTTTTAGTATTTATCCCTTGGGTTTATTATTCCATTGGATTTATAATATAAATCCCTTGGGTTTATTAATATAAAGATTCGACTATGGTTAAGCATGGTCCAATGTCTCACTGTGGCAAATATTGTCTCAATATGAAAATCAACCATGGTCAACCATGTTTATTTTAGGGTTTATAATATTTATATTTCGGTTAATATACCTTGGGTTTATACTATTCCCTTGGGTTTTTAGCATTTATCCCTTGCATTCATTATTAACTTTGGTTTAAAATATCAATCATGGCCAATCATGGTAAACCATGGTCAATTATGGTCAATCATGGTTTACCATGGTCAACCATGTTTTATAAAATCAATCTTGGTCAACAAGGTTCACCATGGTCCAATGTCACATTGTGAAAAATATTGTCTCAATAAAAAAATCAACCATGGTCCAACATTGTTTTGTGACAAATATTGTCTCGATATGCAAATAAATCATGGTCAAGCATGGTCACCCATTGTCCTACGTTGCATTGTGACAAGGATTGTCTCAATTTGAAAATCAACCATGGCTAACCATGTTTATTTTAGGGTTTTTAATATTTATATTAGAGTTTATATACCTTTGGTTTATAATATTAATCCATTGGGTTTAATATTATTCCATTGGGTTCATAATCCCTTGGGATTTTAGTATTAATCCCTTCGGTTTATTATTCCATTTGGTTTACAATATCAATCCTTTGGGTTTTTAGTATTAATCCCTTAGGTTTATTATTCACTTGGGTTTATAATATCAATCATAGTCAACCATTTTTCGTAAAATCAATCATGGTCAACCATTGTCAACGTCACATTATGACAAAGATTGTCTCTATGAAAATAATTCATGGTCAACCATGGTCCAACGTCGCATTGCGACAAGGATTGTATCAATATGAAAATAAACCATGGTCAACCATGTTTATTTTAGGGTTTATAATATTTGTCTTAGGATTTATATACCTTGGGTTTATAATATGAATGCCTTGGGTTTAATATTATTGCCTTGGTTTCGTAATTTCTTGGGTTTTTAGTGTTAATCCTATGGGTTTATTTTTCCCAAGGGAATAATAATAAAATTCCATTGGGTGTATTAATCGAAGGGTTCAATTGTGGTCGAGCATGGTTGAACCCTAAAGGTTCATATTCCTAAACCATGGTAAACCATCATCAATCATGTTTATTTTAGGGTTTATATGCCTTGGGTTTATAATGTTAATACCCTAGATTTAACATTATTCTCTTGGCTTTATAATCCCTTGGGTTTATTATTTTATTTGATTTATAATATCGATTCCTTGGGTCTATTAATCTAAGGGTTCATATTCCTAGGGTATAATATCGTTTATAGGGTTTATAATATCAATCATTGGGTTTAATATAAATCTCTTAGGTTTATAATCATGGTGAACCATGGTCCATCATCATATTGTGACAGGGACTTTATTGATATGAAATTAAATCATGGTCCAATGCCACATTATGACAAAGATTATCTCGGTATGAAAAACAACCATGGTCAACCATCAATCTCTTTGGTTTATTAATCTAAGAGTTCATATTCTTAGGGTATATTATTATTCATATGGTTTATAATATTAATCCTTAGGTTTGTAATCATGGTCAACCATGGTTGAACATCACATTATGAAAAATATTGTATCAATATGAAAATAAACCGTGGACAACCATTGTCAACCATCCTCAACCATGGTCCAATGTCATATTGTGGCAAAGATTATCTAAATATGAAAATCAACCTTGCTCTTCCATGGTCAACCGTGGTCCAACGTCTCATTGTGAGAAAGATTGTCTCAAAATGAAAACCAATCATGGAAAACCATGTTGAACCATGGTCCAATGTCATATTGTGACAAACATCGTCTCAATATGATGTTCAACCATGGTCAACCATGCTTAATTTAGTGTGTATAATATTATTCATAAGGGTTATATACCTTGGTTTATAATATTTATCATAGGGTTTTCTTGATATGAAAATCAATCATGGTCAAACATGGTCAATAACCATGGTCACATTATGACAAAGATTGTCTCGTGATCCAACGTCACATTGTTAAAACCATGGTCAACCATGGTCAATGATGGTCTCATGTTGTATTGTTACAAAGATTGTGTCAATATGAAAATCAACCATGGTAAACCATGGTCAACCATGGTCAACCATATTTATTTTAGGGTTTATAATATATATCTTAGGGTTTATATATCTTTGGTTTATAATATTGATCCCTTAAATTTATTACTCTAAGAGTTCATATTCCTAAAATATAATATTATTCATAGAAATTATAATTTAATAATTAGAGTGTATATTATAATTATTATTATAATATAATTATTGTTATAATATAATACAATTATAATATTTATAATAATTATATTTATAATTATTATTACACTTACAATTATAATTAGAATTAGAATTAGAATTAGAATTATATAACTATAATTATTTTTATATAATTGTAATTATATAATTATTATAATTATAAATATTTTAATGATAATAATTCTTTTAATGTTATTACCATTATTGTTTATTAATATGAATTTTAATATTAATATTAAATCTATAGTATTAGTTTTTATTGTCATATTTCAACCATAGTTATTAATGTGATTGTGCATGTGATTGATATACATCGATATACGTTTATCAATATATATCAACCACATTTATTAATGTGATTGTGATATATTTATAACAATAATAAAACAAGAAAAATTAAATAATTATGTAATAATTATTAATAATTTTTTTTCGATAAGTAAGAGATGAACCTTCTATTAATCTGATCAAATTACATAATATATAGAGTGCCCCAGACAATAGGGGTGGCAAAAACCCAGGGACTGAAGCTCAAAGAGGTTCCTACAAACAACTCAAAGTGGTTCCTACTGCATCCACTAGACAGACCTGGAGGCAACAATACAAAGTCCACGAAACCGAATCCTCGTTGTTGAATACATAACCCTGATCCAACGATCAACAATCAAAGGGACCCACAAAGGGACCCACAATCGTGTAACAAGCATAACCAATCCCAGCCATTGAAAGCAAAGTCTTGAACCAACGACCAACGGGGATATCGCACGGATGAGAAGCATGGAGGTTAACACATGATGAGAGGGATTTTCTCTCACCTCTTGTTGTCACGTGTTACCCCCTGAGTGGAATCGCATGCATCTTCCACAATACCAGATACCAGCCATGTCCCACGCGATATACCACATAAGGTTTTGGGGTTTTGTGTTCATGGTTTCGCGGAAAGCTTGGGGCCCATACAGGGACCCACAGTGGACCCCACTACCCCTTGCACACGGACCCGACCACAACTCTAAACTAGGTCCAAAAAGCAGCAACAGGTCCGGAACCCTAAGGTGACAAGCACGACCCATCTTAGCCGTTGAATACATAATCCCCATGTAACGATCATCGAGGATATCGTGTGGGCGAGAAGCACAGAGGTTAACCATGCAATGAAAGCAGTTTTCTCTCACCTCTCGATGCCATGTGTTACCCACTGAGTGGAATCACATGCACCTACCAAAATACCAGATACCATCTAAGTCCTGCACGAAATACCACTTATGGTATTGAGATCGTGGTTTCGTGAAAAAGCCAGAACATTCCCGTAGACCTTGCTGAGCCTTCCACCTGGAGTCACCAACAGAAACCCGCTGAGCCAAATACACCCAAGCAGTCCGTTCTGCATCATTTCCTGACTTGAAACCTTCATCATTCATCCAAAAGTTAACAAAATTGTGGAGAGCAACCATATCCCAAAATCGTAGACAAATTAGGTGATATCATCCTCACTCCTGTCTCTGAATCCCTTCGATCAACACTGTTCATCCATAAATCCCAATCTTTGGTTGCTAGGATGAAACAGTCCTCTCGCAGTTTCCCTTCAGGTAACAACCCCCATGCATGCTGAGAATCCTTGTCCTTATTGGCCACACCTTCGTTGGCCAACCGATCTGCAAGCATATTTTCCTTCCTTCTAACATGAACAAATCTAATTGTTTTAAGGGTCTACAAGTGAGAGTGGATACGGTGAAAAATCTGCAGCAGCTTCTAGTGCTTCGACACTTTATCTGGCGAAGTTCCATTATGAATCTTCTTGGCTGCTCTGATGATTAAATCTAAATCTGCTTCAATGATAACATTCTGTAAATTTTCCTCCACCAGGATTTCCAAGCATTGATCTAAAGCCAGAAGTTCAGCCATGTTATTGGTACCCTTTTCCAAGTGGCCATGGAAGATGTATTTTGTGTGCCCCTAAGAATCTCTTATAGCACCCCCAAAGCCAGCTTCCCCTAGATTTCCCTTAGAAGCTCCATCAATGTTTACTTTGAAGAAGCCCTAAGGAGGGGGCTGCCATCTACTGGCCCCTATGCTAATTGTTCTCACTTCCTTCCTTATTCCTTGAGGATTGATGGATTGAAGACCCAAATTAAGAATAATAATCTCCTCGTGAGGTAGAGGAGGATTCGTGGGAATTGAACTCAAAAGGCTCTTAACTGTTTCTTTAAGTTGTATTAGAATTTGATTGATTATATGTTGGGGTTTGCTAGCTTTATTTGTGAAAATTTGCCAGTTGTGTTCTTTCCAAACATTCCAGATAACAAAGCCTAGTACTAGCATCCAAGCTTTGTTGATGATCCCATTCTTTGAGAAGTTCTTCCTCGTGCTTTTCAAAGTGTTGGATATACTGAGACTGTCCCTGTCAGTTTTTCGGAAGCTTGAGGCCACCCAGTCCCATGCCTTGGCAGAAAAAGAGCAGAGGTTGAGTAGGTGTTCAATCGTTTCCTCATGTGAGCCACATAGGTGACATTTAGAAGGGCCAATGAAACCTTTCTTTAGGAGGTTTTCCCAAGTTAGTATCTTCCTTTGATGCAAAAGCCAGATAGATAGCTTTATTTTCATCCAGTGAGGAGTTTGCCAAAGTTCCTTCCTGACTTTATCAACATTAACAAATTTGAATCCTGTGATTGCTTGTTTTGCCTCTTTGAGGTTAAAGTTACCTTCGTTATTCTTCCCCCATCTTAATTGGTCGTGTGAGGAGGAAACCAGAATTCATATATGCTTTAAGTCCATGGTGAGAGCCTCTGCCATGGCTTTCAAAGGATTCTCATCATTGTAACTTAGTTCCTTCCACTTCCTCCACTTTTCATTGTTCCTTCCTTGGTTCTAGAAATCCTTTATCATTAATAGGACTTTTCTATATGTGTCTCTCTTGAGGGTTGCCAGGTCAATCCTAATGAGGATGTGTTCCTGTTGCCAGCTGTCCTCCCAGAATCAAGCTCGGTGCCCTGCTTGAATTTCCCAAAAACAATGCTGCTGAACAATGTTTTTGTTCTCCCAAGAAAGGTTCCATATGTGTGATCCTCTGATTTGTCCTGTCATTCTAATAAGATCCTTTTCCTGCCAGTGCTTGGCATACTTTTGTTTCCAAAGCTTGGCCTAGGGGGAATTCGGCTCCTTGATCCATTGCCACCAAATCTTAGCTCCCGAAACTTTACTGAGAGTTTCTGGATCATGCAGCCCCAAGCCACCATGGCTTTTGGGCTTGCAGATCTTGTCCCAGGCAACTAAGGCCCACTTTTTTTCTCTTCCCCTCTACCCCATAGAAAGTCCCTTTGAATGTTCCTTATCTGCTACTTAATACCTTAAGGAGTAGGGATAGCTGCAAACATGAAAATGGGAATGGATTGCAAGACTGCCTATGTGAGCACAAGTCGCTCTACTAAGTTTAAAGATCTGCATGTCCATTTTCTAATTTTGTCTTGAAGTTTATTTAAAATTGGTTCCCATATTTTATTACTGAGAGGTTTATTGGTAAGAGGAATGCCAAGATATTTGGAAGGCAACTGATCCCTTTGAAAACCCAGAATTCTGGTAATGTTTCTCTTTATAGCAATATTTGTGTTAAAGAAAAAAAATTTGGACTTATTTTGGCTTACCTCTGTGCCTGCTGCCATAGAAAAGTCATTTAAGATATCTTTGATTGCCCTTGCTTCCCTGACTGTGGGTATGCCCTGCAGCATAGTATCATCCACAAATTGTTGATGAGTATTAGCCTCTCCATCCGGGGTGAGCTTGATCCCCTGAATTCGACCTTCAACATTTGCCATTCTGATTGCCCTGCCTAGCCCTTCCATCATGAGGACAAAGAGGAAAGGGGAGAGTGGATCACCTTGTCTGAGCCCTCTGGAAGGTGTGAATGTATTTGAAGGGGCTCCATTAAGTAGAATGGAAAAGATAGTCGTGGTGACTGTTACACAGTAATTTGTCACTGTCTCTCTGTCAGTCTCCCTACTGTGTCATGAATTCAAATTAATCATGCTCATGCTCTCTAATGTTTCCAAATGACCCACTTTGCCAAAGTTTTTAATATCAGCGCGACTTTTGTCAAAATAACCGTGCTGATGGGCGCTCCATAACAGACCGAATGCGCTGCCAGCGCGGAATCACACGTGTTTTCTGCGCTGATCGAATTTCATGAGCCAGCGCGTCTGTTATTCATATCTGATCGCGCTGACATGACCTTCTTTGCTATTCAGCTGCGATGTCAGCGCTCTAGTGCAGTTATGGACCCGCGCTGATCCAGTTTGGGCGAGTTTGTTCTAACAGCCGGCCTTCCAGATGACTCTAGACTTGGTTGTTGGCCTTGTAAATGTCGCCCTCCCTTCTATGGCATGTCTGTTCGTCATTTGAGCCACCTTCCTTGGAGATAAGCTCATCCTCCCACCATTCATGGAGACTCCTTCTCCTATTTAAACCTCTACCATTGCCATGAGTAGCTAGTTTTTTGGATAGTTTGGATAGTGTGGAATTCATAGTGCTTAGAGTGCTACTGCTAGTAAGTAGTTGGTGTGACAAGTGTGGATTTGTTAGAGGAAGCTTAAGGAAGGTTGTGAGTATTGCTTGTGTGAGAGAGAGTTTTTTGTCTTGGGAGAATCTACCTCCAAGGGTGAATGCTTAAGAGACTTACTGGCTGGACCCTCTAGAGAAGGACTCAGTGTCAGAACTTTGGTTATACCGTTCTCTGTTATTGATTAATAATAGATGACTACTGTTATGGTTCCATTCTCATTTGTCTGTGTAATGGTTAATGTGAATTACATCCTTTCTGACTGATGTATAATTGCATTTATTAGATTTCACGTTTGTGTTTGTGTTTCCCTTTGTGTGTGCAGGTATCTATCTACGGGGATCGTGGAAGATCGTGATCGGCCAAAGCGAAGGAGCGAGAACGACGTCTCTTCATCAAACAATAGCGTTGGAATCCAAGTAGGTGTTCATTACCTATCTTTTATTTGTAATTAGGAACTTGCACAGTAGCATTGATTGATTGTTGCTAGACCCATTCTGGGCTAGTAGGGATCGCCTCTATCCATAGAGGGGATTTACCTCTCCAACAATTTGGCGACCATACTGGGGAGCTGGCCTTTGTCTCTTTTTTGTTCATTCTTGTTTTCGAGTTTGATTGTTACTCCCTTTTCAAAATTAGGGGTTAGTCCTCTGCTGTTAACCGTCCGGGTTCAATCTGGGAAGTGCCTTAATTGCTTAAAGAGTTCTTGCTTTGGTTTGGGAGTTTTTGGCTTGATTCTGTCTGTTTTTTAGCCTCAGCGCGGTTTATATCTAAACAGTCGCGCTAACAGCGCATAGCTGTCTCTTTTACTTCGTTGTCATCGCGTTTTTACGTAAAACAGTCGCGACAGTTCTGAAATCGAACCAGCGCGCTTAAGTCATGTCCTTCCGCGCTGACAGTGCTTTGTTGCTACGCGTGACTTCTGGTCAGCACATTGTTGCTGCGGGCTACCCGCGCTGATCCTGTAGAATTGAATTTGTTTCAATTTTGCCTCCTGAGCCTATTGGTTTGACTATCTCCTGCTCTTTCTACTTGGTTTATGACTTGATATTTATTGTTTGAATTGTGAAGCACTTGCTTGCGAAGTCTTGTCGAACGGATCTTGTTTTGTGTCCCGTGACCTAGTGCCATTATCCCATTTTCACTGGATTGACTTTGTTTTATCACTCGTTCACAAAAATTCGTTGCTACTTGCCTTTGCTATTGCGAAAACCTTCCTCTTTTTGCTTTCTTGGCTTGGTTGTTTGAGGTGATTGTCGTTGAACCAGTCCTCGGATTGTTTCACTGCCCAGACTCAGATCATAGTTGCTTGGGTTCAATCGGCTCTTTTCACGCTTGTTGTGTTTTTCATTGACTGATTTTTATTTCTCTTTACTCAGTGTTGCTGTCTCTCAAAATTCATTTTTTAAGTGCATTGTGCCATTGAAAAAGAAATCAAACTAATGTCTTTTGCATTCGATAGTTAATGAAAAGAAGAGCGTTTCATTGATTTGTGTGCTCAAAAGAAAAAATTTATTTCTTTGTCATTAGCTGCATTAGATTGTTTGATTGTTTGAGTTCATTTTGTTTGATTGAAAACTCTTAACCCTCTCATAGTTAGAATTCATCGAACGAAATGGTATCCTTTGGCATGTAGTTTGCATCTAGGTAATTGTGAGAGATCACACGATAAGGCATGAAACCGAAACTTAATTCAAGATCAACCATAAAATAAACTGAATAAACCTAAAAACGCATTGGAACTTAACGCAAACATCTAGAGGTCTAGGCTAAAGACGTGTTCCGGCGTCTTTAAACATAGTCCCTATTGTTTCACATTACGGTTGGGTGATTCCTCCTTCTGTGACTCGATAATGGTCTAACACGGACTGTGCTCCCACGTACCGTCGCGTATATAGGGAGACCCCACTAGGATTTTATCCTTGATCCATAGGAAGCCGAGTCTGCCGCCCTGCGAGCCGTAACGCACCGAACACAACATTCGGGAAGATTGACTGCAGTACGGAAAGTCCTTGGTTCTCATACGATTGCCAAGATGTATAAGCAGTTTTACGGATTGCTTGGTAAACCTTTTGCCTAGAATCTCCAGAGCAGTCACTTTTGATCCTTTTCGGACTCCCTAAATGAAAAGGTGCCAGTGAGCTTCTTGTCACTTCGTGCTCAGTAAACATTCGAAGGAGACTAGAGTCATCTTTTCATCCTTTTCTCGACTCTTGAAACATGAAAAGGTCAAGTTTAGTTCCTGTGTCTTAAAAATTTATTCGGCCACGTTAACATCACCTGGTTAGATCTTGTGTGTGTTAGCTTGAGTAGGCTTCTTTTGTTTGCCATGGCAACTTTTTCGGGGTTCACCAACCCAAGTTCCCCTCCTAACAGGAGTCCTGGTCATTTCCCTCCTCTCGGGAATGTTGGTGCTCCTTATATGGCAACGTTATCCCTTCCAGGGTTAACTGTCGGGTTGCCTGTTTGGTTGTTTTCAACCTCTTTGGTCCCTGCCGTGTCGGCTGTTAGTCCATCAGTCCCTCCACCTGAACAACGTCATGTTGATCCTAAGGTGGACCTCTCCCCTTCGACGCCTACTTATACGTCCTCATCTTCTACTTCGCCTGGTGAAGGCCTCGTTTCGAGTAACCAGGTGGCTAAGAAGAAGAAGAAGACCAAGAAGAAGAAGTCTCCTAAGGGAGAGGCTACAAGTATAACCGTTACTCCCTCGAGTACACCTGAAGTCGGGCCACCTTCTGCTCCTCCGCGGAAGGTTAAGTTTCCTTGTCGATTATGCAAGGAGGACCATCTTCTTTGCGATTGTCCTGGCATTCCCAGGGTACTAGAAGTATGGTCTCGTGATCCGGCCCACCCCTCATCGTCCTCTGAAGCTCACGGCGATGCTACCTTATCAGTTGGGAATGGTAAGGGAAAAGGGAAGATTCGAATCCCCTGTAGACTTTGTGAAGGCAATCATCCGCTTGACCTTTGTCCACTAATGGATAAAGCCTCTGTTGTCTTGGAAAGTCTCCCAGCTCCCTCACCCCAACTCCCCGTTGGATATCAACGTCTTTCTGCAGCTGCAGATCGTCCGCCTCCCGACAATGAGATTGGTTCACATTCTTCTCTTGTCCAGGCCCCTCTTCCCGAACCCGGCTGTGTCCAGCCTGTTCCAGACCAACCATTGGTCAGGAAGAGTGTCGACTCGAGTCTGCCGCTCGCTCACTCTGTTTCGGAAGAGAATCGCGCCCATGTTCTTCTCGTCTCTTCAGACTCTTCGGAGTCCCGAAATGACTCTCCTAACCCAGCTACTCTCGAAGGTTCTCCTTCGGTTCCTTCAGCACATGGGGGCAATCATACGATTCCCCCACCAAGTGGTCTGGTCACTTCCTTTGATTGGAATTGCCTGATCGTCGGCCGCCTTCCATCCCATGTGCCTTTTCAGATTATAGTACTTGCCTGTGATAAGGCAGTACCTGGCACTGTTCTGGATGAAGGTGCGTCGGTCAGTCTTATGCCGTACACTACTTGGCAAGCTCTAGGTTCCCCGCAGCTCGGGCCGGTCACGCAGAATCTGTTGGCCTTCGACGGAGGAGCCTGTCCATCTCTAGGAGTTCTCCCGAAGTTCCCTATTACTTTGGGAGGAAAAACCGTCTATATAGACGTCTTGGTTATCGAAGGTGTTTTAGACTTTAGTCTTCTCCTTGGTCGCGACTATGTTTACGCCATGGGGGCACTTGTTTCTTCGCTTTTCTGTGTGGTTTGCTTTCCACAAGATGGAAGAATTGTGACTATCGATCAATTGTCATTCGTTAGTCCCCCAATGCCTCCTACGCAGTTGTCGTCCCCTCCTAGTTTTTATCCACCAGTTGTATCTGCCCCACCGCGGATCAACTACGTGGCCACCTACCCTGTGCCTGTATCCAGTGATGACACCATCGTGCATAGTGTCCTGGAGGCATTAGGTCCTGACTTCCAAGATGTGGTCCTTCCACCAGGAATAACACTCTTGGAAGCACCGACTTCCTATTCATTATGATGCAGTTCGGTTGGAGCATAGTTCCTTTCCGGTGTCAAGCTCCTTAAAAAATGAAACTAGGTATCGGAGCATAGTTCACTTTCCTATGTCAAGCTTCTTAAAAAGTGAAACTGGGTCTAGCCAAGCATAGTTCCTGATCTTGTGTCAAGCTCATTAAAAAATGAAACAAGGGTTATGAGGATAGTTCTTTTACTATGTCAACCTCATTAAAAAATGAAACACCTCCCTTTCCAAATCGAGTCTTTTGATTAAGATCTCGTAAAATACAAGTCGAGTCTTTCATCGATCTCGAGATTGAACCTTCATTCCATCCACTTTGTTGAATGCAATGAAGCTTGGGGGGCATGTACCTCGATTTGCGTTATTATGCTGGGGGCATGTGAACTTATAACAAGCATAGTTTTTCGTTTCAAGCTTGTGTAAACATGAAACTGAATCCAAGTAGAGTTCTCCATGGTTCAAGCTTGTGTAAAAATGAACCCATACCCGATTTACATCTCGTGATTGCCATGTTTATCCGCTGAATTCTGCTAGATGAGCCTTGGTTGTTTCATTCCATCGCCACCATCTCTTTGGCCGATCATATGCTCTCACTTGGTTGTTTATCCTTTCCTGAGGAACCGCAGTTATGAGTGGTTTTGATAGCCAGTCTCTCGACCATTACATGTTTTGAGCAGTTCCACCATTGCCGAAACCAGTTGCTACCTTTTATACCACTCATTTCCTCTAGGACGAGTCAACTTTAAGCTCTTTTCTGACTCGTAAAATGTGAAAAGATTGCCGAGTATTTTTCCTTTTTTGACTCGTTAAAGAGAATAAAAATGGAGGTATGCTTTCAGCTCTTTTCTGACCGTTTAAAGATGAAAAGATTGCCGAGTACCCCTCTCAACTCGTTAAAGAAATGAGAGGCGGTCGCCTTTAAAGCTCTTTTTTCGACCGTTTAAACTAAAAAGATTGTCGGGCCCTTGTCATTTCAGGCTCGTTAACGGTTATGAAACGACGTGGTTTCAATCGCTTTTTTACTTTTTCAGGTTGGAATCACTACTTACGAAAAGTACTCCTCGATCATACTGGTCGGGCGGTTCTTTTGAGCATTGTTTTATACTTTTTCGGGCTCGAGAGACACAACTTTACGAAAAAGGACCCCCCTTGGAGTTTTCTTTTCCGCTGTCTTCTCAGACTCTCTAAACAGGAAAAGACACCGAGCTCTTCCTTTGTCAGACTCGTTAAAACTTAATGACATCGGACACCGTAGAAATGACGCTTTCCAAGCATATGCTATCCCCGTCAAGCTTGTCGTCCAAAAATAATCGGGGTACCTACCAGAAATGGTGGGGAAAATGGAACTGTAATAATTGTCATGTCGGCAGTATGTCGCTCTTGAACATGGCACTCGTTTGCATTCGTGTCTGGGTGGGGATTTCTCATCTTGTTTTACACTTGCCTCCGTGGGTCTGGGTTATCCTATTTGACCTCTCATCTGCTCATTGCCTTGTCACCATGACCTCTGCTCATTTGACGTCAGATACTGCCAAATCCACTGTCGTGCCGCTGATATGCTCAGGAGAAGTTGACCTTTGCAAACTTACCACCTCCCTCTGATGTCTCACACAAAATATTTTATCCTTCTCTGTCTCGTGTCGATGATGTGGGAAACATCATGGCCCACCTTTGATCAAGGTTACTTCCTGTCGAATTCAGCTCATTATCCAGGAAAGTGACCTAGAGACTCCCTTCAGGTGCCTTAGAGCCTGCATGCCTCAATGGCAGGTTCTTCGTGTTCGACGTGAGGTTTTCCTCATCGGCCTCCGATCGAATGATTCTGTGGGTGTTCGACACCAGCTCATTGATTCACATGCCGCGGATTGTACCTATAAGTACCTTGAGGACCATTGTCATTATTGGTGGTACCTCTCGCGTCTGTTAACAGCGTTCATTATTGGCTGGTAATCAGACGATGTTCATGCATGTTCGACTTCAGCTCATGTATTCACATGCTTGGACTTGTACTTTGTTCGGGTTGGGATGGAGCGCAAGACCCTGATCTTTGTCTGTTGCGAATCAGGCCGCGATTTTGTGGATTTTTATTACATGAATCATTGATGGATGGCTGCGCCCATACCTGAGTCTTTGGGATGGCTGCAACCATACCTTCTTATCATCATGGTCTCTTCAGCTGGGTGGCTGCGTCCATACCACAGACCTTCTTCGTATGTCTTTTGGATGGCTGCGCCCATGCCTAGACTACATGTAATCGAGATATCAGTTGTACATACGTGCAGGTTCTTCCTGGTGGTGTTCCAGTTCAGCAGTTTTGTAAAGCATTTCACCCCTCCCACTCTCTCGGGCTTCATGCTTTAGGGGGCATCTGTTACACAGTAATTTGTCACTGTCTCTCTGTCAGTCTCCCTACTGTGTCATGAATTCAAATTAATCATGCTCATGCTCTCTAATGTTGCCAAATGACCCACTTTGCCAAAGTTTTTTCTATCAGCGCGACTTTTGTCAAAATAACCGCGCTGATGGGTGCTCCATAACTGACCGAATGCGCTGCCAGCGCGGAATCACACGTGTTTTCCGCGCTGATCGAATTTCATGAGACAGCGCGTCTGTTATTCATATCTGATCGCGCTGACATGACCTTATTTGCTATTCAGCTGCGATGTCAGCGCTCTAGTGCAGTTATGGACCCGCGCTGATCCAGTTTGGGCGAGTTTGTTCTAACAGCCGGCCTTCCAGATGACTCTAGACCTGGTTGTTGGCCTTGTAAATGTCGCCCTCCCTTCTATGGCATGTCTGTTCGTCATTTGAGCCACCTTCCTTGGAGATAAGCTCATCCTCCCACCATTCATGGAGACTCCTTCTCCTATTTAAACCTCTACCATTGCCATGAGCAGCTAGTTTTTTGGATAGTTTGGATAGTGTGGAATTCATAGTGCTTAGAGTGCTGCTGCTAGTAGGTAGTTGGTGTGACAAGTGTGGATTTGTTAGAGGAAGCTTAAGGAAGGTTGTGAGTATTGCTTGTGTGAGAGAGAGTTTTTGTCTTGGGAGAATCTACCTCCAAGGGTGAATGCTTAAGAGACTTGCTGGCTGGACCCTCTAGAGAAGGACTCAGCGTCAGAACTTTGGTTGTACCTTTCTCTGTTATTGATTAATAATAGATGACTACTGTTATGGTTCCATTCTCATTTGTCTGTGTAATGGTTAATGTGAATTACATCCTTTCTGACTGATGTATAATTGCATTTATTAGATTTCACGTTTGTGTTTGTGTTTCTCTTCGTGTGTGCAGGTATCTATCTACGGGGATCGTGGAAGATCGTGACCGGCCAAAGCGAAGGAGCGAGAACGAAGTCTCTTCATCAAAAAATAGCGTTGGAATCCAAGTAGGTGTTCATTGCCTATCTTTTATTTGTAATTAGGAACTTGCACAGTAGCATTGATTGATTGTTGCTAGACCCATTCTGGGCTAGTAGGGATCGCCTCTATCCATAGAGGGGATTTACCTCTCCAACAATTTGGCGACCATACTGGGGAGCTGGCCTTTGTCTCTTTTTTGTTCATTCTTGTTTTCGAGTTTGATTGTTACTCCCTTTTCAAAATTAGGGGTTAGTCCTCTGCTGTTAACCTTCCTGGTTCAATCTGGGAAGTGCCTTAATTGCTTAAAGAGTTCTTGCTTTGGTTTGGGAGTTTTTAGCTTGATTCTGTCTGTTTTTTAGCCTCAGCGCGGTTTATATCTAAACAGTCGCGCTGACAGCGCATAGCTGTCTCTTTGACTTCGTTGTCATCACGTTTTTACGTAAAACAGTCGCAACGGTTCTGAAATCGAACCAACACACTTAAGTCGTGTCCTTCCGCGCTGACAACGCTTTGTTGCTACGCGTGACTTTTGGTCAGCGCATTGTTGCTGCGAGCTACCCGCGCTGATCTTGTAGAATTGAATTTTTTTCAATTTCGCCTCCTGAGCCTGTTGGTTTGACTATCTCCTGCTCTTTCTACTTGGTTTATGACTTGATATTTATTGTTTGAATTGTGAAGCACTTGCTTGCGAAGTCTTGTCGAACGGATCTTGTTTTGTGTCCCGTGACCTAGTGCCATTATCTCGTTTTCACTGGATTGACTTTGTTTTATCACTCGTTCACAAAAATTCGTTGCTACTTGCCTTTGCTATTGTGAAAACCTTCCTCTTTTTGCTTTCTTGGCTTGGTTGTTTGAGGTGATTGTCGTTGAACCAGTCCTCGGATTGTTTCACTGCCCAGACTCAGATCATAGTTGCTTGGGTTCAATCGGCTCTTTTCACGCTTGTTGTGTTTTTCATTGAGTGATTTTTATTTCTCTTTACTCGGTGTTGCTGTCTCTCAAAATTCATTTTTTAAGTGCATTGTGCCATTGAAAAAGAAATCAAACTAATGTCTTTTGCATTCGATAGTTAATGAAAAGAAGAGCATTTCATTGATTTGTGTTCTCCAAAGAAAAATTTTATTTCTTTGTCATTAGCTGCATTAGATTGTTTGATTGTTTGAGTTCATTTTGTTTGATTGAAAACTATTAACCCTCTCATAGTTAGAATTCATCAAACGAAATGGTATCCTTTGGCATGTAGTTTGCATCTAGGTAATTGTGAGAGATCACACGATAAGGCCTAAAATCGAAACTTAATTCAAGATCAACCATAAAATAAACTGAATAAACCTAAAAACGCATTGGAACTTAACGCAAACATCTAGAGGTCTAGGCTAGAGACGTGTTCTGGCGTCTTTAAACATAGTCACTATTGTTTCACATTACGGTTGGGTGATTCCTCCTTCTGTGACTCGATAGTGGTCTAACACGGACTGTGCTCCCACGTACCGTCGTGTATATAGGGAGACCCCACTAGGCTTTTATCCTTGATCCATAGGAAGCCGAGTCTGCCGCCCTGCGAGCCGTAACGCACCGAACACAGCATTCGGGAAGATTGGCTGCAGTACGGAAAGTCCTTGGTTCTCATATGATTGCCAAGGTGTATAAGCAGTTCTACGGATTGCTTGGTAAACCTTTTGCCTAGAATCTCCAGAGCAGTCACTTTTGATCCTTTTCGGACTCCCTAAATGAAAAGGTGCCAATGAGCTTCTTGTCACTTCGTGCTCAGTAAACATTCGAAGGAGACTAGAGTCATCTTTTCGTCCTTTTCTCGACTCTTGAAACATGAAAAGGTCAAGTTTAGTTCCTGTGTCTTAAAAATTTATTCGGCCACGTTAACATCACCTGGTTAGATCTTGTGTGTGTTAGCTTGAGTAGGCTTCTTTTGTTTGCCATGGCAACTTTTTCGGGGTTCACCAACCCAAGTTCCCCTCCTGACAGGAGTCCTGGTCATTTCCCTTCTCTCGGGAATGTTGGTGCTCCTTATATGGCAACGTTATCCCTTCCAGGGTTAACTGTCGGGTTGCCTGTTTGGTTGTTTTCAACCTATTTGGTCCTTGCCGTGTCGGCTGTTAGTCCATCAGTCCCTCCACCTGAACAACGTCATGTTGATCCTAAGGTGGACCTCTCCCCTTCGACGCCTACTTCTACGTCCTCATCTTCTACTTCGCCTGGTGAAGGCCTCGTTTCGAGTAACCAGGTGGCTAAGAAGAAGAAGAAGACCAAGAAGAAGAAGTCTCCTAAGGGAGAGGCTACAAGTATAACCGTTACTCCCTCGAGTACACCTGAAGTTGGGCCACCTTCTGCTCCTCCGCGGAAGGTTAAGTTTCCTTGTCGATTATGCAAGGAGGACCATCTTCTTCGCGATTGTCCTGGCATTCCCAGGGTACTAGAAGTATGGTCTCATGATCTGGCCCACCCCTCATCGTCCTCTGAAGCTCATGGCGATGCTACCTTATCAGTTGGGAATGTTAAGGGAAAAGGGAAGATTCGAATCCCCTATAGACTTTGTGAAGGCAATCATCCCCTTCACCTTTGTCCACTAATGGATAAAGCCTCTGTTGTCTTGGAAAGTCTCCCAGCTCCCTCACCCCAACTCCCCGTTGGATATCAACGTCTTTCTGCAGCTGCAGATCGTCCGCCTCGCGAACATGAGATTGGTTCACATTCTTCTCTTGTCCAGGCCCCTCTTCCCAAACCCGGCTGTGTCCAGCCTGTTCCAGACCAACCATTGGTCAGGAAGAGTGTCGACTCGAGTCCGCCGCTCGCTCACTCTGTTTCGGAAGAGAATCGTGCCCATGTTCTTCTCGTCTCTTTAGACTCTTCGGAGTCCCGAAATGACTCTCCTAACCCAGCTGCTCTCGAAGGTTCTCCTTCGGTTCCTTTAGCACATGGGGGCAATCATACGATTCCCCCACCAAGTGGTCTGGTCGCTTCCTTTGATTGGAATCGCCTGATCGCCGACCGCCTTCCATCCCATGTGCCTTTTCAGATTACAATACTTGCCTGTGATAAGGCAGTACCTGGCACTGTTCTGGATGAAGGTGCGTCGGTCAGTCTTATGCCGTACACTACTTGGCAAGCTCTAGATTCCCCGCAGCTCGGGCCGGTCATGCAGAATCTGTTGGCCTTCGACGGAGGAGCCTGTCCATCTCTAGGAGTTCTCCCGAAGTTCCCTATTACTTTGGGAGGAAAAACCGTCTATATAGACGTCTTGGTTACCGAAGGTGTTTTAGACTTTAGTCTCCTCCTTGGTCGCGACTATGTTTACGCCATGGGGGCACTTGTTTCTTCGCTTTTCCGTGTGGTTTTCTTTCCACACGATGGAAGAATTGTGACTATCGATCAATTGTCGTTCGTTAGTCCCCCAATGCCTCCTGCGCAGTTGTCGTCCCCTCCTAGTTTTTATCCACTAGTTGTATCTGCCCCACCGCGGATCAACTACGTGGCCACCTACCCTGTGCCTGTATCCATTGATGACACCGTCGTGCATACTGTCCTGGAGGCATTAGGTCCTGACTTCCAAGATGTGGTCCTTCCACCAGGAATAACACTCTTGGAAGAACTGACTTCCTATTCATTATGATGCAGTTCGGTTGGAGCATAGTTCCTTTCCGGTGTCAAGCTCCTTAAAAAATGAAACTAGGTATCGGAGCATAGTTCACTTTCCTATGTCAAGCTCCTTAAAAAATGAAACTGGGTCTAGCCGAGCATAGTTCCTGATCTTGTGTCAAGCTCATTAAAAAATGAAACAAGGGTTATGAGGATAGTTCTTTTACTATGTCAACCTCATTAAAAAATGAAACACCTCCCTTTCCAAATCGAGTCTCTTGATTAAGATCTCGTAAAATACAAGTCGAGTCTTTCATCGATCTCGAGATTGAACCTTCATTCCATCCACTTTGTTGAATGCAATGAAGCTTGGGGGGCATGTACCTCGATTTGCGTTATTATGCTGGGGGCATGCGAACTTATAACAAGCATAGTTTTTCGTTTCAAGCTTGTGTAAACATGAAACTGAATCCAAGTAGAGTTCTCCATGGTTCAAGCTTGTGTAAAAATGAACCCATACCCGATTTACATCTTGTGATTGCCATGTTTATCCGCTGAATTCTGCTAGATGAGCCTTGGTTGTTTCATTCCATCGCCACCATCGCTTTGGCCGATCATATGCTCTCACTTGGTTGTTTATCCTTTCCTGAGGAACCGCAGTTATGAGTGGTTTTGATAGCCAGCCTCTCGACCATTACATGTTTTGAGCAGTTCCACCATTGCCGGAACCAGTTGCTACCTTTTATACCACTCATTTCCTCTAGGACGAGTCACCTTTAAGCTCTTTTCTGACTCGTAAAATGTGAAAAGATTGCCGAGTATTTTTCCTTTTTTGACTCGTTAAAGAGAATAAAAATGGAGGTCTGCTTTCAGGTCTTTTCTGACCGTTTAAAGATGAAAAGATTGCCGAGTCCCCCTCTCAACTCGTTAAAGAAATGAGAGGCGGTCGCCTTTAAAGCTCTTTTTTCGACCGTTTAAACTAAAAAGATTGTCGGGCCCTTGTCATTTCAGGCTCGTTAACGGTTACGAAACAACGTGGTTTCAATCGCTTTTTTACATTTTCAGGTCGGAATCACTACTTACGAAAAGTACTCCTCGATCATACTGGTTAGGCGGTTCTTTCGAGCATTGTTTTATACTTTTTCGGGCTCGAGAGACACAACTTTACGAAAAAGGACCCCCCCTGGAGTTTTCTTTTTCGCTGTCTTTTCAGACTCTCTAAACAGGAAAAGACGTCGAGCTCTTCCTTTGTCAAACTCGTTAAAACTTAATGACATCGGACACCGTCGAAATGACGCTTTCCAAGCATATGCTATCCCCTTCAAGCTTGTCGTCCAAAAATAATCGGGGTACCTGCCAGAAATGGTGGGGAAAATGGAACTATAATAATTGTCATGTCGGCAGTATGTCGCTCTTGAACATGGCACTCGTCTGCATTCGTGTCTGGGTGGGGATTTCTCATCTTGTTTTACACTTGCCTCCGTGGGTCTGGGTTATCCTATTTGACCTCTCATTTGCTCATTGCCTTGTCACCATGACCTCTGCTCATTTGACGTCAGATACTGCCAAATCCACTGTCGTGCCGCCGATATGTTCAAGAGAAGTTGACCTCTGCAAACTTACCACCTCCCTTTGATGTCTCACACAAAATATTTTATCCTTCTCTGTCTCGTGTCGATGATGTGGGAAACATCATGGCCCACCTTCGATCAAGGTTACTTCCTGTCGACTTCAGGTCATTATCCAGGAAAGTGACCTAGAGACTCCCTTCAGGTGCCTTAGCGCCTGCATGCCTCAATGGCAGGTTCTTCGTGTTCGACGTGAGGTTTTCCTCATCGGCCTCCGATCGAATGATTCTGCGGGTGTTCGACACCAGCTCATTGATTCACATGCCGCGGATTGTACCTATAAGTACCTTGAGGACCATTGTCATTATTGGTGGTACCTCTCGCATCTGTTAACAGCTTTCATTATTGGCTGGTAATCAGACGATGTTCATGCATGTTTGACTTCAGCTCATGTATTCACATGCTTGGACTTGTACTTTGTTCGGGTTGGGATGGAGCGCAAGACCCTGGTCTTTGTCTGTTGCAGACCAGGCTGCGATTTTGTGGATTTTTATTACATGACTCATTGATGGATGGCTGCGCCCATACCTAAGTCTTTGGGATGGCTGCGACCATACCTTCTTATCATCATGGTCTCTTCAGCTGGGTGGATGTGTCCATACCACAGACCTTCTTCGTATGTCTTTTGGATGGCTGCGCCCATGCCTAGACAACATGTAATCGAGATATCAGTTGTACATACGTGCAGGTTCTTCCTGGTGGTGTTCCAGTTCAGCAGTTTTGTAAAGCATTTCACCCCTCCCACTCTCTCGGGCTTCATGCTTTAGGGGGCATCTGTTACACAGTAATTTGTCACTGTCTCTCTGTCAGTCTCCCTACTGTGTCATGAATTCAAATTAATCATGCTCATGCTCTCTAATGTTGCCAAATGACCCACTTTGCCAAAGTTTTTGCTATCAGCGCGACTTTTGTCAAAATAACCGCGCTGATGGGCGCTCCATAACAGACCGAATGCGCTGCCAGCGCGGAATCACACGTGTTTTCCACGCTGATCGAATTTCATGAGCCAGTGCGTCTGTTATTCATATCTGATCGCGCTGACATGACCTTCTTTGCTATTCAGCTGTGATGTCAGCGCTCTAGTGCAGTTATGGACCCGCGCTGATCCAGTTTGGGCGAGTTTGTTCTAACAGCCGGCCTTCCAGATGACTCTAGACCTGGTTGTTGGCCTTGTAAATGTCGCCCTCCCTTCTATGGCATGTATGTTTGTCATTTGAGCCACCTTCCTTGGAGATAAGCTCATCCTCCCACCATTCATGGAGACTCCTTCTCCTATCTAAACCTCTACCATTGCCATGAGTAGCTAGTTTTTTGGATAGTTTGGATAGTGTGGAATTCATAGTGCTTAGAGTGTTGCTGCTAGTAAGTAGTTGGTGTGACAAGTGTGGATTTGTTAGAGGAAGCTTAAGGAAGGTTGTGAGTATTGCTTGTGTGAGAGAGAGTTTTTTGTCTTGGGAGAATCTACCTCCAAGGGTGAATGCTTAAGAGACTTGCTGGCTGGACCCTCTAGAGAAGGACTCAGCGTCAGAACTTTGGTTGTACCTTTCTCTGTTATTGATTAATAATAGATGACTACTGTTATGGTTCCATTCTCATTTGTCTGTGTAATGGTTAATGTGAATTACATCCTTTCTGATTGATGTATAATTGCATTTATTAGATTTCACGTTTGTGTTTGTGTTTCTCTTCGTGTGTGCAGGTATCTATCTACGGGGATCGTGGAAGATCGTGACCGGCCAAAGCGAAGGAGCGAGAACGACGTCTCTTCATCAAACAATAGCGTTGGAATCCAAGTAGGTGTTCATTGCCTATCTTTTATTTGTAATTAGGAACTTGCACAGTAGCATTGATTGATTGTTGCTAGACCCATTCTGGGCTAGTAGGGATCGCCTCTATCCGTAGAGGGGATTTACCTCTCCAACAGTGACTAGTACCATAACCCTTCTTATCCAATTTTGGTCAAAGCCATATGCTTTTAGAGTAGCAATGATATAAGACCAGCTGAGTTTTTCATAGGCTTTCGCAATGTCCAACTGAATAATCATGCCTACTTGCTTGTCGCTTTTGAGAGAGTGTACCACCTCATGTGCTTGGATGATGTTGTTGAGAATTTGTCGTCCTTCCACATAGCCTGTTTTCTCTTCCGAGATGGGGGAAGGTAGTAGGGGCTTGAGTCTATTGGATACGACTTTGGAGATGATTTTATACACTACATTACATAAGGCTATGGGTCTAAATCCATCCAAAGTCATAGCATTTTCCCTTTTGGGGATTAAAGCTATGAAGGAAGCATTCAGTGCTTTCAGAACCTTTTTGTATTTTCTTGAGTCTTCCACAACTTTGAGGATATCCTGTTTGACTGTATCCCAACAGGCTTTGAAGAAATAAACATTGAATCCATCCAGGCCTGCTGCTTTTCCGCTTTGCATTTCCTTTATCACCTCACTAACCTCATCTTCCGAGACTGGCCTATTGAGATTGTGGTTGTCCTCTCTAGTGACCAACTTGGGGATATACTGGGTGAACTAATTAATGAACCTAGATCTATCCTCCATTGGCTCCTTTGTAATATTAGATAAGTGTTGTAATAGATTTGATTCCATGTCCTTGTGGGAGACAAGCTCAACACCCTGAGAATCCTTAATCTTTGTGATTCTATTATGTGCCCTATGGGCCATAGTGGATTTGTGGAAGAAATTAGTATTTATTTCTCCCTCTTTGATCCATTGAATCCTGGATTTCTGTCTCCAGAAAGTTTCCTCTTGTAAGTATCGATCCTCCCATTCTTCCTGCAAAGAATTAGTTAGATTTTTCCTCTCTTCATTGAAGCCCTCTGTGATATTGATTTGATTGATTTCCTAGAGTTTCTGTTCAGTCTCAATTCTAGCCTTGAGGATATCGCCAAATTCCTTTTTGTTCCAAGCTTTAAGTTTGGATTTAATATATTTCAGTCTCTGATGGAGCATGCACATTCAGTGCCCTGAATATTCAGATCCTCTTTCCACCATTTTTCAATGTTACTAGCAAATTTAGGGTGTGAGAGCCAGGAATTCTCGAATCTAAAGGGCCTGTTCCTCGAAGTTCCCATAAAGGTAGCTTCTAGCTGAATTGGCCAGTGATCCGAACCTCCAAGGGGCAGAATGGATGCTGTGATGGCTAGTCCTATGAGGAGGAGATCCTCAGAGACAATAAATCTATCAAGTGTTGAATCCACTTGAGAAGCCCCTCCCCTTTTGTTGTTCCACGTGAAGGTTCCATTTATTGTCTCGATGTCCACTAGTCCCATGTTCATGATGAAATATTGGAAGGCTTCAAAATCTCTGCCTAGATGTCTAGTGCCTCCTTTTTTTTTTTTTTTTCTTCTGAAAGAGATCTTATCATATTGAAATCACCTACAACTATCCAAGGCATATTGGGATATCGTGCTCTTAGATTTTCCAGGGAGGTAAGAAGCTTGAGTTTATCTACTTGCTTCTGAGGTCCATAAACATTTGTTATCATATATGTTTCCTTATCACCTACTGGACTGCTAGAAATTTCTGTGGATCCCACAGCGTAAGAATCCCACCTGCCGAGTTATTTTCCTTGACCTCTAAATACTCATACTTGATTAACCATTTATTATGAATTTCTCTTATTTTCTCCATTGAACATTTGGTCTCCTAAATAAAGACCATGTCTGGTTTTTCTTCTTTAATTCTGTTACTCAGATTCCTTTGTTTCCTTCTACTACCTAAACCTCTAATGTTCCATGCTGTAAGCTTCATTAAGAAAGGTTAGTAAAGGATTAGTTGGTAAGATCTTTCATCTTACCTGAGTTAATCAGTAGTTTTCCACATTCGTTTAGCAGTTCATTTTGTCTTTTCCTTCCTCTTTTCCTTCTTGAGTTCTTTGGAGATTGTTCCTGTGAGTTATCCATAGTTTTGGCCCTACTTTGCTCCTAGCATTCATGGCTTCTCTTGACGCCAGTTCCCTTCAGTTGTGCCCTCCTTAGAAAGAGCTGTTGAACTTGATCATAGTCTTCTTTTGGCAAGGAGTCCACTCCTTTGTTCCTGCCTTGTTCTAGAAATAGTTCTAGATCCAGATTTTCCTTGTCTCGAATCTCCTGTAGTTCATGGTCCTCTGTTCCTGCAACACTTGGAGTCATCTCATAGTCTTTAGTGATCTCCATGTAGCTTGGTAGATCCTCCTTCTGTTGGTTGTTTACTGTGATATCCTCCATTTCATCTTCCATTTCTTGCTCCTTAGATGTGTTCTCCCTGTCCTGGACTATCTCCACGTTCTCCTCTACTTCCTCTAGGATTTTGAAACTATTGTGTCTTGTATTTCTATCTTCACTGCTTTTCTTATGTGACCATTTACCCCCTTTCCCTTCGGCCCCAACCTTGGTAAAACCCTCGTGATCTCTATCCAAAGATGTTTTCCCATTGCCTTCCATATTGTTTATTGGGTAGTCCCTAAACAGATGGCCGTATTCCTGACATCTGTGGCACCTGAAAGGTATGTGCTCATAGTCCACCATTTGCACCCAATCTTCATCATATACCTATAAAAATATTTCTTCCAGAAGGGCTCCAGATAGATCCATTTCGACACATATTCGGGCAAAGGAGGTGCATTTACCTTTGAGAGTTGCCTTTGATATCTTCAGAAAATGCCCTAGCTTGTTGCATATGGTTTTTAAAGATTTTGGGAGCTAGTAGTCCAGAGGTAGTGAGTATAGTCTAATCCAAACTGGTATAGATGTAAATGTTTCACGTTCTAAGACAAAGTTCATCATCCATGGCCACATGTAGAGTCTTGCCATAGCATAGAAATAAAGCCCCCCTTCAAACACTCTATCTTTGTCCTCTAGGTTCACGAACACCACCGTGAAGAAGCCCTTAGAACCCAGATGTAAATGTATTTCTCCATTTGGCTTCCAATGGATCCTAATCTAGATGTGTAAAGCCATCTCTATTGGCCATAACCCTATGAACTTGCATATGATTGCATGTTATTTCAATGGTCCCTGTGCATTGAATCATAGGATCGCTCAATATGACCCGGGGAATGATGCTCGATTTGGATTTGCAAACTCCCGTAGTTCTTGTGGAAGTCATTTTTCCGCTGCTGCCTCCCTTCTCCTTTTCTTTACTTGTTTCTTGTTGATTCCCTTCCTGATCCTAGGATTCATTTCATCCAACTATCTCCTTGCCTCTTGCTTCTAAAATCTTTCCCGACGGTTTTTTGAAATTCTTCCCTCATGCTTCCTTTCCTCCTTCTGTGACTACTTGACTGTAGGAGGGAGCGACGCTCCCCCCTGCACGTCCCGCCATGGAACCCTAATGCGATACCCCAGCGTCAACTTCAATCCTCATTCAATTTGCAGACCATTTCGTTATTTTATCCTTTTCAAAACCAGAAATGTATGTATTATCACTTATGGGATAATTATTAATATATGTTACTCTTATTATTAAATAAGAATAAAATCATTTAAATTATTTAAAATATATATATCAATTAAAATAATTTATATTAATTATAAAAAAATGATGATGATGATGATGGTTAACGTCCACTAAGACCAATAATTGGCCTATCAGACCTAAAGAAACAAATTATTTAGTTTGATTTAATATTTTATTCCTATGCTAAAAAAGGTTGGAGAGAAGCCTCCTGAGCTCACTATAATTTTGACATCGTAAAATGCTAGGAAGGTCAGTATTGCAACAAAGATTATGAAACTGAGATCTAATGTGGTTGTATGCGGGGCACTCTAAGAGGAAGTGATTTTCATCCTCGATGTCCATATTCTCATAAATATGGCAGATCCTTTCCATCCATGGTGTTTTAGGAACTGTGCAATGACCCGTTTCACTATGGAGCTCATGAGAGTTCGTTCTAATCTTGGCTATATTAATTTTCTTCTTTGAGATAGTTAAATAGAGAGATACTTTTGATCTTTTAGGGTGGGGTTGATGACCTCCTTATAATATCTTAATTTTCTTTTGGTTTCTAGATCTTTCTCACACCACAATTTTTATTTGAACTTAGAAATAACAATATTTTTAATATTATTAATGTTTTGCAGTGCAATATTCTTGTCGATCTCCCAATGGTTTAACCAGGCCCTGGTGTCTTTATACCAACCTCATTTGAGCCTTAGGTGGTTTTGGCCAGAATTTAAAGTTACCTTAGGAAGTCTATGGTCTCCTATGTTATTGAGTTTGTGCTTGTACAATAGAAACCTAGTCATAGCTAGGCTCTCGATAGGGGAAAGACCCACTTCTATAAGGAGAATAGGATAGGGTGTATTGGTTTTAATTTTGAGGTTATACGTTATAAAACACTTCTAGATTTGCTCAATATTTCTCCAGGATTCTCTAGAGATGCTGCAACCCCAAACCTCACAATGATATAAGATAATAGGAGTGACTAGAGTTCCAAAGAGGAACTTCTTTCTATCCCACATTATGAGGCTTACCATTTTACAATTATTTTCAAGACCAGAATAAGCTTTCCACCCGCCATTAATCATTTTCTCAATGCTATAGTTCTAGTTGAGCTTGTGATGAATATCGATTCCTAGGTACTTGTAAGAAGACACTTCCTCCAAGTTATTATTGTCATACATAAAATTAGCGTAAGTGTCCTTCTTGGATTTGATAATCATAACTTTTGTTTTGTCAGTGTTAACAGTCATACCCATGGTAGAACATAAATCCTGAAGAAGTCTAAGTTGCTTATCAAGATCATATGGGAACCTTGTGAGAAGAACAATATCGTCATCATAAAGAAGAAGGATGATGATTATCCCAGCTAAGATCGTGCCAGCACAGCCTTCTTCCTCTAAACAAACTTCTAGCTTGTCAATGTAAATTCCAAATAGGGTAGGGGAGAGGGGCAACCTTGTTTAACTCTGATATTACACTTAATATCTTTAGAACACCCCTCTTTTCTCTTTAACTTGCAATTACATTCTTATATAACCTTATAGTGACATCTCTCAACTCAAAAGGAACCTTTAGCTCTTCTAATCTATTCCATAAGTTTAGTAAGTATTAGTTTTTAGTTTATTTTTTTACATTTAAAAAAAAAAAGAAAAAACATAATTCAACCAATAAAAAAATCCAATATTATTATAAAACCAAACAAATATCTAATTAAAAAATATTAATAAAAATTATGCATATATATATGACAATAATCAAAATTGTTTATTGGTAAAGAAGATACATTTTTTAAGGCAACTAGTCATTTATAAAACAAAGTAAAAATAAAAATAATTAACAATTTCAATTTTAAATTTATTTAATTTAAATTGAATTTTTTATTTTAAAAATAAAATAACAACTCTTCATACATGAATACAATTGTTCCAATCTTTAAAGAGAGTGTATATTCTCTCATAACCTTTATTTAATATGCGAGGAATTAGATATTATGATAATTTTTTTAATAAAAAATGATATCATATAAAATATAATTTTTTAAATATAATTAAATTTATATACATTTATTTGTACATGTTTATTTTGAAATAAAGTTCGTAGATTTATTTATTTATTTTTTATCTAGAGGAATTGACAACTGGGTCTAACTATGTGAACCCATGACGGGCTCATAAAACTATTCAAGGATGGTTTAAACCTCAAACCACACACATCACAAAGAATTCATATCACATCCATCACCAATCTAGTTGCCCCTTTGGGAGTAGGTTTATAAAATATTATTATAGTAATAGGTGTGTCTATTTTGATATAGGGTTTCATAATTTCAATTTAATTATTAATAATTATTAGGTGGATGTTTGTGATTTAACGTACACACAATATTCTAGAATATCTAGTGATATCACATTTTCCCTTCTTCTTTTTTGTGAATTGAGGCAATAATTATATGACTTCAGCAAAACAAGGTTACATGTCTTTCCATACATATCTCCTTGGGGTTCACTTTTCTATGACACACACCCAAGAGTTTGTATTATACTCAGAAACACCATAGAATCCCCATTACAAAGCCCCAATACCATCAAATCCACAACACAGACTGCTCAGACTAGCATACAAAACATATCACCTCACTCCAAGTAGAAGGCGCATTCATAAAAGGAAACAAAGAACCCAAGCCATGCTCAAAACAACATGCAAAGCATATCGCCTCACTCCAATTACAAGGCCCATTCAACAAAAGAAATAGAGATTTCCAAATTGAACCCATGCCACACTTGAATGTTTCAAAAAGAGAATACCCATGGTGGTGAAATCCACAAAGAGGGACACCAAGCATAACAAAAATCATTACATAAAAGATAAATAAATCCACTAGTTCTCCAATGATGAGACCAATAGTAGCTAAAAATACAAAAGAAAATCCCGCAAGGTAGGCATGAGGATATTTACCACAATGAGCCATAAATCTAATGGCCTCCAATAAGTTCCAAGTAAACTTATTCCTAGGTGAAGACAACCAGGAGACAAGGAACACAACCAAGAGATAATACTTTACTGATCATTATTCTTGATACCATCCAAAATGAGCAGGGAGAACAGTGAATTCCCTCTAATGCTAATCATGCTCTGAAAAAAAAATTGTGTGTAGCACATGAGAACTTGAACCCATGGGGTTTGTAATATCTCCACTATTGGAATCACTCACACTATAGCCCTCTACGTGAGCCAACTGGGAGTGAAGGTTATCCATGCAAAACCTTTGATTTCATAGCATTCTTCTAATGTATTCTATGGAGGAGAAGACATTATTTTTCTCCACCTTATCTTTGAGGACCAATCTTAGCAAGGTTAACATTTATTGGTGATGGGTCTCCAATTTAGAAACAAATTAAGGCCCATCTAACCTTTATTAGGAAGATGAAGGCTATATTAAACCTCTCCTTCTACACTTAATAATGTTTTTTTAAGCTTCAATATGTCCATTATGAAGGGTTAGAGATAATTGCATATTTGTGCCTAATATTGTTTAATTTTATAGAATATTGTGAGAATATTGGGCATATTATGAAGATTTGAAGGAGGAGATAATCTAGAGACTTCCTTAATACTACATGAGGATCAATATTGGATAATAAATAAACAAAATGTCATAAAATAATTGACAAATCCTGTAGCTCCAGTGATTGAGAAAATCTAGGAATGTGTTCCCTGTCATTTAATGAAAATTCTTAGTGTTGGAAACCAGATCCACCATTTGAGGGATTTTGGAGGGGAAAGCTTCATCCTTTCAAGGATAAATCTTAATCATCAATTTTTTTAAGTACCAATTCTAATTTTCCTCTAGAGGAATTTATTTCTTAGTTTTCTTGTGGAGAAAACTTGTATTTTTGCAACTCCACTTACATTTCTAGCAGGGATGTACTTGAAATGATTTAAATAATGAAGTTTGGTGTTATTTTTAAAGCTCGATATCCTTCATAGGACTTTGAGTATCCTTGGACTTGGCCATCCCAGGAGCCTCAGAGCCCTTTTTTATAATTTTATTTTCTTATTTTCACTTCTTATTCACATGCATCTTTTATTCTTGTCTTTCCTATTTCTACATTCAGTATTGATGCTTCTTTTGATGTAGGATTGGGTTAAATTATTGAAGTAACTTATTTTGTAGGTTATTTATAGAGTCAAAAGCATTATTCATCCTTAGAACAACTTTTAAAATTCATCTTCATCGTTGAGCTATCTAGATTGGTTTACTAATTCACAAATCTAGAATTTCTGGAAGTACATTGTAGCAAAATAGTAGTAATTTTCTGCTATTTTTCTAGAACGTGTTAATGGGCTTCATTTGAGTTTATTACACTTGCATTAGGTCATAAAAACATTCAAGTTAACAAAAAAATTTACCTGAATTCATTTTCATTTGATTAGGTTGTGAATTTGATAGGTTAACTAGCTCACTAGTTCTTGAATTTCTAGTTTTTAGAGTAGTGATTTTCTACTATTTTTTAGCACTTGTTAATAGAGGTATTTTGGAGTGATTCAATTGTGAATAGATTCCTAATAAATCATACTTAATAAAAAAAATTGTCCCATTCCATTTTCATTTGATTTACTTGGTCATTGGATGAGTTATCTCCTCCTGTAGCAAAATAAGACCTCGTGTAGCAATTCTATTTCGCCTGTAGAAAACCTGTAACACCACTTTCCTTCATCAATTTTGATCCCCACTGCAATGCTGAATTAGTCTAGATAGTGACCCCCAATTATGATTTTATGATTATGGGAAGCTCTTAAGCCACTCCAACGATTCCTTTTATTCACTGCAAAAACATAGTAGTCTTAGTTTATTTATCACAAGTATGATGAAAGTAGGTTATTGATCTACAAGAGAGTGTGAACTAGGTAGATGGTATAGGAAATTTTGATTGGTAGTTTTATGAATTGTACAAGATAAAAGAGCTTTCTTTCTACAAGCAGATTAACCTTTTTCCTTTCATGAATTGATTAGTTAGCATTTATAAGTTGAGCAAGTATCATTTCCACTTCTTGCAAATAGAGTAACAACTTCATTTATGAGATTTGTTTAGGATTTGATTTCATGACATTCACTCCATTACATTAAATCAACAAAAGAAGGAAACATTGTATGTTGCACATATAGTTTTGATACCTCTTAAGTTTGTATGAACCCCAGGTTCATAATTAAAGTTGGTAGTCTTGGGAGTTGCATCATTATTGTTGCAATAGTGAGGCTCATCACTTTCTGGCGTTGTTGCCAAGGAGGTGTCGAAGTATGCATTGTTTTCTACCATTGTTTCTTTTAATTTTTGCAAGAACAAAAATTGCATTAGGCATATTTCATTTCAAAAATATAAAATTCATTGCATTAGCATTCTTATTCAAAAAAAAAAGAAAAAATCCCCAACACATATCCCCCCCATTTGATCACGTGGTGTAGTAAGAGCCACACCACCATCCATTTTTACAGGTAGAAGAAGAATATGTGGCAAAGAAATTAGAATAAATGGGTGGATATGATGATAATGAAGAAGATCCTCTTGGATTTCTCATTCAAGATAATGATGTTAGTGTGCATATGAAGAACATCCCTCCATCTTTCTTTTGCAAATTCCATGGTATGAGGTCAGAGGATCTGGAAGCCATTCTCTTTGAATTAGAAATTATATGTAGATCTTATGGTTACTTATTAAACACAAAAATTTAGATTATTTCCAGCAAAATTTGAAGGATATAACTCTTAAATGGTTCATTAGTTTAGGCACTAATTCAATAAGATCATGGAATGATATGAAAAAGACATTTCTAGAAAAATACAAAGATCATGATTTTAAAGAACAAATATTTAGAATGAATCAAAAAAGAAGATGAGGTCCTTGAGGATCTAATAGAGAGGTTCATGTATAATGTTAAGAGGCAAAAATTACATCATTTAGGATCTAACACACTAAAACTGTCTTATGTAGAACAATTAGGGATGAGTGGATTGATCTCCTTGATTTCATGAGTAGAGATGATTTACACCAATTATCATTTGAAGAAAGTTGTGAAACATGCAAACACATATGAAAAGGAAGGGCAAGAATAAGTAAAACAACATCAATATCGGTAACTCAAGCTAAACTTGGAAATTTTTTTGATGACTTTAAAACGGAAATTCTTAGTAATCTAAGAGAACAAGTAGAAATGTTAAAAATGAAAGATGAGGAAAAATAAGATGCTGATATTTCTGATGTCTATGCAAAATCACATGTTGTTAAATATTTCCCATCATTACCAAGGTTGAAGGAAGTTTACCAAGAGGCCAATGGAGCAAGTCTATCACCAAAGCATCTATGTTATGTAACTCCAAGAGGACCATGGCAACCTAGTCAACCTACTATGATGCAAGAACCTAATTCAGAATTTCAAGGTTTTGCACATCCATATTAAAGTAATTGGAACACACCCTCTCCTTGGCAACCTTAGCCATATCAATCCCAAAACCAATATTGGCAATAAGGTTGGCAAGAAACTTATGGGAGAAATCCACAATATCCTTAATATTTTCTGCAATATCCTCCATACCTAAATCCATGTTATCCCTACCATCCACCTCCACCACAACCACAAACCCAACCACATCCATCTCAAAGATCCACTCCCACTCAACTACTTGTACCACCATTTCCAAACCCACACAAGGAAGTATCTCAACCCACTTACAATGTTGAGGTACAACACTTCCTAACATCTCCTCTTGATCTCAATGGTATTCATCTTAACTCAGGAAGAGTATTGCAAAAAGGAGATTCTCTTGATGTCATTGAAGGACAACATTTAGAAAAAGAATATTCAAATGAGAAGACCAAAGAATCATGGGTTGCACTTGATGAAGAGTAGACATCAGAATCAAAGATTGAGAAAGTTCCCTCATGTTTACCATCAGATCCTCCATGTGTTCAAGAGAATAATCTGCAAAAAGAGGAATATTTGAATGTCATGATAGAAGAGGACACATAAAGTGATCTATATGAGAAATAAAACCAAGGGAATCAAAGTTGTATTGAGTTTTGGTTCTAGAAGATCAACAAGATGGAGCATCACTCTCTTCTTCAATAGTATTTGATATCATCAAAGTCAAAGCATTTGATATATGAAATTTAGGCACATGTAAAATCATATATTTCAAGCCTACACATTAGTTTATCTATCATCTTGATGTCCACATGGATCCATTGGAATTATTCCTATACTTGAAAGAAATTTTGTTTTCTCAAGTAAAGTAGGATAGAGAAAAAATTAAACAATTTAAAAATAAGAGGAAAAAATAAAATCTTAGGTGAAAACCTCATTTGAGGTGTCTGGGATTGGGTCAATGATTGAAAACCTCCATGAGGCTCAATGGGTTGGAAAAATAGAAAAAGGAGAAAAAGAAAAGATCCTAAGTGAAACCTCCTTTGAGGTGCCTAGGCAGACCTACTAGTTGAAAACCTCACTGAGGCAACTAGTAGGCATAAAAGAAAAAAAATGAAAAAATGATTTGTTCTATGTATCTCTCTGATGAATGTAGGTTATCTCCAACATTTGAAAGTAACAAAAACAAGTTAGCACCAAAAGAAAAAGTTGGTCAAAGTTCTAGTCAAAGGAAGTCAAACTTGGGTGTTCTCCTCCTTTGCTTAGATGCTCCAACAGGACCAAGGCCATGCCAATCAATCACCCTAATCCATTTCCAACATCCATCCATCATTCCCAAGCCTTTCTCATGCATTGTCCTCGCTATCCTAAAATGTTACAGGAGGGCTCTGCTTTGCTATAGGAGGTCAAATTACATAGAGCATAAAATTGTTTTTACCATATATTGAGCACCGTGCATCTATTGGTTGATCTGTTCCATGGGGAGATGCATATGGATGATGGTAACATGCTCAATTAATTTTAGAAAATTTGAGTGCACAATTTTTGAGAAATCGGCCTCCATCACCTACAACCATTTTTATTTGTTCTCAAGATTCATACACCCATTGACCAAGATTTTTTATGGAGAGGTGCATAAGGATTATGGAAACATGCTCAATTTTTTTTAGGTCAATTCATTCTATCGCTTGAGAGATATGGATAAAACATTTATGCTACATGAGGCTGTCTAGAAATGCTATAGGAGGGACCAGAAATGCTACATGACGAAGATCTGATTGGAGAAAGAGTCCAAAAGGTCATGTAATCTTTATTAAATGTTTATATAGTTTCACCATAGCCTCATCATTCATTTTCCACACCACTTGACCTCTTTTCCAGTCTCATTTTCATTCATGTCCATGAAAAGAACCCATTTTCACCCGTTCTTCCATCCCTTCTACCACAAAAAAGGCCTTTGATCCTTGTCAAAATATTACTCATGAATTATAAATATTTTTAAAGTTTCACCTAAAGGAAATAATGATCCTAAGAGGGTATATATGACTACTTCAAGAAGACACATAGTCCTATATCAGTCTACACTAGTCCTCTAGAACCACAATCAAAAGCACTTAGAAGCACCAAAATGAAGAATTGACCAACATGAAGCATCGAGGGTTGATATCCTCGATATTGGGCAGCCACAAAACTTTCGCAGGGCTACTACAGGGTCATTGATCATCTCAAACAATAGTAGCTTGATCCACCATCAACAAGACCTACAGTGAAAACTTTGATCAGTCAAGCACATTTCAAGAAAAAAAATTCAAAGCAAAGCTAATGCATGGAGAAACAAGCATAGGAATATGACACCTCAAGAATCCAATAAATCAACCATTATTATTGAAGTAGCATATGAAGGAAATAATCTCTCAGAATACGCTCACCAACATCCTCACTCATGTCCACATCTACCATGTAGCCATCAAAGGATCAACACATCAACAAGCAACCTCTTACAACATGCATCAATGATTAACTAGGCCATCATGCAACGCCTGAAACATAGTCTTTGGCTCCAGAATCACTTGTAAAAACACACCTAGGGTAAGGCTCAAGTATGAAATCCTCTGAAACCTTCCTATGAACTTATTTTAGCTTGAAAAAAATTGCAAGTGTATGAAGGAAAATGTTGTTTTAGCCAAAATGAGTAGCAGAGCAACCTCAACCTTATCTAACAAATAAGTTTACCTTTCAACCAACACAACCATATGTGTGGGAAAGTGTTGGAGCCTCGAAATTTTCTCGACATGGGGGATAACCACCTAATCAGAAACTTAAAAGCAGCTCCTTTACATTTGGTATAGTGGCTCTGACTAGGGATAATGGGACCAGTTTCGCAGAGAGGATTGATTTGATAATGTTTTTGGGATGATATGAGATATAACAGACAATGATTCAACTAAGTATAATCTAATCTAAATAATAAACACATGCATATATCTTAATATAACATTATCTGACTATAAATATATCGGGGAATAAACTAGAATATGCGATCTACAGATATGTCTCAAAGAAATAGATAATAAAGATCATTTAACTGCCAAAAGAAATGAAATCGTTCAAGATAATTGTTTTGGATAAATAGTTAGTCAAAACAATTGAGAAAACTATATCGCATATGATAATTGTTTATGTATTCAATACAAAATCAGAGCTGAAACATCATACAAAAGCGCAATAATATAGAACTATAACTCATATTTTCATACATGCATATATCTTTATATAACATTATCTGACTATAAATATACTGGGGAATAAACTAGAATATGCGATCTACAGATATGTCTCAAAGAAATAGATAATAAAGATCATTCAACTACCAAAAGAAATGAAATCATTCAAGATAATTGTTTTGGATAAATAGTTAGTCAAAACAATTGAGAAAACTATATCGCATATGATAATTGTTTATGTATTCAATACAAAATCAGCGCTGAAACATCATACAAAAGCGCAATAATGTAGAACTATAACTCAGATTTTCATACACAAGACAATTAAAGAAAGAGTATTGCTAATGCATAAATTAAACACGATCCTACTATAAAGGTACCATATATGAAATTCCCCGCTCAAGGGCTCAACAATATTGTTCCAATTTCATCCAATCAAATACACTCTAAGAGTACAGAAGTGTAATTTCAATAGTTCATGCTCGATATTAAAAGAAAAATAGATCATGTTCCAATAGTTTCATCAAAACCTTCCCATAAATACGGAAGTGTAATGTCTTGAAAAGTGTTTTTGATAAAGTTATGGACCCCCCTCTAAATGCATGAGAAGGGTTTAAATACTAATTAATACATGCCTCAAAAATAGATTATTAAAAAAAAGTTTAGGAGGTTTCAAACAACCTTCCTAGAGTAAGCAAAAATAAAACTAAAAAGAGAATTAAAGTAATGACAAGCTTCTTTTCAACTTGAACTATCTTAGTCACCTAACTTGATCTTTGATATTGCATATGTCAATCATTGGTTTGAGCTGAGGTGGTTGGCCGATTGTGGATTTTACTTGTCCTGCAAATATGGCATCTGACAGAGTTGGCACCATTTTCTGTGCAAAGGTAGTTAAACATCGTAGAGTCATCCACTAGCTATTTGGTTTTACCAAATACTACCAATATGTCTCCCAATACAGTTTGGTCAGCTGTTTAATTGCTTCCTCCTTGGTCTGGTCTGTCTATTTCCACTATTGTTCCAGTTGTTTGATATCTGGGAGAGAACCTGGTATGCATTCTTTGAAAAGGTTGGCACTATTGAAGTTTTCATTCACAGCTTCAGTTATACTGCATGATGCACCTGTTGTTATCGTTGTCACCCATTCTGCCTGCTTTAACTTTGTATCCCAATATGTAAATAGAATGTCTTTGTGGGATTCTTTTATTTTTGGTAGATCAGCCTTTCTTCCCTCATCAGACTTGTGCCAGGGAATAAATTCAGAAATCGTTTTATGGATTTCTTCATATTCAAACCTCATATCAATCACTTGGTTTGTCAATTTATCACTTGTCTCACAATAAGGATTGATTTATGATATTTTTTGGTAGGACATCTCTTCTTGTTGTATTAATAGGGAATTTAGCTTGATTTCTTCCTTGATGAACTCGTCTATTTGAGGGTTATCTTTAAATCTATCTACCATCACCTACATTTGGTGAATATGTGAGTCCTTTTCTGATATGCTTTCTTGGTGTTGTAACCTCATTTTCTTGAATTCCCTCTGAAGCTGAGCTACATGTTGTTCTGCTTGCTGATTGGTTTTCTCTTTTTCTAATTGTTGTTCAAGCAGAAGAATTCTTTGTTCTTTTTCTTTTAGCAGCAGTCGGACTTCTATTTCTTTATCAATAGTCGTTGTGGCATAGGCTCCTACAAACTATGACAACTTCATAAGATTTTCTGATAGGTCAACAGGAGTGTCTTTCCACACAACATCCATTGATTCATTCTCTAGAGTTGCAACAGCCATGGTGTCTAATTTCCTCTTCTTTCATTGTCTTTTAACTACAACCTTATGAGTAGGACTGTAGAATATATCTAATGGAGGTATCTCTTCAATTCTCAAGACAATTTTGGAAGTGGGAAAAGCCGGAATAACCTCAATATCTTGAGTGCTTGTATCCCCTTGCTATGTTGTCTCTGGATTTTCTTTGTGCTGAGTCTATTTGGGGATCTGAAATTTAGATGTTTCCTCAAGATTTGTGCCTGTTTGGAGCTTCTTATTGAATTTCTCCCATTCCTTATCTAGGTCAATGACTGGAATCTTCCCTGTTTGAGTTGAAGTGGAACCGACGTTTGCCTGTTTCTTGGTCAAGGCCTGTTTGGCCGTTTCCTCACTATTTACTTATGTATCTTTCTCAGAATCTTTATTAGGACTCCCTTCTCCATTCTAAGATTTTTATTATGATGGTTCTAACTCGTGAGTTGATTTCTCTTGCGTTTCTTCATCAGAATTTTCCTTTGCACTTCCATCCAGTCTTACTCTAAGAGTCGGTTCTCTTATTGGTTCAATTTTTAATAGGTCCAATGTGACCTTTAACAATATTTTATTCATATATACAAGAAAATCATTAATATCATCTGGGCTTAACTGTAATGATGCTAAATGTAGGACCTATGCAAATGTTTTAGCTCCTTCAAAGAGGTCATGAATGGGATCCTCTTCATGAGTAAACTATTTGACTTCAACCATAATGGTAAAGTCTTTAGAAAAATAGATTTGGTTCATACTTTTGCCCTGGAACTATGGCCAATTTTAGAGACATAATAATCTCTACTTATTTTACTACATGCCCATAGTGAAGTAGTTTGAAAGCCCCACATTGTAATGGGAAGGCTGGTCAAATGGGTTTCTTCTATTCCCTTAGGGATTTTGTTAAACCCTCACCTGATTTCCGGTGAGCTATCTCCCTGGCCAATAGCTTATCTAGAATGTAATATGGGAGGACATGTGGAGCAACAATGCTCCCAAAAACTCTGATATAAGTGAATGTTTCTTCACTGAACCATCTTGCGACTAGAAAGATGTCTATCTTGGCTTCTTCAGAAAGCTTGGGGGTTGTTTTATCAAAAATGGTTTTATAAATAGGCAGCATAATACCCTAGCAGATTTTGTAAAAATGGGCATTGAATTGGGATTCCCACAAGATTTTATGGTATACATGGATGGGGAGAGGGTTCTGTACAGTCCACTTCCAACCCATGTTTGGAAATTGAGAACAAAAACAAATGGCATCCATTACATAAGCGCTCATATAAAAAGGGGGAATATCTATTGAGGAAATATCTCCCTTTTGCCTATATTCCATAATAGCCATTGCTAAATTGTCTAATAAGATCTGACTTCAGTTCATAATCATCGCGTTAATTGTTGCTTCAATTAATGGAAGCCACTTTATGGAAAATTTGGTACTATCATCTTTACCAAATAACCTACACATCATCGCAACTGTGAAATTATGTGGGGCCGAGAGGGATGCAATTGGATACATACCGGATTTCTCTAGTTTGAATTTAGCTGAGCTTGATCTCCAGGTTTGTGCAATGTCTAACGGGTCCTTTTTCTCTTTGGAAAAATGCTCCAGGAAATATTTTCCATAGAGCTTTTGAGGCTCTGGTAGATGGTACATCTGGCACAAGTTGTCTGGTGTGAAAGACCCCATGACCTCATGTCTCCCATTCCTGAAAGTTCTGTCTGAGATATTCACATTATCAATCACCCATTTTACCATATTTATGTATGGTAATATCTTAGGTCTTGCAGCTATCCTGTGTAAAAATGAACATGCTGCCTCAAAGTAGGAAGTGTCAGATGATTCTTTCGCATCGGTTGTTTCCTTCATTTCAAGTGGCCTGGGTTTCTATTCTTCTAGTAGGTTATACATAGCTTCACATGATGTGGTTCCATCGTCTTTGTTGTAGGTGGTATTGAAGAAGAGTGGTGTTATGTCTGATTTCTTAGACACAGTAGCTTTTCCCTTCTTCGCCATCTTTCCAGATGTTGTTTCCTTCAAAGGTTCCCTAAAATTGAGCAATGGAGATTTATCGAATAAACACACAGAGAGAAAATGACAGTGAAAATGCAATGACACAACTAATTCTGAAAGGCGACAAGGAAGAAGATTTTACTTGAAAATGCAGATGAAAGATATCAAATCACGTCGAGTCATTTTAAACATAAATTCCATTAAAACTTATTAAATACGCACTAAGATATTTTATTATGGCCTTTATTATTCATTTAAGCCATCACATCACAAACATGTAAGGAAAAAATTTAAGTTGATGAGTTTGAAGCACGTGATGTTGATTATGTGATTGCGATAAATATTATCGCAATATCACAAATTGCAACATCGCACTCTCGGTTATGCATTATATCGAAGTTATTTAGAATTTTGTGAGATGCGATGTGAGTGGCATACCTTTTATCGTTTTAAGCACATTTTTCTTGAATGAATACTTATTGCATAAAGTAACCTTTTACTATGTGTCGGACTTAACCAAAGTTATAACAATTATCGCATACTTCCATCGGGTCCAGGTCATATCGCATTTCACAACCTTTCATAGTTCACAAGATTGGCCTTTGTGTAAGCGCCGCGATGCGATAAGTGTTTGGCTTGTTATGTCACAATATCACAAATCATGTATTCTAAGGGTTTTTCTTGTTTGAGTCTTTTGTGAATGCCGCTATGTGATTGCGATAGGTACTTTATTTTGAAGCCTTAGTTTTAATGAGAAGTTTAATGATACCATAAGTCTATTATGGTGGTCCCTCTTATCGCAATTTGCAGATCCCGATTGTTAATTAACCTGTGACACACATGATCCAGCGATATGCGATAAAGCGAGAATAGCTAGTTACAAAGGGACTTTGGCTTGATACCTTATATTTATTTAGAAATTTATTTCTAATAATTCAAAAAGGAAGTGCTTAAGTGCTAAGTTTTTTAGAGAATTTTTATAAAGGGTCCCCATTTATTAATAGAATATTAACTATTAAATCACTAAATGAGGGGGGTTGTTGAACAGTACAATATAGAGTAACAAGACAAGAATGAAGAGGACATGGGAAAGTGGGTTGTAATCATTTAGTAGTGATGGAGGACAAGGAGTGTGAAGGGGTAAGTGATGACCAACTCAATTAACTCAAAGCACTTTGAGTTTATTTTGCATGCAATGAAAAAAGGAGAGAAAATTTTGAAAAAATAAAAATTAATGAAAAAATAAATAGAAACATAAAAATAAAAGAATAAAAAGCTGGATCCACCACCTCTTGGCATGCAAGGAATAGTTTCTACAAGATTCAGGTTGGTCACTACAAGAGGAACACAACTACTACAGGAAGAACAAATTCGCTACAAGGACATATTTTCTATAAGAAGGAACAAAGCTGCTACAACAGATAAACATATTTCTATAGGAAGTAAACAGAGGGCTACAAGAGATTTTTTTTTCTACTAGGGTGTTTGATAATGATTAATTAATTGCTACAAGGTAAAAAAAACACAATAGATATGCAAGTGATTTTCTACACACATTGTAAATTTTCAAAGGGTGAAAGGTATCCAAGTCATCAGTTTGGTCATCACATCCTTCCTTTCTTTTTCTTCAACTTATTGACCATCACTTCTCCCTCTGTAAGAAGAAATATCTCTCTATTAAGTGCTTTCAATTCTAGAATTTAATGAACAAAGTGAATTTAGATTGCTTGTTAAGGGTGCTCATAATAATCTGATGGATAGTATGATGTGCCATGACCAAGAATTTGTATCATTAGTAAGAGGCTTGGACTTCAATGAGAATGAAATTAGTAATAAGGTAATGGATGCAAATAAACACTTATTTTCACAAGGAGAAGTGCCATATGAATACCAAGAAGACAAACCAAAGTCATGGTGTTCCCTCACAAATAGAAACTATTACAATTGAAGAATCATCAGAGAGAAAGAGGCATCATAAGCCTAGATTCAAAGTTCCATGAGAAATTGAGATATGGGAAGAAATTAAAACAGAAGAGTAGAAAGATGAATAGTATGAGGAAAAACGCATGGATCAACAAACACTGAATGAAACATAACAACACACATGAAGAACCACAGAGAAAGGAGGATGAATAGGTTTCTCAAAGGATGAGCTACAATTTCAGTAGGGTGGTATGATGGGCCTCCAAATTAGAAGCAAATTAAGGCCTATATAACCTTTCTTAGGAATGTGAAGGCTATATTAAAGCTCTCCTTCTACACTTAATAGTTTTTTTTTTATACTTTATATGTTCATTAGGAAGGGTTAGAGATAATTACATATTTGTGTCTAATATCATTTATTTTTATAGAATATTGTGAGAATATTGGGCAGATTATGAAGATTTGGAGGAGGAGATAATCTACGGACTTGCTCCCTACCATACGAGGATCAATATTGGATAATAAATGAACAAAATATCATGAAATCATTGAAAAATTTTAAAGCTCCAATGGTTGAGAAAATATTGGAATGTGTTCCTTGTCATTTAATGCAAGTTCCTAGTGATGAGAACCATATCCACTATTTGAGGGATTTTGGAGAGGAAAGCTTACTCCTTTTAAGGAGAATTCTTCCTCATCAATTCATATAAGTACCAATTTGAATTTATAGTAGATGTACATAGTGATGTGGGCAAAGCCAATAATTTCATTGAAAAAATTTAGCTAGTGCATCAAAGAGTATAAGGGCAACTTGAAAAAGGGAAAGAAAAGTACAAAGCAAGGCATGACAAGCATCGATTTGATCATGATTTACAAGTGGGAGCTCAAGTTTGGTTGTATATCAACAAGGAAATACTTCAAGTTGAAAATAAAAATCTCAAGCCAATCAGATATGGTCCTTTCAATATTTTGGAGAAGATTGGTAAAAGTGATTTTCAATTATATTTTCCACCTTATATGCAAATTTATTCTGCTGTGAATGTGGAAAATTTGATATTATATGAGCCTCCAATGATTGATGATCATGAAGAGAATGTTTATATTCCATCTATTGAACATTTTTCTCTTGAATATTTAGATGAGTTGCACGAAGATACAATTCTTGATAGGAGAAATAGGATTTCATGTAGAGGCAATGTGGAATATCGTCAAGTGGGGCTCAAAGGTAAGAATCCAAGTAAAGCAAGGTAGATTAAGATAAAGAAAATGAGGGAGTTGTATCTTCACTTACTTTCTAAATAAAAACAAACTTTTGGTGGTCCAAAAGCTTCCAGTGGGGAGGAATGATCCAGGGGATAAAAAATATGCTAAAAAACAAAATTGGTCAAAATTGCTCAAAGCTAGTGAGAAACCATAGTGCTTGTCGTTCTGATTCCAATGCCACTTAAATCGCCTCAATCCCAGATAGTATATTAAAGTTATTGTGTTCTGAAATTTTTGACAAACAACAAAAAAGTCAACTTTTACAGTTGACTACGAAGACCGTACAGTGACATGGTGTTCGTGTCAACAACTAATTGTGTAGATATAGTGTGCAGTATAGGCAAATCACATGTTAACATGTGGCATGGTTGTATAGGGAAGGTTTCCAGTTTGTGATTGGTTGTTGGATTTTGATTTGGGCCAATTAGGAGGCACTGTGTGGCCCAATGGGAGGGCACCACGTTTCCCTCAGGTTGTGTGCTAAAATTTTAATGGGTTGACCTACATGCCTCTACTAGATTCGACCCCATGACATGTCAGTTACAACTACCACGCTCCACCATTAAACCAAATATGAGACTTATTAAATATGCATCTGTAGATTTTATTTTAAATTCAAATGGTTCGATAGTTGGGGATGGGGCGGGGCATGTGGCCCCAACCCCTGGTCAAATCACAATCCACATGACTCAGTATGAAGGTAGAGGGGACGGGTAGTTAGTTGGGCCCCTGCTCACATTTAAGCCAAACGATCATAAGCGTGGTGGAAGTAGAGGGGCCAAATAGTTAACCCTAGCCTTAGGTCCTATGATGAATCCATGTGACCAATCACAGGGGCGTCAGAGCCAGAGGGGCAGGTGCGTGGCCCAACCTTGGACCATAAGGCCTCCAATTCGACCGATGGCAGAGATTTAGGGAGGGGAGCATGCATGGCACCCTACGTGCCAAACCCCAAGCCATATTGGCCACCATATGACTGACCACAAGGCTTAAAAGGCCTCATTGGTGTGTTTTAACTAACGATAAATTGCACCTTTTTCAATGGTATTTCCACTGTTCCTGAGCCAATTTGTCACTCGACGGTCTGCCAAAAGATGAGTTTCATTTCTTGGTTAGTAGTTTTGGTCATTTTGCAGGAAAAATAGAAAAGAAATGGAGAAAGAGGTCTAACTTGGTCATTTTTCAGTATTTTTGAGCTGTGGAAGAGCCTACACTATGGTTTTTGGGTGTTTTGGACATAGTAACAACATTATTTTTTCTTTGAGTATTGCATGTTTATGTAATTTACATTTTGAGTATATAATAGAAATGACCAACATTGGAAGATGGACCCGGAGATGTAGACCAGATGGGGTGAACTCCATGATCAAATTATTGTTTGTGTGATGTTGTGTATTGTCTATTTATCATTAGTTATTTCTGCAAAACTTAAATAAAAACACTAATTTTATGTGCTTTTGCAAATTGATCCATTGCCCACAACAAATAAACTAGCTTGAAAATGTTTTCAAGAAACCTTTAAGTTTTTAATTTCAAATCACACCTCAAAAACTAAGCATCACGTTTGCTTACAAAATGCTAGAATCGTCGCTAGAGAATACCATTATCAGAAGAGGAAAAATATTGAGACTCTTAAGATAATGAAACATCCACATAATCTTAATAGGAATGGTGGCATTGAGATCAATAAAAATTGGTTTCCTCTAATCACACAGATTGGTTCTACCAACTCTTTTCAGATATAACATCTCAGATATGAATCTCTATCCTTAACTTGAGTTCATATAATATTTTACTTGTAATAATATTAAAAGTTAACATATAATATGATTTAACGTATAATATAATATTGATTGAATTATATTATTAAGAAGATTAATTTCATTATTATTTGATATATTTAATTTATAGAACATTAGGTTCCTTAATTTATAAAACATCAATTGCAGTATTACTTAATATGATTAATATTCATTAATTTTAATATAATTAATATATTTAACATTAATTTTTTTTTTTCTTAAGTTTGGTAGTACAACATCTTCATCGTGTCCAACTTCTCACACCAATTAGGAGGATAACACAAGATTTGAACCCAAGACTTCTAGTTCGGTGAGACTTCATTTCCATGGCCATTTCCAATTGAGCTATCCCAGGCGGACTAATATTCATTAATTATTAATTATATGTAACTTTAAAAATAATTATTTATCATATTACATGTTTTAATATAATTAGATTTGTAACATTTATTACATTATTATATATAATTGATATATTATCATTAAATTACTATTTATGAACTTTTCCATTTATTAATTTATATTCATTAATTATTAGATATTATACATAATAATAGTAGTTTAGTTTTTATATTTTTAGGGTTTTTAAGCTGACGATTTAGAGTTTTTGTTTTTTTGGTTTTTTGTCTTTTATTATTTATTCCTCCGCATTAGCGTATCTTTCCTTAAGCATTTTCCTAATAATGGATCCTCTTTGGGATTTGAAACGTTGAAAATTTTGGAATATAACTATGGAAAACTTGAACTCTTTATCTACAAAAGACCCAGATATGCCTAGAAAGAGCACAAGACCTTAGAGACAATACACAAACAAAGTCACACAACTAACTACCAGGTAACCCAGTAAAATTCTGATGGACTTCACCGGAAAAGACCTCCGCATTCTCAAAAGAACATAAACCTCAAAATTGGGGGCACCCCAAAGACTCAAACCGTAAAAAAAAATACCCTCAAGAGCTAGAATTTCCCATTGACCTTTAAACTCATCCAAGAACTATATGATATAGACTAGAAAACTAAACACAAGCTTTGAAAGACCCACAAATTCAATAAGCCAAGACCGAGAAATGAACATTTACATAAGATAATAAATTTAACACACTCACCAACCTGACACTAAACATGAACCCTTGAAATCGAGAGAAATATCAAGCACCATTGAAGCTCTGCTGCAACATATTCCCATTCCAGAAAACCAATATCACACTCTCCATAAAACAAATATCCACAGTGAAATCAAATATCTAGTAAAGGGAGGTTAAGGGCCAACCCCAAACTCCACTCCCACATTCTCCTACAAACCCCAAAACCTACTTTATGACACCCATTTAAAGACACCAATTATAGGCCTACATGCGACTTCGAACAAGCTCTTGTTGCACACCTCCATGATTTTAATGCATAATACATTTTGGAGGTGTTGGGCACATTCCCGTTTCATGAGCAATAACATACCCATCAGGGGTATCCCTTTTTCCATTTTAATTAAATTGATTAATTGAAAAAAAAATCATATGAACAAGTATCCTGTGAGTTATGATTTTTTAGGCATGTGGTATTGATAAGCCATAATATTGGTCCTTGATATTATAAAAAACTGTTTTTGCATATTAAGAAAAGTGAGAGTGAATCTCCATTGTTAGGATTCTTATTACATGTTTATATATACACGAAATTCATAATTTTAATTTAATTTAATTCAGAGTATATAGATTATAAATTGCTTTTCTATTTTTGCATATATTGCATCTCCAAACCTAGCATCCATATAAATAAAAATAGTAATAAGAGTATCAAAGAAGAGATTTTTTTTAATCCAATATCCAAAGATTATAATTGTTTTCAAGCTCATAATAATCTTTTCACCACACATTAATCTTTTTCTCAATTTTGAGATATTGTAAGAAGAAGTTTACTCCTTTCCATATATAAAAGTGTCATATATGATCTTCTTGTATTTAGTTATATGTATTAATTTCTTGCCAAGATCAATATCACTAGAATAAAGAAAAAGATTGATGACTACACTAGTGAGAGTTGGATAAAAAAGAAATATACAATATCATCAACATAAAGAAGATATCACCACAATAAAGAAGAAGAAGAGTGATGACTATACTAATGAGAGTTGGGCCAAAAGAATAATATACAATATCATCAACAAGGAGAAGAGCACATAAATAAGAAGAGCGATGACTATAGCAATGGGATTTGGACTGGTTGGGACAACACAACCTAATTCCTCTAGATGCTCTTCTAACTTATTGTTGGGAGTTTTAATTTAAACCTCTTACAATTAATTGTCAACTCAGATTTGTAAACATGAGTTGTACTACGTTTTGGTGCAAGATTTAAATGTAGAGTATATGATTTCCTTCTTATCGTTAAGTACAAAATGACTACTTAAGCATTCATCTCATAAGAAAACTGAAAGCATTCTATTGAACTCAATCCACTCTATGTTTATTCTAATTGACTGAAATCAAATGACAAATGAAACTAAAAACTTAAATGGAATTCATCTTAACTACAAAACTTAAGTGAGAATGCAAACTTTTGAAATCAAACACCTATGTAATGAAACAGAGTAAAGAGACTAATCTATGCTTCTGAAATCAAATCCTAGCCTATTACTTCTAATTCACACAAGTCACACTTCTTCTTATTTGAAATGAAAACACTTCCTAACTGTACTTGAAATGACTACAAAGCTAACACTACAGGAATAAGATCTCAACCAAAAATATCTAAGTTTATCAAATCCTAGACTACAGCACTGGAATGTAAACTTACTCTATGACTATATTCAATAACTCAAGACAAGGTAAAAGGAATCACACTACAACTTAAATCACTCAATTGAACATTCGAAATCAACCTGCAAACTTCATTAAAGAAAATAAGAATCAATCCTTCATCGATTAAACGAGAAACAAAACTAAATTATCCTATGATAATTTAAACTATTTCAATCGATAGTTTGTAAAGAAATGCTTCTATGATAACACGCATTCATGAAAATGTCTAAAGAGAATCAAACGATTTGATAATGAAAATGAGCAATGCAATTTCTATTTGTGATTAACTAAAATTCATTCAACGCACACCATCAATCAGGCTTCCTATTCTACACAATGAAATCCACATGATATAAGCCTTGCTGCAACAATGAATCACATCGACTTTAGCATACAAAGATTGTGTTCTGTGTTTTCAACATTCGATCATCTCATCACAAGCATTCCAATTATAACATAATTGAACAAGTTTTCATATGATTGTATACAAAGGTTTGCACACAAGTCTTTGTGACTCACACAAGAATTGCGCATTCGGATTTCTGAATGGAAGTGTCTAGAAGTAAACACAAGGTTATCACACTGAAATCACTCCAAGCTAATGAAAATATTCATGCAATGTACAAAGACTCAACAGACAAACCAAAAGCAAATGAAAACTAGCTATAATGAATCGACACACAACTATGCTCCTACAAACTAATACAGAGCTATTCCCATATGACTGTGGGCCCAGCCACACTTGGGGAAGCTTAACTACTTATAGAAAAAGAAGAGCTTAACACATTTAAATTAAGAACTCATAGAAAACCAACAATTGAATTGATTCGAAATTAACACATGGCCATAATCACAGTCTTCGATTTATAAACAACAATGTCTCTAAACAATACTTGATGATAGTTTTGCAGTAGCAATCTTCTCTCTAGCTAACTAACTCCTAGCTATTACAAATCAGGCATTTATAGGCATCGATTTAAGTTTAAAACAATAATAGACCATACATGGCAAGTCCAACAACTTGGCTAAATTAATCTTTCAAATCAGATCGCTGGAACAACCCTATTCTACTTAGCATAATGAATCCTTAACTAATCCCAATATTGGCATAGGCTTAGTTCAATGAGGATGGTGAAGATCTTCATCATGGAAGATATCAAACTCGTTCGATCATAGTTGTAGGTGGCTCGATCATCTAGAAGCACAAGGCCTATTCATCCTTTATAGCATTGAGTACTGATCCTGAAGTGGTTGTTAAGTACATAAATGGTAGAACATGGCTTGTGGACAAGCACTCCCTTGATCTTAACCTTCTCATGTTGTTGCAATACTCACACTCAATCATATTGATTAGTTAGCTCATTAGGAACAACTTAAATTCACTCAAACTTAACCAATAAACAATAAAATGATACAAATGAAATGCTTTACCTCATGTCAGGGTTTTGATAGTTTTAGGACAATGAAAGTGATAGGAGAGTAGGTATAGGAGTACAAAAATGAAAAAAATGGAGGTGGGGAATAGTGAAATTGGGGACAAAACAGGGCACCAACATCCTCCCACACCTATTTGGATGCATTTCCTCATGCATCTACTTCGATCCCATCTTTAACCGGTGGGGAACGCTTCTTGAACTGGAGGGCTAATCCTCGCGCACTCAAATTTTTAGTGGGCCTATACCTCAATTCTTTCCAATGCAACAACTGCATGTTCTTCCTCTTCAGTTCATCATTGTGGGAATATAATCTCAGATTGGAGTCTCTCATCTAGTGATTGACCTCCCTGACATAATGAAACAGGACCTTATACTTATAAGGTTGCTCTAGGAGTTTAACAATCGTCTTTTGCAGTTTGACAAGACTAATCTTTAGATTCTCCTCTTCATCAAAAGTGGGCGACCAGGTAGGTGTTGTCGATTGCTGAGATGCAATGCCTTCAGGTGATTTCTCAATGCTTCCTTTTGGTGAAGAAAGATGCTGACTTGCCTTAGTAGCACTCCTACTCACTGATGGCCAAATGGGGGATAATGTTTCTAAGTCCCATGCAATATCCGCAGGGATATTTGCTTCATATTTGGGCTTGGGAACTTTTTCAAAGGACGATTCAAACTTCTGTGTATCAAAATTAGGGGATGAAGAAATGTGGACATGATGGGAACTTGCACCTTTAGCCGTGGATCCCTATGCTTGAGACATACTATGGGTTCTTCATCGGCCTTGAGCAGAGGTCTCGACCAGAGAAGTCGAGGGTTTATTGATAGGGAAAATGGTTTGTCTGCATTTCTGTTTGGGTTTGGCACTCTCAAGAATCTAGGAAGGTTCCGACTGGGGCTCTACTACTTCATCTTCTATCATAGGACTTGGCTTAGGTCGGTCCAACTCAACTCTATCTCTTTTTCCTCTTCATTTCGTGCCCCCCTAGGTTTTCATAGAAATCACTTCTAATTAAACTTTCAAGGATTTACCAGCTAATTGGGGGGTTTCATGAATATGAATGGAAGAATGGGTAGGAGAGGCAGGTGTTGATTGGGATTTAGGTCTAGGAGTAGTGTCATTTTGCTTCAGTGATTGGCGCACTGACCATTTCCACCCTTTTGTTTGTGTTTCCTCCACAGGAAAGTTCCCAACTAAGAAATATTCCCATGATCTCTTTCTCGGAACTCAGTGACTAGTAGAATTTTAATGAGGCTATGATGGTATAATGCTATATCGAGGTTCCTACTCTAATACTGAGCCCCTCATGCCATTTTATGTAAACATAGCTTCAAAAAATGTGGAATTTTTAACTGCTTGTCTTCCGTGAAATGAGTGAACAATCAAATGTGATAGACGAAAATGACTGCATACCTTCCCTCACAAGTTATGAAGTGTTGCATCATTGTGAGAAGTAGGTGCCATTGTTCCTCTATGCAACTCCATAATACTCCCTTCGCCCAGCTGGGAGACCTATAAGCAGGCTTCAAAAAAATGATGTTGTTCGGAATATGCAATTGCCACTATTTAGCATTGGAAAAGGTATGTATTTACCACTTATTTTTTTATCTTCTCCTTTGAATCATAACTTCTTTACACTCTAATATGGCAATATGATTAAAGAATTGTGGTGGAATTAAGGAGATTTGTGATTTATGCAAAATGACTAATTATTGTCTTTTTCTATACAAAAAGTGAAGAAAATGGAAAATTGTTATTCAGGAGGAAAAGTCAAAGTAGAAGCAACTGCTGTCCCTTTGACAGGAAGCCATATCCAAATGAGGAAATCAAGATTGGAGAGCATGGTCCAGGAAAAGGAAGAGAAAACGCAGCATCAACACAAGAGGAAAAAATGATAAGTTGGAGATCAAAGATATGACGAATCCCTCAGGATCCTTTGATCCTGAGGGATAACTGCTTCAAGACTTATCTATATTTTTGATACTTCTGCCTGGCCATTATTAAAAGGGACAACGCTGGTAGCCTAGGGGGCAGATTCTATTGTCAATTTGTATAACTTATTGTTGTAAACTTAAATTTGATCATCAACTGTCTTTGAAGAGTGATCACTCTAACTCTGTCAATTATGATTAATATATAACTTCGTTGTTGTTCCATCTTCTGATCCTGGAGTAACCGTAGTAGTGCTTCTCTGGTGGCTAAGGGCCCAGCCCTAGTGGATCACTTGCTTCTTGTATCATTATTTTCTGATTACAGTCGTGTGTGGTTTTATTTCCTTTGCATTCTCTTAATTTTATTTATTCAATAATCTTCTACTCCTGAACATCTCATTGAATTGATCTGTTATATCGAAATCGCAATTGAATAGCAAAATTATTATTCACAACTGAAAATGTTATGCTATTCCTTCTGAAACCATATTGCATTGTCTAATTCAGATTCTGCTGTTTATTTACAGTTGTTATTGCTGTTCATTTACAGATTGATATTGCTATTCATTTACAGTTGTGATTGTCGTTCATTTAGCTACAGTCCACATATAATTGTGATTGTTGTTCATTTCACTGTTGTTCAATTATAATTGCAATTGTCGTTCCTTTATACCTGTGGTTAATGTCCTGTATGCTAGAATAAGATTACTGATTCTATAGTCGCTGTGTGTTTTCACTTAATTAAGTTTGCTGTTCAATTTCTATAGGTTTACTTAGATTTGTTGTTCCTTGCTTAGATTGTTGTTCAATTTCTTTATTAGTTAAAGATTGTTGTTCAATTCCTTTCTTAGTTAAAGATAGCTGTTTGATTCCTTTCGGTTAAGTTTGCTGCTTATTTCATTTTTGTAGATTAAGCTTTATTGTTCGATATTTCTAGTAGATTCAGTTGTTGTTCCTTTTCTGCTAATCAAATTGTTATTTCCAGTATTTGCTTTGGTGTGAATAGGAAAATCTACCACTATAATGAACAATAACTACTGTTGTCTAAGTTCTCAGATGGGAGATCTTGTCTGTGATTGATTTTCATTTACATTAGTTTACAAAGGAAAGAGTTATCATTACTGCATCCTTGACTGATGATTGTTGTAGTTTCTTGAGTGAATGATTTAGTTACAAAGCAATTAAGTTTCTTGCCATTACAATTAGATTTTGTTTCCAACATTCATTTACTTTTACTTTTGTAAGCACTATACTGCAAGAATTACTCTTGAACAAGTGACCGCCTCAGACTGAGTACACTCTTGAGATAAAAAATCATACTTGGATTGATAATTAATGTAGGGTAAATAGGGGTTAAAAGACACCTTTTTATCGCTCAACATTTTGGCATCGTTGCTGGGGAGATTGTAGCCATCTGTTTATTTTGAAAGAAAGTAGTGTAAGTACCTGCTAAGAGAGAGTTGGGTTTTAAAAACGAAATGAAGGAACTTGCGTAGGAAGCATGTAATAGCCCTACTCCCCCGCCCGCTTTCCTGCATATTTGTTGATTATTTTGGATAGAAATAAGTATTTGATTTTTGTGCATGACTAAGTAGAAAAAGCCTAAAAAGAATCCTAAACCACTACCCAAACCTGATAAAGCTAAGTGACAGGTGACCCTTGGCCAATCGACCTTTATCAATGAAATCCTTAAAAATGCAGAATCTCAACCTTCAGTAGGCTCTAGAAAAGTTGCTTCTAGACAACCTACCAGTTCCCTTCGGGCCACAAAATCACCATCTGTAGCCTTTGCTGAGGTGCACAGCCAAACAGAGGAGCAATATTTTCAAGAAATTGAGAATTCTAGCCCAAAATCGTTACAAGAAGGGAACCTTAGTAATCTCTACGAAGGAGGAGGAAAAACAAAGGAAACCGAAGAACCAAGATCTCTTCTTGGAATAATTCAGCCACTAAGCAGCCCAGATAAGAGAAGTGCTGTCAAAATCATACAGAGCAAAGCTGAAGAATCTGAAGAGCTAAGATCCCCCCCAGACATTAGTTCAGCAAGGAACTCTCATCATCCTAGACAAAGGAAGTGTTGTTAAGGTCATTCTTACTCCTTCTAACCAGCTTAGGAATACACTCCTAGAAATCCTAGAAGGATATTGGCACATATTTGACCAAATGGCCCAGAACCTGCAAACACCCCAACAAGGATAATTTTAGGGGCGAATGTTCGCCCTTTGGCGAAATTAAGGGGTTTTAAATTTTTAGTGGGCGAATATTTTGTATCATAGTACATTTTTATAAATCACCTCAAATAGCCCACCTTATTTTAAGGGAGAGGGTAAAAAAGGTAAATTTAGCCCTTGAAATTAGGACTTACAACCTTCCATTTGCCCATTTTCAAGAATAGGTTTTATTTAAGTGAATCCATTCACCCATTTTCAAGAATAGGTTTTATTTAAGTGAATCCTATGGGCGAAATACCATATTTATAAAAGAGGTATGGTAAATTAATAAAAATATAAATAAATGAGAGATATGGTAAATAAATAAAACATTTTTTATATTTACTCCATAAGTCACCTTATATACATGTAAGGGTGTAAACAAATAAAAATATAAGTAAAGTGGAGGTATGGTAAATAAATAAAACGTTTTTTTATACTTACTCAAATGGTATGGTAAATAAATAAAAACAAATAAAACATTTTTTTATATTTACTCCATAAGTCACCTTATATTTACGAACACTAAAAAAATGGGTTATATTTAGGTGAAACCTATGGCCAAAATACTATGGGACAAATACCATGGACTAGATTGTTATTAATACCGTGCAAAAAACCATTATTAACCCTAATATTAGAATTAATAAAAATAAAAATGGCACATGGTATTGACCCATGGTATTCACCAAAATGGCACATGGTATTGACCCATGGTATTCACCTGGAATGTAGCCTATTTAAATGGGGGAATTAAACCAGCATGTAGCCTATGCTAAGATTCACTAGGACTTTACAAAGTTTTATTATTTAGTGAAAGTCTCCCGAAGATCTTACAAGATTTTATAATTGAGTAAAATATTCGCCATGCCTGGTGAGAGATTCGCCAAAAAATTATATATACATATTATATTATTGATAAAATCGCCTTCCATTTTTTCCTATATACCATGGAGATTCGCCCATTTATTATATTTATAAATTTAGGGGGGGTTCTTAAAATTTTCCTTGCACCCCAAACCTCCACACTACAATATCCCATTGTAGATAATGCAGCTAATGCACCTATGAAGGCCATTCCTCTCCAACATATTCCTACATTCCATGGCCTAACATCGGAAGATCCAGACACATTTTTATTTGAATTTGATGTACTGTGTAGGGGGTACGACTATACCACCGATCCCCAAAAGTTGAAATTATTTCCCTCCACACTAAAAGGGGTTGCTTTACGATGGTTTATGGGGTTAGGTGGAGGTGTTATAAACGATTGGGATCAGATGAAAGGTGCTTTCCTGAAGAAATATCAGGGTTATTGTAGGTCTAGAGAATTAAAGGATGAAATATTTCAGATGGTAGCTAGACCTAATGAGACACTAGAAGAATATTTTGAATGGTTTCAGTATAATCTTCAGAGATCACTTTATGCATCATTACCCTTACCTAACAATGTATTAAAAACGACATTAATTAAAGGCATGAAGGAACAATGGGTTGAAACACTAAATATTACGGGAAATGTGACATCTATCAAGAAATTTTGCTGACATTATTGATTTGTGCATCAGGAGTTCACGAGGCAATACAAGGCTAAAACCAGTGGAACATGATATGCTCACAAGGGACAACAAGATCTCTGGTGGGGGAGTAACCCGTGCAGAAATCGGGAATTTACTGGAGAATTTCAAAACTGATATATTGGGGACTGACAACGCAGCTCGATATTATGCAAGCTAAACAGAAACAAGTAGAAGCAGAGCAAAATCTAGCAATATTCTGCCCTAGATGCAGAAAGAAACACAGCCATACAGAGTGCCCACTAGATGCAGTTCAAGTCTGTGCTATTTGTACAAAACAACACTCCACAGAGAACTACCCCTCACTCCCGGGGTTGAAAGCAGTGTACAAGGAAGTGGAGGAATAATCAGAACTAATGTACCTACTCAATCAGCGTCATCAATTGTAGCCACGACAACTAGGTATGCCCTCTGATCCATATTTTTCTTTCCAACCTCCACAATATCATGCTCAACAATATAATACAATGTGGCAAAATTAGCCACCCTTTTCAAACTAGTCACAACAACCATTTCCTTCATCACTGTGGCCAAATCAAATAAGCCAACCTAATTGGCCAAATTTTCTCTACTCTCCACCATATTGGCAAAACAATGCATATCCAACACAATGGTCCCCTCCCACTTCGCAGAGTCAAGCTTGGTAGTCAAACTGGCAGATACCGATGAATCAACCAGCTGGAACCATCCCACTCCCTCAACCTACATTGCCAGGGCCATATACAATACAACAAAATCCTCAATCCAACTTAAGACCACAACTCCCAGCCCAGCCCAACCCAAATCCAAATAATAGACCGGTTCAATCTATCCAAATAATCGAAACACCAGAACTAGAAACCGATCTAAGGGAGTGCAACGATATTCAATTAAGGTCTGGGCGCATTACAGAAACTGAGGGAGATAAAAATGCTCAAGTTGAAAATTAGTTACCCACAAAACAACCACTACAAGAAAAGGATGTGGTCAAACAACAAACTCATGACCAAGAAACCACAGCTTCTCCCCCATTCCCAAAATGATTAATCATATCGTGCCCTATGGAACATCCAGATTTTGATATTCCGGGAGAACTAAAGAATTTTTATATAAAAATCCCACTCCTCCAAGCTATCCAAGATATCCCAATATATGCAAAAACCATCAAAGAGTTATGTATTAAAAAAACCAAAGAGGAGAATAACAAATAATCCAACAGTCCAAGTAGTTGGCACCCTATCTGATTTGTTATCAGGAAGAGAAGCACCTGTCAAATATGAAGACCCAGGGAATCCTATAGTGACAGTGAAAATTAATGGAAAAGCCTTTTCAAATGCTCCAGTTGATTTAGGGGTTGCAATTAATATTTTAATAACCACCACTTGTCAAAAACTGGGCAACACATCAGTGGAACTAGCCTCCACCTTATTAGAACTGGCTGACCGATCAGTAGTTAGGCCAGAAGGTACACTACACAATGTAATGGTTTTTGTAGATTCCTGGGAATATCCTACTGACTTTCTGATAATCAACCCCAAAAACTGACTCGATGGACATCCGTTAATCTTAGGTAGACCTTGGCTTGTGACTACTGATGCTTACATTGGCTACCGCCAAGGCAGTATGACTATAACTAGAGGAGTAATATCAAGAATATAGCTCTATACCCTCCTACCCAGCCAAGTGTAACAATAATAAAACTAACAAACAACCTGTATCATACCTCACAGAAAATATTAGGTCCCCATTAACCATAGAAGATGCCCTCGATTTTAAAGATCAAATAGAAGATGATGTTATTAACAACTTCATTAGCCAATCCGAATCTAGATCCCATGTACAATGTCACATGATAGAGGAAACATTTGACAATGAACTAGAAGGAGATACTCTCAAAGACACTCATGAATAGATAATACCCACTACCTCTGTTTCAAACAGCAAAACTATAGAGATTGAACCAGGAAAAACCTTGAACATTAACAATAACCTAACTCCTGAACAAGAAGAAAAGTTGGTCCAACTACTGAGAAAATATAAGGAATCTTTTGCATGGGATTATCCAGACACGAAGGAAATTTATCCCTAGCTGTGTACACACCACATTTATATAGAAAAAGATGTTAGACCCATTCGCCAACTACAACAGAGACTCAACCCTCACTTGAAAGATATTATGAAAGCTGAATTACAAAAACTTTTGGATGTAAAATTTATTTATCCAATCTCCGATAGCAAGTGGGTCTCTCCTCTAGTAGTGGTGCCAAAGAAGAATGGAAAGTGGAGGATTTGTGTAGATTATAGAGAATTAAACAAAGAAACATAGAAAGACCACTTTCCCCTTCCATTCATTGATCAGGTATTAGACACATTATTAGGAAAGAAATTCTTTTCTTTCTTGGATGGCTTCAGTGGATACAATCAGATTCAGATTGCCCCTAAAGACCAGGACAAAACTACTTTTACCTGTCCTTGGGGAACATTTTCTTACAGAGTCCTACCCTTTGGCCTATGCAATGCCCCTACCACATTTCAGAGGGCCATCCTCAACATCTTTTCAGATTTAATAAATGAAGGGCTCGAAGTATACATGGATGATTTCACACCATACAAAGATGATTTTGAGCCAGCACTAGACACATTGGAAAAGGTGCTACAACGATGTATTGCCACCAGGCTCTGCTTGAGCCATGAAATGTGCTATATGATGATGACCGAAGGGCTTATCCTAGGTCATTATATCTCAATGGCTGCAATATAGGTAGATCCGACCAAAATTCAAATAATTTTGTTAATACCTACTCCTACCACACAGACAGAGGTACACAGTTTTCTAGGATTTTCTGGCTATTATAGGAGATTCATAGAACATTATTCTTAAATAGCTTCACCTCTATACACACTGACAGGGAATGTTGATTTTGTTTGGACAGATAAATGCGATTGTGCTTTTAAGGATCTGAAAAAGCTTGTGTCAACAGCCCTAGTGCTCAGAGGCCCAAATTGGGACCTGCCATTTCAAATTTCATCGGATGCTTCAAACACAGCTATTGGAGTAGTCCTTGTGCAGGAAGAAGACAAAAAACTATATGCAATTTATTATATTAACAAGAATTTGTCTCTTGTTGAGCTAAACTATGCTGTTATTGAAAAAGAGCATTTAGTTGTAATACATGATGTAAACAAGTTTAGGCATTATATCACTGGATATCCTATTTTCTTATATACAGATCACTCTGCCATAAAATATCTAGCAAATAAACCTATTACAAATGGTAGGGTAACAAGATGGTTGATTTTATTGAAGGAATTTGATATTACAATAAAAGATCAACTTGGAAAAGAGAACCCTGTAGCTGACTTTCTCTCACGAATGCCGAAGCCAATGGACGCAACTGTAGTCGAAGATCAATTCCCAGATGAACATTTGTTTGTTGTTACTGTCAAGATGCCCTGGTATGCTGATGTTGAAAATTACTTATTAGTAAGAAAATTACCAAAGCATCTAACCCCCAATGAATGAAAACAGATTGTGCAACGTAGTACACGATTTTCTTGGATTGGAGGCTACTTATTTCATACAAGGGCATATATGCACATTAGTAGATGCATTCGTGAAGACGAAATATTTGACATTCTGAAAGCCTGTCATGATGGACCGTGCGGCGAACATTTCACAGATCATAGGACTAGTCACGAGGGTTTGCAACTAGGTTATTACTGGCCCAGAATCTTTAAAGACGCTAAGAAGTTTGTGCAAGCCTGTGACAGTTGCCAAAGAGCAGGATGCCTTGGACAGTTCGACGAAATGCCTTTAGACCCACAATTAGTAGTTGAACCATTTGAGCATTGGGCGCTCGATTATGTTGGTTCGATCAACCCATCATCAAATCAGAAAACATATATTCTAGTAGCAACAGAGTATGTTACCAAATGGGTTGAAGCAGAGGCAATTCGAAGAGCTACAGAGGACTTTGTGATTCATTTCCTGTTCCAAATATTTGTGCGATATGGCCTTCGAAGGGACATAATCACGGACGGAGGACCATATTTTGTAGGTAATAAAATCGCTGCAACATTAAAAAATTATCACATTTAGTACAAAATTACCACTCCGTATCACCCACAGGAAAATGGCCAAGTAGAGAGTACGAATAAAGTGATAGAGACAATATTGACAAAAACCATTGCATCACACAGGCGTGATTGGGATTCAAGATTTCCAGAAGCCTTGTGGGCATACCGGAAAATGTGGAGAAACACCACTGGATATTCCCCATATCAGTTAGTATTTGGAAAAGATCCCATCTTTCCAATAGAGTTTGAAATACAAACATTAAGAATAGCACAGGAGATCGGTCTAGATTTAAATGAGGACCAGACTAACAGATTACAACAAATTAACGAGCTAGATGAAATTAGGCTCTTGGCACTTCAACAAACTGCATTAAACTAAGAACAGAGAGAAAAATAGCATGACGCCCTGATCAAAAAGAAAATCTTCCACGAAGGAGATTGGGCACTCCTATATGACTCCAGGTTTCAGGATTTTCCGGGGAAACTTCAAACTCGCTGGCTTGGACCGTATGAAATCCAGAAAGTGCACAAGGAACAGGCTTTCCGCATTTTTGCTGTTCATTTCCGAAGGAACAACACTTTCGTTTTTTGTTGTTCCTTTCTTAAGGAACAACACTTTTCCATTTTTGTTGTTCCTTTCCGAAGGAACAACACTTCTGTTTTCTGCTATTCCCTTACAAAGGAACAACATTTCCGCATTTTTGTTGTTCATTTCCAAAGGAACAACACTTCCGCCAGATTGTTTTTCTATTTCTTTCCAAAGGAACAACACTTCCACCATATTGCTTTGTCATTCCTTTTAGAGGAACAACCCTTCTTCACATTTTTTTCCTTTCTTCCATTCTTTCCAAAGGAACAACAGTTTCGATTTCATATGATCTTAGGATGTTTTGCCAAAGGAGTGGTATTTTATTTTGCGTTTGCTTTATTTGTTGTTTCGTTTAAGGAACAGTTGTTGTTCCTCTTAAGGAACAACAGTTCCGAGTGTGTTTTTTTTGTTTTGCTTGTTGTTCCTCTTAAAGGAACCATGATTTTGCATGCAGATATTCTTTTGCTACCCCTCTCAAGGAATAATAGCTGTTCCACCTAAGGAACAACACTTTTTGAGTGCATTTTTTTGTTTTTCATGTGTGCGTGCTTTATCATTTAGAGGATTTTTGTGAATAATGGTTCATTTAAGGCACAACTATACATTTAGGCAAGAACACAAAAACTAGAGGATACTGAAATTAGCAAATCTAAGAAAAATCGTTATCTTTAGAGTAATTGCTTTGAATCGATAAGAAAAAAAGAGGAAAGGGCACAACTATTTATATCACTTTTATGTCTTTATTTTCACTAAAACCAATTTGATTGATTATTTTTATCATGTTGGTTCTTCCTTAAATATTCATAATTCTCTTTGATCTTTATTATTGAATAAGAATAAGGGCATATTTTATTCTATTGAGATGTTCAGACTTCTTCCACCATCCCTACTCTTAAGGAGTGTTGAGCCATCCTTTGTATATAAATAGGAAAGTGCTATATAAAAGAAAATGAAAAAAAAGAGAAAAATATATATCTATATAATTACTAACATGATTTGTCAGATGAAGGATAGGGGATCTCATCAAGAGCTAGCTTACCATGACCATAAGGAAGCAAGTGAAGTGGCGTTCCCACCATGGCGACTACACCAGGGATATGATCTAAGAGGCATATCAGAAAAATAAAAAATTCCTTGGAACAGGAGGTCTCATCATGAGCCGACCTGCCCACCTTTCACTCCTTGCTGGTGAATGGCATTGTGATTCATCTGGTTACCAAGCCAGCACAATGGACTTCATTCTGACATCGCACAACACTTTCCTAGGCATACACAAAGGATTATGGTTCCAAGGGTGAAACAAGCAACTCTGTCAAGTTTATGGACACCTATGGGCAATAGAGCTCTATTGATGGTATTGAAGTCATACTTTTTAAACACCAATAGTCATTATAAACCCTTTTTCTTATATCTTTATATTGATTTCAAACGAGATTATGTTATATAACCCTTTTGAACCTTTTATACATGATCGCGTAAGAACTTTTACTTATATCAGCTGTCCTATCCTCTATTTTTCGCATCATTTAATGGCATTTCCATATCTATTTGAGATTTCCATCATAAGCCTCGATTTCAGTAACTTGCTGATTTTTGTAATCACGTCATGGATATATACATAGTTCCTTTATTTTACTGTACGACTATAGTCCAACATGTTGCTTCTTTATTTTCCATCCGAGGACGACCTATCAAATTTCGGGGGGGCATGGGTGACCTCCATAATATGCTAGCATACATGTCAACTCCTTATTTGGAGGTACTATGACTCCATCAAAACTCGAGAATAGCAAGTTTAACGGTATTGATATTTCCCAATATGCACAACTTGCTGTTCCATCACCGTTTCTGTGTTTTTACTCTGTAAAATTTTAACAGTGTGCTAAAGCTTTAACAGCTTGCTGTTCCATCACCATTTCTATGTTTTTACTCTGTAAAAATTTAACAGTGTGCTAAAGCTTGAACAACTTGCTGTTCCATCACCATTTCTATGTTTTTGCGATGTAAAAAGTAACAGTGTGCTAAGCTTGAACAAATATGGGAGGCAGATCGATACGCAACGAACCACAGGTGTTAATGATCTCTGACGCTGCACGCAAAATTTTAATAAGATCAAGATGAATTGCCTACCTTAACTAACTACAGTAGTCTAATGAGACGGTGCCATTGAATTTTTGCAAAATTTGCAGGAAGATCGTTCCATGGTGAGGGGGAGGAAAATAACAATAATGGACACAATAATTGCTGAAGTATCGGACTACCAACTATTGGACCAGTATGGACCTAGATGAAAGTGAGACTTCAATACACTATAACCATCTTCCAGGATGAAGGACAGAGCCTTACTATTAAAGGAAAAGGAGTTCTGCCTGCAACCCTAAGAGAACCATGGGCAGAATTAGCCAGGATTGTGCAAAGTTACATCACCTGCGATGATAGAAAAGATGTGGTAAGACCACGCCATCTCAAACTGTTAGCTGTGTTAAGACAAAAACGTGTTGTAAATTTGCCCGCATACTTAAATTCTTCATTACATGATGCTGCTCAAAGTATGATAAAATTTCGTTATGTAGAAATGGTAGTAAGTCATCACAGCTTAATTCGGCTAATAGTCAGTTACAATCTTGCTCAACAACAAAGTAGTTGGGAAGAATTGATATTCTCAATAGATGGGGGATTGGCCTTACCAGCCCCAAAACGAAAGAGAACCGATAGCACACCAATGAGACCGCAGAAACGAAGACAGTCTGCCAGATTGGGGAGAAGCAGAGGAATGTTGGGAAATCCCTAAGAAAGCAGTAGCCAGCCAGTAGAGATATATGACTCAGAGGACGAGCAACCCCCACAACTTGAAGGAGGGGAAAATGAAGAAGAAGAATTAGAAGAAAATGAAGAAGAGGAACCGGAAGAGGAAACTGAGCACTCTAGTGAGGAAGAAGGGGAGGAGGTAGAGCAACCCAGTGAAAGCCCATTACAAAACCCTCTGCAAGAAGACGAATAGGCCAAAATTTTGGCCAATATGGGGGAATATATCCAGCCCCATAGCCCACTTAACCTCGATATTGAGGTAGGACCATCACAGGAGCACTTTACTCACAATAAGAGTGCATCTGAAGAAATGAACGATGAGGAAGAAGAGGAAAGACAATCACAGGAACACTCTGCTCACAGTCGGAGTGCATCCGAAGAAATGCATGATGAAGAAGAAGTAGAAGAAGAAGCCGCCCGGGAAATAGCAGATCAACCCAGGGTTTCCACCCCTGAGAAACCTGATCAGCAGGACGAGAACACTGAAGAAGTGTTCCAAGGATAAAACATGGAAATAGGCCAAGGCGGGGGTATAATCCTTGAAGAACAAAGCCTAGGCCCAAGAAAGAAATAGTTGTTCCTTCGAAGAAAATGAATGAAATCGAAAGGCTGCAAAAGGAACAACAAAGGCTACTAAATGTAGTTACATAGCTTAGACAACAAATAAGGGTCCTAAAAATGGGGAGGATCTCAAAAAGAACCCCTAGAACAAAGGATGCAACCACCCAGATGAAACCCCATAAAATGAAGACCAAAAGGACTCAAACCGAACCCATTATCATCTAGGACCATAAGGAACAACATGCGGCTCTTACAAATGCAAAGGCCCAAACCGAAAGCACACTAGTCTATAATAAGGACGTCCAGATAGAAGCATTGTCCTCTATCATCACAACTGACCGGACAATTCATGAGAAGGAAACACAGACTATAGGAACTAGATGTTGCAATAAGGAGATCCAGGTAGATCTCCAGCCCAAAAATGTTATGATGGACAATGATCTGAGGATAGTGAGACTTCAAAAAGATCTGGCACAGGCCCGACAAATGATAGAAAAGCTCACAGAGGAAACAGTTCCTCAGGAGAAATATCAGAAGTTACAGCAGCAAGTAAAGAACATCAATGCAATGGAGAGCGAGGCCTTCGATAGATGGCATAGGGTAGAGGAAAACGTTAAGAAGGTAACCAATAGACTAGACATAGTTATGAGTCAAATGGATACCTTATGTTCTTTATATACTAATGTTATAGCCTATAGGGCACCTGCCAAAAATTATGCTTTGTTTTTGATGGGAAGGTACTTACGATTAAAAATTAAAGCTATTAAGGCAGGAGTGCCTATAGAGTTAAAAACTATTGATGATTTCATAAACTACTGTAAACATTATGGGGTGAAAGTCCAGTGATTGCTATGTGAGTTTTATTTACATAATCTTGTGTTGGATGGTGAAATTAAAGAAAACCCTAGCCCTTTTGTGGGTGATATCCAGCTCCAGGCATTCATCTCTTTTGCTGTTAACCAGATAAAGTGGCTTAAAGCCCATAATACCTTTTAGAGATAGGAGAACGGGTTAGATCTGTGGGTAAGGGGAAAACCAAAAAGCCCATTATGGCTGTGGAATAAGCATAGAAGCTTAATGAGAATGTAGGGTGTGATCCAGACATTGGGACCCATTCACATAGTAGTTGTCCAGCAAGGGGTAGAAAACTTCCTGTTATCACCCCAAGAAACTCTCCTGGGTTGTAGCTCGGAGATGCTCAGGACATCACAAACTCAACTTAATGTTGGAATTGGATGAATGGAAGGAATGATGCATATTCAAGCCGGATAACCACTCCTACTTTGCTTGACTCCAGACATGCGTGAACACCCCTAGACTACAAGGCTTTAGACCACCAATTACTCACAATTTAAGGATTGGGTGAATATGGAGAATACTGACCACACCAGCAGATGCACAGGACCCTGTGATGGCTGGCTGCAACCAGTAAAAATGTCTGCAAATCTAATTCCCTAGTGCACAGACAGGATCACAGCTCTCTGTCACTAAGTGAAAAGAAACCCGATCAATACATTCAGTGATACATGTAAGATTATAACACAGAGGTGGGATGACAACCCCTCTAATGCTATACATCAAGAGTTCAAGAAAAATGCAAATGAAGCATAGCCTAGAATAGAAAAGAGGTGGAAAGTGAGCAATTAACAACAAAAGAAGCTTGTATTAGTTGAAAATGCCGACGAGACGCTGCAAGTATCAAAGCAATTACAGTATCCAGATGTCGAACCTTACATCAAAACAACAACCATCAACTCTGATTACATCTGTTTTTTGGGTATATATAGAGTTTGATTACAAAAATGTAGTGCTATCCTAGGTGTGGAGGGGTCATAATGGACCACCAACCGCTTTAACTGCCTGTCAGAACTTCTGAGTGCAATTGCTTGTTGTAGTGAACAAAATTGATATTCTTGGACGTTCTGTTGTACTTCTTGAGCAGGTGGAGTGTCGTAGAGGATAGAATTCCATAATTGCTGACCTGCTCAGCTTTGTACCTTTCCTTCTCGGCCATGCTATTTGTTGAAGATGGTGGTTGAGGAGTGACTGCGTGGAGTACTAGATGTTGGTCACCTTCGTCCTTTCGGGAGTATGGAATAGTTATGGACATGGATAGTCGGGATGGATGGAGGAGGAATATCGTCGTTAGATCACGCAGATGGACGTCGGAGAGTGCTTTACAGAGGGCATCGGGAGTTACGGAGGTGGAGAAACGTGGGCCGTTGGATCAAATGAATGGACGGCAGAGATATCTTAGTGGTAGGCATCGAGCGGAAGAGGGAATAGACAATCGCAAGCCGTTGGATCTCGAGTGAATAGATCTGGCGGCCATCGGGCAGAGGAGATGCGCAGGGGTTAACCGACAGGGACGGGCAGTTTCAGGGGTGAGTGGTATTTATCGCACCGCTATCGAGGGAAAGTGGTAATCATATAGCGGGGTGCGATACCTATCATCGGGTGGCGCGTGGCAGACGGGACATGATGAAAATCGATTTTATCATGGGTTATCGGGTAGCTAAGTTATGGCAGTGGGGGAAGCGATCGTCGTCCGATCGCGGTAGAGATGATCGGATGGCGGGGGTTTAATTGCACAGGTTTTCATTTGATGTGATAGGGAAATACCGGATCGGGGTTTTTCAAAAGCGCACGGTTATGTGATTAAGGTTATATGATGGTTTAAACTCCACACTCAGGCTTAAGGGCAAAGGCTAATAGTATATGGTTTTTAAACAGTCAAGCCCGAGAAATGGAGATGAGAGGAGGGTGTTCGGGGTGAAAGGGGAGGCGGAATGACCAGTTATAGGCCTCCTTTGAGCAGGAAATGAGGACTGAGCTTCCTTCTGAGATTCCAAATATCAGCAACATGTAGTAGAGCTAACACTGGCTCCTTCAAGGGATGAGATCCTCCCTGTGAGGTCTCAAGAACTGTAGACCACTGCCTTTCCTGTAAAAACCAATTAGAAAAGTTTCCTAGTGTTCCATTTGGCATGGAGTCTAATTAAGTTTACACTAAAAAGAAAAAATTTACATCATTAAGGCTTGAAACCTCAAATGACCAAAATCTTCAAAAAACTGCCCATTAGTTGGGCCACCAAAATTTGTTTCCCCTTCTCTTGGTCAGCAGGTTCATCAAATATTTTCCAAATCGGATTTATTTGATCATCTACCTCAAAAATTTTAGGAAATTTGACCTTATCAGGTAGAGATGGTTTATATTTCACCCCCCCTCTATATGCTCTCATCCTTAGATGCTCTTCGTGGAAGCTTTTGTACACCTGCTGAATAACAAGGGCTGCTGTGTACCCGACTATGCCATTTGTGGCCTGTGTAATTAATATAAATGGTGGACCAATGTATTCTTGTGTGTGAGACACAAAGACTTCACCTACTTCCGTAGCTTGCTTAGAAAAATCCCCATCCAAGGAGATGTCCCAAAATTGTGCACCTTCTTCCTCTGTGATCTGGCAAACTTTCCTTTCAAGCTGTGTTGAGTCCATCTGGGCAGGCTTCATGATATCAAGACTGAGATTATCAATATCAGCCTTGAGCATTGAGTTATAGCTGGCTTCAGAGCCTAGGAGGCAATTATGAGTGGTTTTATCTTGAACAGATAAAGAAGCACAAGATGATGGGGAGCTTTCTTCACCCTTTTTGATCACTGGGCCAAGGATAGTAGCAGGTTGGTCAATTTGCAGAGATCCATAGGCATCAGAAGCTGGGCAAGCTTTAGGCTTAGGCTCTTCAAGGATGGTGGGACCTGCTACTGGTCGCTTCTGCTTATAAGCTTGTTGTTCTGCAGGCACAACAAAATTATGAGTAGGGCCTTTGGATAATGACTTTTCATAGGCAGCTCTGGTTAAGAAAGGGGCACTGCCCCTGTCTTCCGTACCATGGACTTCATCCTCTTCTTCAAATTGCTCTTCTTCCATGACTATACTTTGGAAAAGGGTCTTCACCCTTTGGTCTTCGTTTGCATCTTTGCTTCTCTGCAAACTCTGCAACTGCTCCTGTGCTCCTCTGTATGGATTTGGATTTGGAAGAGAAAAGGCACTAGGAGCTCCTGCTTTCCTAGAAAGCTGCTCAACCCTTAATTTGGAAACTTCAAAGGCCAATGACTCAATCATCCTGGCCATTTTGTCGATCTTAGGATCTGAGGATGATGAGAGCTCATCCCTCTGCAAGTTCCCAAATTCAGTGTGATGATAGAGCAGATCCTTCTTATCCCCCCAATGCTTTAGGAACACATCATCTAAGGCCTCAATGTCTGCTATAGACCTATGGGGCAATTCTCTGAACCACTTTCTAGCCTCTCCATCAAGGCTCTGGACAAACACTCTCCTCCACACATCGTCTTCACTGATATCTAAGTTATCAGCATAACTATAGAAAGATTCAAGGTGTTCTTCAGCTGTTACTCCCTCTGTACCAGTGAACTTGGGCATATATTTCTGATACTCTCCTGCAGGCATGGCATTCAAAGGAATAGGCAAGACCAGGGGTCCATACCTAGCAGCTATGAGTTTTTCCATCTTTGTCGGAACTTGCTGGCCTGCCATGACTGGGATATGTGGAAGGATACTGACAAATTGAATGGTAGGAAGTAATGAAATAGATGACAGAAATGAAGGAAACTGATGGACTGTATGGGAGGCTTTCTTTCGATTGGGATCTAAAGGGGAACTAATTGAATAAGGATCTGTATGAATCTCTGAAGGTATTTCTATTCTAACAGTGTTGGGCTCTAAATCTTCAAACTATATATCCTCAGCTATGACCTTATCTTTCAGAGATGCATAAGTTTTCTTAGGCATACCTGATCCTGATGCTCCTTTTTGTGATGTTTTCTTCTGCTTAGCAATCTTCTCAGGGTCAGGCACTGGGTCAGCTGGCGATTTCTGATGATTTCTCTGGGTATGCCTCACAAACTGAGCCAGAATTGAAACGTGGAGTCGCCAGATAGATGATTACAACCAGAAATGTGCCCAAACTTTGTCTATCATCAAAATCTGGAACTGCATCATTCTCCCAAGGGAAGCTGAGCTTCAATCTCCTCTCCCCGGAAATGGCGCCAATTGACGTTATCACCCAAATAAACTCTCCTAGGTTGTGGCTCGAAGATGCTCAGGACATCACAAACTCAACTTAATGTTGGAATTGGATGAATGGAAGGAATGATGCATATTCAAGCCAGATAACCACTCCTACTTTGCTTGACTCCATACATGCATGAATACCCCCAGACTACAATGCTTTAGACCACCAATTACTCACCATTTAAGGATTGGGTGAATATGGAGAATACTGACCACACCAGAAGATGCACAGGACCCTATGATGGCCAGCTGCAACCAGTAAAATGGTCTACAAATCTAATTCAATACATTCACTAATACATGCAAGATCATAACACAGAGGTGGGATGATAGCCCCTTTAATGCTAAACATCAAAAGTTCAAGAAAAATGCAAATGAAGCACAGCCTAGAACAGAAAAGAGGTAGAAAGTGAGAAATTAACAACAAAAGAAGCTTGTATTAGCTGAAAATGCCGACGAGACCCTGCAAGTATCAAAACAGTTATAGTCTCCAGAAGTCGAACCTTACATCAAAACAATAACCATCAACCCTGATTACATCTATTTTTTTGGTATATATAGAGTTTGATTACAAAAATTTCCTACTATCCTAGGCGTGGAGGGGCCATAATGGACCACCAACCGCTTTAACTTCCTGGCAGAATTTCTGAGTGCAATTTCTTTTTGTAGTGAAAAAAATTGATATTCTTCGATGCTCTGTTGTACTTCTCAAGTAGGTGGAGTGTCGTAGAGGATATAATTCCATAATTGTTGATCTGCCCGGCTCTGTACCTTTCCTTCTTAGCCATGTTGTTTGTTGAAGATGGTGGTTGAGGAGTGACTGCGCGGAGTACTGGATGTTGGTCACCTTCGTCCTTTCGGGAGTATGGAATGGTTATGGATGTGGATAGTCGAGATGGATGGAGGAGGAATATCATCGATTAGATCACGCAGATGGATGGCGGAGAGTGCTTTACAGAGGGAATCGGGAGTTACAGAGGCGGAGAAACACGAGTCGTTGGATCAAATGAATGGACAGTGGAGATCTCTCGGTGGGAGGCATCAGGCAGAAGCGGGAACAGACAATCACAAGCCGCTAGATCTCAGGTGGATAGATCTGATAGCCATCGGGTGGAGGAGATACGCGGGGGTTAACCTGCAGGGACGGGCGGTTTCGGTGGTGAGTGGTATTTATCACACCACCGTAGGGGAAAAGTGGTAATCGTACAGCGGGATGCGATACCTATCATCAGGTGACGCGTGGCAAACGGGACGTGACGAAAACCGCTTTTATCGTGGGTTATCATGTGTCTAAGTTATGGCAGCGGGGGAAGCAATCTGTCCGATCGCGGTGGAGATGATCGGACGACGAGGGTTTAATCGCATGGGTTTTCATTTGATGTGACAGGGAAACAGCGGATTAGGGTTTTGCAAAAGCGCGCGGTTATGTGATTAAGGTTATATGATGGTTTAAACTCCACACCCAGGCTTAAGGGCAAAGGCTAATATTATATGGTTTTTAAATAGTCAAGCCCGAGAAATGGAGATGAGAGGAGGGTGTTCAAAGTGAAAGGGGAGGTAGAATGACCAGTTATAGGCCTCCTTTGAGTAGGAAATGAGGACTGAGCTTCCTTCTGAGATTCTGAATATCAGCAACATGTAGCAGAGCTAACACTTCCTAGCCATTAAAGACCTTACAATAGCAGTAGCTAAACTTCGATACAAGACTTGCAATCAGAATGTTCAAGACCGAGAGCCATTCAATTACGAAAATTTTAAGCTAGATGCTGATCGCCTGGTTACCTATATGACCTCATATTGAGAGAGGGCCCGCATTGGTTAGGCTGTAGGTTTCGAAGTCCAATCATCTAGTATCCTGCACTAGGGTATAGAGCCCTATATGAATTGCCTGAAGGCCAGACAGGGCATATTTTTGAATCTTTAGCTAGAAATCATGGTTTTAGACCACTGCATGAAAATCCTTCTCTAGCCTATTCCCTAACTGCCTTGCATGTAAATTACAATGTTTTCATGAGGGCATGAAAAAGGGTAAGCAGGGGGGTGTGTTGAGCATTGGAAAAGGTATGTATTTACCACTTATTTCTTTATCTTCTCCTTTGAATCATAACTTCTTTACACTCTAAGATGGCAATATGATTAAAGAATTGTGGTGGAATTAAGGAGATTTGTGATTTATGCAAAATGACTAATTATTGTCTTTTTCTATACAGAAAGTGAAGAAAATGGAAAATTTCTATTCAGGAGGAAAATACAAAGAAGAAGCAACTGTTTTCCCTTTGAGAGGAATCCGTATCCAGATGAGGGAATCAATATCAGAGCCCATGGTCCAGGAAAAGGAAGAGAAAATGTGGCATCAGTGCAAGAGGACAAAACGATAAGTTGGAGATCAAAGGTATGGCGAATCCCTTAGCATCCTTTGATCCTGAGGGATCGTTGCTTCAAGACTTATCTATACTTTTGATACTTTCACCTGGCCATTATAGAAAGGGACAACGCTGGTAGCCCAGGGGGCAGATTCTATTGTCAATTTGTAGAACTTATTGTTGTAAACTTAACTTTGATCATCGACTCTCTTTGAAGAGCGATTGCTGTAACTCTGGCAATTATGATTAACATATAACTTCGTTGTTGTTCCGTCTTCTGATCTTGGAGTAATCACAACAGTGCTTCCCTGGTGGCTAAGGGCCTGTCCCTAGTGGATCACTTGCTTTTTGTATCATTCTTTTCTGATTACTGTCACGTGTCACTTGATTTCCTTTGCATTCTCTTAATTTTCTTTATTCAGTAATCTTCTATTCCTGAACATTTCATTGAATTGATCTGTTATATCAAAATCGCAATCGAATAGCAAAATTATTATTCACAACCGAAAATGTTATGTTGTTCCTTCTGAAACCATATTGCATTGTCTAATTTGGATTTTGCTATTTATTTACAGTTGTTATTGATGTTCATTTACAGATTGATATTTCTGTTCATTTACAGTTGTGATTGTCGTTAATTTAGCTATAGTCCATGTATAACTGTGATTGTTGTTCATTTCACTGTTGTTCAATTATAATTGCAATTTCCATTCCTTTAAACCTATGGTTGATGTCCTGTATGCTAGAATAAGATTACTAATTCTATAGTCACTGCGTGTTTTCACTTAATTAAGTTTGTTGTTCAATTTCTGTAGGTTTACTTAGATTTGTTGTTCCTTGCTTAGATTGCTGTTCAATTTATTTATTAGTTAAAGATTGTTGTTCAATTCCTTTCTTAGTTAAAGATAGCTGTTCGATTCCTTTCGGTTAAGTTTGCTGCTTATTTCATTTCTGTAGATTAAGCTTTGCTATTTGATATTTCCAGTAGATTCAGTTGTTGTTCCTTTTTTGCTAATTGAATTGTTATTTCCAGTATTTGCTTTGGTGTGAATAGGAAGATCTACAACTGTAACGAAGATTGACTACTGCTGTATAAGTCCTCAGATTGGAGATCTTGTCTGTGATTGATTTTCATTTACATTAGTTTACAAAGGAAAGAGTTATCATTATTGCATCCTTGATTGATTATTGTTGTAGTTTCTTGAGTGAATGATTTAGTTACAAAGCATTTAAGTTTATTGCCATTACAATTAGATTTTGTTTCCAGCATTCATTTACTTTTACTTTTGTAAGCACTATACTGCAAGCATTACTCTTGAACAAGTGACCACCTCAGACTGAGTACACTCTTGAGATTAAAAATCGTACCTGGATTGATAATTAATGTAGGATAAATAGGGGTTAAAAGACACCTTTTTATCAGTCAATAGCCACCTTTGAAGAAAAATTCACCCTCTATTGGTAGCTCAATGGCTTTGCTCAATGACTTCTCTGTAACGTTGAAACTTAAATTTCCAACCTGAACAAGCTCCCCATCAAAAATTTGTGCAAATGCCAAGGCGACCTAATCATTGTAACCCTAGAATTTTTGCATAAAATTTGTCCATCCTTTCTCTTCCACAACATCGTTGCACTGGTGGTACTCAGGACCACACATGAACTAGCTGAAGGTGGGCTCATGTGATCAGCTCCCCTTTTTCATAGCACCTGCATTCAATTAAAATTTCACTCCTGTCAATTCTCTGTTGCCTCTATGTTGCTTAATAACTTTGTAACCTTAATTCAATTCATCCCTCATACTTAGAATTTGGGTGAATGACAACATAATCATCATGATTAATTAGAAGCGTGATATGGGTAGCGTAATGATACTCGACCCATATGTATCTGGTGTAGAATGTTAACATCATGGCCAAATGAGAGTTGGCACACACATACTCATGATTGTTGAGAGATAACATGAGGTGATGGCGAGGATAGGACAGGGGAGAGCATCATTACACAGGGTGGAAGGAATGTAAGTAATGTAGGATTAGGGGATGGAAAGGTTATGGATATATACGATAGGATCAGGAGGGAAATTAAAATGAGAAATAAGTTTAAAGGTGCATTCACATAGCATGCATTTTAACTATTCATTGATCAAATTCAAGCAAATTAAAGTGCATACCTGAGCCACTTAAAATAATAGTGATTTCGTGGAGATTTCCTTGTTGTGATGTAGCGCTCAAGTATTCAATGAAAATGATGTTGACAGGGATAATTCTTAAGGTACAATTGTGCTCTGCGATCAATGTTCTAGAAATGAAGTTCAATGATAGGATCTTTAATTTTTTACAGGTTGAGTAAAATCCTATGAATCAGTCTTTGTGTATACCAATCAATATAGATAATCATCCTGAACTGATGGTAGAAATGAGTACTAATTGTGAAACATCCTCATACAAGGAAAACATAATCCATTCGTGCTTCTAAAAATTCTTTTCGAGAACACAATTGTGACAGTAGATTTGCAATTTACATAGTATCGTACGAACACTACTAAACTTAGAGTATGGAATACAAAATCTCAAGAACCTTTTGCTCGATGCCATATAATATACTAATTATTATTCTTCATAAGGAAAATAAAGCTTGTTTATCATCCCACGGATTTTTAACTAGGCCTGGAATGATAATTGCTTGAGGTATTTCTTATTTAGAGATCTTGAAATAACCATAAATAAAGCTCTAAGGGGGTTTCTTTTCATAAATATTCTGCTAAGCCCAGAAAAGAATAATTATATACCCAATAGATCCCTAACTACTGCCACTCTATTATTTTAATGAGCCTAGAGTAGTCATTGCTTGAGGTTGTCATATTTAGAGAGTTTGAACTACCCAAAGGAGACTCCACGAGGTTTCTTTTCCGTAATTATTTCCTTAAGGCCAGAAAATAATAAATTTGTACTTAAGGAATCCCTAAGTTACTATTTTCCCATTTCATTTTATTGTTTATCCCCACAAACTGTTGAAGGATCGAAAGCCCTTTAAACTTTTCTTGAGCCAATTTTTGCAATTTCGGTACTTCCTCCAGCCCCTTGCAGTTTGGCCTTGGTTTGCCAGATTTTGGCATTTATAGCCACAACCACCGCCTTGTTCTTCTCATTTGCCGCATCATTAGATTTTGCGAGAGCCACCTCTATGTCAGCTTTGACAACAAAGTAGAGCTTGGCAAAGGCATCACTATCAGAGATGTTTTGGTTCATATGTGTTTCTATGTCATATTTCTTGTACTTCTTGCATATGGTATCCACACGAGTTAAAATGTCTATGACGCTCATCGTGCCCTGCTGGACTCAAACCGGAGACCTAGAATGTAGAAAGGAGGGAGAATTTCGCGCGGAATGGTGAAGAAAGGTCTAGGGGCGAAGTATTGTCATGGCCTTCGCACTGTGTATTCACACTTTTTCACATTGGTTTTTTGAAAATTTCTGAGACAGATATCTGTAATGATTTCGGCCATCTTCGTCTATAATTCATGTGAGTGATTGAATCTCAGGTGCAACACATGGTGGCTCTCATTGCCACATCAAAATCAATGGAATCGAGTTGCTTTGTAGGCCCAGAGAGAAAAGCGATGATGTCAGAAGAGATGAACCCAATCTTTGCGTAAAAAGTTCCAGCGTGACTTCAAGTACTAGGATTGTTAAAAGCATGCACGGTGAGTTATTTTAAAGGGTGACAGGATGTAGATTTCTTTTTAAAGCATGATGTGTGCTTTAAAAAGTAGATTCATTCACATTTTAAAGTGAACGTAAAATTCACTTTTTTCATTTTTTTTAAAGAAATTTCATAAAATTCTTTTAAATGGGAGTTTAAAAGAAATTATAAAAAATTATTAAAGTTTTGGAGTGATAAGGTGCTTTTTTATTTTGAGTGATAAGTGAGTGGAATAATAAGGTCTTTAAAAAAAAATAAAATATTATTTTGGAGATACAAGGAGTGCTTTAAATTTTTGAAATCAATTTAGTGATTTCATAAAATTGTTTTTGAAGTAAAGTGATTTTTTTTGTAATGGAGTAATAAGTGACTTTGTGAAGTCATAAGGTGCGTATTTTGTAAATTTGGAGTGATAAGTGAATTGTTTGAGTGCAAGTCATTATTGTAATTCAAAGTAATATTTTACTTTGAGAGTGATTGAGTCACTACAGGCAGTTTTTGAAGACAATTTGCTTCCAAAGTTTGCAAGTGTGACATTCTCATTGAGAAGTTTCCACGAAAAAGTTGTGACATTGAAAAATAAAATCATAATTTTTGTGGTGCTTGTGTCTTGGATCCGCCCGAAATTGAATAAGGGGATCTTAGGTACACAGTGTGTAATGAATGCATGTGCATGACTTGTGTTCAAATTATCTCTTTGTATTATGTTTAAACAAATACATGCAGATAAGCGAGCTTAAGTATAAGAACGTTTAATCAAGCTCCTGTAATCAAGCTTACAGTACACAAGCACAAAGTGTCACATCATCAACTTGATAAGATGATCCTCCAAGCAAGCACATTTCACATCATGTAATCAAAGAAGTCAAGTTAAGGATGCTACAAAATCAAGCATTTCAAGCCAACACGGCATCAACATCATTAACACATTTTGTATCACTTGCAGATAAACATTTTTTAACTGAATTGTACGGGTGCATTCTCGTTTGTAACCGACACCCTAATTTGAATTGTTAAGGTGAATACATTAATTCAAGTAAGTTTTCAACTGAGTCATCAAGATTGAACTTGTCATTTGTCTCTTGGGTGCATTTTCGACAGTGTTCAACACCCTTCCTTTTTTAAAATCAGCACATTCACTGAGTACATTCAAGAAAGCACAAAGTGTCAGTAATCAATCAAGAAATTTCATGCAAGCCATCTAGCAAGCAATCATCATTAAACGAGTGTGAATTATAGTGAGCATAAAATCAAGCCAGTGTTTAATGCGAGTGCAATAAACAACAAAGCAAGAAAGCATGTCATTCAAACAATAAAGCAAGAGAGCGTGTCATTCAAACAACCAAGCAAGCAAGTGTGTCAAAATAAAGTGTGAAAGTTCAAAGGATGACATCTACAACAAACGAGGCAGTGTGAAGTTGATTGAAGCATTCACAAAGTGTGAGTGAAGCATTCAAGCAAAGTGATCGTCATCAAGCAAGCGTGAAATCAAGAGTTCAAGCAACAAAGTTATAAAACTCTAGCAAGTGTTTAAAGCATCAGCTATAAGAAACAATACAAGCGAGCTTGAATTCAAAGTGAGCAAGCTAACATGGCGACACACATTCAACTATCCCAAATTCTTAACAATTTGATTCTATCATCAACTGGCGACATGGTGAACATCAGTAAAACAACTCTTGATGATATCGAAGTGCATCTTCAACATGCACGTGAAATGATTGAGTTCCTTCAACTGGAGTCACAACTACAAAGAACTGGGTTGCTAGAGAAGAGTGATGCTTCCAAGTCTTTGAAAAATACAAATACAGTTGATGGTTCCAAGTCACTGATCCAACCAACTTCAAGTGTCGAAGTGGCCCATGATCCAGTTCAACTTTCTTCCAAACCAATCATCAAGCCATGGGAAGAAATCCAAAGTAACAAAAATCAATGAGGCTTAGGATATGTCAAAGATGACTCCAAATTGCATATCCTAGATTATTCAAGTCCCATTAAGTTTGTCAGTGCAGGGTTTCTTGCACAAATCACATTAGCTAGTTATGAGAAACTTGAAGACACACAAACTGAAGTTGCAGTCAAACCAAAATGCCTTCATTGTAAAAAAAAAACTGGTCATTTGGAAGATCAGTGTTTTAATCTCCATCCTTGTCACCATTGTGGCAAGTCAAATCATTCATCAACAAAATGCAGAAAACAATAAAAATCAACCAGATTGAAGAACAATTATTCATGGATTGATCCCTGGTAATGGCCATCCATGGTCAGAAGATTGTATAAGTTTTACAATTGAATTCACTCACACATATTGCAGCCAACAGTAAAAATGAAGATGGTACTCTCATGTAGTTGAATGCGGGAGTACACTAGTGAAACACTCCTACACCTGAAGTGGGGGAGTTCAAAAATAATTTGAAGAAGATTGTCTCTCCTTTTGGCTGACAAAGGGGGAAAAATGTCAATGAAATTGACAATGGTTGTTAGACTGAAAGTCTCGACAACATCAACGAAGCAGTGAATGGGAATTTTCAGTGGTTGTCTGACTAAAAGTCTTGACACCATTAGTCAAGCAACCAATCGGCGTTTTCATCAGCAAGTGAGCATCAAAAAATATGCCAGTGGGTGTTCGACAAGAAAGTCAATTGTGAGTAGTTTTCAAACACAACAAAAGCAACAATGAGTTGTTTTTCAATGTCATCAGCTAGTGGGAGTTCTCTATATTTTGTCAATGGACAAAATATGTTGATTGCAAGCAAAGGATAGATGGATATTTTTGTAGCTTGGCACGTGATGGAGTTGTCAAGCGACATTCATAGATGAATCAAACATGCATCTGATTCGTGGTCTCTTCATATTGCAGTTTCTTCAGCATCCAACTTTAGCGGTTTTTCAGGCAGTGTTTTCTGAGGATCAATAGTTTCAGCATGAGAAATTGGAAGATGGTTCCTGGTTCTTAATTTGGAATTATCATTGGCAGGGAGGGGAATGTTAGCCTCACTCTCACATTAAAAACAATTCTAAGTCCAAATAATTAAATTAATTAAAATCATGAAACTTAGAATTTAATCCTACCTTTCTAGATTGAGTTTGTTCCTCATGGATAGGAGTCAATTTAGGCTTAGTTGGTTGAGAGATTCTCTCCAACTTGTTAGGCTCCTAGATTAGTGTGTTGTTGAGATATTTTCTCAACCAAGTTTATTCAAGATAGATGCACTATCTTGAGACAACTTCCTCATGTATTTATATGTATCATAAATATTATTTTAATAATGAAATTTATGAGAATGAGAGACTACAGGAAAGGCTCTCATGCCTTTTCCGCCATGTCTGGTTTTTCTATATTTCTGATATTTATTTTATGAGTGTGAGTGATTTTATTATTTGTTTATTAGTTTTTCTACATGAAAGGCTTGATGGATATCTGTGTCTGAAGGGGAATCTCATCTGAAGAAATTGGCCTCCCCATCCTATGTCAAGCATAATAACTAGATATGAACTTTTTAGCATCTTTGAAAAGTGAGGGCCAATAATACCTAGTGTGAAGGACTTTGTATGTGGTCCTTTTGTCTACAAATATTCCCCCACAAGTCTCACTGTGGGAGGCTTTCAATACATCAAACATCTCATTTTCTCGCACACATATCCTCATGATCAAGTTGAGTCTGGTGTAGAACGAGTCACCATCTATCGAGGAGTAGTTGGCACTTCACTAAATAATATTCTATTTCTCCCTCGTATACAGATTCTGACGAAATTTCCCTGATACTAGGTAGCTAAAAACATTGGAAAACCAAGGAGTAATGGTAGATATAGCAAACAATTCCTCATCTAGAAAATCATCTGGCACTAGCTCTAGTACATTTTCCTGCATAACGTTTATTCGAGACAAGAAGTCAGTGACCAAATTCTCTCAGCCAGGTCTATCTATCACAATTGTATTAAACTCTTGTAAAAGCATCAACCATCTAGTGATTTTACCATTAGTGATAGGTTTGTTCATCAGGAATCTAATGGTAGAAAGATCGGTATGGACGAAAGTATAATAACTGTTTATGTAATGTCTAAATTTTCTAATGGCATGAATAACTACTAATAATTCCTTTTCAGTGATGGTATAATTTAGTTTAGCAGGGGAAAGATTCTTGCTAAAAAAATAAATAGCATAAGGTGAGTGATCTTCCCTTTGTCCCAAAACTGCTCCAAGTGCGGTGTCTGAAGCATTGGTGCAAATATGAAATGGAAAGGACCAATTTGGTCCCCTCAACACTGGAGTAGTGGACAATTTGTCTTTTAATACCTAAAAATCATGTTGACAATCATCATTCCAAAAAAAGTCAGCATCCTTAGTTAATAATTTAAATAAAGGTGCTGCAATTCTTGTAAAATTCTCAATAAATTGACGATAGTAACCTGCATGTCCTAGGAAAATTCTTACCTCTTTTTGTGAACTAGGAATGGAAATATGCGAAATTACCTCAATCTTGGCTCAATCAAATTTGATTCCTTCAAATGAAACATGATGGCCCAAAACTATCTCCTTAGTCTGCATCATCTTGCATTTATTACTGCTAAGAGATATGTTAGCTTCTTGACATCAAATCAATACCTTTTCTAGATGTTCCAGAGCTTGGGAAAAATCATCTCCATATAGAGTGAATTCGTCCATATATATTTCTACACAATCATGGATCAAATCAGAAAAATGGCTATGACAACTCACTGGAAGGTAGCTAGGGCATTGCAAAGGCCAAAAGAGACTTGATAGGCATAAGTACCCCAAGGGAAAGTGAAAGTGTCTTCTCTTGGTCTTCCTCAGCTATTTGAATCTGATTATACCCACTGTAATCGTCTAGAAAGGAAAAGTACTTCTTACCAGAGAGTGTGTCAAGTACTTGATCGATGAATGGGAATGGAAATTAATCTCGTAGAGTAGATTTTTTAAGATCCTTGTAGTCCACACATACGTGCCACTTACCGTTCTTTTTCAGAACCACCACCAAAGGTTACACCCACCTGCTATCTGAAATAGGATAGATAAAATCTGCAGCCAATAGCTTCTACAACTCCTCTTTTACAATCTCTTTCAAAGTTGGGTTCATGCATCTCTGTGGCTGTCAGATTGGTCTCATTTCCTCATTGGTGTAAATGTGGTGGATGCACGTATCTGGGTGTATGCCCCTCATGTCCAAATAGTCCTAAGCGAAAGCTCTAGATTGCTCTTGAACCATGCTCAACAATTGTTGCCTCTACTCTTCATTTAATTCATTACCAATGTACAAAACTTTCCCTTCGCTGATTTCAACTGGTTCGGTAGTGAGCTCATTGTTGTCCTCTATTACTGTGAACGAGGCAAAGATAGCTGGATGGAAATCTTCCTGAAACTCATTACTGAAAACATGTTGATAACCAGTAAAAGAAATAGGGTAATTTATATAAGAATAGTTAGATAAAAATTGCTAAAAATATGATCATCTAATTGTTCCTAAAGTCCTCTAGATTGTTCTAATGATAACAAAGGAAACATACAATCCTCATCTCCATAAAGAATCACTAACCAAATTGGCACTTTAGTGGCAGTTTGAGCAGGGGGGAAATTGACAATGTTTGATTATGTAATCCATTAGAAATGACCATTTCTCCACTTCCACACCCTATCGCAACATTTGCAGTGGCTAACCGAGGGCGCCCTAGTACTACAGGATGTCCTGGTTTCTTTGGAGAAATGACAATGAAATCAATGGGATACTACCAGGAAGAAATGGTGACCACTATATCTTCTAAGATTCCCATGGGTTTGATAATCGATTTATCTGCCAATTCCAAGATAATAGGGGTAGGTTTAATCCCTTGTAATTGTAAAGATGTCATGGTTTCGATAGTCATGGCATTAATTTCTACTCCTAAATCCACAAGGGTATTTGGTAAAAGTACTCAATTGATTTCAGTGGTCACTATAGGATTTCCTGGGCCGCTATATTCTGATGGCAAGTCTAAAATCATTCTGGACATTTCGCCCATGACTTTCACGTTTTTATTCTTATGTCCTTTTCTTCCTAGTTTATTAATGAAAATGACTTTAATGATTTTAGTGTAGATAGCAATGTCTCTAATGGCTTGTAGTAATGGAATTTTAATACAAACATTCCTTAATTCTGTTTCCAAATCATATTCAATTGGAAATTCCTCTTTCTTAACAAGTAATATTTCTATGTAAGGAGGTTCATTCAGTTCTTCTTTTTATTTTTGTTTTTTCTTTTTCTTGTTGGCTATGATTTTTGGTTTGTTCTTGAGGGTCCTCTTCGTCAATAATGTCATCAGATTTCCCTTTATTAACTGATTTCCCTTATCACAGTTGAATTTCATTTATTCGAACAACAATGATCATGTAGGTAGGAAAAGGTTGTGCTTCTATGTTTTGTACATGTTGAGGTTGTTTATTATGATTGGGGTTACCTATGGGTTACACAGGAAATAAGGTAGGACGAGGCGGGTTTAATGATGGCGGTGCTTGCGCAGGCAATGGGTAGATGGTGTAGGTAGAAGTTGATGAAAAGGAGGAATAGTCAGCGACGGTTGTTGATAATGATTAGGGTTGTACCCTTGCTGATAAGGTTGAACATTTGGATTATAGGACTGTTGTGGTAAAACACAACCCCCCCATTTTTGATTTGTTCACTTCAAATAATGGAGACCCTTTTTATAAAAATTTTGTCTAAACGCCTTTTAGGATTTTTATTAAGTTGATTATCCTACGCTTTTGTTAACTTTTTATATTTTTTAGACTTTCATTTTTGATTGCTTTGTTAAAATCGATTTTTTATAAGCTTTCCATTGATACTTGTTTTGCCTCATTTGGTCAACTGGTTTGTAAATGGCACTCCTTTGAAGTCTAATAATTTATGTCGCTTGGGTTAAAAATGCGTAAAATGTACAATATTCCATTTTTATAATTAAATTAGTTCAATAATGCATTTATTTTAAATATTAACCCCTAGTTAGTTATTACTAACATTTTTCATTTTTACTTATACATAACCCAGCCAAATCATGAAGCATCGGGATTTCAGTCATTTATTTCAATTTTCTATTTTCAAATAAATTACCAATCTCAAAAACCCAAAATGTCAAAGTGGCTATAGTTTAATTTTTATTTTTATCAAAGTGGTTGTAGTTTAGATAGGCAAATTACGCTTTAGATAATCTCATAACTAAACTAAACTTCATTAAAATAAAATCAAAATAAATAAAATAATATATATATATATATATATATATATATATATATATATATATATATATATATATATATATATATATATATTACGCAATCAGAAGATCGCATCGGAGTTTTTAAATGTAACAATTTTAAAAGACCTTGACAACTCCCGATCTCCGATCTCCCAATTAAAAAAAAAAATATTACACGATTGAATCAGAAGATCGCATCAGAGCTTTCAAATGTGACAATGTTAAAGAACCCCGATATACACCATTCTCCCAATCCTTTGATGGCGAGAAGTCAAGAGGCAATGGGGCATCAACCAAAGTTTCATATGATTTGTTCTTTGGTTTCAAGTCAACAATCATATGAATGAGTGAAGTATGGAGTGATAGGCTAGTTATAGTAGTTATAGTTTAATATTAGTTTAAATATTTAATATTTAAATATTAAATTTTAAATTAATTAATATATAAAATACAATTAATTTAATTAAATTAATATTAACTAGTTTATAAAGAGTTAAGTATATATTAATTAGTTAGATTAATATTAATTAATAAATAGTTTATTAAATAATTAGTTTAGTTCATGATTAACAATTAAATTAGAATTAATTATTAGATAATTAGAGTCTAATTTAGGATTAGATTTTTTTAATTAAAATTCTGATTTTTAGCCCAGCCACAGAATTTCCAAAATTGTGCCAGATTTGACTCATCAACCTTGGAGGCTCATAGATTGAGTTTTGCTTGGCCAAATGAGGCCCATGACGGTTCATTGGAAAGATAAAATCAAGGAGAACATTTTTGAAGAGGTTTCACTAATAGATTTAGTCATTTATTGGGTCTAAAAAAAGATAGAATATCAAGCTCCGAATTTTTAAACAAAATCAATTTGCTGAGTTTTATTTTCTTCATTTTCATTTGCCCAAGCCTCTTCTAATTGTAGATTCATTCGTCAATGATATCCTTGGCCAATTAAACCATCCCAGACATCAATAGAAAGTTTATATTTTATTTTCAATTATTTATTTAATTGAATTTGATTAGATTTGTTTCAAATTCCAGATTTGGCATTTTGATTTTATTTTTACATTTTAATTTTGTTTTGATTTGTTTCTGTAGGAAAACAGTGGAAAAGATGAGGAGAACACAATCTCAATCAATGAGAATGCTCCAACAATTGAAGAATGTAATTTTCAGCATATTAAAATTGATTGAGAAAATCTATTCTTCAACAAACCTTCTTGTAAAGAATTCGTTTGCAAATATTAGTGCAAAATGTAATAAGGGCTACTCTCCTTTGCAATTTTGGACTTCTAAAAATACTTTTGAAATAGGGATTTAGAGTTGTAGGAGGGAGGAGTGAAAATCTTAGATCTGAGGATTATTGAGGATTTTTCCTTCGTATCTTGAATTATGTATAATGGGCAGAGTTTTGCACTATTGAAGCTCTAGTTTTGAAAGCAGAAGCTCAAGCAATGTAAAGGAATGTTGGAGACTAGGGTTAGAGAACTGGATTCAATAAATTGGTATTTCTAATACTATTGTTTCAAATACTAGTTTTAGTTTTATGATAACAAGAATGTGTCATTTTATTCATTTTATGGGTAATTTGTCTCAATATTGTAATTATGTATCTTTACTCTTATGGATTAAATTTTGATTTCTCAGTAACTATTTACTCAGAAATGTTTATAAAACTGATTTATTAAATAGTGATGTGTTGCGAACTATTTCCGCATATTATTGTTTAATTATTGGATTTACTGATTTGACAGTCAATATCATTTTTGTGAATTACTTCCTGAGTGTTGTTGGTCTATTATTTCAGTTAAGAGGTCTCAATAAGATGTGTTTCAGTATTCACGAACGTCAGTTAATTGAATTATTTCATTAGCCTGATATTAACTAAAAGTCAAACATATTTAAATCGTTATCATTTAATTATCTTGCTCTTAGTTGGGTTAGATTTATATCTGCATAATTGAGATAGGATTAGGAATAGTTTCTTTTGCTTGCATTATAGAATAAGTTTGCATTTAGATTAAGTTCTACATTCTTTTAAGTCCTCTTCTCAAAGAGGCAAAATTTTAGTTGTGGCTTGGCCAAACCCAAATCAGCTTAAGGGTCATTCTCTTGCCTGATCAGCAAAAAGAAACGATCTGATATCCCTGTCTATTGGTAGTTAAAGATATTATCATAAATCAATAGCAACAGGGAAAAGGTAACTGGACCTAGTTAAACTAGTCAGAGCCACTACTCCAAACAAAAATGAGCTGCTTTAATGTCTAGACTGGGTGGTTATCCCCCTTGTTGAGGCAGACATTTTTGGCCCTCAACATTTTTGGTGCTAGAAGGAGGGCCTGAAACTTGTTTTCTATTGGAGTCTTTTCAATTTTAACATTTTATTTAAATCACGATGGCTCCTCTTAAACTTCCAATTTAGATTTGCATCCATGGACGAGCATCTTCTAATACTCCACCCGAAGTGGTCACAGTCTTGTCTCAGGTAAAGTTTAATGGTAAGAGAAATTCTTCTGCTTTTAACCATGTCTTTCAATTTATTCAAAAAGTTCCAAATTATGATTTTCAAGGGATTGATGAAGGCATTTATATAGAATTTTTACTCTCACATTTGCAGCAAAAGCTAGAAATTGGTGTAGAACTCTTCCTGTTGCTTCAATTCACAGTTGGGGTCAATTTGTTACAATTTTCATTTGTAAATTTAATGGCTATGATTATGAACAGGTATGTGATGAAATTGAATATCTACGAGGATTTGAAAATGAGTCTGTTAGAGATTTTACTATTTGATTTCATTTGAATTGTTTAAGATTTAAAGTCGAAGATAAACCTACAGAAGAAGAATCACTAGATTGGTTTGAATATATTTGTTCTCTTCCTTTTATTCCCAATCCATATGAAATTAGTTCAAGCTTTGTTCCATCACCTTTCAACATAAATGAAAATTCCAATATGGATGTGAAAATAAGTTATGATGAAGTGGTTTCACAAAGCATAGAAAACATTTCTAATCAAACGCAAGAAAGCAATAGCAGCAATTTTGGAGAAAGAGCCGCCTTGAAATTTGAAAGCTACTCTTTAGTGAACTCGGAAAATCAAATCGCAAATCATCAAGTACAAGAAGCAATCAAAGTAAATAATAACACGCAAATTGCTGTATAAATTTCTAAATTTTTTCATGATGAGCAAATGCCAAATTCAGAGGACCAAAGCACAATTCTTCAAGAAATCACGAGTAGACAAAGGAATGATCTACAATCTCAAATTTACAATGAGTATAATGTACAAGAGTTCTCAAACAAATACATTTTTAATTGCATTATTTCAGATTTACATTTTTCCCTTTATCCTGATATTTTTAATGATGGTAATTTTTCCCCTCTTGGTATTAATGATATTTCAGAAAATAAAGAGGTTGATATAAATGAATTACCAATAAGTTTTTATCAAGATAGAGAAACAATTATTGATCATTTTTTTGCCATTAATGAACATGAAATTTTTATTCCTCCTTGTTTTGATATATTGGACAAGATCGAAGGAAATTCCAAAGAATATTGTGAAGCTGTTTATGATAATTACTCTGACATTGAAGATATTGATTTCTATCCTCATGAGAAAATTCAAATAACATCTGAGAATGAGGAACATTTCAATTTAGAAATTATTCCAACCAATCCTCATTCTAAAGCAACAAATTATCTTCATGATTTCACTATTCGAGAAAACATTCCAATTTATGATTCTGATCAAGCTCTCATTCCTACTCATAATCATAATTCTCTTTCTAATACACAAGTTGGAATTAGAAATTATTGAAATTCCATAATTCTGGCCAATCCTTGTGAAAAAGAAATTATTTCAAAACAATCCCAATTGTGCTGTAACATTAGTTGTACCAATAGTGATTTCATTTTATTTTTTATTTTACACTTGCCTGATTGGGAAATCAAAGTTTCATATTATAACCATGAACATCAAAAGCTATTAATATTTCAATTTCAATCGATGTTCATCTCTTATCAATTGCATCTTTCTTCTCAAAGGCAGTGTCAACAAGAGAGTGCATTTTCACAACCTGACCAACAATCTAATCCAATTAATAATTTTCCATTTTATTTAACATATTTTCATCCATTTTTTGGCCTATTCGAAAACTATTTGGAAATTTTTCCTTCAAGGAAGATTGTTAATAGTTTAACATTTGTAAATAACACTAACAATTTTTTTCAGGCCTTTGGATCTAAAAGCTCAACTCCACAATCTAGCCTATTATCTTCCCTTTTCAAACCTTTCCAATCATTAATAGAAATCCATCCAGATTTCTATGATCCAATTGGTATTCAACTGGAAAAGAAATTTCAAGAGAAGGAGATTTTAATTAAGTTGCTAACAATAACTATAAATTCTACTTACAGATTTATTTTTCTTAGTTCAATTAGATTTGTATTTTTATTACTAACATTTGAACTGTATATATATGAAGGAATTAAAATGAGAGAATGGTTACACTGGAAATATGACTATACCTAGTCATTTTCATGTATATGGTTAGAATAGTAGTAGAATTAATTTAGTTAGTTTGTTTTATGTAGTTAATTTATTCTTAATAGTTTTGCAAATAAAAAAATAAAGCAAAGAAATCAGCCCTTCTCATACATGTTCAGTAAAACATTTTCTTCTGATCGAAAACTTTTTGATTTTTGCTTCCCATTTTTAAATCAAAATATATTGCAACCATGCTTGTACTCATGACTATATCTCTGCCTATTTTTAATAATGTCTTGACTAAATTCAATTGAGTTTGCACTTGGCACCGATCACCTCAAAGCCACTTTTCTTCATTTCAAGATTTCTTTCTAAGATTTTCTTTTGAAATTAATATATCGAAGGTTTCGATGATACAAAGCTTCTTGACATCATTATCCTATGAAAAATATCACTGTTTGAGCTCAAAAGCTTAATATCAATTTGATTATTATTAATCAATCTAACTTTTCACTATAATCACATGAAGTTTATGTTATTTTCCTCGAAATTCGTTAAAATGACCTTAAGGTTGTCCAAGCTATTATGTGCACACATTTGAATCTATAATTCTATTCTTTCATAATGAGTGGCTTTATCTTATTCTGATATTTAGTTTATTATCTGATGCTGCAATATGCATCATATTTATTTATTAAAGGCATTATTTAAAAGTCACTATAACAATACAAGTTCTTCTCAAGTTAATTTGGAATGAGTAGAGGTAATAAATTGTTGTTGCAATTCAAAGGGGAGCATATTCTCATTTACGTTTCTACTGAATTCTATGAATTTCAATTTTTCTAAACATGAATAATTGATTTCCTTTAGCTTGATTGCCCACTCTAATTTAGAATAAATAATGAGATTATTTTGAACAAAGTCAGAATTTTGATAAATCCAAGGAAGAATAGGACTGACCAAAACACCTACTATATATATGTTTGGCCTGCCCATACAAACTGTATAGACACATGTATGGAATGCATTATATATATAATTGTATGGATCATAACAATACCGTCAATATGACTATACAAATCTGTATTGTGATATCCATGCAATTGTATGGGATTGAGTGTTGCTGGAAACATCTCTTTCCTAATTACCTGCTCTCTCTCACTCTATGTTTCCCAACCTACTCAAATTCCCAAGTGCATTGAAAGCCTCTACCTTTCCCTATTTATATACTTTTAGAAAAGAATCTATTTTTAAGGTTGGTCCTAGTCTAACTTATGCATGAGATACAATCTTAGGCTCAACTGCTAAACATAAGAATTTCACTTTTTTTACTAAAGTGAATTGCAAAATAGAATTATTTTTCAAAATCATCTCAAACTACTTATTATGTTCACACTGAACCTATGCAGAAGTTCATGTCTGAGCTATAATTCTCAATAGTGAGATTTTTCATACCTCAAAAAGTGTCAAGTAAAGGACCATTAATGGCAGCAATGAGTAGAAAATATCTTTTAAAAATGCTTCTTGACCATCAAATATGGTTAATATGATTCGTTGGCCATCATACATCATAAATCATCTAAGTTCAAAAATTATTTTTGAAAATTTGCTTCTTTTGAAAATTGCCTTAATAGTTCACTGTGCCATGTGATTATTACATGTAACCCCACTAAATCAATTGGTGTGTTCAAATTTAGGAGGTACACATCACATATAGTTAAGTGATATACCTGTGTAAACTAATCCCTATATAGATGAAATGTAAGGGATACAGTTCTTGGTTAAACTCCTCCACTATGTATTTCTTTCCCTAGTAGGCTTCTCAACAAAATTTAGAAGTGAGCTTCAACAATATTAGTCCACTATTTCAATATAAATTACCAAATTTTTTATGTAAATTCTCCATGGAATTTTTGTAGTCAAATTAAAGTTTGCTCACATTTTTCTCTATATTTTCCATGAACTCTTTGCAGTTATATTGATGTTTCTCTTAATAAAATTGCTAAAACATTGATATTCGAGTTTTAGTGATTTAAAAATTCCAAATGCATTTGATTTATGTTTTTTCTTGAAGCCCAACTATACTGAATTTTGGAACAAATGGTAAAGCACAGAATCACTAAATCTTGTATGCATTCTCATCATTGTTTGGAATACCATGTTTGCCTCAGTGGTGTTTTATTAGCAATTTTGATGGGTGTTTTGTCTTGGTTTATTTTTAGTAATTTTGATGGGTGTTTTGTCCTTGTTTATTTTTATCAAATTTTTTGGCTATTTTGTTTAATTTGTAGAGATAAATATCGTAGACTATGTTAGCACCTGGATTGAACCTCACGTTGAAGGAAGGAAATGCCAGGGTAACCACAAACCACACTTAGCCAAGTAGCTAGCCCTACTAGGCCAGGAGAGGGATCTCTCTGTAAGAATCTCAGCCAATATGACTGGATCAAGAAAATGATATTAGGCTAGGTATAGTAGCACAAGGTTTGATTTGATTTTGAAGGGTTTTGCTAGATCAGGAGGAGCCAAATAGTTAGGGCAAGGAAATTAGGTCAAAATTGTAGGGTGTTTGATGGGGCAAGGTAGGCACAAGGCTCAGCACTCTAGGGTTTGATGGGTGAGGTGATTCAAAATAGGTGAGGAGCTAGAAAGATCATGTAAGCAACATGGATTCTTCCTAAACTGAAGAAAACATAGATTGTGAAATGTCTACCCAAAAATAGAGCATAAAAGTTATGGATTCTACCTTTTAGACTTGTATACATTCACATAAAGAGCATGAAATGATGAAATGGAGTCAACAATACATTTTAACACATGAAAACATAAGGAAAACTAAAATTAACATCATACCACATGGATCCCAAAGAAAAAGATGCAACTTTTGATTAATCTCCTATTGTAACTGATATAAAATGATGTCTATCAAAGCCTATGCATCCCAGTGAGTCCAACCCTTTACAATGAGAAAGAAGAAGAAGATATAGACATTGATTCAACCTCCTCCCATCCTCAGGGGTTGAATTCCTAAGGATGAGAAACTAATCCATCAAAAACTGAACAAGAAACTAGAACCTAGGCAACCTAACAACTTGCCTCTAAAAGTGAGGAAACTGATTCATTTGTCCTTAAGATAACTTTTAATCTAATAAATCTACCTTATAGTACTTATTATCCATCCTATTTACATGCCTACTCACCATTTACATCATTAAACACCATCCATGAGAGGAAACCCAAAATTACAGTCAAGGTAGAGTGAAGTGGAAACCTAGCACAATTTTTGTCCTATGCATAGTCCCCAAGCTCTATGTGCAACACTTTTTGCAGGGCCACTTTGGAGGCCTTCCCGATGTCGAAATTGATCTCACGATAGCTAATTGGAAAAAACTACAAGTCTTCTTTCTAGAAAATCTTGAATTGTTTCATTTTAAGTTCATTTAACACCTCAAAGATAGATTCTCCCAACTGCTTCTGGGTGTCCAAAAGAGGGTAGAAAGGTCATTTTTGGGTGTTTTATAACCTTTTGGTTGACCATTTCTGCTCTAAAATCTTAGCAAATGCACGGGGTGCATGTACTCATCATTTCAAATCGAAAAAGGCTGACAATTTCCTCATTGGATGCCCCTAGGAAAAGCACAGTGCCAGTGGCACTGCGCATAGAGACAAAAGTTTTGTGTCAAAAATTGCTAAATTCTTCAAAAGGAAATTTTTTTTCAAAACTTGCTCAAAATTTTTGGAAAACACCACCATCAAGTATCTTGGTTAGCCAAGGAAGCTTCAGCAAGCAACCTAAGCCTATCACCCTCCTTTTTACCTTTGAGTGCTTGTTTTAGACTTATTTTCATTTTCTTCACCCTTATGATGCAAATGTTGTTCGGGGTCCTGTAATGGTAAGCCATGTGCCTAATGATTTGATTGTCCCTATTGGCCTTTTGTATCAGCTTCTCCAAATGAAAATTAACCCTATCATGCCAAGTTTCTTTATCCTCCTCAATCTCCTTCTCAAGTCTTTGTTTTGTAGTCAAGGTGGTTGGGGTTTCTTCTTCTAGCATTATTGAATTGCCTTTGTCACCTTTCCTCTTTGCTTTGAGAAGTTGCAGCTACATGAAGACCTATTTTTCACTTAGATGCTTGTTCTCTTGATCAAGGTATGAAATTACATACTTATCTCTTGCCAAGTTGTCCATCAGTGCTTGGATATGTGCATCTTTTTCACTTATGCTTATATTTTCGTTTGTTGCCTCAGCTTGAGCCTCCAAGTCAACTATCTGAGTGTTATGATGGATGTGTGGCTGTTTTGGTTCATCATCCTCCATCAAATCAATTTCCATTTCCTCCTCATCATCAAGGCTTTCCTCCAGCATCTTTTCCTTCCCTTTATGTAGATGCTGCACCTGTTTTACCTGTTGTGTCGATGAAGAAGGAAAAGCCCCTTCCACATTTTGTGGAGCAAGAATTTGCTTATGGGATGATGAAGAAGGCAAGGCCCCTTCCACATCAAGTTGAGTAAACACTTACCTATCTACTGTAAAAAGCTTTCTAACCCCTCTTTTATATGTCTTGTAGGATTCTGGCTCCTCAATAGCTTTAGTCTCTTTAACCTTCTCATCTTTACTTACTTTGGCACTGCTAGAAGGCCTTTCTGCTTCTTGAGGCACTGGTGGAGGAATATGAGGACCATTGAAGATGTCATTGGAAATAAATGTATCCCAGGAGATATTGAGGAGGTTGAGATGATGTAGTACAATCATCTTAATCAGGGAATAGTGATAGATACTACTCATCTGCTGGGGGTAAGGCCTTTTTTGCACAATGCAGGCCATCTTCTCAATGTTCCTGAATACAAAATATGGGATGTTCAACATTTTCACTCTTGTGAAATGCATAAGAAGCCTAATGTGATAGGTGTACAATCTAGAAAATATATCCTTAGATGTAAAATACTTCATAATGATCCTCATCATAGGGGTAAACTTGTCTTCAAGGAACCTAAAAGGAAAAGTCCTCTTATTTTCATTTTTGTACCTGGATTTGATGTATGGTTCATAGTAGTGGTCATCCAGATATTGTGCCCTATGCAATTTTTCCCCCACATTTGGAATCCTTGTAGCATCATCAATGATGGAGGATGAAACTTTAAATGTCACCCTGACAAGAGTTACCTTGTTATCACGGAGATTGGCTACCAAAAGCCTAGTCAACTCAGGATGATGTTGAACTCTTTCCACCTGCTCACAAAACTCATAACACTCTAGATGCCTGAAGCAATAGGCAGTCATATGAGAAGCCTATAACCCTCTTATGTTTGATGGTTTCTCTCTGATGATTCTGCCTCCCTTATGTGGTTTTCTCTAATGCTAAGGTTCATCTCCCAAGCTTTCACTGCCACTGTTTTCCTCCTCCTCATAATCTCTTTCCTCTTTGTCCATGTTTGTTGAATTTTGAAGCTTTGTAACCTTGTTTAGAAGTCCTAGATGGCAAAAAGCACGATTTGGATGGTTGAGATGATGTTTTGACGCTTGATGGTCCTATGTGTAACACCCTCTACAGGTGCATAGCGCTCCGACTCTATGCCCAGTGCTGTGCAAAATTGTATTGGAAAAACTACCCTATGTGCAACACTCCATCCCTATGTGCAAGCCTCCAGCCTCTGTGCACAGTGCTCCAGCCTCTGTGCACAGTGCTCCAGCCTCTGTACGCAGCACTCCATCTCCTATGCATAGTGCCTCCTGCTCTATGCGCAACGCTCCTTCCCCTATGTGTAGCGCCTCCTGCTCTATGTGTAGTGCCTCATTTTTTGCTTAGCCACCAATTGGCCTCAATTCTCCTCTCTCCTTCAATGCTCTTTTTTATCTTTGTCAAATGAAAGTGATGAATTTGGAAAAGGAATTTGACATCTTATATACATGTTGATTTTGATTTTTCTTTAGAAAACCCCACTTTCTAGTGTTTTGGAACTTTTTCTTTGTCTTCATATCTTTGTTTAATACTTTCCCTTCTTTATCTCTTTTTAGGTGGATGGATGCTCTAATTGACTTGATTTATTCAATAGTTTCATTTTCTTGCAGCAAGGAGAAATGCTTGAGGCAGCTGGGAACAATTATTACATGAAATGACTTAACTTACGTCAAGAAATATAAATCAACTAAAATACTCTGTTTTCATCTCAAAACATATTTTTTGAGATGAAAATTACATTACTGAAATAAGATCTTTATACAATAATCATGGCTTATTAGCAATCACTCTTTGTTTATTGGTCATCCTTATACCTTTTCTGCCCTATATTTAAACTTGAAACCATGCTTTTGACCTTGGAAATGAACCCTAAGACCTAATGGAAAGACAACTGCCTTGACACCAAAAATGACATATTTGAAACCACAACTAAATAAAACATGGAGATGGTTAGCAAATGTACCTTATGAGGGAAGATTTTGATTTTCTGATAAGAAGACAACTATTAGTGGACCATTTTGACATGACCTAATGGAATGATTCAAAAATTTATTATGAGACACCTAAAATGAAAATGCAAAGAGTAGATTTGATCCCTTATGGAAGTATGCATATACTAACACTAACATTGGCCTTATTGAGGATAGCAGCTCCTTTGAGGTGTCAAGAACACCGTAGACCAAGTGCCTAGCTGATTGGGCCAATACGGTCAAACAAATGAAAGAATAAAAACTTTTTTTTGAAATTTTTGAAAACTGACACGATACAAACTGAAAACTGATTCTCAACTGACTCTAGACTGACTCAAAAATAAAACTAAACACCACACAAATCATTTAATTTTTATAGCCTTCACTCCAGGCCCCTAGCTCAAATGACGTACTTCAAAACTTGCAAGGAAAAAAACTGGTATATACAATGACAATGAAACAACTTCAACAAGCTGAATAAAAAATAATAGTGTTTCAAGAGCCTACCATTCACTGGTCCTCCTGAGTATTCTTGATCATCCATTTCCTTTAATAAAAATGCATTCTGTCTTCGATAGGCTAAGATTTTATATGGTCCTTTCCATAGATTGTCAAACTTACCACGCTTTTCTTTTTCTTCATTTCGTGCATCCCATCACAACACTACCTCTTCCAACTGAAACTTTTCTGCCTTGGTTTTGCGGTCATAAATATTCTTTACCTTCTCTTGTAGATAGAAAGTGTTTTGAGAAACCTCTTCTCTTGTTTGTTGAAGGTGAATTGTTTGATTTATCCAGTGTTGAATATCATCCTCTCCACTACCAGCTTCTTGCAATAATCTCATGACCAAGACTACAAGGGATGTGGGAAACATTGTATCAGTACCATAAACCAATTCAAAAGGTGACATACCTATTGATTTCTTGCTGCTCACTCTATCGGCCCACAAAGCATTGAAAAGCTTCTAATGCCAATTATTTTTGTTTGCCTCCAACATCTTCTTAATAATGTTTACCAAGGATTTATTTGAAGACTCAGCTAGTCCATTTCCCTATGGGTAGTATGCCGTGGAATGACCCAATGTAATGTTGTATTTGTTGCAAAAATCAACATTTATTTCGACTTAAATGCTGCTACATTTTCTGTAATAATCTTGTGAGGGAAGCCAAAATGAGACAAGATATTAGACTCTAAAAACTGAATGATTACCGTGTCTGTAGCTTGCCTTGTTGGAATGGCTTCGATCCGTTTGGTTAAGTAATCGGTAGTTGTAAAAATCCATCTGTGTTGTGTTGATGATGTAGGATGAATTTCTCCTATGAAATCAAGCCCCCACTACTGGAATGGTGCATTAACCACAACTGATTTCAAAGGAAGAGGAAGTAGCTTCCTTTTTCCCTAAAAAACTTGACATTCATGGCAGCTCATGACTGTCTTATATAAATATGAAAACAAGGATGGCCAATAATACCCTGCTCTAAAGATTTATTAGCTGTTGTTTTCCAAAACAAGTGACCCCAACAATCTCCTCTATGAAAATCATTCATTACCTACTAAGCTTCATTTTCAACCAAACAATTAAGGAGAACCCCTCCCAAACCTTTCCAATAGAGATCACTATCTAAAATGTAGAATTTGGTAGATTTTAGTTTTAGTGATCTACCTTTAATTCTCGACATTCCAGGAGCAGGAGAAAGATGCAGAAGGACATATACTATATAAGAATACCAAGGTGAGTTGAGAAACATATCTAGTACCTGAATGAGGGTGCCACCATCTTTTTCATCTGACATTGCTACAATGAGATTTATCTCTAGAGCATGAAGATTCGACTCAACCATGAGTTTTTCCAAGGCTTGCCCTTTGATCAGTTTCATGGTTTAATCTCAAGATCATACTTTAACATTGCTGCTATCCACTTACCTCTTCTTCCTTCTGGATCAGTTTTCATGAGGACGTCTTTGATAGCCGCGTTAGGAACATATGCTATGGTATGTGAATGTAGAATATAAACTCGGAAATCATTCAATGCCTTTATAAGAGCCATAGCTTGTTTCTCAATGATGTTGTAGCATAGAGCAGCATCTATGATAGTCCAACTGAAAAATTCAATGGGCTATTCCACTTGATCCTTCTTTTGCATTAACACCATAGCCAAAGTGTGCTTGGATGTAAATGAAAATATAATAAAATCATGAGTACAATCAAGACTAATAAAAACTAGGGTTGTGGTCATAGAAAGCTTTACCAAGTTGAAATATTTCATGGCATCCTCAATCCATTTCACAATGTTGTCCTTCTTCAACATATTAGTTAACTCACGCAAATGCTCAGCCAAATTTGGCATAAATATGCATAAGAAGTTCATCTTACCATTGAAACCTTGAATCTCCTTTTTGTTGCGGAAAGTCTATTTGCAGGATTGCCTCCACACCTAGAAGGATCAATGTGAATAGCATCTTTAGAAATCATATGATTGAGGATTTTACCTTCCTCCATTGCAAAAAGACTCTTCTTTGGATTTAAAGAAATCCTGAATTCCCTGCATTTCTGAAAAACAATCCTCGAGTGGTGTAAATGTTGATCATCAGAACCAGAAAATATTGTCAAGTCATCTAAATAAACCACCAAGAAAACATCCTAATCATTAGCGAAAGCTATATCCATGGCCCACTGAAAAGTGGCCCCAACGTTCTTTAGCCCAAATGGCATCTTGGCATACTGAAAAGTTTCCCATAGTGTTGTGAAGGTAGTTTTGTCTTGGTCTTTTTCGTGCACCAAGATCTGATTGTAACCTGAGTAGCCATCTAGTAGTGACATCCATGATGATCCAACTACTCTTTGTAGAATATGGTCCATCTTGGGAAGAGGATAATTATCTTTCAGTGATACTTTATTTAGGTTCCGGAAATCAATGCACAACCTTATCTCTCCGATATATTTTTGTACCGAGACCAAATTTGAAGCCCAATCAGAGAATCTAATTGGAACAATGATACCATCTTTAAACAATCTATTTACCTCCTTCTCGATGGATGGAAATAGCTTTGGATTGATCCTCCTCAACTTTTGTCTAAAGGGTTTTTGATCTGGCTTGATAGGAATGGTGTGCTGAATGATGTTCTTGTCATATACTTTTAAATCTAAGTAATCCCACGCAAAAACATCAGAAAACTCAGAAAGCAATTTAACATACTTAGCTTTTGACTCAGGAGATAATTTTTTTGATAACTTAACAAGATTGGGCTGGTCGCTATCCCAATGTTTACATATTCAACTCCTTTGTCAGTAAGAACCAAGGTTGGTTTTCTCACCATATCATCTTAATAAAAAAACTCCTCTAAAGGTATAAGACCTCTAGGAATAACATTATCCTTCAGCTATAAAACATCCATCTGATTTACCTCAATGTCTTGTTCATCAGAATCACAAACATAATCAATGAAAGTATTATTAAACTTCCCTTCATTATGCAAAAAGGAATTAATTTCATTGTTATCCTAGGAAACTTGCCAATATCTCTGATTATCAGGAAAAATAGGCCTATGTTTGACATGAATTTCAATTTTATTGCTAGAATTCATTGGAATTTTCAGATTACTCACTATTGTAGCAAGTGAATCAGTAATGATGTTTTGACTTCCTGGCACCGCTGTCAATGTGTATTCTAGAAAAATTTTCAAGATATTCGGGACTGCATTCCTATAAGCTCTCATCCACGAATGCTTCACTTGATATTCTCCTTTGACTTGTTTAATCACTAGCTCTAAATCACCATAAACATAAATCCTTTTCGCACCCATCTTCTTCAAAATATTTAGACCTGTAATCAATGCCTCGTACTTTGCTCCATTGTTAGAGAAATTGAAAGCTAATTTATATGAACTCACTCTAATATTACTTGGGACTTTGTCTGGCTAAAAAACAGGACTTTGAATCCAAATTCCAATGCCTACACCATCTTTACTGAAAGCACCATTGGAGTCCATTCTCCAAAGGTCATTTTCATCTTCCAGATGTTGGAATTCTTCTTTAGTTTCGATCTTACCTTTGTTGGTTGCTTCATTTTTTTGCTCTTCACTGACTTTCTGGTCCTGTGGAGGTTGCTCAGAAGGAATTGCCATTTTTTCCTTTTCTTGATTAAGAACTGCTCTAAAACTCTCGGAAATTTTTGGTAGATCATCTACTTCTACAAACTGAATATCTACATCATTTAATCCACTATCAATGTATTAAAAAAAAGACTCTAAATATGTATGTACAACATTTATCACATGATTTATGGGCTACTCTTTAGTAGTGATCATATACTTCATCTTCTTTTCCTGGTACAATTTCCTCAACTGACCGAAAACAGGGATTGTAGCATAAGAGAAGTCAAGTTGTAAAGTGCCTTTGAGTTTGGCTCCCCACAATCTAGACAACAACATACCAAATCGAGGTGGTATATTAGCTACTACCACATCCATCAAGACATTCTTGGCTGGGACTTGATCAAAGGAAACCACCAAATCTTTGATGAGACCAATGCAACAAACTCTAATAGAATGAAATGAATACAAATAATGATATTTTTGGGTGATATCCATGCCTAGCTTTTCCATGATGGCCTTGGGCAGCAATTTGTGGGAAGCTACGTAATCAAGCATAGCATTATGAAGAATATATTCATGCAGTCTAAGACTCAAATAAAAGGGTGGGATTTCGCTATCTTCTAGCTGACCTTCTATAGCTGGACCAAAAATAAGTTCAGGGTGATCATCCTCAACATTCACCATGTCTGACAAAGGATCAATTTGCAGTATTATAGATACATGGTGTTTGTAATGGCTATTCTTAACAAGATCAGTCAAAGGAATGTACACTTTCAATTTAGCAATTTCACTTTCTAAATTAAAAGATGTGACTTTTTCTACCTCTTTGACATCGATGTCCCTCTTATCTGTTGGCTTCTTTGTGGCATTATCCTTTTTCTAATTGTCTTTCTCTTTTGTAGCTGTACTTGTTGATGGCTAATTTACCTTGCTATAATTCTGATCAACAAGCTTCTTTCCCTTTTTCTAATTGTTTGAGGGATCATTCTTCGATTGAACATCCTTCCTCTTGTGAATAGGGTTGGCCGGTACATCTTTGCTCCTCAAAGGATATTACTTCTGCTATGTGCTCAAAGTATTCATGCAACCATGCTGATAATCATCAGATTCAGCCTCCAAAACAACATCATTTGCTAAGTTGTAGTCCTCATCCTTTAGAATGTCGGAAATTTCTACATACTCCTCATCTTCGGTCAGAAATATAGGCATACCATCAGCAGTGAAGAAGTGATTTGTTTCAATTACTGGATCTTCCTCATCTTCTTCATCCACTCCTTGAACATAATTCTATTGTAAGGGAGTTTTGATCTGCTTTTGTTGTTGCGCTGTTTGTTCTGGTGCTTTTTTCTCTCTTTGCTTGATTCGGAATTGGGGCTATTGCTACCCTCTAAAGTTTGGGTTCTAGATCTGCAGTTCAGTCTTTCTGTGATGGACAACCGGTCAGCCATCCTTTCCATTGTTCGAGTTAATGTATCCATTTTTACATTTGAAGTAGATTCTTCTTCTTTCACGGTCACTCTTTTCTCTGATCTCATTCTTGCTCGTTTGGCGAGCAAGTTTGCTTCTACACTCACAACGTTCTTTTGCATGTATTCTAGAGTTTTAGGATCACATTCATGTAACTTATATGCCATATCGGCATCAAATCCATCTGGAAACTTAAGCAAAGCCAATCCCTCTGGTGGTTTGATATTTGCATGGATAACACTGTACAATGCATTAAATCTCACATAATAGTCTTCCACACTCTCGCCAACATTTATTTTGATGTTCTCATATTTAGACAGAATCTGAAGGGGATTCTTCTTCACCTCCCGCCGTTCTAGTAACTACCTCTAGAGGACAGGTAGGGTAGTGATAGAAGCTGCTGGTAGGGCTTCGAACCATTTCTGAACTTCTCCTCCAAAACGTTGTACAAATAGCCTCATCATCACATCTTCAATTTCAACTTCATGTAGGTCAAAGAAATCATTCATCTTGTCTACGTGTTGTTGAGCTGTAATGGTTTGGGTGCCATCAAAGAAAGGTATTTTGGTTTGATAATCAGGGGGCATGGCACCAATATTCTGAGGAAAAACAAGGGGTGCACATCGAGCACCCATAACTGGAGGTGGGGGAGGTGGTGGATTTAAAACAAGGATTGGGATATTCAGTATACTCAAAGGGAGATTAACGATAGCTTGGGTGGTGTGAATAATCTGTGAAGAAGAAGGTAGGGGGTGAGAGATAGTTTGAGTGGCAGTAGATGCAAAAGAAATATTTTGAAAATCAAAATATGGCCTATGAGTCTTATTTTGTACCCAAGTGTTTAAGCTTGAAGAGAGGTTCTACAAATGATCAAGAGTATGAATAAGTTGTGACCCTGATTTATTGTGCGAAAACAAGTCTTCAACATGGTTATAAAGAGGTACAGAGGAATTAACATTGTCTGATCAATCCAACCTAAAGATTTACTGTGAAGTAAACTCTGCTCAAAATTAATATCAAACTCAATGTCTTGCAAAGTGTCTAACCTTCCCGGGAGTGAATTAACTCAAGGAATGAAATCCTCACTTGATCGTTCTCCAACTAAACTAGATTTCTCTACAACTTTCTTATATTTTTGCCCAATTTTATGAGGATCACTGACAATTTTTGGAGGATTCGGATCTGGATTGGATATGGTGTACTTTCAGGAAGCCAATATGTCTAATTTTGAAATTTTATATATTGCTTTACGACTTTCTAATTCAACCTATTAAATTCTAAAACTCATCATTCACGAGCTTAAGAATTCAAATGAAACATGCTACTGGGGTGATTTAACTTCTGATCCTTCGATTCCCCAGTATGGTCGCCACTATGTTAGCACCTGGATTGAACCTCAGGCTAAAGGAAGGCAATGCCAGGGTAACCACAAACCACACTTAGCTAAGTAGCTAGCCCTACTAGGCTAGGAGAGGGCTCTCTCCATAAGAATCTCAGCTAAGATGACTGGATCAAGAAAATGATATTAGGCTAGGTATAGTAGCACAAGGTTTGATTTTATTTTTAAGGGTTTTGCTGGATCAGGAGGAGCCAAACAGTTAGGGCAAGGTAGGCACAAAGCTTAGCACTATAGGCTTTGATGAGTGAGGTGATTCAAGACAGGTGAGGAGCTAGAAAGAGCATTAAGTAACATGGATTCTTCCTAAACTGAAGAAAATATAGACTGTAAAATGTCTACCCAAAAACAGAGCATAGAAGTTATGGATTCTGCCTTTCAGACTTGTACACATTCACATAAAGAGCATGAAATGATGAAATAGAGTCAGAAATACATTTTAACACATTAAAAAATAAGGAAAACAGAACTGAACATCATACCACATGGATCCCAAAGAAATAGCTGCAACTTTTCATTAATCTCCTATTGTAACTGATAGAAAATGATGTCTGTCAAAGCTTAAGCATCCCATTGAGTTCAACCCTTTACAATGAGAAAGAAGAAGAAGATATAGACATTGATTCAACCTCCTCACATCCTCAAGGGTTGAATTCCTATGGATGAGGAACTAATCCACGAAAAACTGAACAAGAAACTGGAATCTAGGCAACCTAACAACTTGCCTCTAAAAGTGAGGAAACTGATTCATTTGTCCTCACAATAACTTTTAATCTAATGAATCTACCTTATAGTAATTATTATCCATCCTATTTACATGCCTATTCACCATTTACATCAGTAAAACACCATCCATGAGAGGAAACCCAAAATTACAGTCAAGGCACAGTGAAGTGGAAACCCAACACAATTTTTGTCCTATGCGCAATGCTTTTCCCAGGGCCATTTTGGAGGGCTTCCTGGTGTCCAAATTGAGCTCAAGATAGCTCATTCGAAAGCTCTTCAAGTGGTCTTTCTAGAACATACTGAATGTTTTCATTTAAATTTTACTTTACTCCTAAAACACTGATTCTCCCAAGACTACTTCTGTGTGTACAGAAGAGGGCAGAAAGGTCATTTTTTGGGTGTTTTTTGACCTTTTGGTTGACCAGTTCTGCTCTAAAAGCGTAGAAAATGCATAGGGTGCATGTAGTCATCATTTTGGATCAAAAATACTGACCATTTCCTCATTGGATGCCCCTAGGAAAAGTGCAGTGCCAGTGGCACTATGCATAGAGCCAAAATTTCTATGTCAAAAATTGCCATATTCTTCAAAAGGAAAAAATTATTCAAAACTTGCTCAAAATTCGTGGAAAAAACCACCATCAAGTATCTCGATTAGCCAAGGAATCTTCAGCAAGCAACCTAATCCTATCACCCTCCCTTTTGCCTTTCAGTGCTTGTTTTAGCCTCATTTTCATTTTCTTGACCCTTATGTTGCAAATCTTGTTCCAGATTCTATAATGGCAAGCCATGTGCCTAATGATTTGATTATCCCTGTTGGCCTTTTGTAGCAGCTTCTCCAAATGTGAATTGACCCTTTCAAGATAGCTTTCTCAATCCTCCTTAATCTCCTCCTCAAGTATTTGTTTTGTAGTCAAGGTCGCTAGGGTTTCTTCTTCTTGCATTACTGACTTGCCTTTGTCACTTTGCCTCTTTGCTTTGAGAAGTTCCATCTCCATGAGGACTTGTTTGTCACTCAGCTTCTTATTCTCTTGCTCAAGGTATGAAATGACATACTTATCTCTCACCAAGTTGTCCATTAGTGCTTGGATCTATGCATCGTTTTCCCTTATGGTTATATTTTCGTTTGTTGTCTCATATTAAGCCTCCAAGTCAACTATGTCAATGTCATGATGAATGTGTGGCTGTTCTACTTCATCATCTTCCATCAAATCAAATTCCCTTTCCTCCTCATCATCAAGGCTTTCCTCTAACATATTTTCCTTCCCTTTATGCAGAATTGACCTTGTTAAGCCAAGTTTCTCTATCCTCCTCAATCTCCTTCTCAAGTCTTTGTTTTGTAGTCAAGGTGGCTGGGGTTTCTTCTTCTTGCATTACTGATTTTCCTTTGTCATCTTGCCTCTTTTCTTTGAGAAGTTCCAACTCCATGAGGAATTATTTGTCGCTTAGTTGCTCGTTCTCTTGCTCAAGGTATGAAATGACATACTTATCTCGCCAAGTTGTCCATTAGTGCTTGGATCTGTCCATCTTTTTCCCTTATGGTTATATTTTCATTTTTTGCCTCATCTTGAGCCTCCAAGTCAACTATATCAATGTCATGATGGATGTGTGGCTGCTCTGGTTCATCATCTTCCATCAAATCAAGTTCCCTTTCATCCTAATCATCAAGGCTTTCCTCGAGCATATTTTCCTTCCCTTTATGCAACTACTACACCTGTTGTACTTGTTGTGTCGATGAAGAAGGAAAAGCCCCTTCTACATTTTATGGAGTAGGAATTTTCCTATGGGCTGATGAAGAAGGCAAGGCCCCTTCCACATCAAGTGGAGTAAACACTTTCCTATCCGCTGCAAACAACTTTCTAGCCCCTCCCTGATATGTCTTATAGGCTTCTGGCTCCTCAATAGCTTTAGTCTCTTTAACCTTCCATCTTTCCTTACTTTGCCACTGCTAGAAGGCCTTTCTGCTTCTTGAGGCACTGGTGGAGGAATCTGAGGACCATTGAAGATTTCATTGGCAATAAATGTATCCCAAGAGATATTAAGGAGGTTGAGATGATGTAGTTCAATCATCTTAATCAGGGAATAGTGATAGATACTACTCATCTGCTATGGGTAAGGCTTTTTCTACATAATGTAGGCCATCTCCTCAATGTTCCTAAATAAGAAATATAGGATGTTCAACATTTTCACTCTTCTAAAATGCATAAGAAGCCTAATGTGATACCTGTACAATTTAGAAAATATACCCTCACATGTAAAATACTTCATAATGATCCTCATCATAGGGGAAAACTTGTCTTCAAGGAACCTGAAAGGAAAGGTCCTCTTCTTTTCATTTATGTACTTGGATTTGATGTATGGTTCATAGTAGTGCTCATCCAAATCTTGTGCCTTATACCATTTTTCCCCCACATTTGGAATCCTTGTAGCATCAGCAATGATGGAGGATGAAACTGTAAATGTCACCCCGGCAAGAGTTACCTTGTTATCACGGAGATTGGCTATAAAAAGCCTGGTCAACTCAAGATGATGTTGAACTCTTTCCACCTGCTCACAAAACTCATAACACCCTAGATGCCTGAAACAAGAGGCAGTCATATGAGAAGCCTGTAACTCTCTGATGTTTGATGGTTCCTCTCTGATGATTCTACCTCCCTTATGTGGTTTTCTCTGATGTTGAGGTTCATCTCCCAAGCTTTCATTGCCACTATTTTCCTCCTCCTCATAATCTCTATCCTCTTTGTCCATGTTTGTTGAATTTTTAAGCTTCGTAACCTTGTTTAGAATTCCTAGATGGGAAAAAACATGATTTGGATGGTTGAGATGATGTTTCGGCGCTCGCTGGTCCCATGCGCAGTGCCCTCTACAGGCGCACAATGCTCCGGCTTTATGCGTAATGCTGTGTAAAATTGCACTAGAAAAACTGCCCTATGTGCAGCGCTCTGGCTTCTGTGTGTAGCATTCCGTCTCCTATGCATAGCACATCCTGCTCTATGCACAATGCTCTGTCTCCTATGCACAGTGCCTCTTGCTCTATGTGCAGCACCTCCTTTTTTGCTTAGCCACCAATTGACCTCAATTCCCCTCTCTCCATCAATGCTTATCTTTCTCTTTGTCAAATGAAAATGATGAATTTGGAAAAGGAATTTGACATCTTATATAGAGGTTGATTTTGATTTTTCTTTAGAAAAAAACACTTTCTAATGTTTTGGAACTTTTTCTTTGTCTTCAAATCTTTTTTTTTCCTTCTTTGTCTCTTTTCAGGTGGATGGATGCTCTAATTGACTTGATTTCTTCAATGGTTTCATTTTCTTGTAGCAAGGAGAAATGCTTGAGGCAGCTGGGAACACTTATTACATGAAATGACTTAACTTACATCAAGAAATATAAATCAACTAAAATACTTTGTTTTCATCTCAAAAACATATTTTTTGAGATGAAAATTACATTAGTGAAAAATATCGTTGTACAATAATCATGACTTATTAGCAATCACTCTTTGTTTATTGGTCATCCTTATACATTTTCTGCCCTTTATTTACACTTGAAACCATGATTTTGACCTTGGAAATGAACCCTAAGACCTAATGGAAAGACAACTGCCTTGACACTAAAAATGATATATTTGAAACCACAATTGAATACAACATGGAGATGGGTCACCAAATGTACCTCGTGAGGGAAGATTTTGATTTTTTGAGAAGAAGACAACCATCAGTGGACCATTTTGACATGACCTAATGGAACGATCCAAAAATTCAGTATTAGACACCTAAAATGAAAATGCAAAGAGAAGATTTGATCCCTGATGGAAGTATGCATATACTGACACTAACAGACTAGAAGTTGGCAGCTGTATCAATATTTTCATGGAGCATTGCACCTATCTCAAGCTTCAACAGTTGGATAGGATCCTTTCACTCAAATTTTGATGTTGCCTCACTTTCGTGGGATGACACTATCAACAAGTAAGAATAAATTGATCTTAAAAATAAAGAGAACATTCCTTCCAAGCAAGCTTAGACAAGAAAACATCTATGATACTATGGAATGAATTGTTCAACAACTAAGTAGTAGGAAACTCCGCCCCCCCGCACTAATATTTCATCATTAGAAATGTAAACCAAAACACCTTAGAAATGCCTCAAAAACTACTAGAAATATTTCCAAAGAAAATATTTCTCTTTCCAACCTATAGGGGTGTTTCCAATTCCCCTAATTGTTGATTATGCCTTTGTTTATAAAAGGAAATAAAAATAATAAGAAATAAAACTACTTATAATTTTTAATGATAGGAAAAATACCTTGCAAGTTAGTTAATTTCAAGCATTTTTGGCATATTTTGTTCAATTATGTACAAATACAACCTACATAACTACCACCATGCTCTACATATGAGGACAACAAGATACATATAATGGAAAAATTTAGCCCCTAAGTGTGGCAATGCTTGTAATAAAGTAGGGGAAGCACTTTTTGGATAATTTTAGTGGAATTTAGCCCTAAGTTGGAAACTCTTAATAAATATAACAATAATTTTATTGTTTTTGATTTTTGAGTAGCAAAATAATATATAAGGCTAATTTTGGACATTGTAAAATGCAAGGCTATATGGGACTCAACATATAAATGAGATTTTTATTAATTTTTTGACTATGTTTATCTTTATAATTTTCTTGACAATTCGCTATTATAAAATATATATAGTCTACTTTAGATTATATTCTAGTGTTCATTCTCTTTCATATCTTATATTTTGCATTGTATCTTCTTTCATTTTCAGAAGTGGAACTCAATATTGATGGGAAGAAGCAAGAATTGAAGAAAGAGGAGAACAATGCCTTGGCAACATAGTATGAATTCATTTCCTAATCTTCTTGTTTTGAAATTCATTTGCTAATATTTTACACAATTTTTTATGTATGTTGTTTTAAATTTCTACCATCATATCAATTTCATGAATAAATGATTGCTTATTGTTGTTAAATAGATGATTGTGCAAGAACTACCTCCAAATTCAACTGTGAAGGATTTGCTTGAAAAAATAGCTTATGGTAGTTGATTTTGTACATCATATGGTTTGCCAATACAAGGGGAGCTGAGGTACTTGAGCCATCGACTTTGGAAATGTTTCGAGTAGGGATTACTATGGTTTTTAATGTTGTGATTATTTCACCTCATTGTTATTTTGGGATTTTTTTTTTTAGGAATGTTAGACAAAACAGTGGATAGATAAACATATTTTTTATAATTGCAATGTCCATTCCATGATATCCTCTCTTTTTTATTTGATTGTATTTTGAATGTTTCCTTTGATTTTGTTTTGTCTTTTAACTATGAAATTGAAAATACTTGGTATCATGTCCATTTAAACAACATCCAAAGCTTGACGATGAGATTAGTAATACATGATATTAATTGAAATCCTTTTTGTTGTTTTGTGTTAAGAAAATTTCATGAATATTAGAATATCTTACTGTCATATTGTTATTTGAGCATAAGTTGTCTATATACTTGACCAAGTTCATGCATTAGAGAATGAAATGTTGTTGCGAATAATATAGTATCAAAAAATGGGATGGAGTGCAACAATCTTTTTCAAAAAATACAAAAATTATTGTGTAAATTAAGGTTTTTATGAAATATTTAAAATATAGAGAAAGGAGGATGAAACTTGAGATGATTATTTAGAAAATAATGTATACAATGTAGAAATGGCCAAACAACAAAAATTAGAAACTAAAACTCCTAAAGTCCATTTTCTTAAGGAAATTAGGGATACATTTCATAGTTAAAGTTTCCAGAAATTGAGGAATTATGCAAGCATATCTCTGAAGGAATGGAAAAATCACTTAAGGGACATAGAGATTCAATTTCTATGATTACAAAATTGTGAAGAAGTGGGGTAAGTATAGCCAAAATTGGTAACTTGTTGGAGATTTTTAAAACAAATATTTCATGAAATCTTAGTGAATAGATTGACACATTAAAAGTATAGAAAAAAAGAAGAAACAATAAAATGCAACTTTATCAATTTTCTTCCCAAACTGTACCTCTTCCTCAATTTTCCAAAATTTCCATTAAATAACATTGATGTTTGTGCAATATGTGGAGTGAATCATGCCACAATAAATTAGCTATTGTTTCCTAGATTGAAGGTTGCTTATAAAGGAAATACAAAAACTACAGAAGAGATTATCCTAAAGACTATGGAAAACATGACAAAATTATGTTCCATGACCCCACACAATAGTATAATCCTTATGAGCAATATGTACAACATAATTGGAACATGGCTAATCGAGGTTATCATTGAAGAATAGAATGATGATGAAACTCCTACTAAAATAACCAATTATATCTTAATAAAACAAATATCTTGTAACCATCTTCATCTCAAATTCCATCAGATTTTGGTTTATTAAATGATTTGAAAAATATCTCTGTTCCAATTCCATTACTTCAAGCAATTAAAGATATTCCAATCTTTAAAAAAATGCAAATAAAATATATTTGAAACAAATAGGAAGAAAGAAAAAGGATCCACATAGTACATTTTATTGGAAAATTAGTTGATATCATGATGGGGAAAACATATTTTTAAAAATATCTTGATCGATGAAGTCTCATACTTAAAATTAATATTAACAATGCTGAAATTATAAATATACTTGTATATTCAGGGACAACAATAAATGTAAGCACAAAAACCATTATCAATTATGTTTAATTAAATAATTAAATAACTTTCAAAATGAAGATATATTTAACAATTAGTTGATAGATCCAAAATTAAACCAAAAGGGGCATTAGAAGATATTGTAGTTTTCTCAAATTCTTCTGAATTTCTAGTGGATTTTGTGGTCTTAATACCTAAAAAAATTCTAAGAGGTCACACATTAATCTAAAGAAAAACATTGTTAACCACAATTGAGGATTTCTTTATCTATAGATTACCCCCATATGTCAATTTCGAATGGTACCACAATCAAGAAATTCACAATATATCTAGCAACAAAGTCAATTACTAAATTGGAAGATAGTGAAGGGATTGATGATGTAAATGATGTAACAATACAACCTATCCTAATAATTAGGAAAATTGTGAGTTTTAAACAATATACAAAGGAAAGTAAAATCACTAATTCAATTAATAATTCATATCATTCTCAATACCTTTCCATGAAGTCTTATTTTACTCCTATCTTAAAAAAAATCAAGAAAATTTCACTATTGAAAGTTTTTCATCATGTTTGGATCTTGTATTCTAATTCTTATAGATATTAGTTCATGGAGAACCTAAAGTGTCAAGTCTAATTTGGTTAAATCTCAAAGATATGAATTAATCCAAATACTACAAAAACATGATAGTTCTTTTGCATGGGTATATATTGATATGAGAGGAAGTAATCCTAGTTCTTGTTTGCATCACCTTTATATTCAAAAAAATCCAAAAAATATGAGACAAACCCAAAGACTCATGAATCTAATTAGAATTATAGAAATTGTTAAATGAAAATTTCATATATTGGATATCAAATAGTCAATAGGTGTCACTATTGGTGATTTTTCTGAAAAAAATGGAAAACCACAGGTTTGTATGGATTAAAGGTAACCAAATAGAGTTACCTTAAATTATCACTCCCCTCTCTATTTTATAGATCATGCTTAGATACATTAGCAAGAAAACATTATTTTTTTCCTTGTTGGTTTAAGCCATTATAACAAAATACATCAAACGATTAAGTCAAAACAACATTTGCATGTGCATGGGAACATAGGCTTATAGAGTGCTACCCTTTGGTTATGTAATTCTCCTACTACTTTTCAAAGAGATATTTTAGGTATTTTCTCACTTGGTGCATGATTTTGTAGAGGTATATGTGGATGATTTTAGAGTTTAAAGTGACACTTTTAATAAAGCATTGAGAAATCTACAAAATGTTCTTATTAGATGTCATGAAACTAATCTTTCATTAAGTCATGAAACGTGTCACATTTTACTTACTAAAGGAATTATTTTGGGTCATTGTATTACTTTTGCATCAATTTGGGTTGATTGAGTGAAAAATACAAGTCATCACTAAACTTGTGGTACTCAAATATTACAAGGATGTGACAATTTTTAGGGTCGATGCAAGTTATTATAGGTAATGCAAAGAAAATTTTACAAAGATAATCTCACCATTATTTAATTTTCTTATTAAAGAGAATGATTTTTTCTAGAACTGTCTTTGTCAAATTGATTTTGATACATTGAAAAAGGAACTTTTAGAAGCCCCCATTTTAATGGGGCAAAATTGGTCCCTTTCTTTTCATATTTCCACATAGGCTTAGAATAAGGTTCTGAGAGTAGTGTTGGGATGAAAGGGACATCAAGTCTCTTATGCCATTTAGTATGTGACTAAAAATTTACACCTACATAATTGAATTATACAGTCACATAAAAGGAATTTATCATAGTTGTACATGATATAAACAAATCCATGCATTATTTTACTAAATATGAGAAGTTTAACCGAATAACATACTATATATTATGAATAAAACAATAACTAATGGTTGAATTAATGGGTGAATTATTTTATTACAAGAATTCAATGTCACTATATTAAATAAGCTGGGAAAGGAAAAATAGTTGTATATTTTCTTTCTAGAGTTCATAATGAAGGTGAATTAATTCATGCACATGATAGTTTTCCTCATGAACATTTATTTAAAATTCCTCTAGAACTCATAACTTTGGAATTATGGTTAATTATTTGGCTACATTAAAACTACCATGACATATATACCCTAGATAAAAGCATAAGGTTATAAGGTGAAATGCCTTGTATTCTTGGATCAAAGGAGATGTTTTCCATACTAGATCTAACTTCATCATTTAACGATGTTTACAAGAAGACAACGTGTATGATATTTGAAAGCTTTTTATAATGAATCGTGTGAAGAACATTTCACAAGGAAAATAATATCTTTTAATGTTTTAAACTCAAGTTATGATTGGCCTTCTCTCTTTAACATTGCTAAGAAATACATCAAGAGTTGTGATAGCTTCCAACACATGGATCATTCAATACTAGATACCTCTATTTTCCTACGTATTTATAGACCATTTGAAAATATGGACTCTATATTACATGGGACTTATCACACTAATTTCCAAGAAGAAAATGTCTATTTTGCTATGTTTAGAGTATGTGGAAAAATGAATAGAAGCTACACCTATTATTAGAGCTAATGAACAAATTAATACATATATCTAAAATATATATAAACATACACATTTTGGTGTACCTCCATAAATTGTAATACATGAAGGAGCTAAATTTATGTTGAAGCTTGTATAGAAAATATGTAGCAATATTATGTCAAGTAATGAAAATCAAGTCCATATCATCCACAAGGAAATGGGGAAGTGGATTAAGCCAACAAATTTATAGAAGTTTTTCTCACCAATATACGCTAACTGAATCACAATGATTGCTAAAATTAACTTCTAGAGGCAATGTAAACCTATAGGATCATCTCGAAAACTACAATTGGATTTTCACCATTCGCGTTAGTGTATTGGGAACACTTTTTTCTTTCAATCAAGTTTGAAATAAAAAATTATAAAATAGAAACAAAACATGGTTTAAATCTTCTAGAAACCCATAGCTGAGTATAGTTGAACCCAATGAGATGGATGAGAAATGACAGGAAGTCCTTCGACAACAAACAAGCATTCATCAACGCAGGAGCAATTGGCGTGACCAATTTTTGAAGTAGAAGCAATTTCAAGTAGGTGATGGGGCTCTTTTTTTATTATTCCAAATTAAAAAGATTTAAAAGAAAATTTACGAACTAATCGTTATGACTTTATGAATTTATAAAGGTTTTTAACAATAGATGAATAAGAATTAAAATAATTAATGAATAAGGAAATATCTTTTTGGTAATTGGTCTATAGGTTAAATATCTACCATACACCTTTAACCAATCAAGAATTTATTAACAATTTATTATTACAATAATGTAATATATATGTAATAAGAGGATAATATTGTAATATATATGTAATAAAGGGATAATATTTCTATTCCTATGTTAAATTATCTTTTAGAATAAAAAAATTAATAATGTTAAGTAAGAAATATATATATATATATATATATATATATATATATATATATATATATATATAATTTAAAAAAAATAAATAAATAAAAAATAATGTCTAAAATGTTTAGTCATCAAAACCAGCTATTTGGCTCAATTGAACAAGAAATTTATTTGAACATTATGATAGGATAAGTGAAGTTCACTGGTGGCTACAAAATTATATTAAAATTTGTTAGATCGACCAACATATGATTTCTAGCAAGCATAATAAAAATTATAGAGTGGAGTATAATCTAAATAATTTTTTATTTCATAAAGATGAAAGTATGTAGAATTTGTTTCAACATTCAATATTCAAAGCATAAAATATTCAACATTATTTTGAACTTCATAAGATTTAAAAAGAAAAAAATTAAATTTTCCTAAGACTATCAAAATTTCAGTGTCAAAATGAAAAGTTTTATTTTCCAATTATTATCATAAAATCATTTCAAGATAGATATTTGTTTCAAACAAAATTCATCAACAAATGAAACATCAACATTCAGGAAAAGATTTCTTCATCAGCATTTGCATTTTTGCAGCTAAAGCACCTCAACTTTATAGTCACTGGATAAAAGTTAAAGCAATAGTTATTTTTCTGCTCTTATTAAAAAAAAAAAAAATTGTGTGTAAAACATGAAATCAACCCCCTTTTAATTATTATGTATAAAATAACAACTATTACATATCTTACATATCACAATCCTTTGTTTATAATTATGTTCATTTCACTTGTGATCATCATTCTACTCCCTATGTTTTCATTCAATATCACATTCCTCTATTATTTATCATTATGTTCATTTCAGTTGTGATCATCATTCTACTCCCTATGTTTTCATACAATATAGTTGGATAATGACGAGACATCACTAAATAAAATTCTACGGATTAGGGCAATAAAAATGATTAGAATTAGGAATCGTCAAAGAAGGTTAATTCCTTCGTGATCAGCTTAGAAATTATCCATGACTAGGTTATGAAGTCATCAGAACACAATGGATAATGGAAAGGAAAACATGCATTGGACCATATGGACGGCAAATCCATTTAGTTTAAAATTAAATTTCATATCTATTGTACCTAAAAATTCTTTACATATTATTGAACTTTGAACCTTCCTTTTACAAGTCTTGAACCGAAGCACAAAACCCTTAGCCTTCTAACATAGGTGGCTGTGGTTTTTGTGGTCAGAAGATAGCCGAAAGGGCCTGAAATTTAACAAACTTTCATAAAATGAATACTAGGGATGTGTAGTTATGAATGACATAATAAAGGAGAAATGGTTTAAAATGAAGAGTAAAAAGTGGAAATAGTTGTCGCAAAACCTTGAGCACGCCACAGGTTTGATGAAGGGAATTCCAAAGAGGCTATTAAAAAAGAAGTGGGATGATATTCTTTTATTTTGCAGAAATTTGTAGCCTGTGAAGCCCCGTATGGATTGGTATTTGTTTATCATCTATATATATGATTTCTTATGCATTTTTGAGGTGAGAATATTAGCCTTTTTTTAATTTGATTAATAGTCAGAAGAAAACGGTAAAAACAATATAAACAAAACCTTGAAATCATGATTACAGACTATACCATTTTAAGTTAGTAAAAATATTGATCTCCCATGAATTATAAAATAGAGGAGAATGCACACTATACCATTTAAGTGACTAAAAATATTAGTCTCCCATGAATTATAAAATAGGGGAAAAATTTTGGATCAATTCTTGCAAAAAAAATTGTAGAACCACTAGTTTTAGAAGCAGAGCCACCAATTTTAGAAATAGAACCATTAGTACCAATAGATAAACCAACCAGGAAAATAGAGGAAATTAATAAAAGTATAATTGTTTTTAGGTGAGAGCTCAAAAGGCATAAAGAAGAAAAAGGAGGGAAATAAAAAAAAGTCTGAGAATATTTAGCCTATAGATTGAGAAGAGGTAAAACAACATACACAAACTAATAGTTCTACAAACTAGAAGTTTTGTGAATAAATATACAAAAAGAAAGGAATAAAAGGGGAAAGAACCCAAAAGCAAAGAAAATGAAGAAATAAGAAGAGGAGAACCACCAAAAGCATGGCCAAAATACAAGAAGAACAACAATGTCAACAAAAATTTCATTAAAAATCCGTTATTAAGGTTGAAGATTCAGGAGAGGATTATGACAAGGAAGATGATGATATTCCCTGAAATTTTAGTAAGAAGTGTAAAGAAAACCTATTTCTTTGAAGCATTTCTGGAAATGGAGTCAAACAATATATAAAAAGGAATTGCAAAACCAATGTCAAAAAACTAAATGAGTTGAAGAAGAAAAGTAAGTTGCAAAAGAGTGCCTTACAATTAGGTAGTTTAGTAATATTCTCTAGCTCTAAAGAGCCTTCTAAATAACAACTGGCACATTTAACAAACACAAAACAAAATGTGAGCAAATTTAAAAAGTAAAAAATAGAAATTTATGAACTAAAAGTTTTTGATAGATTATTAAAGAAGGAAATCAAAATTAAAGTTTACAAGAGAATGTCAGAACAAGAGCATATAAATCAGGAATAGAGACAAAAGGCCATCAATTAAACTTATATAAAAAAGGGAACAATTAGCTAAATGACAAGCAAAACAACACTATTAATACATAGAAAAGGGAACAACTAGCTAAACAACACTATTAATACTTCCAGTCTACATACTTTGCTTTATGTTATTAATCAAATAGAGAGAAGAATAACATAAAATAATACTTCAAATTTTGAGAAGGAACAAATATTTTGAAAGAGAATTTGTTGTGTAAGGACCATGCAACATCCCAAGTGTGGAAAGACTTTGAATTGCAAAATTTATCGGGTGCAAAAAAATTATCATTTTCTTATCAATACCTTTAAATTTTTCCTAAATAATCAAACTTTTACTTACCATTTCAACCCAAATATTCCCACATTTTTCCATAAAACCATACTCTCAATATTTCTTAAAAGTAAGTTGTCATCTTTTATGCATACATCATCTTTTTGAATTAACAATTTTCATTTAAAATCCATATGTAACAAGGTGATCCAAGAAAGGTGATCCAAGAATCTTTGATAGATCATCTTTTTGAATTAACCATTTTCTCAATATCTTTATGGCAATTAAAGTAAGTTGTTATCTTTCATGTATACATCAATATTTTTATGACAATTAAAGTAAGTTGTTATCTTTTATGCATACATCATCTTTTTGAATTAACAATTTTCATTTAAAATCCATGTGTAACAAGGTGATCCAAGAATCTTTGATAGATCATCTTTTTGAATTAACAATTTTCATTTCAAAGTGGATCACCTTTCATAGATCATCTTTTTGAATTAACAATTTTCATTTAAAAGCCATTTCTAACAAGGTGATCCAAGAATCTTTTATGTAGTTGGAACCGAAATTCAAGATGGTTGCAGGTATGGAGCCCAAGTCCTTGAGATTGACCACCAGGATCGTAGCCAACGCATCAAAAGAATCTAGATAATGAGATATTCTCTTGAGGATCAGACATGATAAACAATTTACACTAGAAAATGTGGATCCCTTGTTCCAGCTGTCGAAGACTTTGTTCTGTAATATTCTAACAAAAATATATATTTAATATTTTAATTTCATTATAGTTAGTTTATTTGTAATTAGTTTATTAATATAAACGCAGTTAACTTACACTTTATGATTTCAATGTAAATCTGTGTGTTGAGTATATTCTCGTTCTGTAGCTCATTCAGTAGAGAAAACTTGAGGGTAAGGGCCCACTACCCATGGTATTCACTGCTTGTTTATTTATTTAGGAATTTTTTTTTTTTATATACACAGTGAAAACGCCAATTAACACACCCCTCATTCACCACTTAAAGCGCACCATGTCAACACCATTACGCGCCCAATAACTGTCCCACTAGGACCTCTAGCTTCTTATTTATTTAGGAGTTAAATTTTTCAAATTTTTTATTTCATTCAACTTTTATATCGTTTTAATTCAATTCTCAAGTTATCATTTTTGTAGACTCTGTGGTTATCATTTTCTTTAGTTATCATTTCTGATTATTTCTTTCGAGTGTTGTAGACCAAACCCAAAAATTAAGATATGAATTTCACGAGACCTAGTGTGTTAATTCATTAGAATTATAGAAGCTAGCATTTTGATGCTCAGATCAAATTGTAATTGGATCCATTTAATTAGTAATAGATCATGACTTCAATAAAAAAAAATTGCATTAGAGATTCATTGCTTTATTAAATTTTGGTTTGCTATACCAATTCATGCACATATAGTGTTTTTTCTTTGGTTACAAACCTCAATTTATAATTAAATATAGGAATTTAATTGCTATTAAATCTCCTCATGCCAACCAAGCATTTTTCATGTAGTTGTGCTACTCCCATCCTTCCTCATATAGACATTGCGCACTAGCTTGTAAAGTCATGGATATTGAGATACACGTGGAGTTTTGTTCTCTACAAACTATACCTAAATTAGGTATCCTATAGCATGATATAAATGAAGGTAACAATCTTAGGGGACATAGACAATTTAACAAGTGATTGGTGTATAACTAGAGACATGATGATATCGATCTTGGATTGCAATCTCAAGAGATTTTGTGTGTTCATAGTCACTAGCTAATGCCAAGACCGACCCAAAGGTTGATGAAAGGGGAGATAGGCTAGGAGGGTTACTTTGATCATAGAAGCTAAGGAGATGTAAAACTATGCTTATCATACCAAATGTAAGTTTTAAAGCTTTACAATAAGCAATGCATACATATATTTTTCATAAATAGAAAAGTAAACAATGACATCCATACATAGTAAATAGATATTTACCATAGAAATTTTTAAAATAGAAAAATAGAAAATTGTTTAGGGTCATGCCTCTAACTGTTTTTATCATTTATCAACTTCATCATCATTATAAAATATGTAGTATGTCATGTCATTCAAAACCCTTAACACCTTAGACATTGTAGATGGATGAGATGGAAAAGGTGGTTGATATGAGTAAGGATAAATCCCAATGGGTTGTATATGGTAGGAAAGCACCCAAGGGGAGGAAAGTAGTTGTTTAAGGAGAAATTTTGTCTACATTAGAAAGCCTTCCAAGATTTGCTAAGATGGTAAAGGTTACCCCTAAGGTTTCAATCAAGGGAGTCCCAAAACATGTATGCATATGAGGAAATCACATAAAGCAAAAGAGAGACTTACCTTCTATGAAAAGAATTTATTTATTTGATGTATCCAACTTGAGGGATCACGGGAGATCTTTGCTTGGATCTCACTCGTGTACTAAATACTTGCACAAAAAAGAACATGTTTCCCAAACCCTATGCTCTGAAAAAACTTGTTAACATTAGTACATGATCATAATAAGCATATTAGCATGAATACCAACAAGAGAGAATGAAATATTTGGGAGAAAAATAGACTATTATATGATACCAAGACTAGTTGATACATTATCATGCCTTCTATAGTTCCTCCCTATGGTCCTTCTCTCACCAACAACTCATTGTCCAAACAAACAATGGTGATGTATTATCACAAAGAAGCCTTTTGAGTTTGACATTCGAAAATGCTTTGGCATTTGATACTGTCCTCCCCATTGATATATCTCAATATTTCTTTCATAGATATCTTTGAGGAATGAGAACATTGAATATCAACATCTTGTTGACCATATTTAGTCTTTTGATCCTTGTCCACTTAGAGTAATAAATTTTAGCCATGTTTGAGCTTATCCATGATTTTGTTTTCTCTAATTCTCCTTCGCAGTGTAAGTGATGTATTGTTAGCCCTCTAGTTCAGCTTTCTATAACACGCAACATTTTTCTCCTAGAATTGTTGGATTGTAGTGGAAAGGGAGCATTGGAAGCACCAATTATGGGTTTCTCAAGCTTTCCACAAACCAATTTTTGCATCTTGTCTTCCAAGATGTTGTTCCCTTTGAGTAGAGCTAAGGGGTTGAATTTTTAACCTATAACAAATGCCCCCTTATGTATGAGGCCAAAAAAGAAAATGATGGCCAATAGACATTATAACAAACCTAGTAGCTAGGTAGAGAGTGGGAGCCATAAATGAATGACTTGGAGAGGCTAAAGAATTCATATTTGGATGGATATAATGTATATCCATGAGGTAGACATATCCATACCTAGTACTAAGAGAATAGGGCATGGCTACCTACCAAACATATTGGAAAATGATGTCATAAAGGGCTAGTCATGATACAATGTGGATCTTGGCACAATAGTTATTAGTAGGGATATAAGGTGATGTGACTCACCCAAAATATTGCTCTCAAATTACATAATTAATTCTCCAATGTAGCTTGGAAGAGGAAATGTGCATGAGTGAGGTAGGCGCATGCCTCAAGGTATTCGAATCATCCTGATGGTATGGCTCTAATAAATATGAATGAATGAGATGATGTCAAGCATGTTGAGGGAACATCTAATTACCAAGCATTAAGGGATCCCATTAACATATGTAAGGAAGACCACCAATGATGAAAATGGTTCCAAAGTTACCTAACACAATATATAGAGTACGAATGAAAGAATTCATGTTGAGAATTCGTAGATTTAGTCAACATGGGATGATGATGAAAACCCCCTAACAACCACGATGAAACTTTTCATTGAGGACTAAAAGGTACAAGGTACTAAACTATTTCTAGATCTACATCCAAGATAAGGTGTTGATATAGATGGGAAGATGTTTGTCAAAGGAGGGCCTTTATGTATCCATCATCACTTCATATGAAACTAACACCAAGAAGAGGTCTATGATGATAGAACATAAAGAGCAAATGCACAAGTAGCAGAGGGATGGCTTAAAAAAATGGTATAACAATACTTTCAAATGGCCAATTGTGGCAAAGAATTTCCTTGAACATATAATGTCACGACAAAAAATGTGAACTTGGCAACATGGATTTAAGAATATGAAACAAACATTGTGGAAACAAAGGTTGAATCACCACATCCCATATATTAGAAGGGTAACCAATGAGGTGAGACAATGTCTTGACAATAAAGTGACTCAACACAAGTTGATTGTGTGGCTCTAAAGCCCGACAAAGACCAACTATAAGAGGGTGACTCACACAAGTGTCATGTTCATGAGAGAATAAAACTACCATGATACAACATGGAGTAAAAGATTCTTCCCCTCTTCCCTTTTTCTATATTGGATCCCCTTCATAGTTTAGCAAGCACAAAAGAGAGGAAAAGTGAGCTCAATAATGTCTCTTTTCATTCAATTTTAACGAGCCGAAAAAAGGGGTGAAATAATACTTGGAATGGTGTAATTTTTGTGATTTTTATAGAGAGGCCAAAAAAGAGATAAAATTACACTTGTTTACTTCTCATGGTTTAACAAAATTGGGAATGGAAAATATATTGCTCAACTTTCTTCTTGACTAAAGAGTACGAAAGAATGGAAAGAACTAGAAATTTTAAAGAGGGTTTAACAAGCCTGAAAAGATGGTAAGAGAAGCTCAAGAATTTCATTGTTTAAGAAGTGTGAAAGAAAGAACAAAAGGAATCTCATTCGATAAAAATGAGTGGTATAACAATATTCATCTTATTCTAAGGTTGATATAACTGACCTAAGCAAAGCAAGAGGTACTGTAAAAGTGTCTAACAGTCGTAACCCACTCATCACAGTGGTCTCTCTAAAAGGGTGAAATGGGTTATAATATGTAGGAAAGGTTGGTGCAAAGGAAAGAGGTGAACCAGAACTACAGGGTTGGTGAGCAGAATGAAGGTTAGCATTGTTATGATAACATCCAGTAACACACTAAAGACCATGAGCATTGGAAACCAAAAAACAATAAGGAAAAGAGTGTGGAACCCCAATAAGGTAATAATGGCAAGAAATAAGAGGAAACAAGAGGTATGGAGCTCAACTATAATGCCATAGTGGGTACTAGTAAGGAAATCTAATCCTAAAAATGTAAAAAACACGAGTTTCTAAATGGTAATCGGTTGTAATTCTAGGGTGACCATGAGAGGTATGCTCTATCACACTACTTATGATGTGCAAAAAGACATGGTTAATGTTGACCCCTCATGGGGGTGGGCCCTAAGGAAAAGTGAAAATATGTGGGAAAGATCAATTGTGCATTGACAAGATTCATGAATCCTAACCCTATATGTTGATTTCAAAATTATACCTCAAGGAATTAGAAAATGTTTTGGCTTTTCTCTTCTTTTTTTTTAGGAATTTAATTATATGCATATATTTAGGGTACCATGAGAAAAGGTCTAGACATAGTACTTCTTCAACTAAATCTCGTTATCAGGATCTCGGAGAGTATTACCAGCATAGTCTACCAACACATATGTTACATTCTTTAACATGTGTTTAATTGTACAAAAACCAATCCAAACGGGTTTTAAATTTGTTGCACCAAGTTGAGCATGTCGTTGATCATAAACAGAGTCACCTTCATAAAAAAGGCAATGCCAAACATAATTTTCATATTTAAGTTTAACACATTTTTTGTGAGACTCATTAGCTAAAAGAGCATTGTGATATTGTTCATTGATTCGAGTTAAATAATGGATGCATTCTTCCTTGGATAAAATATTTAGGAGAAGTTTGATGGAAATTTTTAATGAGGCAATATTGGATTGGATAGGTAAAATCTCTTCCTCTCGATATACAAGTTGGAAAGGAGTAAACACCATGGAGGTCTTGGTTGATGTTTGATAAGCCCAATGGTATAAAAAATCATTAAGCTCCAATTTCATTCATGCTTCCATACTATATGCTCGATCATAGTTTCGAGGATGCAATTGATGGTATTAACTTGAAAATGAAATTGAGGATAGTAGGGAGTAGAGTTATCATGGGATAACCCTAATTTGGCTGCCAATTTATACATCATATGGTTACAAAAATGAGCACCATAATTACTCAAAATCTCTTTAGGAACATCGAACGTAGCGATGATTTCATTGAAGAAGAGAATAACTATGCTGGTGGCATCGAGAGAATAAAAAATCATACCCTTAACCCATTTGGAAAAGTAGTCCCAAACCACAATGAAATCATTGGGAATGTGCCTAGCTTGTTCATGAGTGAGACATTGACATAGTATGAAATCAACATTATGATGATAAAGGGTATTATCAACGACAAGGTATTGTTTGGAGTTACCTTGTATGCATCGGCAATCATCACGAGAGAAATCAAACTAAAACATTTGAGTCTAAAGATAGAGAAACATATCCCCATATCAAGGATTAGATGTGCTAATAAGGAGCAAATGTTCATCGAGAAAGTAATGAGTAACCACTATTCAGTTATAAGCAAGGGTCAAGTCAGATAAGATTTTTGGGAAGACCAGTTGTTTTTTGGATTTGTGGCCGCAAATTGTAAATAAAATTCATGCAAGATGAATATTTATTTGGATAATTCCCCCATAATAACTTGTCAAATAATGGAAAATTCACCTCGGGGCAGAATTAGTAATTCTGATGATCTTACAAAAGAGAATATAATGTCTAACCTTTTCAAGAATGACGACAGTAATAAGAGCCAATATCAGACTTTTTCCCTTACTAATGCTCTGCTGAGGTAGTAGATGATGTGCTCATGGTTGTCCTCACTCACTTGGACAATAACAATTCAAAGGGTTTAATAAAAGATATTGATATATAGGATGAACTCCCAATTGTAGTCACAAGGGCTGAGTAGTAAGGTTGACATCAAGGATTGTTTCAAGGAATTAAAAGATCATTGTGCTTGGTCATCCTATACAAATGGGTATATATTTTAAAAACGTGCATAAAACCATTTGTGATCTCAGCATAGTTGACGCTGAATCAGCATAAAAAAATTCTTTGCCTTGCAAAATTTGAAGTTGACTAATAGAGTGAGATAAGGTAGATTGATAATAACCTTGACTTTAAGTGGATCAACAATGATGCCATAATTGGACATCATGAATCTTAGGAATCATATGGAAAAATGTAGAAGATGAATTTTTATTGTTCAGATGGATATTATAGCATTGGTCATGCGTAAATATAACTATTTGATGCAAAATATGATCTACTCATGAACCAAAGTGGGCTACTAGGTCATACAAATATGCATCCATGATTCACTTGATGACATGAAAAGCATTTGAAACGAGCTATTCGAAAGTGGACCCAACGTTTTTAATACCAAATGAAATTTTCCTATATGTGAATGTACCCAAATGAAAAATGAATTCCATTTTTTGTTGATATTCTAGTTCGATCTGTATTTGATTATAGCCCAAGAAATCATCCATCAAATAAAATATCTCACTGTCAATGCATTAATAGGTAATCTGATTGATGAATGAGGTTGGGTAGTTATATTTTGGAAATACCTAATTAAAATCCCGTTTATCAACATAGAGAAGATTAATACATTATTTCTTGGTGTCACTAATAATGTGGGAAACCCATTCGATTAAGGGGACCGAATAAATGAAATTATCTTTAACCAATTTTTAAACTCCCACCTTGATGATAGAAATTTTGTGAGGGTGGACTAGAAAAGATAGTTTTTGAATAGGATTTGATACTTCGTAGGTAATTGTTTCATGTTCTCCAACCCAAGGATATATGCGAGGAATTTCTTCATAGGAACAAGAAAAAATGCACCATAATTATTTTAAAAGAATGGTATAAGTAGTGATCTCATGGGGAGTCAAATATGCTCCAATCATGATGTTTTCCATGACCCCATGCTTCTCAGAAATATTGATGGGGATGATGCGATAAATGTTCACAAATTTCCCTTCATAGAACACATCATGTGTCATGTTGGTATATTGTGTCCACTTTACATTTCGCGATGAAATGAGGTTGTGCAAGATGTCATTCAAATGTTTCGAACAAGGGAGGAGTGATGATGAATGAGGAGATTCTTCCCAAGGTGGATCTTATATTTTCATTGATTCTAGTATGGCCTCATATGATAGCATCATAGTATCAAGGAATTCGCAAGAACTAGAGTGATTGACTTTCCAAGTGGGTGAGTAAGCATCAAGCTCAACATCATTGGAAGAATGCTAATTTTTCTTAGCGATATATTGTTATTTTCTTTAGATAATTGCATTTCATCATTTGCCCATTTAATTAACCCCACAAAATTACAACATAATCACATCATATCCAATTATGTAGAAATAAAACATCATCAATAATGCATTGGAGCATAAAGGAACAATACAAGAAAAGCATTCACACATAGAGACACCAGGATTGGTCGGAGACCACGGAAAAACCCCAAAAGAGGAAAATCCTCTCAAATTAATCTTCTTATTATATTGTAATAAAATTTTCAACAGAGAGAGAGAGTACAATAATCCATTTCTTAAGTCAAAAGACTATCCAACAAGAATAATCAAACCATATCCCAAAGACGAACCCAAAAATAATACTAGACAAAGTAATGATTCAGAATCTTGCATCAACTGTCAACATATATGGTCAATTGATGAAACGTGTGGTCAATTGATGAAATGATTGGTCAACTAACAAAATTAAACTTAATGTCTCAACCACATAGAGGAAGAGTCATGTTTTCTATTGGAGCTTTATGGCTCCAAAGATAGGCTTGTAGGCATGCGGTTGTAGCCAAAACATTTCCTTTTCAACCTTGTGGCTAGAAACCAAAAACCATAATTCACATATGAAAGTTCAAACCTTGCAATTTCAGACATGTGTGAACTAATTTCCCACAAACCAACTTCAGAATTTTGTGAGAAAAACCAAAGAAATAAGAATGATTGATGATCTCCAAATGAGGGTCATTTAAGTTGTATTTATGCCATCCAAGGGTGTCCAATTTCTCTTTTGGGTTGACCGTTCCTTTTGTCCAATGGAGGGAATTTATCCCTAAGATGCCAAATTAATACTTCCTCTTGACTAGGGAGAAATTACTAACTGGAGCACATGTCCCATCACAAGTGTCTCAGCATCGTCAAATGTCATATTTTCTCTTCTCTTCTCATATCTACTCATATATGCTCAACCTCGGTTATATCTGCTCATCCTTGCTTATCCCTGCTTGTCTTCTGATCTTATGTTGAACATTCTTGAATCTAAAAGATGAAGAGTTTAGCATCGGAGGGGAGCTTAAGTTACAAGCCTCAATTCAAATCCACAACATCAAAGATCTTATCTCAATATGGAACAACATCAAGGAAGCCTGCTCAACCTAGAACCACATTGCGGGGCTCATATCAACCTGAAATCCACTAACAATGAGGATGGTCTTATGGTATACTCTCACCTCATGTCTATGACAGAGGGGAAGATGATATGGGAGACTATGATCCCAAGTCATCTCATATGGGAGGATATATCTTCAACCATATGTTGAGCAATAGGAAAGATACAATATCTCATCCATTCTATTTGTTACTGATCTCCCAACCATGATCCTCAAGAGTCTTGTGGTAGAACACCTGCACATCTAACTTGAGTGGGATGCCACTTACCATAAATAGTAAGTATCATGCCTAACTCAAGTATCCAACACCCATTGGCCAAATGTGTGGGAAAGACAGATGCCAATAGGGGTATACTTTGCATATACCAAGACAAGGATCATATGTCTTCCAACCTATGGTGACAGATAAGGGAGATACCCCATTGTAAAGAGATCCATTAACCCAATGAGATATATGAATCAATTTGTTACCAAGGGAGCTCACACAAGGGGAAAGATCTAGCTCAGTGTCCTTGATCAACCATGACCCTTACTCAGGAGGGTCACATTCATCAATTCATGTTTTGCTCTGTAGATCATAAACATATCAATATGCTCCTATCTCGTATCGGCTCAAAAAATTCACTAAATAGTTTAATAATACTTCTTTATGCAATTATTTCAACCAACGGTTCTCTATTTTCCTGTTCATAAAGAACATCAAATCAAATATCATGTTAGAAAAATCCATGTCATAAAAATACCTTATTCATCTTTTCTCCCTCTCATGGAAGTAGCAACTCTCTCTCTCTCTCTCTATATATATATAGATATAGATATATATGCACAGGTGATTTTTTTTAATCATATCCCAATCTACAACATATCATTGTTGTGTTTAGAATTTCCTCAAATAGCTCTCCAAAGATATTTCTCAACCAAATTGTCTCGCAGATATCCATGCTATCCACAATGTACTCAATCTCTGCCATGCTTAAAGCTACAAACTGTTATTTCTTGTTCATCCAAGATACCATGGTGGATCCAAACTATTGAAACACCCAAAAATAGGCTCTGCTTAAAGTATCTAGCCGAGTCAACGTCGTTCCATCCATGCAATCATACATCTAATATAGTGCATCTGAGACCAATATTGATCGTCTTATGCAAATGTGATTTGAAGAAACACATTTTGTATGAAGCGGTTGAATAAAGAAATGACTTAGGTTGCTCTATGAAAAAAATATATCTGAAATGGGTGTCCACAGGGAGCATCAATGATTTAATTAGTTGTGAGTTTCCAGGTAAGGTTTACAAATATCTCTACATAAATTCTTGAAATTCAATTCCTTTGTGGTGTTTAAGAATTTTTTTGTCATGGAAAATAACTTCATGAAATATTTTCCTTTTATGATATTCTACCATGGAAAGGTCTACCATCACGATGTTAGAGGCCAACAGCCTCTTACCTTGATGATCTGTGGCTCATTACTTGCTAAGAATAGATCATAAACATATTAAATCAAAATCAGAGGCATGCCTTGGACCACTTTGAAGCAGAAGTTTGGATAGGCACGAATTCCAAGATTCACTAGGCAGTAGTCAATGCAGACATACCAGGCTCAAGTAGCTAGCTTCAAACTATACAAATATTTCTGCAAACATAACATTGACCAAAATAATATACCCAAATTCATACAAATCAATACTATGTAATCAATTCAACCAAGTCTTCTTACCAAAGCCATGAAATTTTCTACCAACATCACTGTTAAAATTTTCAATCCAAGTCCACTTATCGAGCCTTAAATTCCTAACCGAGTCAATATCGAAGCCATGGAAAAATATCAATTTCAAACTCTTTAAGGTAGAGTTCAAACTCAAGTGCCAAGTTACAACCTTCTCTATTGTTATGTCAACAATTGTTATTTAATAAGAAATATCAAGCCAAACCTCATCAAGTCATTCACCTGATAATAATATGAATAATTTATGTTGCTAAATGGAAATTCATACAACAAGCACAAGCCATATAAGATTTCATAATCAATTTATTGTGAAATCTCTGTAATAACCAAAATAGAAATTATTTCATACTCAGGAGCAATCCTTTGTTGACATACTAGCTCTAATGATTAAATCAGGATAAATAACATACTTGTATGAAAACACTTGCAAAAACAAGATGAGTTAAGACATTGACATTCTCTATATAAGATAGTAATCATGTCAATTATGAAATTGTTCTCAAGATTTTATTAACGATGATTTTCCATCCCTGCAACATATGTTAGAGTAGATTCCAAATAGTCGGTCACTTCAATTTTCTGAAGAGGTATTGTAATCAAACAACCTTAATTCTGATCCCTACAAGAATTCAAACATTACATAGATATTACTTTTTAGTTCTTTTCCATGTGCTTCATGATAGTAGGTCTTCCATACTCCTAATGCACTCGTGGTTTCATGCATAATATTTGTAGTTTTTGCATCCTACAGGCTAAGCTACACCAATAGGCCTTCTTGCATGTGGTTTGGAGTCCTATAACTGCGCTCTTAATCCTTTCTCCCAGCCACTAAAGTTTTAAGTAACATAAAGCTTCTCTGTTGAGATCATAATTTGTCAAAACTTTTTCAACAACATCAAATGATTATTTATGTCTAGAAACCTTGCTTCAACAATCAAGAGTCATTTTCAAATAATAATAGGCATTGGGATATATTGGAGAGTTTCTCTCTCTATATGGGGAGCCACTTCAATCACCATTAGTCAAGGAATAAACTTGTTTATCATAATATTTTTATGCATAAGAAAAAATGTTAGATCATGGAATCAAACTAGATCAGGTTCTCAAACATATATTCATCATATTCATAAAAAATCATCATCAATGTCTCCATGACATCAAATATTCATCAAAGGTTAGTATCATATAATTAGGATAAGTGAAAAGTGTATATACAAGAATTATAATCACAACATCACATATTTATCATATTGCTCAACCATCAAGCTAGGGCATCCAATTTACTACATGTCAAAACCTAACCAAGGTTAATAAAAGATCCTAAATATTGATATTATTGTTACACCTTTATCATCACGGTTACCATGATTTTCACAAGCATTAAAAATAGTATCAAGTTTCCACATATCAAAATTAATGTATCTAACATGTTTCAAGAGATTCATCATGTCTAAAATCTAAAATACTTGTCAAATGTGAAGAGAACCAATATATCACATGTACGAGAAATCAAACTTACTTTCATATGCATGCATGAGTCATTTATGAAGGTGATATTCAACATACCTTAGGGCTTACATTTCCATCCAATATTGCAGCTAAATCATAACACTAAAACAATATACTACACATACCTTGTAGTATTTGTATACCTTTGTAACTTGCAACATTTATTTGTCATTGCAAGATGTAGTACTTGCTTATTCCAATTTCTCGATGCTGAATAGGAAACTTTCAACTCTTCACTTCCTCCACTAGTTTTCTTTTCGTGCAACATGGATGATCCTCAAGAAGCATTTTCTTATCACATCTCATCTCAAGGTTAAAAGCATTCAAATATTATTAAGGAAGGCTAAGGAATAACAAAAATAAGAATAGCGTCAGAATGAAGTAACATAAATCTAAAAGGTGCTTATATTTAACGAAATGTGACAATCTCCCTCTTGAATTAGCTTGCAAGACTTAGTATTTCCCATTATCCATGTACCAATGTTTCCTTCAATATTTTGAATCGTCTTTATTAGCAATCAAACCTAATTGAGATTAGATAAACTAGGGTTACGCTTAAATCTATCACAAGTGCTAGAACTTGTTCTCATTGATCATGATAAGGTTTTTAAACTGTAAAATTCAATCCTTTATCTTATCCTAAGGTTTCTTCCAAATCCTAACCTCATGATATCCATTAACCCTTAATAAGAAAATTTCCTCAGGCTTTCTTTAAACGCTAACATTATTTTAGGTCTCCTCCATCTTCTATTTCTTCCATCATATGTGTCTTCTAAGGGGTGGCCTCAATGATGTTTTTTCATCCTCACTATAATACCATGTTAATTTTTCTTATGGTTATATTATTCTTTTCTTTAGATAATTTCATTTCATCCTTTACACATTTAATTCACCTCACAACATTATAAGATCATTACGTCATATAAAATTATGTATAAATAACAATATCATCAACAATGCAGTAGGACATAAAGGAACAATACAATAAAATAATTCACACATAGAGAAACTAGGATTGGTTAGAGACCGGAACAAAACCCCACAAGGTGGAAAACCCTTTCAAATTCTTCTTCTTATTAGGTTGTCATAAAATATTCAACAAAGAGAGAGTACAATAATCCATTTCTTCATTCAAAATACTATCCAACAAGAATAACCGAACCATATCCCAGATATTAACTAGTTAATAATACTAGATAAAATCATGATTCAGAATCCAGCAGTTAATTGTCAACATTTGTGGTCAACTAACGAAAATTGTGTTTAATTGAAAAACCCACACTCAAATAACGAAACCTATTGTCAACTGCAAAATGAAGCCTTAGGTCCCACACAGATAGACGAAGAGTCATGCATGTGGCTGGAGCTTTATGATTGCACAAATAGGCTTGTATACATGTGGTTGTACCTAAGAAATTCATATGTCAGTCCTGTGGCTGGAAACCAAAAACCATAATTCACACATGTGAGCTCAGCGCGTGCAATTTTGGACCTTTGTGAGCCAATTTCCCACAAATGAACTTCAAACTTGTGTGAGCCAAACCAAATAAATAATAACTATTGATGATATCCAAATGAGGGTCACTTGACTTGTATTTATATCCTTCCAAGTGTGTCTGATTTCTTTTTTGGGCCAACCTATCCTTTTTTACACGTGCATTTCCATATTAAAATATATTTTTTCCTTATCCAAATTAAATTCTTCTAAGTGATAGAAGGGGTCTTTCTTGATGAGGAAGATTTTCCAATTGAAGGAATTTGTCCACGAGTTTCCAAATTATTAAAGAACTTTTCTCAGCATTAGCATTCACTATTTGAATAACATGATAAGCCAACTCGAAGGGACTAAAAGGAATTTGGATATCATACAAGTCAATGTCTGCAAGAGAATGAGTTATCCAAGGAACATCAGACCCATTTAAATCATAGGTGATGGATGTGATCATTTTAATAGTGTTGTTTGAATATGATAGTTCAGGAGAATGTATGTGAAAAATTATTATTAACGAAGATCCCTTGGACATCGAGAGTTTAATGATTTCAGTTGTATAAGTGGAATCACTTGCAAAAGGAACTCAATGACTATCATGGAAATGTAAGTCAATCTTACAAAAGGTAAAGTAGTTGATAGAGTCTATTTTACCCTAATGTGGGAATGTCATGACATCGAAGACATATGACACAATATAAGTCATGGCATAAAAAAAACTTCACTTGAGCAATATGTTATAATTTAATGGTACATCAACATCCGCAACATCGATTGAAATCATTTTTCCCAAAATATCGACAGAAAAAGTAGGAAAAACCCCTTGAGGCTACGACATATGCCCCTGAAAGGAATTTAATGTTGACCTAAATGGAGACAAAGTTAATGAACCTAGAGCTTTCCAACACTTTGAAGACATGGTACACGTAGATTCCCCCTCATTCAAGACTTTTCAATGAACACATTATCTGAATGTGTGACCCTTTATCGAGAGGGCTAGATGTTGTGGAATATGGGGTTTCCATGAGGATGGAATGAAGGTTATCCGTTTCGAATCTGAGGTATTTTCTCTACCAAGAGAAATTAAGAGTGCTTTATGTTGCATGAGGAAAGGTTAAAAACTTTGAGTACATACATAGTAGTAGGGGTTTGGGCCAAATCTCGATAACACTATAGTTGTGAGAAATCCTCGCATCAGGGTTGCATGTAATCTTACAAACTGTGCCTTTATGAGAATGTGACACAATTTTTGATGATGGTTTATCACTTTCAAGAATACCATTAGGTGGAGGGCGACATGTGTTTCATTATGGAATAAAGACTCTCACGATTCTCATATTTGTGTACTCTACTTATGACACTAATAAGGAGTTCCACCATAAATATATCATGCGTGGATGATGATGCATTTTGAGAATATTTTCCACCACTGGCCCCCTTACTGAGTAGGAAGAGGGTTCACAATCATTTGTTGTTTCTAGGCAGAAAAGGATTGGTTAAAATAGTAGGTTGACGAGCAACACGCTACTATGAGAAGTAGTTATGGATCTCATTCGTTCAATGGAACTCATTAGTAGGGTAGTATTCTCAATAAATATTATAATGGAAACGATTATTTTTCTCCTTCTCTTTTGTGAAACACCTAGTGTTCACTTGGTTTTGAGTGGATCATTCTTCATGAGTCAAAGTTTTATTAGACTTGTTATTTTTCTTCTTACCTCTTGGCCACTAATGATTCCTCATAGATGTGGAATCAAAAAAATTGACATCAGAGGTTTGATCAAGAGAACTACGAGTTTTAGAGGTAAGCTTAGTATCCAAGGCACTAGAAGATATGTCTGTTTAGCCCATCTATGTGGTTCACTGGCCTCAGTTTTCCTGAGGATTCTAAACTTACTTCACAATCAACATGGGTTTTAGGCTTGTGATTAATTGGATGATTCAATGGCTAAGGAGCATTAGGAATTATATCATATAGAGTACCTGCATGAGAATAAATAAAGTCTAATTAATGTGAACACATGATGGATTTTTCTCGGATATCGACTCCTACCTTAGCCACATCTTCAACAATCCTAGGAAAGAGGGACTTGGTAAACCACTCCCACAACAACTCATCACATCAGGAAACAATGTTTCAGCTATATTCCATTTTCTTCTCCGCTCATGAATATGATCATAAATTTTCGTTGAGGTGTTCTAATCGAAGTTAGTGATAATTTTGGTTCTAGCTTCTTACCTAATATCTAGTTGATAGTTATTAACAAAGGCCTAGGTTAAAGGCATGAATTTATCATATGAAACAATTTCTAGATCAATGTACCATTTGGTGCAACCATAGGTAAGATTCTGCTAGAAAATACATAGACTAATGCTATCATCCATGAAAGAGTTAGATGACCACCATACATGGTAAGTGGAAATTACAGCTACAGGGTCTTCTTTAGGTATATCTATTGGAATTTTATGTGACACTGAGGGCCATGAAGAATTATATTTTATGGGATTGTTCATCAAATTTAAAAGATGAAGTAATGAAAGGGTTTCCAAGAAGGGTGAGTTGAACGATGCTTGGGCATTGTGCCCCTGTGATTGAGGTGGAGGAGGTGCTTCACCCATATCTTGGGTTATATTGGTGATTTTACTTGAGGAATTGGTTTCTCTAGAGGTGTTAACTCTACCACCCATGTAAACATCATGAAGGTTAGTGCCCAAGGGTGGATGCCCTTGGTGGAAAAGGGATCCCAAAAGATTGTTAACCTTTAGCACCAAAGAGTATGCCAAAATGTTGAAAACAATATTAGTGCCCAAACATGATGTTAAGCAAATTTTTCCCTACCCCTTGGACATTAAAAGGAAAAGGCATGGTTCTTTGGAATGTAGATTCCCCTACGATTGACTACCCCAAGGAAATGTGAACCCACTAGAAACAAAAGTTCCCAAAGTTGAGCTAAGGAATGACATGGATTTTAGCGATATGCAAATCGGCCATTTCGTATGAATCTATGCAGGAATCTATGGTGGGGCCCAAGGATGCAAATCATGGAAAATGTTATGGGAAAAATTTCACCCTTGGGAGAAATTAGGGGGTTTAAGATTTTGATTGCGCAAAAAACTTCTATCATAGTGCATTATTATCATTTTCCAAAAATTTATATTATAAAATATATAGGTAGGGAGGTTATCCTAACCTTATCCAAAAAATTATACCTAAATCCTTCCATTCACCCCAATTTTCACAAATGGGGACTTATGATAGCTCTTTTGCCATCCCCATTATTGTAAAATTAAATTTTAGCTGCCATTGACCCCGATTTCATGGTATTTAGATTAATTTGGAAAAAGTGGCCCCGATTTTTTTCAAAATATGGTCAAAAAGGAATGATTCATACATATTTAAATAATCAAGAGTCTTCTTGTAATATCTAAAGAATCGATATTACTCTTTCCATTTTGGAGTTTTCATCTCCTTAATCATAGTCATATGTATTGCATGGGGCTTATTTGTAAAGTTGTTAAATTTGAATTTTAATGTCAAGACTCAACACCTAGTGGTATAAGTAACTCCTCTCATATGTTGTGTATTTGTTCTATATTCGAATTCCTCGTGCATGATCTCCATTTCCCTCTTGATATTTTTGCTTCATTTTTGAGAACTGAAATATTTTTTTTTTGGAAAAGTTAGTGGTTTTGGTATGAAGCTCTAAAATTATAATGTCATTATCACATATATTTCTATAGTCCAATATTATAATTTTTGTATCTCATAGTTGGAGTAGAATAGAGTTTCATTTTTAATTTGTGAGAAAACCATGTATTTAGGGTTATCTCTAAGTTCACTCGAGCAACCTCCCATGTTTTTGTTGATGTCTAGACCCTTATACAATACATTTTACTTCGTTGGTATTCATTTGTAATTTAGGTTAATGAAACTTACTTGAAAAAGAAGACTTATCTTGTATAACCAACCTATCCAAATATATTTGTATTTTAAATACTCCATCCATAAATAAGACACACATAACATAAAATTCTAGTAGTTACCATCTTTCATTCCTCTAGATTTTGTTTAAGAATATTGTAAAGAAGAATTGAAGAAATAAACAAAAATTAGTGACTTTAGTTACCCATAATATTTATGAGATTGTTCTAGTTTGTATTTGAAGTAATCTCCAAACATTACAAGAGTTAGAGCCACATCATTCTATTAATGAGTCTTTTCGTGCCATATTTACTTGTTAGAAATTTTAAATCCTTACTCTTTTAAGGTTCATCTTTGGATTTTATCATTTTAGTAATTGTAACCTTACCAAATGTTCTTATTAATGTAAATGTTTAGTAAATATTGTACTAAGTGTTTGGGACTATAACTATCAAGAAATTTCTGCACTTGGGAGGTGTTATTTTAGGGTTGAAGAATCTACATTATTGAATCAAGATTTTAGTGAGGGATGGATTAGAACTCTATCATATTGTAGAAATTAAACATCTTTAGCTTGGAATATTGGGGGAGAATTTATCATAATCCTTTCCCACTAGGGAATCTGCATTAAGGTTGGAGAATTCATGTCATGAGATGATAAAAAGAGAGGGTGGTACTTGTACTTATTGGGCATCTCATATATCACCCCATGTAATTGCTATAACATATCATGAATATATGTCACATTTATTATTATCCTGAATATGTCATTATTATTTCTAGAAACACATATGATAAATTTAATACTATAAGTTCATGTTTGTACATCAGATAATCATTATTCCATCCACTAGTCTAGTAAATGGATCCATGTAGGACAAAAAAAATGGGGTTGTATCTAGAGGGATTATTTCTCCCACTGATATTTCTTATCTTTTAGTAGTGATATAGGTTTTGGCCTTATTAAACGCATGGAGACTAGGAGATTAAGAGTAACCTATTTGAGAATTAATTTAGTGGTCATTTTCTCGGATGTTAGTGAGAAAATGGTGATGATTTTATTCATAAAAATGAATTATTGCTTCACACATTGGGGTGTTACAATTGAATATTGAATTAGGTGATGAAGTTTCAGGAAAAAATGCTTTATTGAGAGAGATAAGACTTCAAAAATAAGATTTCAAATTGAATATGAGAATTTTTCTAGAAATTTGTAATGAAAAGGATAAACTAAAAAATTCTAATTTCTACAATAATTAATGACATGAACATGAGGATAAATATCTAATATGCCATTTTATTGTCCCACTGATCTGAACTTAAATAGGAACACAAAAAATTATAGATATAATAAAAAATACAAAAATGCAACAAAAGTAACACTTCATTTCATTAATATCAGAATATGGAAATATGCTTACAAACATAATGGAAATAAACTAGATCGGGCGATGGTAGATTATCTCTGAGAAGAGATGTGGTAGCTACATGCCTATGAACTATGTTACAATGAGGCTCCAACATCTATTTATTATTGAGAAACAATGGAAAACCCTAAACATCCAGAAACCTAACCCTAGGAGATGAATAACCAAAATTGTGGGCCCCGTTGGGGTATATTGGTACATCGATTTCCTAGGGTCGTAACTTTGGCATTTGATATCCATTTGAATATCATAATACCTCGTTTCGAATATTTCGAAGAGTGGGCCAAAATAAGCTAGTTAAATTGATTATGAATTTTTCGGTCTCTCTGCTTTTCCTAAAAATGTTCTTTAGAGCCTCAAAATGACTCCAGAAGTTCTGGGCCCAAAAAACTGCTAACAATAGTAAATTGTGCTACAATTAGGGAAACTGAAAAAACGAAAGAGATAGTATTGGGGGTCCAATTGGAATAATATGGTGGCCACCAATATCTACCTGGATCAGTCCTCCTGACTAAGGAAGCAATGGTCCCCATTGCATTGAGCGCCTCCATGAGATGGTGAAACTTCTTATGGACTTGGTCCCTAGTGAGCCACTTGCCTTGGTGCAGGAGTTAGCCATCTTTGAAGAATCAATACAGTTGGATATTCTACTGGAAATTTTTCTTGATCTGTGTGTCCATGATTCGATTAGTTGGGGCGTATTCCATGCACTTTGGATTTATCTCTGTTGGTATGAGTTGTTCTGCAATGTCTGATGTGTCTAGCAATGGTGGAAAGTATGGCGAAAGGTAGTCTACATTAAACACTGGGTGTAGACCAAGGAACAGTGGAATGCTAAGCTAGATGGCATTGTCCCCTATAGACTTGGTGATCATGTATGGCCCATATTAGAGTGGGCGAAGCTTGCGATGGGGTCCAACGAGTTGCTCCTTCTGCAAATGTGGCCAAACTTTTTCGCCCACCTCAAACCTATGCGACACCCAATGCCAATCATGGTTCTGCTTGTACTTAGCAAGGGTTCGGTCCAATATATCATGGACCTACTGGTGGATGTGTTGAATGAGCTCAATGAAGTTGTTAGCCTTGTCAACTTTAGACTGGACATAATGGCTGAAATCCCAGCCCTACGTGAAGGTGTTGTGGCCCATTGAACTATGGAGAGTATGTTCTAGTTGTGTTGGACATTGAGGAGGCTTACAACCCATGTGCATGACTCCTTCAAGTTATGCATGTGAAGAATGTGTATGATCATCCTATTAACGAATATTATTTGGCCATCAATTTGGGGATGGAAATCCATGGACTTACTGAGTTTGGTATCCAACATTGACCAAAGACATGACCAAAATCCAATTAGGAATCTGATGTCCTGATTAGGGAAAATGAACTGTGGGATCCCAAATTGCACCCACACTATCTCAAAGAAGGGCTTAGTAGTGGCCCTTGCTGTGATAATCTACTTGTATGCCGCCATAAGGGGAATCTTAGAGAATCTGTCGATGATGACGAAAACACAATCATTGTCATGCTTAGTAGAAGGAAGGCCCAACATGTAATCCATGGAGATGGATTCCCAAGGTCGACTAGGAGTATATAGCCCTTACTTCTTAATGGTTGATTTGGAAATGGCGCATGTAGTGTAGGATTTAATGTACCTACCAACATCTCGATAAAGGTTCGGACAATAAAAATACTCCTAGAGAGCTGTCATTATTTTCTCTAATCTGAAATGTCTAACGACCCAACTATAGTGCACCTCCCAAATCATCTTGGCATGCTCACTTCAAGGAACACATATGTGTCCCAAGTGGCATAACAGTGCATCTTGGAGGTGAAAATTTGGAACTTTATTACCTTCTAGGAGTGTTTGGTATGTGATGCTGAATTGTGGATCCCTCTCATAAAGATGCAGCCACCATGAAGTCTCATGCCCATAGGAGTTGAGCATAGTGATTAACACCATGAATGGTGGTTTTCTAAGGTAATCTACAATGTTATGGTGCTTCCCTTATTGTATTTAATGTTCAAATTGAATTGTTGCAGGTATGTGGACCATTTCTAATGGTAATCATTTCGCAACCTCCCTTGTGTCTGCATGAACTTCAGGGGTCAATGGTCTGTGTAGATGACCATTTCCTTCCCCGAGATGTAATTCTTCCATTGACAATAGGCCGACACAATGCAATTCATGTATTTTTTGTAAGTGGGATACTTTTGGGCTACGTCTTAAAGTGTCTCACTGTGGTAAGCCACTAGATGCCTTGGCAAAGTAAGAGCTTCACCAATAACATAGTTGGAGGTGTCTACCTAAATCTCAAAAGGTTGTTGTAGGTCTGGTAATGTGAGCACTGGTGCAGAGTAGAGACAATTATTCTACCCAGAAAATTCCTTCTATTGGGTTTCAGACCAAACAAAAAATTCTTTCGCTCTGCCCTTTGTGACTTGACTTAAAGGCAAGGTGGTATGATAGAACCCCGACACGAACCCACGATAGAAATTGGCAAGACCCAAAAAGTTGTTGAGCTTTGTTAGAGTGGTTGGGGCTGGCCAATCCCGAATTACTTGCATCTTGGTTGGGTCCACATTCACACCCTACTCATCGATGATCTACCCTAGATATTGAGCGTAGGTCATCGTAAAAGTGCATTTCTCTAAATTTGCAGACAATTTGTGTTTTCATATGGTTTGAAGGACCTGTCAAATATGATGGAGCTTCTCTTCCCAAATATACCTAAAGATCAATATGTCATCTAAATACACCATCATGAATGCATTGGTGAAGGGTCGCAATATGTTGGCCTTCAATCTCATGAAGTTTGCGTGGGAATTCTTCAACCCAAAAGGCATGACCAACCACTTTAAAACGCCCTCCCTAGATTTGAAGGAACTCATCCACACATTAGAGAGTTGGATAGACACTTGGTAGTGACTCGAATTTAAGTCAATCTTCCTGAAATATTTGGCCTACTTGAGCTGGTCCAAATGGTCATCAATCTATGGGATTGGGTACCTATTCTAGATAGTGATATTGTTTAGCACTTGTTAGTCAATACAAAGTCTCCAGATCCCATCCTTATTTTGTACCAATACAATCGGGCTCCCATAGGGTGATGAAGTTGGCCTGATGTGCCCTTTCTACAACAATTTCTGAATCTACTTTTTAATCTCAACGTTCTGCAAAATAGATCATTGATAGATCATTCAATTTGGTAGTGGTGTGCCTGGGGTTGGATAGATGTAGTGCTTGACTTGAAAGTTCATAGGCACCCACGTAGTCGAGGCGAAAATGTCCCTATACTCCTCCACATTCTTGTCCATCTCTTTTTTTTTGTGCGGAGGAGCCTTGTCTGGAAGTCATGGCAACATTCTTCTTCTTATGCTGAGGGCGAATGGTAAGGAAAAAATTTTCTTAATCTAGGAAATGATCTTAATGCATTGTTTTGCAGTGATCAAAGATATAGCAATAGGTGGGGCTACCTCTGGTATCTTGTACAACTTATTGCCCAAAGTAATAATCATAGAGCAATGTCTAGACTCATATACAACATGTCGCTTCCACAAGTATGGTTGTCCTAATAATACATCACAAGCTTCAATAGGAGCAACATCTTATAGTACCTCATCCATGAAGGGCTTCATGTTGTAGGGAAGGCGAAACTGCTCATTGATGTGGAGATCTCATCCTTGTTGAAGCCACCTGATGTTGTACAACTACGAATGTGCCATCAACGGTAGGCCTAGTCGCTTCATGACCTATGCTGAAATGGGGTAATTTTTCTCCTATTGTCAGCAATGAAATGTAGCAGAGAACCTTTCACCCACAGCTATGAGTGCAAGAGGCATTCTCCCTCCTCTGTATCTCCAGGCTCATTCTTGTATTTTGGTGGTGGCCACAGTAGCACTGGGCTCTACGTTAATGATCTACTTCCCTTTGTCATTCCCCTTGTCTGTTTCTGACTCAAAGTCAGAAAATGCATCTAATTCAGAAGCCTTTAGCTTGACAACCAGTGACTACATGGACCAACTCACACTTGCATTGTTAGTGGAGATCTTATGAAACATACCATTTTCCCATGTCCTTCTTTGTCTTTGTGGTGTTGTTCTTTGCTTGTGGATTTGACAGGTTGTCTTGGGCCACCCAACCTTGGCTTTTGCCTTTTATATGTGGTTTGGGGGTGCCTTTTCCTTGCTTTGCATTCGTAGATCCAAAGTCTCACTTATTCGGTTTAAACTTATGCTCAATCTTGACAACGTATCAATATTTTTTTCCGAGTGAGGAGATGTCCATGAACTCCATCTCGTCCTCGATGTACTTTTTTAGATAGACACGCTACTTTAGTACCAAATTCCACTCAGAATCCCTGATACCCAACTTAGTGCAGAGGGTATAGAAAACATTTGAGAACTCCGACACATATTGGTCCCTTCCCTGCTATAGCGTGGTCCACTTTATGTATTTATCTTCATAGTTCCAAATAAGGTAATATTGTTCCTTGATGGTGTCTTGGAAAGAATCCCAAGTGGGTGTAGCTGAAAAGAGTGACAATTCACTCTTGTCCTTTCTTTGACAGTGGGTTTCCCACCAGTTCTTGACATGTGGGGTGGCTTTGAGAATTGCAAAAGTAATATTTTCCCGATTGGAAAAGTCATGAACTGAACAATATCCTTCCAACAGATTCAACCATTTATCTATGACATCTGCATCTATATGGCCCTGAAATTATGGAATATCAAAGTTAACTTGAACCTTAAAAGGACTGGAACCTCCAAAGTGTTTTTTGAATGAAGATGCGGGGTAGCCGACGAAGGATCCAGGAAAATTTATCCATCATCGCGTTCCTTTGTCACTCGAAAGCTTCCTCGAGCAATATTTTGAAAGGATCTCTTTCCCCCTCATCTTTATTTTCTTCCACCATGGGATACCATCGAGATTTATGAAGCTGGTGTTGCAAAGGTTCAACTAGATCAAGCCCTAACTCTTTATACCCTAACCTCGTTGGGGACATGCAAAGCAAAAAAGAGAAAGAGGAAACTACTCTGATACCACTGATATAAATTTAAAAGGAACACAATAAATTACAAATATAACCATAAATATAGAAATGAAGTAGAAATAACACTTCGTTTTATTAATATCATAATACTGAAATATGCTTACAAACAAAATGAAAATAAACTAGCTCAGGTGATGGGAGCTTATCTTTGAGAAGAGATGTGGTGGCTACATGTCGTTGAATGGTGTTATAATGAGGCTCGAATGCCTATTTATTATTGAGAAACAATGGAAAACCCTAAAGGTCCAGAAACCAAACCCTAGGAGATGAAGCACCAAAAATGTGGGCCCCATTTGGGTAAATTGGTACATCAATTTCTCGGGGTCATAATGTTGACATACAATCTTCGTTTGGTTGCCATAATACCTCTTTTCGAAGACCTCTACGAGTAGGCCAAAAATAAACTAGAAAATTCGTTTTGGACTATATTGGTCTCTCCATTTTCCTTAAAAATGTCATTTAGGCCCTCAAAATGGTTTCGGAAGTTTAGGACCTGAAAAACTCCCAAAAATTGTAAATTGTGCTACAATTAAGGAATCTAAAAACTAAAAGAGATAGTGTTGGGGGTTCAAGTGGAATAGGATGGTGGCCACCAATATCCACCTGGACCACACACCTTGGCAAGGCTAGTTTTGTGACATCTGGAGAGGGTCATTTTGATGCAATGATATAAGATTATTCATGTGAAATTTATGTATATGCTTCTATTCTTAGACCTAGTTTGGGTCACTTGGTTGCTATGTGCTTATGGTAATATTTATGGTTGTGTGTATAAGAATTATTTTGGTGACTTAGTTTGGGTCACCTCACAGTTGGACATCACAAACCATCACCCATCCCGTCCAGGACTCTAGAGAATTTGTTCGAACCAAGGTTCTAGGACTAGTAACTCAACCCACATTTATCACTGGGCTCCATAGATTTTGTCTAGCCAAGACTCTAGGACTAGTAACTCAACCCACCAAGGCTCCAAGAATAGTAACTCAACACACCAATAGCTCTAGATCATTTTTCCAACCAAGGCTCTAGGACTAGTAAATCAACTGAAGTTGTTACAGGGCTCCAAAGTGTTTTTGCAACCAAGGATCCAAGAACTAGTAACTCAACCCAAGCTAAAGGAAACATGAGAACCAACTAGAAAAACAATGAAATGAACCCACAACACCATCGCTATCCAAGAAATGGAAAGGTTAGGAAGGTCCACTGTCAATCCAGGAAATCCTCCATGCCAATGACATATCGTTACCAATAAATGACATGCATATGCCATGCATGCAAAAACTAGTGAGGAAAACATACATGCAACTTGATACCTACAACAAAAACCCACTGTAGTTGCTAATCCCAATATACTCTTGCATTTTCTTGCTCTTCCTTTTCCTTCTTGCTCCATGTATCCAAGTATGCCACACTCTCTGAGACTACTTCAAGCAAACTCTATGTGTCCAAGATCATGAAAGAGAGATAATAGGATTAGAGTGCCAAAACTGAACTAACAAAAGGTTAAACTGAACAAGAATTTTTTACTAATGAGGCCTCTATTTTATTAATTTTCCATTCCTTTTCCTTCATTTTCCTCCTCACATGCAACTTGCAACATTTCACCTTCATTTTCTCCTAGTTTCCATTATTTTCATAAATAAAATGCCAATTAATGCCTCTTGCCTTTCCAAAGCCTTTTCCATTGACTTTTCTAATTCCTTAGCCATAATAATTTGAATGAACACCCACTACGATGTTTTTCTCACCATTCAGCTTGGAATATTTATCCCATGACCTTTATCTTATATATTTTTAGATGAATTTTAACCTATTTTGTTACATGATCATGCCTTCTACATCTTCAACAAGATTCTCCAACTCTATATCATAAAACCATCCACTTACCTAAGCTCATTGTAGCAAAACCAATCCCCTCTTTGTATCTTTTTGTACCAAGGTACATCTCTTTGGCCACACTACTAAATCAAAGTTGTTTCCACCATCGCATGCCTAGAATAATTAAGGATTACTGCATCCTCTTCCTCCATGATCTAATACTCGCTCCAATCTTTCAATCATGTCATTCAAGGCCATCATAATATTTACATGTTGCATGCGAACAGAGTCCATATCATCTATGAGTACATGAACATCACACATATGTTAATCTACTCGATCAATAATACAAAGAGGATTCATCTTGCCATTGAATTCATGGCTCCTCTCAAAGTCCTCACTACAAGTAGATGTAGTCCAGATAGAATGAATGGACATTTGAGGTGTTGAATCGACACTACATTCTTTGTAATGAATAACTCATACCATAATACTAATTGATGATAGTCATTCAAATGCATAATAATGAAGCATTATCTTCCTTTCCAATCACCAATACTAATGGGAACATCACCAAGCATTCCAATCAAATGCATCTATCCTAAATTAACTACCCTAAAGAAATCTTGGGTCGGCCTAAAGCTTAATCCAAGTTGTCTAGCCACATCCTCTCTCGTGAAGTTATAGCTCCACTGTCAACAATAGCTACCATCTAAAACCTAATGACATTCATGCTTGTTAAACATACATGGAATGTAAACAACTAATGTGAAAGATAGGCATTCAATTGCATATATTATTAACATGATATACATTTATAGTACATGGTGTGAGCCTTGGATTCATATTCCAAGTGGTTTGTTGGACTTTGGTGGCTGTTCACATTCCAAACCAACCCATAGAGGATTTGGTGTCCAAAATTCCCCCACGTAATCTAAAGGGGTATATATGAGTCCAAGAAGAAAGTTGTAATATAAAATGTGAAAAAATTCATGGCAGCACTAGGCTGAATGTGCTCTCTGAAAGGTTGGTATAAGGGGGGTAGTTTAAGGATGAACACCAACACTAGAATGCTTAGTGAAACTCTCCAAACTCTTCCACATTTGGCATGAAGTTGATGTTTTCTGCTAGAGGAAGTGCTCCTTATGTCTTGAAGAGGGAAACCTTCAACCTTGAAAGGGAGGTCTCACCTCACATAAAACGGGAGAACCTCAACCTAAAAAGGAAGGTCTCAACCTATGATGGTTTAAGGATGACAACCAACTCTGGAATGCTTAATGCAATTACTAGAACTCTTCCAAAACTAGCAAGAAGCTAACGTCTTTTGCTAGAAGAAGTGTCCGCAATTCTTTGAAGAGATGTCTCAACCATGCATAGATGGTTTAAGGCTGATCATCAACCAAAGGCATGCTAAAGGGCATCTTTGTATTTGGCTACAAATCTGAATCTGGTATGGCAGGTTGTGGCTCAGTCTTGCTTGATGTGGATTTGAAGCTTGTAGATGACCATCACTTTCTCCGTGTCAATTACAAGGTGAAATTATGGAGAAAACTCAAATGCAAGACCTTTTATTATTCTAGAAGAAATTATGACATATGAATGAAATATCTTCTTGGTTGTTGAAACCCATTGCCAAGAAGCAATCCATCTAAGGTGAATCTTTTCTCTTCTAGGAGGCTTGTTTTTGAAGCATTTGTTTGAAGAATGAGTACACTGACC